>CM020219.1:5533035-6133035 GCA_009819775.1 Phoenicopterus ruber ruber
ATTACGCTCAGACACGCTGATCAAGGTTGCCTGGTAGAAAGAACTGCCTTGGAGAAAGTGGTAATATCAGTGTTTAGAGCGGACCTTGCCTCTATAAAGAAAGGCTTCTTTTAATGATAAAAAATACATCGAAATAACAAGTCTTCTTTTTTTTTCCCCCAGTAGGACCAGTGTAAAAAAAAGTTTATCATTGTGCACGAGGCTCTGTGTTTGCCGGCAAAGGGGAGTAGCTGGACCTTAAGCTTATTGTAAATTTGAGAAATATTGCCTTGAGACAACCCGGCGAAATACCTCATTACTCTACAACCTGCCCAATGAGCCTTATTTTTAGTGTGAATCCAAACAGAAAAATATTCTCCATGCAAAGGAGCAATTATAGGCCCAAAAGCACAGTTCAAACATGTGTAGCTGATTTAGGTTCCCAAAAATACAAGTACTGGCCTGTTTCATTGTCATCCACACAAAGAACTGAGTCCTAAAATCCTTTACTCAACTAAATTCTTAATAAGTAAACTGAGACTAACCCTCTAATACCAGATTTGTTAAACAACATGATTTAGGTCCTTGCTATTCATGCACCTTGTACAACTAAAATGACTGTTAAAGCTAGAATCATGAAAGAGTCATTTTATGTAGCTGCTAAATTCCTCTCAAATCTCCTTGCAACTTAACGAGTAAAGAAAGCTCAATGTGTAATGCCAGCTAATGTGGTTTATGCTAGAAAATAGTATCAACCTATCTTTGTAGCTTATCTAAGCCAGGATAATACTTTTAGCCTTTATAGTAGACCCAACTCCATTTTTTCAACTCTTGACTATGTATTTCCTGAAATCCTTTTCCAAAGAGTTAAATTGGATGTGAAATCTGTACTAGGCTACGGGACGCTCTTTGTTCTAGGAGGAGGCAGCAAAGCTTTGCTTCTGTATCACTTTCATTGCCTTCTGATTGAGGTTGACAGTGTGACAGGAAAGCAAAGAGAAGCAATCGCGGGCTGAATGAGAGCCTTTTTCAGCCATGCAGCAGCCGCCTCCTCAGCCCCTGAGAAAAAGAGGGAACAGATGCCGATAGCAAGAATCCCTAACAAAGTCCTAACTTTGATGCAGACGGAAGACAAAAAAAAAAAAACGGGAAAGATTGTCTCACTTCAGAAAAACCTTGAACGGAGCACAAAGGAGGTGGTGGTGGAGGGGGAGATATCGCGGGGCTGGGAATGGCTGGGAGAGTTACGGAGCGAGAGCGGGCTCGAGAAATACGGTGGTGCGAAGGTTGCAGGTCTTCGGCATCTGCCCTTGCGGCAGCGTGAGGAGTTGGGGAAAGCGTCCCCAGCGATGGGGGGCCGGGAGGGGAGTTTTTCACTCCGCCGAGACCTCCGTCTCCAGGAGAGGCACCTTTTCCCTTTGCAGAAAGTCACGTTATTTACACTGAAAAGGAACAGAAAATAATGGCTGGGGGAGTAAATAGCCGCTCAGAGTAATTTTCTGGGGGAAGGAAAACAAAGCGGTGATATGTTTGTTCTCATCTCACTCTGAACAGATTGTGCGCAACAAGAGTTTTCCCGTTCGCTTCTACATGCCGCACTATTTATTGTCATTCCTTTTTCACATGGTTTAAGCAAAAAAATTCTCTACCAGGGAGCTCGTCTGTAACCTTTGGACCTTGTAGAATGACCTTAAATTAGTGCAGTGAGAAGACTAAAAATAAAAATAGCTTTTGTTTGCTCAAAACTGGTCTGGCCCTTAAGATGGCACGAGCTCAGCAGATCTCCCTTTTCCAGTAAAATTGTGGCAGGAGCACGCTCACCCGCGGAAATTCAATATTAAGTGTGCTTGTATGTAGAGGATCTCCTCAACGCCAGGTCCGACGCTGCACGATGTTTTGAGTAATATAGCGTTATTCTCACACGGTAAGGTGGTAAGAAACATCCCCCTCCCGAGCCCTATAGGTGGATAAACCTCAGTTTACTCCCAGATCTCCGCAGAAATCGTACGGCATATGCACCAGCGGGATTAATAACAGAGGATGAAGTGGGCAGGTGAAACGCGCTGCCTCCCTCTTTCATCCGTGCCGGTCACAGTCCTAATGGTATTTGCTTATGTTTGCGTGGAAAAAGGGATGCTACAAAACAGGGGCTTGCATTTTTCTTTTCCCCAAAATACTAGTCTCAAATGAAAGAAAAATAAGAAATATTTCCGCAGAGATGGGGGATTAGGGCTGGTAGGACCCCGTGCTAACAGCCCTGCGTGGACTTTGTAAAAGCTGGGCTGTGTTACTGGCCGAGCGGGTTGATGTGGTTTAGTCTTCAAACAAGTATTTAGAGAACAGTTTAAACGCGAATAACTGAGCGATACCTTATTAAAACCAACTGGCTGAAAGAATTAGAAATTCACAGCTTGTTCAAATAAGAAAGGAAAGCCCATGACATTTCCTTAAGGAGTAATGATAGTCTGCACTGTCAATATGGCTTTGGTATATACACATTAAAACGCTCGTACGCGTGAGTCTCTATTTATGGGGTAATGGCATGCAAAATTTCAGCTGGATGTTTAAATGGAGCATTTTTCCTCTTCTATAATTGCAGCATTGGAGAGAACTAATTTAATTATTTTTTGCCCCTAATTTAATATTCAGCAAACTATTTTATTTTCTCAAATATTGTAAAAAAGGATTTTCTCCCTGACTTAGACTTTGTTTGCTAAGTTTCATGGCTGCAGTATGTAAATTTTATGTCTGAATTAAAAAAAAAACCACTTAAAAATAGAAGTTATAATAGAAACACGCTCAACTTAAACTACAGTGGTGTTACAGCCATGTGGATGTGGCACCATAATTATAGTTTAAAAAGCAATTAAGATAAAAGCCAGTACAAAGAGATCAGCCAAATATCAAGAGACTAAATTCTAAGCAAAACAAATCTCTGACTTCAAGCTAAACAAACTTTTGGTGGTCCATGTACCCGACATTTTAATATTCATATATAGACACGCAAACATACAGAGGGTTTGGGTTTCAAAAATGTTCCTTTAGCAGCAAACTGAGTTCAAAACCTCTTGAAGCTTTTCAGGAAAAAATTCGTAATGGAGATCCCCAAACATTTTAGGGCTGTTAAGCCGTGGGTTTCGGTGCTCGCGGTCGACTCCTGTGTCGGGGTCAGATTGTTCATCCCCTCTCACGTGGGACCAGGGCGTGAAATGGGGTCCTCCCCGGCGGCGGGGAAAGCTTGCCAAAGATTTGGGGTGTTTTCTGGTGAAATACTGAGTCCCCAAGAGGTGTCTGAATTAACGTCCTGCGCAGTCTGTATCGCACGAGCAGGTTTTAGGTTGTGTGTAAGCATAAATACAGGAACACGCATGTACACATACAGTGTGAGTGTTTACATTATACATGTATCTCATGGACACATGCAGGGACAGATACATTTGCCCATAAATTCAATACATCCATGTAGATATGGAGGCCTGGACATATACGGATGAGAACTACATTTCGCCTTGACATCCCTTTTTATTCCTTTTGTTCCTCTTCTGTATCTCTCTCTATTACAAACCCATTCATATCTTACAAACCCAGCTAAACCAGACTGTAGAAGACAATTCTAACCCTACCCTATGCTTTTGGCATCTATAACAATCCTATAAGATCTAGTATCTTGCTGGATTGCTGTTAAATGGTAGATTTCCCAATAGGAAAATGTAGTTTTCTGTTCAGTTCCGTAGGCAGACTGACTACGGAACTGAATACAGAATTGCGAAGCACAAACTGATTTCTGATGTGTTCAGTTTTCTGGGAATTTTCCATAAGGGAATACATTATGTCTTAACTAATGTTTTGCCTTAAAACGTAAGTTTTGCTGAACCAATTAAATCAACCAACTAATCTTGCACATGAAACATTAAACAAGAATGAAGTGTCTGCAATTAGCAAACAGCTTTGATGTGACTAAATGTCTATCTCTGTGCATCACCAATGTTGTGGGTTTAAGTCCCAGATGATGTTAGACGTGCTGAATGTAAATGTTTGCTGTCTGTACGTTTCCAACCGGCTGAGTCTTGGAGCAACAACACTGCTGGGTTCAGAGGGATGGAAAACCAGATGCCGATTGCTATTACTAGGAAAGGGCCTGTTTGCTTTAAAACGTGGGTAAAAATAAAAGCAAGCAAGCAAGCAAGCCCTGACACGGCATTGCACTGAAAAGGCAGGCAAAAAGCACCGTAGTTAGTGCTCCTAAGAGGACAGATATTCTTTAACACAGAAATATTCTTTAAAGGCTAGGCAAGAAGGTGAAAAAAGTGGTACGAATAACATGATTGTCCAAAAGCAGCGCGCAGCGTACAGCAGCCCGGCTCCGCCGACGCGGGAGCAAAACCCCCGCAGCCCACGCAACACCTCCCTCCTGGGCCGCAGTGATTTCGGGAACCCGATACTCGGAGTTTCAGAAACTTTAGAGGCATGAGAAGTTGTGTGCAGAGGTGTGGCCTGGTAATTGCTCGGCTTGTTTGTGCAAACACAAAAATACCGCCCCGGCCAGGTTGCTCGGGAAGCACCGACATGTGTGGGAGCAGGTGTGGATGCTGGCGAGGCCCCGGTGGGAATGCGGCGCGGGAAAGGAGGGACCCGCGGCTCGGCCCCAGCCCGTTCGGATCAGCCTGGCAGCCAGAGGAGCTGTTTAGAGAAATTATTTAGACCTCGAACTCTTTGACACTGGGACTTTCTTCTCACTCTGTGTCTGTACAATATTCAGCACAGTGAGGTCAGGCTCCTTCCACATTTTTAATTTTTTTTTGGTGTTTTGGTGAATGTAATGGTTTTCCTGGTTTGCTCCGGAGAGAAACTGAGACCTTCAGAAGTTGCTCATGAGATGGGCATCCTTCGTGGTTACAGCTAAGGAAGGGTCAGGCTTAACCACCCTGATTCAGGCAGCAGAAAGACACAAATCTGGGTCTCCCCAGGCAGCTGAGCACGCTGATTATGAAAATACTGCCTTGGAGGTAGAGCTCTCCCAGCTCAGCCTACAAGTGCCATTTATTTTGTATAAATAATTCAATATTCACTAGACCTGAGAGATGCTTGAGGCTGTAGAGATCAAGGAGAAACTGAGCAGAACCCACCTCTGAAGACCATCAATGAGTAATTTTGATACCACGATGTGAGGCATTACAGTTCAATCCTTTGGGCGAAGTGAGGAGCAAACTTGAGCTGCGAACCGGGGCCGTTATTACCTTGATGCATGAAATAGTAACTGAACTTCATATGCAGGGGTGGAAAAAGCAAAGTGGTGTTGGAAGGACACAATCTATTTTAAGAATCTACCATCATGAAATAAATAAACTCACAGTTTAGGTAATGGCAAACCTGGCAATTTAATTGCAAAAAAAATCAATGATAAGAAATATTCATGAGAAATAATTGTTTTCTCTAAATGTCAAAAATAACTGGAGCGAGTCACCCTTAGGGAGAAAACTTGTACTTTCTCCAGCACTTATGGGTGATTTTCATTGAACAGTGGAAATCCAGCTAAGCAAACAGGTGCAGAGATCCACGCTTTTCCGCTTGCAGCTGAACTTCTTGTTATCACATCAGCAATTAATATTTTGTATCTCCTGAAGATCGGAAGGTAACTCACAAAGCTGAATGAACCAGGCAGCGCAGCACCTCGGAGGGGTTGGTATTAGCAGGCACACTTTGCAAAAAGGGAAAAGGATTCCCCAAGATTACGTATGACATCCCATCAGCTTGATGGACAGAACCTTCCCGGCTGCTTCGTCGTATGCGCTACATATTTAGCAATAATTTTACAGGAGGGATGTTAAAAAACACTGGTGTAATGGCTGCGTTCCTCCTCTTTGTCCTTCCCCTCCGAAGTCTGCCTTCAAAAATAAGTTTTGGCCATTGTACACGTTTATCGGATAGTGCTGGGTAGCCCAACCTCGCCGCTACAGAGGGGAAGAGGCGGTGGAGGGGAATAGCTGTTGCACGTGTGCGGACATTGTGACAATTTTCTCAACGTCAGATGTTTTGCCAGTTATGATAAAAAATAAAACAATTACACCGGTAAAAATGAATTAACCTGAGATGGTATTTTGAAGACTGGCATACCTCCAAGAAATCAGCAAAGGTGGGTTGTGTGACTAGGACAACTCCCGCTCCTGCAGTGTTGCTGTAGGGGCTTGGGAGAAGATGCCTCAAAGGGCAGGAGAGTGAGAGCTGCTGCTCTTTTCCTATTTAAGTTCAAAATAATGTTTCCCTTCTCATTGCTGACTTTCCTGAACATGGTAGGGTCCAGAAGTGCTACGTTCCAGCTACGGGGTGGCGATGAAGGAGATGACAGCTTGGACATGCCTACTCCAGCATGGAGCAGGAAATCAGTCCCCTTCCTCACCGAGATGAAACCAAGCGAAGAAGGAACTGGGGACCGATGGACACAGGACCAGGGCTTTTACCTTGGATGAAATGTCAGGCTCAAGTCCCTGCCAAAGGGTCAGCGGTTTATACCAGGTGAAACAAGAATCAGAGGTGCCCTCTGAGCAGAAAACCCCGTTGCAGATTAGGATTGAGTCAGCCCTGCTGGTTGTAGCCACTTAGATGAGACCCCTATGTCCAGAGCCCGGTTCCCCAAGCAGACGTGGCTGTCCTTGCACGCCAGGCGCCGACACGGGGGGCTTGGGGTTGCACCCTGGCTCGAGCCGCAGGCACCCTGCAAGTAGTTGTGCATCTCTCGGCACCCCGTTGTGCCCGCGCAAGGAGAGGCTCCGCTGCATCCCAGCCCCAGCCGGCTCACCGACAAGGTCAACATTTCTAGGGCAACCTGCCAGACGGACGATGCAACCGCATAGCCTGTGCTTCCTCAGGGAAGAAGGCTGGAATGGCAGGAATACGTACGGAATACGATGCCTCATTAGTAAACATCAAAAATTCCTCTGAAATAATCATTTTTAACTCATTG
Organism: Phoenicopterus ruber ruber; assembly: GCA_009819775.1. NCBI lineage: Eukaryota > Metazoa > Chordata > Aves > Phoenicopteriformes > Phoenicopteridae > Phoenicopterus > Phoenicopterus ruber. Next base: position 5,539,976 of record CM020219.1, read on the forward strand.
CCAATTAAATTAAATTCATATATGCCTGTAGTAACATTTGGGTCTCCAGGAAGAATCGGTGTTCAATTAAAAGAGAAGCCGAACGCCATTAAAACAGAAATGTACAGTAAGTGCGGTTGAATCCCACCTGTTCATTCCAGATGTTTGCAGTGATTCACACATCTAAAGGCTCAGCAAATAGAGCTAATGATGGTTCAGAATATCTTAATACCAGTAGCTGCATCACTTAAAAACAGAGGTGCTTAAGCAGGGTTAGAAGGCATGCTGCTAAAAACTTTGTAGGGGTAACACTGCCCTTGTGGCATACTACAGCTTGAATTTGTTCGAGGATCCAAGACTGGAGCAATTCTCCGGGGATCTGCCTCAGATTCCTGGTTTAGCAAAGGGAGGAATCTGTGGATTAATAAGAAGAACAGAAAATGGAGTACGAAAAGAAAGAAGGCGCCTATGAACGAGACGCGCAGCCCTCCTAAATATATGACGAGAAGCCAAATATCCCCTGGCTCCTCTCTGTGCTGCTTTTTATGCCACGGACAGGTATTGTCCCCCATGTATGTCCATGCAAGGGCAGCCACTCTCACAGCGTGTTTACATTTATGCATGGGGAAGCTGAATTTCTCCTTTTTTATAGCCACTCTGACTTTAAATGCTCTGGGTAATTTATTTGTTGCTGACGTTGCTCATTGCTACACTTCCACACTCCCTTAACAGGGCAGCATTGCAGAGCCGGGGATCTAGAGAACACACTTTTCTGCGCACGGCAACGGTTCACAATGGTTGAAGATCATGCTCTGAGCTAAATCCAGCTGCCAACAAATTAAAGGAAAACCATTAAAAGAAGCTTTTTTCCCAGCCTGGGAACCAATGAAGTTGGAATTCTTAGAGATTGGTGCCCCAAGTCCCCAGTCCCTTCCCCATGTACCTTTTGTGCTGAATCTTCCTTTTGTGTTCCCCACGAGTTTAGCATGGACATTCCCAACTGGCAAATTTCACAACATTTATAAGAATTGAGTATCTCTGAGATCTTGGGGCACTCCATCACTTTGGTTGAAATTGGGCTACAGATTTTAAAACTGCAGGTCTTGGAGGAAGAAGGCACAGGTCAGCATCATTTTTGGAAACAAGACTTGTACCTGGGGTCAGAGATGAGTTTTGATGAGCCATCAGGAGATATCACGTCCAGAGCAGAGGACTCTCCACTTAAAAAGCCTTGTCCACTCTTTGGGCTTTGGGGAGCAGTTGTAGAGTGAGTCCTGGCCTGTTTAGCATGTTTCTCCTGGACCTGTTGCCCCCAGGAGTCTAATCAAGTACTGCAAAGCCAGAACCACTCCTACCCCAGGCACATCCAATGTCCTCTGGTAGACAAAGAGCATCTCAGGTGTACAAGCATTTTGTGATCCACAGTTCCTGACTTAATGCGTGTGGATTGTCCCTTGAAATATATCCAAGAAAGACATAACTCCAAGATGGCATCAATCCCAAGGGTCATCAAAACAATAACCACAGGTTCTGCTTTATAGTAACTCCCTCTGTTTATAGTGGAAGGATCTCAATGCTCCAAGCCAGAGAACATCAGGATGTAGGGCTGGGAGGATTTCATGAGGCCACCTCATGCACCCCCTGCCTTAGGGCAGGATTAGGGCTAGCTGACTACTCTTGGCAGGTATTTGTCTAACCTGCTCTTAACAGCCGCTCACAAGGTCCTTGGACATTCTGCTCAGTGCTCGTTAGCTCAGCACTGGTCTTAACAAAAACGGAGAATATGAGAGTGGGAAAGTACAGGCTGTAGCTGTCCCTCTCTGTAAGGGCACTCAAAATATGTTCATCATCATCTTCGGAAGAGAAAGCACTATTTTCTCATCATGATTTCTTGCTCCTGGCCATGTTCCTGCAGGGACAACCCAGGGCTGGCCACAAAGCTCTGCCCTGGGTGGCTTTTGGTGGGAACTGCAGGGAATACGCCAGGCAGAGCAGAGCTGTTGGCCTGGGAAGCGGGAATGCTGCTCCAGCCAAGGAGAGGGGTTGTGCTCCCTTCCCTTCTGCTGCCTCCGCTCCCTCACATGCACAGTGTTTCCACAGGCTGTGCACAGGGACCAGGATTTGGGCGTTAATTAATAGGATTATTTCTTATGAATTCCTTCTTCCCTTTTCCGTAGGACGTTTTACGAGAGCAGTAGGTTTGACTTCCCTTCGGTAAAATGCCAGGGCTGCATTTGCAGCACTAGGGATGTGACGACAGCGATCACCGCCCCATTAATACCATCCAATATGGGGCACATTCTCAAATTAGGAGAAACACAGGATGGCGTATTACTGTTCCTCTGAGCTCGTAAATGGAGGTAGCCCCATTACCATAACGTCTCCCACACATCGAGAATGCCCCCACGCATTGGATGTTCCCTGGGGAAATCAAGACGCGATCGCAGCATCACGCCTGGAGGGTGGTTTCTGTGCGCAAACTTTACCCCGCAAGCAGGATTTTGCCGAAAGCAAAGTTTGAAAACATCAGTTGTGCGGAGAAGTCGCAGCTCAAGCCAAGGAGGCACTGAGTACCTCTGCTGCTGCTCTCGTCTCAGAACTTCTTCTCTTCATTATTGTAATACAGCCTTTCATGTGGTTTCTCTATGTAACCGATAATGTGCTTGAGCTTGCATTTCACAGGAAAGGTTATTTTTGAAAAGAATAAAGAAAATCCTTATCAACCTACACGCTTGTTGTAGGAATGCCAACTCTCTTATAAGTGCAGGCCCATCCGTTCCTTTATTTTGATGTAAAAAAATCTCCTGGCCCGCATCTCCAAGATGTAAGAGGTATTGCAAGCAGAACTTGATCTCATCTCACTCTGAAGACAGCAGGGCCTTTCTCCCCAAGAATAAATCCCAAACAAACCCCCCTCCTGCACCTAGCTTTACTGGCAGCTTCAGCAACAAGAGATAAACTTCAACCTACGTTTCCTTTCCAAGCTTAGTTGTTCAACACTTTTTTCCCCCCACACCTGCTTCGACCCCCTGCAAGAAGCAATCACCCACATGATATTGTGGCTGGGGATGACTGAATATCCCTCCTGATACAATGCAGTGATATCACGGCAACTTCTGGAGGTGTCAATGGATTTCATACAGCGTGCCCCAAAAAAAGGGCCCTCCTCCAAAGGGGTCTTTGAATCTGTCCCCCCGTTATAAGCACATCTTGCAGGAATGGAAGAGAGATGGCAAAAACGCATGCCTAGAAAACTCCGTTCCTTGCTCGGGAGCATTGGGACCAATTGCAAAGCTCTAAGGAAGGTACAGCAGTCAGTTACTCTGACTGTTCACAAACATCTAGGAGTCCCTGTCCTTCTTTATGATCATTGGAAGATGGAGAAGGGGATCACGGCTCTCAGATATTCATTCAGAACAGATGCCTCCCACTCACAAAATCACATTTCTGGAACAAATGAGCTTGTAGGAAGTGTTTTAAATAACCGAAGAAAGCTTTCCTCTATTTTCTTACATTCTCAGAAAATACAGCATCAAATTAATCTCAAGGTCAGTGGGGGGATCCGGGCGCGGTACGGTAAAGGCCGTTCACCAGAAACTTCACGTGGCAAAGTCTACGCTGGAGGAAGCTGGAACGAACGCGAGAGGGGGCTGGGGGTGGCCCTGACTTACTGCAGTGGAGCCGTGCCCTCCACCCCCGGCAAAGGTAGCATGGCAAGCGGGAAACATGCGAAACCTGCTGAAGGGACAAGACATAGATTTTCTGTAATTAGCAGCTGGTGCCCATTGATTTTTGAAACAGCAACTCTTTAAAATAAAACGGGTTGCACAATGGTCACGCTGGCCCAGAGAAACGCGCCTGAGGTCCCGGGTCTGCTTCAGTAACAGATAACGGTGACACCACCGCGGCGTTTAGCGGCGTCGACATGCGCACGCCATGGAGCGGGGACTGCCTCTAAACCCCCTTTCTACTTCAGACCAATTTGTGTAAATAAACGCAAACATTTCTAAGGCTTGATTGACTGAAGTCAGTGAGAAGGTCTCTGCTGACTCCACTGGGCTCCAGATAAGGTTCTTCAGTTCAGTAGCTTCCAAAATGCATCTGCTTTTCTGATTTACTGCTATTGTTTGATGCAGGTCAAAACCAAATGAGCCTTAATTAGCTGCAAACTGAGTTCCCATGTTTACAACATACTGGTTTATGTTTCTGTACTTAATTCACGTATATTAAACATTTATGAACTTTGGCTTGTCTTAAAATACCTGTCTCACAGTCTCTCACTAACTACAATGCCGTATTTCTAAATTCTTCTATAATCAAAGGTACACTAAAAATAGAGAAATTTCTTGTATATCAGGACAAAAAAAAAAATGCACGCAACTTCTTTGCTCACTGATGCAACCAAAACACCCAGGAGTTATTATAATGTGCATTCCCTTGACAGAGACTTTTATTTCATGCAAATTACTATGATTAAGATTCGAATACTTTTTTTCCATTTTCGCACATTACTTAATCAATGTGAAGTACTGTGTAAAAATTGCATCTCTTCATAACAGTGATTTTGACCAAGTCAAGTGTTGCTGCTAGAATCCTAATCCAGACTTGTGATTCAATTATCATTTAGAGACTTTCTAAATTCAAATTAAGTTTACAGAAAAAAAAAGTTAATATCAATACGGATCATTTGTAGGTTTTATCAAAATAGCTTCCCGTTGCAAGGGAATGTAAAGCAGGTTAGATTCTTTCTGTTTCATTTACTTCTTTAACTTAACGTGAAAAATATACAGTGCTGCATGGAATCTGAGCATTAAAATGTATACCTTGGGACACTTCTTGTTTATATTACATTGTTTATATTTTATAGGCAGCCACCCTGAGAGCTTACGAGAATATCTAAGCCCTGGATGTGGGCGTCTGGCTGAAGCAATCACATTACCACGACTTCATGAGTTACTGTTCGTCAGCTGAGTCCCAGAAACTCACTGCGACCTTGTAACCCAAAGTGGGTGTCTGCTTCAGTCCTCAGAGCTGAAACTACCCCAAATAACAGGTAAAAACCCATGTCTGTTAAAAACCTCCCTCTTCTTGGTGATCTGCTTTAAAATTTGGACGGGATATGCATGTACATGGTGCAAGTTGCCCGTGAAACTGCTATAACCTCGTGGCTTCCACTTGTTTGACCGTGTAGTCAGGTTGCCTGTTTCAATCATGTTCTTTTGGGGGATAAACTCGCTGTGGGCTGCTCATGTCAGCAACATCTACGACGTTGGTCTGGCCCCTTACATACCCATGCAATTTCACATTGAAACTCCTTCCTCAAAGCCAGCCATGCAGAACAAACATTTTTGGGGTGAAAAAAACCCCAGCTACTCAACATAAAGAATCTGATCAGTGGAGAAGTTGCTACATCCCTTGGCCCCGGAGATAACACAATCTATTCTGGAGAGCATTAGCCTGGAATTCATATGTAAAGCCTCTAGATTTCAGAGGCTAGCTAGAAAATTACATTTTCATTAATGTTTTGACTAATTATTCTCCTACAGCCACCTAGAAAGGTTACCTGGTCTCTTAAATCTGGTATGTATGTAGTGTGCTAGCAATTTTCCTTCCTTTTCATTCCTCACAGGACAGAAATTAGACATTGTCATTCCATATTATTTGCGACATGTTGACATTATAATTTAAAAGGATGCAGCAGTTCTGAACAGCTGGAGAGTAATCCTGAACAATCCTTGACAGTTTCCTTTGGAGGATGAATGCCCCTCCCTGGAGAACTGCACAGTCTCTTATTTTAAACTAAGAGCTAATTTTAGACAGTTTGCCCTCTTAGAAACACACGCCACAGAGACTTCTCTACATGGGGAACAGCAGTGACCAGAGATAAGCACCCACACAGAAAAAGAGAAAGCTCTAAAATAGGTTTTTCCTCTTCTAAGAGACATGACTTGTTTGCAGTATTGCCTGATGGAGCCAAAGTGAGACTCTCACTGCTGGCGTTCTCTGAGACAGCCCTCCCTCGCGCTGTGCTGAGCCGAAAGCTTCTTGGATGCTGCAGACACTTCGGGACTGCTGTGGTTTACTTCTCCTCAAAGACCCGGGGGAATTGGTTTAAGCAGAGGAGATTTTCCCTCCCCTGCAACCAACAGGTTTGGCACACTGTGCTTGAAACCTCTTGCTCAGGACACAATCTGCAACAGGGTCGTGCATCGCCTCGGGCTCTCAAAGGTCTTGGGTGCAATGACATTGAGTGACGGGGGGCACGAGCCAGCAAACACCTTGTGGAAGATGGAAACCAGCTTCATATGGCTTTGCCTTGTGGGTTGTTGAGAGAAGGGAGGAGGGTGGAACCTGGGGCACCTCTTCCAGACATCTTGCCAGGAGGAGGGGAAGCTGCTGTGGCTGTCGGACAGAGCCCCACCTCTCCTGTCCTTCTGCTGCTATGGTCTAGCCTTGAGCACAGCTTCAAACACGCCTTACCAACGAGTGCTTGCGTCTTTAGCCAGAAATGTCTTGACTTTTTTTTCCCCTTTCTTTCATTCCTTCTTATTTTTTCTTTCTTTTTTTTTTCCCCCAGAAAACTCCTGACTCCACATCATCATGCTCCTGGGACATCCCAGGCAAAGCCACGCTCATTGCAGATCAGACATCAGGCAGGTGACTCATGTGCCAGGTCTGTGGGGTGATCTGGGTTCAGGTTCAGGGTAGAAAAAAAGTACTGAAATAATTATTGCTTTATCGTGTGTCATGTTGTCCGAACAGAAGCAGATCAAGCTTGCAGAAGTCATTGCAAGGACAAGCAAGACGCACAAGAGCAGTGGTTCCCTGTTGGCACAGGAGCTGAAGGCACTGCCAAGGGGAGCGCTCCTGGAAAGCTGGTTCGTGCTCTGCAGCTTTTGTCTCTCCTGGGTACAAGAGCAAAGAAGGGCTGAAGGGACAAACCCTTTTGTGCCATGGACTGAGCAAAATAGCCCTGTGCTCAAACAGGTGCAAGGTTGGGTCAGATCTGAACTGTGCTCAACCACATTTTTCCTGGATTTGCAGCAGACACTAGTGTGGTCAGTCTGGGCACTGATGATTGACTCCTGCTCCATTGGGACCACTGAGAGTCTTCACGCTGGCTCTGGTGGGGCTTTGGTCCAGCCTTTAATCTGTACGAGGTTTTTTCCATGCTGCACATCTCCTCTGGGGAGCAGTTTGTCTTTTCTGAACAGGAACCGCAGCTGGCTGCAGAATAAAAATGTCTGGAGTTGGGCTATGCTGGATACTGCGCCCTGGGAAGTCAAGGGGAAACTCGTCACCGGTTTCAAGGACAACAGCTTGAGGTCCCTTCTTCAGCTGTCATTCAAGACTGCCTCATGGTTCCTACCAGTTACATATTTCCATCCAATGAGGATAGTGCTCCAAAGAGGAGAGTCTGGCAGAAAAAAAAAACAAACAGAAGAGTTCCCAGTTCTCATTTCTCTAATTAAAAACGACTCCCCTCAACTCTCAAAGCTCTTATCTGGGCATAACGCTTTTCAAGAAGAGAATACTTCCCTTGCAGAGTTTAGAGCAGCAAGCTTAAAAATCCAGGTTTTGGACAGAGGTGATTTTAAAAACACTTTCACTGTATTCAGTCTGTAGTTGAAGGAGCCGAGAAGCCATGCAAAAGAAAACCCTGTGACTGTAAAGAGACTGAGTGGGCTGATATAAATCCACCTCCGCAAGATCTGTGTTGACAGGACTTGCTCACATGAGTAATGCTGTTCCTCCGAAGGAGCATTCGCAGGCTCCAGCCCTCGGTACAGCACGTGGAGTAGCTGAACAGGTAATAACCAACGTTGTGCCCTGGGGCCCGCGGGGATGGGAGACGAAGCTGTTGGAACACTTGTCTGTGTGCGAGCACTCGAGTGAATATATAAAGTGTGTGTGCCAGAGCTGAAGGGCTTACAGGACTCAGGTGTTTGCACCTGATAAACAGCCAGGACAAGTGTTGTGGGAGTGCGGGAGTCTGAAGAGGAGAAGTCAAGACTCCATCTGTTTCCCTGAATGATTCATTGCCTTAAAAACGGAATCTGAACTGCATTTTCCACTGAAGACCAGATCCTCCCAGCTAAGAGAGGATCCCAAGAGCATTTCCAGGTACCTTGTAGGTGGGAATGAAGGAGACAGTGAAGCAAACTCATTTTCCTAGGTCCTTCCAAACTTGCTCTCAAGTAGCTGCTAGAAATGTCAGCTCAGCCAGTTCCCTCTCTAGAAAGAACAAAATACAATAAAATGGCTTAGCGGCGTTTTAAAATCCTGATATCCCTATTGATTTTCCATGGAAAGCAGACAGTGATGACTAGTAACAGTGCAATGCCCTCAGGTCACTTTTCTGGTGCTGAGATGTAGAATGTATCTAAACAAGTCTAGTTTTACTAGAAATCGTGCTCTGGAGCACAAGTCACCCCTATCCAACATGGTCCGTCAGATCAGCTCACTACCCCTTCACCCTCCCCATCATAGCTCTACGTATGGAGTTGATGCAAGTCTGTTTAACAGCCTCTGATGTGATCCGGGAGGCGTGGTAGAAAACCATGACCCAGCCAAGGGGTGGGCGAGTCTCGCAAACTCTGCTCTTTGAATGAGGTTGAGATCCTCTCCTAAATTCCACAGATCTTTGTATAACATTCCTGGGACAGCCTGATGGGAAGAAGTCAAGGGCGTTGGGTGGCAGAATGGCTGGTGGGAAACGTAAAACTCCTACCTGAGAGCTCCTGAACCATGATGCCCTGTGAGCTCGTCCAGCAGATCTCCTGGGACCTCATTCCACCCTCTCATCCAGCAACTGGAGGCTTCCTGGAGCCGGTGGACCTTGATGGTGATCAGCAGAGCAGATTGCTTGATGTGAGGCTTGTTCCTGCAGTGTCTAATGTCTGTATGAGCAATTGGAGGCATGGACAATTCTGGCCCCAAATAGCTGTCTCCAAACCAAGGCTGGTACTACTTGTGAAGGAAAAATCTGTATCTCCCTGTAGCCTTAAGTCTTCCCCAGGGATGGAGCTGTCTTTATCCATGAAAATGCATCCTCGCATGCCTGTGAAAGTTGAAGTCCTCTCCTGACTTGCTTCATCCACTGGCAACAGAAGCCATCCCTTCCAGGATAGAAAGAAAAACAACAAACCCTCCTTATTTTCTTTCCCCCTCGCACATTTTCAATTAAAATAGATTTGTGCAAGCTATACTGAGCGCGCCGCAAATCTCTTTGCATGGTTAAAGTTGATTAATTGAGGTCGGAAGTGAAAATTAAAAAATGGCAGCAGCTAACAAAACACAAATAGCCTCTCTTGGGCCTTGCGGATGATGGAGCGCAAACCGAGATGCCTGAGCTGGTTCTGCCTTGAGGAGGACCACCTCCTTCACCTTGGGTTAAACACTCAAGAGCAGAGCTGGGTTTTGGGAGGAAGGGGTTGGCCTCAAAATAATACGTATATAATCCTCAAGATAATCAATTTCTTACAGATGCTTTGTAAACTTTCGTGTTCAAGAGCACAAGCCATAGTACTTTCTAAATCCCTAGGGGTTGTACTTGATATCCGTTTGTTATTTCCTAATGCTGTTCAATCTTTTTTTCCCCCCCTGTTTTTTTGAAGCTTGCAGCAATAAGCCTGAGACTTACGTCGGCAGTCGCCACCGCTTCTGCCATTCGGCAGTGAACTTTGTGTGCGTTTTCATATTCCTTTTCTTACACTCCTGATAAAAGCATTATCAGGGAAATTCAAAAGCAAGCAGAAAACTGGCATAGCTAATTTAGGCTAATTAGTATGGCAGAAGCTGAGTCTTGTACTTCAGAGGTTCCCATGCCCTCCCATGTCTCCACCTGATCGCCTTGTCCAGCAGCAAACCCAGGAGGCAGCTCCAATTATATCATAACCTCTTCAAACACCAAGCCACTCAAGCTAATTTTATCCTATTAAACAGACTGAAGGATTCAGAAGAAAGGTTCTCCCCCAAAAGCTTCAATTACCAGTGTCCCTGATTACCATCTTTACAATCCTATATGCTACAGTTAAATACTTTTTTGCTTAGTGTTGCTTTCTTGATTTAGATGAAAAGCGAGTATTAAGAGCATGTCTTTTCAACTCAAGCAAGTGACATTCATGAAAAAAAAAAGGAACCTCTCTTGTTATTAGCGTGTTTAATCAAAGTCAAGTTTAGAACCGTTCAAAGACAATGTAATTGGGGAAATGTAAACATCCCCTCGCATCCAGTGGCATTTAAAGCAGCCACAGGTAACTGCCAATAACTGCGGTGACGGCCAAAAGTATTAGGTCTAGAGGAAAAAAAAATAAAGAAAGAAAACAGCAGGATCTCCTGAAGCAAGGAAATGTTGAATGATGCTTGAAGTAAAGCTCATGGCACTAATCAGCAATGAAGACAGAAAATAGCCTCTCGGGTACTGAGCTGGCTCATCCTTCCTTGCGCCGATATGCGGTAGACGTTGGCCTTGAGCACGCAGTTGTCCCTGGCCGGACGCCCTCACCTGGGTCACAGGGTGCCTGGGCTTAGGGCAGCGCACAACCTTTCCTCCCGGTGCCCCAGTCTTGATGGTGGCCTCGGGCCTTCACTCTCCATCCGCATGACTCTCCTTCTCCGCTGGCCGTGCCCACGGGAACGGGGAGCTCGCTGGGGAACCACCTTGCCAGTTTTCTGGCTGATGCCTCCTGCAAGGGGGCTGCAATCTTGGCTGATGACTCCAGGTGCTGCTATAATTCAAATAATAATTGTAGGATCCAGGCTATTATTTTTAACAGCAGAGAGGGACACAGAAAGAATACATGTCACCTGAGCATCAAATTAACCCTCTCCTGACCACTGATCCTGGGAGAAGCTCAGGTGATGGCAGTACCTGTTAGGACAGCATTTGTTAAAGATGTCCCTGCTCATTGCAGGGGGGGGGTTGGACTGTATGATCTTTGAAGGTCCCTTCAACCTAAACCATTCTATGATTCTATGATTTATATGGAAACAAGACGAGGATCTGGATCACCTGGAAAATTCAGTAGCACAAGTCATAGCAAAAACACATCTCGCTTTTTTTTAGAAGGAACTTGTTCTTCACTTTCCCCAAATAGACTAATTTTCCTTATTCCTCTTCTTCCACAGACAGTAATGGTTTTAAACACACTTACGACCTAATATTCTTGTTTTCTTTCAGCATCATCCCAACTTGTTAGCTCCCAGTCCGTGATGAGCTAGAGATATTTGGGGGTTGGATTTCACTTCTGATCTACTCATCCTTGCAGCTGAAAATGAGCATTTTTCTCTCTCTCTAGAAACAAACAAACAAACAATTTCTGCCATTTAACAGAAATTGAATGAGTTTCACCCAATTGCCCGCTCTTTGGGCGATATGGAAATGCTATTGTCTGCAGACAATGATTCTCATGCAAATGAAACAACAGCTAAACAAGAATCCTCCCTATCTCTGTTTGGGCCAATTTTCTTAACGTTTCAGCAAAGCTTAATCTGTTGGCAGAAGTGTTTAGGCCCATTAACAGCTAAAGTCACAGAGTCCACAACTCACCCTGCTGACAGTAAACAAGGAATTTGAGGAATGGCCTCTAAACAATGGCTAAGCCACAAACCATTTTGTCATCAACTGCTGTGAAAGGCATATAGGCTGATGATTTTCTTCCTTGGGTTACAGCGATTTGAAAGACCGGCTTCCCTCCCCTGAGTCCCCAGCGCCCTCCAGGCTTGGGTTACAGCTGTTTTATTTGCCTTTCCAGCCCTACAGCTGTGGGATGGGTTATGCAGGTGTGCTCCCGACAAATGAGTCATTCCAGGGCTTCGTATTATTTATTTGTATTGACCGTCCCCGAGGCCAGGGCCCCCCTGTGCTCGGCACTGCCCAAACACGGGACACCGCGATGCTCTGTGCCCCGCAGGGAAGATTCCTGGGTTTAATTTTGTTCGGGGAATACTGCGCCCAGGTCCTTCCCTAACAGTGCCATGGACAAAAAGAGAAAATTTACCTTAGGGGAGAGAAATAAATGGTAATTGCAGAATAAAACCCATAAAGCTTGCATCTACCTGGCAGGGCTGGGATGGGGAGGGGGGGTGTGGATGCTGGCGCTGCTCACCCCATCGTGTTTCTCAGTTGGAGGCTCAAGCAGGCAGTGTCAAAGAAGTCCCTTTGCACCCCGCTGCCTGAATGGTGCCCAAATTTATCCCCTCCCTGTGGGAGAAGCAGCACAGCCAAAGTGGTGGCAGATGGTTGCAACCCAAAAGAGGATGAGGACAACTTTTTACCTGGAGTTGTCTGGGAAATACAACTCTGAAAACTCATGATGCCAATGCCATGCCAACGCCGTGCCAACACCAATGCCACGCCAACACCACCATTTGCCTCCCATGTGCTTTTCCCTTGCTGAGCTAGGGTGTGCATCTAGCAAAGAACTGAAGAGCAACATGCTACAGCCCCCACCGTTGTGTCCTTCCCACGGTGGAAGGCAAAAGAAAGCGCCACACCATGTCCCACCTAAATTGTCCTCACCTGCTCTCTTGCCAGAAAGCAGTGGAGAAACCAGAAGCAAAAGGCAAGGACTGGGGCTCAAAACAGTCTCCCTTCACACCTGGCCCAAAGGCCACCAAAGGCAACGGACCGAGCAAATCAGTGCTAGTACTGAAAGCCCATTCCCAGATAAACACAAGTGCTGAACCAGGCTTCTGGGATGGTGTGAGATATTTTTTCCTCTACTAGTTCTCCCCAGGATAAACTAAAGAAGAGGGAGGGTGAGAGAGGAATGAGGAGCAGAGGAGAGAATTAAATGCTCTTTGGCTGCATATGCAGATATCCCATACTTGGACTCGTTCAGGCTGCATCCAAACGATGTTGCATCCACCCGGGCCAGGAGGGATCCCCATCGGCGTTATCAGGGAACGTGAGAGAAGGAAGGAAAAGAGAGATGGAGCGGGAGAGAGTTGGCTGTGCCAGCAAGGCAGCACCAGGCACCCGCCTGCAGCCACCTGCACAGCAGGACTCTTCATCGTGCCGCAGCTCTGGACTGTCCACATTTCACTTCTCCACCTCTGACATTCGTTGCCATTGAGGACAGATGAAAACAGAAGGTTATTTTAGTACGGTGACATCTGGGCAACAGTTCGACAGTTCTTTTTCCCAACTTTGGTATAGGCTGGTTCAAGGTTTTCAACCCAAACATGGTTTCCCCAGTAAATTAGTTCTGCAACAGGCAAGATTCTGGGTTTTGTTGAAGTATAAGTGAAATGAAACAAAATAAAATGAAAAATTTTTTTTTAAAATTTAAAGAAGAATATTAAAATGTAAAATAAGAAGGCTTGTGGCCAAATCTTTTTGCCCTTTGAGGGACCATTTTTTAAAATAAACGCTACAGTGTTTCATGGCATTTTTAAAAAATGAAAACTGGTATCAGTCACTCTATTAAAAGGCGTTATTCCTCCATGCCAACCTTGATTCATTTATGTCTTTAGACCACCACGGTTACAGCGACACTGTTGCTAACTGCTAATTAAATGTGGGAGGAAAGAAGGTTGAGCGGCATTTTTACAGGTGGAAATTGCGAACAACTCTGGTGATGCCAGTAACAAGCTAAGGGGGTGAGATCAGAAACTAATTTTTCCATAGATCCTTCCATATAATTGTCGGTAACGTGGTGCCATATACCCACACCTGTGTGACGAGATGGCTGCTGGGTGCGGTGTTGGCTGGTGGCACGCAGGACCACACGTCCCACCTCCTGGTGTGGTGCCACTATCCCAACACACCGTTGTGCCCGAGACAGGACCTCCTTGCAGCCCTTCGTATGAGCATTGAACTACGATTCCAGCTTTTCCCCCACTTCACGTTTGAGCTGATGTGAACAGACGGAGGGGCCAGACAAGAATTAAATGTATGAGTGTTGGAAGCACAAGGAAAAGATGAAAATGAAGAGTTTGACATGGCGCAGACACGTTTATCAGCAGTACTGGGACCACAGTGATGTATTTTGCCAGAAGAGTGTGACAGCAGCATGCCATGAAGGCCACTTTTGACTGGACTGAAAACTCTTCCTTAGTGCTAACGTACTAAGGAGCCCTTATAATTCCCAAAATACCGACGAGAAACACCCCTTGGAAAGAAAGTGGAGTTTTTGCAGCAACCGAGCCTCTCAATCTACAAGACAGCATCAAAGAGGGGATCTAATCAAATTTTAAAAAGAAATAAGGCATAAAACTCAGATCAAACTCTCCGACTTTTCTTGCCTATTTCTGACAGACTTGAACATTTATTGCAAGAGTTTCCTTTAAAATAAATCACCGTGTTAAGCCCACAGCAGGACATCTCCCCCTTCTCGTTATTTCTCTCTATACACACTTATATATACACACTTATATGCACAAATAAAATCAGTAAGACAGTTTGCAAGACGTGATCCTGCAAGATGCTGATGAGGACGTCCTCATGGGGAGGGGATCCCAGGGCACCTGCGGGTCTGTGGCGGGAGGGGAGCCCCCAGTGCCAGCCAAAATGCGGAGGCACAGCTGCCACATCTGGCTTAGCACACTGGGGCACACGGAGGGCCAGGCAGGTCGGGGTGCGGCAGCTGACACGAGGTGTGGCTGGGGCCGGAACGTCCAGTCAAAATTACATCAGGTTTTAGAAAAAAACTCAAGTCCACTGAAATTGGAAGACACTTTCTACTTTGTGAGCTGCTGCCTGTCGGGTGCGTGCGTTTAAGGACGGGGCCGTCCTTAGGCACGCACAGCGGCTATCTGGAGAGAGGCAGATGCTGCAGATATTTATATTTTCCTGTTTTCAGGGTGTACAGCAGTTTTCAGCCTCCTCCTGAAACGGTGCCTCTCAGCGCAACCCGCACACTTGTAGCTTTGCATCTCAACAGGAGGAAGGGCTCGTTTTGGTGAGTGGGGCTTTCCGCCTTTTCAACTTCTCTCTTTGATTAGGGAAGAGGTGAAAAGAGAAGCCTGAGTAAAACCTATTGATCTAAGGACTTGGGTAAGAGATGTTGAATGAGTTATCAGAGAGACAGACGGACAAGCAAAATTTGACGTGTACTGAGCACGCAAGGCCGCATCAGCTAATTTGGAGTTTTCATTCCCATTTTAGAAAGTCAAAAGAACTCATAGTTTTCCTGTCTGAAGGAGGTATAAATTAAAGCTGGATACTTTGCTGATAAAACATTTCCTCTTTTGGGCTTCTTTTTCACAAGTGAAAATGATCTCGGCATTCGCCGCTTAGTCCCCGTTAATCAGAACTTGCAACCAGGGACATCGGGTCGCGTTTCTGCCTGCCAGCGAAGCCAGCGTTAGTATTGCTGCGGGGTCCAGGAGCCTTGTGGTGGGCAGATGGACCCTCCGTCCGTAAACGAGGGGGGACGGCTCTACCGCAAAGTGAGACGCAGGCTCGAAACGTGCCTCTTCGGGGCAAGGGTGGCATCCCAAACACAAGGCTTTCAGGCTTGCCAAGTTCTCTGCGGGGTATCGGGAGCTTCTTTTTGGTTGCCTAAAACCAGCCGCTCAAACTTTGCAAGCGCAAACATTCACCCCAAATGGGAGCGTGGCGTGAATCAAGCAATAAAATTTAATCGGCGTCATTAAATCTGTCAAACCAGCAGGTTATTAAAATTACCACTATTCACTCTGAAAAGGGGAACAAAAAATTATGCTCCAGCTTTCTGAGCCTGTTTGTCTTGTTTTCCCACACTGCTTACGAATGACTGCAGTATATTACAATGTCCTCTATCCATCTTCATTAGCATTGCGAACAAATTGTATTGGGCTGTAATGCAGCGTTTTTTTGGTATTGTACAAACATATATGACGTACGGAAAATGGGCAATTTAATATGAAAAGAATATTGTGCCTCGGAATTTTTATTTTCTAAACAGTCATTTCAGTTGGGAATTATTGCGTGATTTGTGCATAATTTCTCATGGATAGTTATTTAAATATAAATAGGGAAAATATGTAATTCCATATGGTGGCTATCTACCCTTTCTTGATGCCTCTCCATATTTTTAATAGTGCAATAAACAAAAGATAAAAACATCTCTAAGCCACACACTAGTCAAAAGAAGATAATTGTGCCTGTATGTGTTTATTGTAATTTGAATGTGCTTCAATTAACTTTCCTCAATATTTCCCAGTTCTTTTAAAAGAAACTTAAATTGGTTTTTATTTTGTGAAATTTGTTTTCAGTGCAATAAGGAAAAAAAACCCACAATCCCTTTGTTTACCTCATTATGGATACATCCTATCCAGGAGCAAAGCTCCAACTCTTTATTCCCAACAACCTTTTTTTTTTCCATTCTCACATGCGTCTTATTATACTTTAAGTAAAAATATCAAATTTCTAGGGCTCCCTAGGAAGAGACAGCTCATCGCCGCTCAATATATCACATATCAAAGTGTGGCAAAACATGAAAATGGCAGAAAAGCAAACTCTTACACTTTCGCGCTGCCGTCGCTTTTAAAAGATGAGAATTTATTACCCTTCCCTCCCACAAATCATCAGGGCGACCAAAACAGAGAAAGCGTATATAGAATGCTTGTGGCCATTAACCTTGAGGCTTCCATTTAAACAAGGTCAAACAAACAGCCTTATAAATCAAGGTTGGGTCCGCACGGCTCTGTAGCATCAGGCTAATGGTAAAATGCACATGGACAACTTATTAAACAGTATTTATTTACAGAAAATATACCTTGCAAGCTTCAGAGAGGCACACCGCAGGCTGATCTAGCACCGACAGACGCTCCGCTCCAGCCCCAGCCAAACCACCCCGAGGTGACGGGTGTAATGGGCTTTTATTATGTGCTGCCAAGGAGCCAAGCCCGGGTACTGGTAAATGCGGTCGTTTGCAAGCTAACTGCATTTTTAGCGTGATTGCAAAATTACAGGAGGTAGATTACAATCATCCCATTATCTGCTGTTCTGTCCTTGATTTTGTCCGATTTTTATTTATTTTTTCTTCTACTTTAGTTAGGTTTTACGGGAAGGAGAAGGAAGGAGGACATTTGAGTTGAGTAAGATGAACTACTACTTAGTGTTAGCGAGTAGCTACCCAGGAGCCTTTACCAGTCCCTCTGGCCATCCTGGGTTATCTCCTACTTCCTAATGAAAAATGACCATCAGGAGTAATTTTTTCTGAATGAGGAACATCACACTAGGCTTTCTGTTTTGCACTCTAAACAAACGGCAGCTTTTAAGTCACCCCCGTTCATCATTCCACACGCCCTTCAGTGTACCGGAGCATAATAAAGAAGATGATAAGCCACAGCGCCTGACATGGCTGCTTTACGTGATGCTCTGCTCTGCAGACATCCCTTCCCAAAAATCTTCTCTTTGAAGTCAAGAGGAGATCCACGTGGACAATAGATGCCCACTGTACGTGTGACCCACCCGTTGTAAAACAGCTGGTGTAATTTCCCTAAACGATTCAGATAATTTCTCCCCAAATACTTCTCGGCTCTTAAGCGTTTTCTCTTAGCCCCATGGCGTATGAGTTACACGGACCCTAAGGGATACTCGTTATTCGCCATGCTCGCTCTCTTGAACTTCACCTCTGGGTTGCCACGACCACCTCCCGGTATGAGCTCTGGGTCCCTGGGAACATCGGTACGGCCGCAGTTTGAATCTTCACCTAAACCTCCTCCTTTTCACCTGGCCACAGCGTATCGCATCGCATCCTACCAACAAAAATCCCGCCTATGAGCAGGGCCAACAGCCGGGACCGAGCTGGGTGAAGAAAGACACGTTTTTCCCCGTCTGCGTTCACCATTTTAATTGACTTCTCCTTTCATTTGTTCCCCTTCTGTGCCCTCTGACTACAAGCGCTCAAGCGGCTGTAGTAACCCCCAGGAAAAAAAACAATGGTCGTGCTAAATGAGATTTTTCTGTGTGGGTGTTTAAGTATCCGCGTGAAGCAAATTTCTACTCTCTTCTCATCAGAATGGGAACGAGACCATGTGAGTGATGTGACCAATTACCACCGAGCACCCCAGAGCAGCTTCTGAATATTCACGTCCAATTGCTACTTTGGTGGAACAATTGGTTTGAGCAGTTTGAAAAGGCAATGATGTCAAACGTGCGGCGTGATTAAACGCAGCGAAATTACCAGCCGTTGAGCTGAAAAAGAAGCTCTGTTTCCTTCCCAGGCTAATTCTGCTTTTGAATTTTGCAAGAAACACCTTGCTCAGGCGGCCTCTTCCCGCACACCCAGATCTGTCAGGGCAAAGGCGCAGCCGCGTTTTGGAGGCAGCGGGGACCGGGACACGCGTGGGAGCTTTGACATGGGTGCAGCAAGGCAGGTGCCTCCTCTTCCCCCTGCTCCTCACGCAGAACCACGCTTCTACCCCAGGTAGAGCAACGCAGCGGCACATTTTGCAAGCACCCCGTGGTGCAAATGTAATTTGAATCAAAGATTTTTGGGGCCAAGCGTCTGAGAGTTGAATTGTCCGGATAACTGGCAAAGGCTACACCTTTTCCATCAGTATCAGCCACGTTTGGGAGCTCCTCTGTTTTCTGTACAGCCAAGGAACACGTTAAACACACCGTCCTGCTGCTTGGTTCACGCTTGTTTCTGTCATCGCTGGAAATGGCCTATACCCTTTTAAAAAATAGACTGTTAATTCTTCCTTCCAGCTCTCCTCTTCTGCTTTAAAAATGCATATACCATTGTAAGTTATAGGTCAGTAGCAGCCCCAGTTCCACGGCTGAGTCATACAGATCCGAGCATTAGGAGAAAGAGCATTTTTTTATTGTAGTGCACGGAGAAGTGCACAGTTCCCAGATGGCAGAAGGGAGCTGGGAGCGCAGGCAAGGAGAAATAAGTACTACATCCTCCAGGATGAGATCTGACGCTGAGCCCTTGCCAGAGAGAGCGGGCGCAGAAACGCTGCCCGTCTCTGGCTGCTCAGGTTCGGGGCCAGCTCTGCAAACAATTTCTCTCCTCCCGGTTCCCTTTGGGGAACGTGATTGTGCACACTCCTGTGCAAAAAACCAAAATGTTTTTTTTTTCTTAACGAGTGACTCCCACTCATTTTGTGAATGTGCAAAATGCTTCTTAAACATGATGCAGGAGGCTAAGATGAGGAAATAGCCTGTATAAAATCCTCCCTGAAACCAGGGAACTTCATCTTTTCCTTTCTTCTCGTTTCCTACCCAGAGATCTGAGCTAATTTTCCCTATCCATAGGCTCCCCCCACCCCCTCAAAAAAAAAAAGGGGGGTGTGGGGGGGAGACTGTATTCACTAATTATACATCCTGAAAAGAATTTGGTTCAGTGTAAGATGATCCTAGTGATATGCTAATCCTTTTTTCTGCTTGGTGCAGCCTGAAGCCTGTGTCTAACATTTTTTTCAACTGTATGACAATAAAAGTTGTGGCAACAAAAGAAATAAATGGGCAGCTAAAGAAGGTATAGCTGAAACACATGGCAGACCAGTTCTCTCCTCTCCTTCTGGCTGCTCTTTTGTAGGCTCTGGTTTGGTATCCTCAAGTCAATAGCCGAAAGCCAGCCACCTTAGCAACTTAGTATGACACCCAAGCCCTCTCTCTTTACATTCATGAATAGTCAGCAAGCAGCAGACAAAATAGAACTAATCTTTTTTGACAGAATTGTTCAATTTTAGAGGAAAGGCTTTTGAGGCACCTTCCATGCATTTGCAGAATATGAGACAACAATGGCCACCGTCACGTTTTACAAAAGGACGACCAGGGGTGTGAGCGCGCACACACGCACAACGGCCATTTCGGTGAAACGTCGCAGCTAAGTTCAAGCGATTGCAGGATACGCCCGTTGTTAGGGGGAAAGCTGGCAGGCAAGAAAAATAAATACACTTAAAAAAAAAAATCTGCATTGTTTTGTGGCTGATTATTAAACACACGCATTCCGATAACGCGCGATTAGGGTTATTTGTCTTGATTCACCAAAGTTAAGAGAGCTGATTAATACCCACTCTTTAATTTCCTGTCATAGGCTGATAACTTCATCTTTTTTTTTTTTTTTTTCTTTTTTGGACCAATGATTCTTATTGTGAAATGCATTCAGTCCAGCAGGTTCTCGCCTCCATTTAAAAGCTGGTTTTGCCATTTCGAAATCCTGTAACACAGCAGCCACTCACAAGTCTAGTATGCGCAGAGAAGGACATTCCTCCTTTTCCCTTCTCTCCCCTCCATTTGATGCAAGCCATATCTCTATCTCCAAATACAGTCTAGGCAGGAAAGAGAAGGAAATAATAATAATAATAATAACAATAATAATAATAAATAATCTACCCAGTCTATGGGCAAAAGCAGAAGTTAGCAACATGGTCCATGCAGCTGCAACACTACATTTAAAATTCAGTTTACTCCTAGGAAGAGGGCTAATCCTGCCCCTGTAATTCCCTACAGCCAAAATGTACCCCCCTCCCTGAGTGACAGTGCAATGCAAAGACACTCGCACGCTTATCTTCCCCAACCAGATGGCCGACTTGGATCAATGCACACACGCCACGATCAATGGGAGCGATAAAGAATTAGGAAAACAGTGGTACATGCTCCCAGAAAGCTTGTACACTGCATAATTATTTTATGATTCTACACATGGCTACATGTGATACTGGAGTCAAGAAGGAAAAGGATAATTAGAGAGCCAGAAAGCACCCGTACTGCACTGCACACTGTGTCAGTCAGCAGTTCCCACTCGGCTCAACTCACCGCCGTTATCTCCTCTCCTGCCCCCTTGCAAACCAATTTAGGGAATATGTAAAATATTAGGGGCAGGCGGCTTCTGGGTTACAGAGACGGGATACAGGAGATTACCGTGTCCTGTGATACAACAGCGAAAGTTTTTGTCCGAGGGCTGGGGCGGACCGCGCGAGCATCGCGCGGGGAGCGGAGCGTGGGGTGGCATCCGTGGGGCACAGGGGTACGGGCGACGAGCGGGGCTGCGTCTGAGCCCTTCTAGGGCTTTGTCAGGAGAGGGACATGTCCACGTTCGCTCAATAAAATATAGCTGTATGTGGTACTCCCTGGGTTTGGGGTTTTTTTTTTTCCTCCTTTCCTCCTGGCAGCAATTTTGTGATTGGCTCCTTGTATCCAGCCTATTTGCCACCACGCCGCCGAGCAGAAAAGGGGGGGGAGGAGAGAACTGCCCCCCCCACCCGATCGAATGACACAGAATAAATATCAAAGCGCTGGATGGTTACGACTGCGAATCTGGATGCCAAAGAGCACATGACCGAGATTAGGGAGCAGAACAATGCCAGGCAGAAAGCTGCCCTTCGTGGCAAGGCAGGCGGCGAGAAATCACTGCGCTAAGCACTTTGCAAAAACCCCTCATCACCGTCTGACGCCGCCGACGCGTCCTCGCCCTGCCATCCTCGTACCGCACCGAAATCGCCGATGGGGATGGAGGCAGGAGGAAGGAGACAGGCTGCCACCAACATCAGAGGCAAAGCTGGGGCGCTCGTGTGCCTCCGAGTGCCCCCATGGACAGGACCTTCCTGCTGGCCGTCAGGCTGGTGGTGGGACCCGGGGCCATGGCATGGTGCTGCTGGGCAAGGGGAGAGTGGGGTAGGAGATACCTGAAAAGGATTATGGAGAGTTCAGTCACCGACCAGCCGGGGAGCAGAGGGGTGTGATGGAGAGCTGGAGCTCGAAGGGGAACGGGATAGGCATCATCATCGCTTCCACGGCTGCCTTTCCACCTGGGGGTCAGTGCACGCTGCAGAGGTGTCATCACTGGAGACCACGGTCCGGAGACACCTGCCTGGGTCCTTCTGTGGGGAAGTGGGAGAGGGGCTCACCCTGCATCTCATCCCTGTCCCAGCCCACTCCCCCAGTGTAAATCAGGGCCAAACAGCACCTTTCAGTAAAATAAAGGAACAGACATTGTGGTGGCGACCTGTTTGGAAATGTCCATTTTAAACACAAAGGTTTAAAATAGGGAAATTGGGGCCTTTCCTGCTGGCATTTGTCTTAAATCAAGACCAGGGCCCAGAGCTCTTGCCCTGACACGTGGAGCAAAACATCTCTGATGCACACTTAGACTAAAAGAGCCAACCAAAAACATCTGCACTTCACTCTTCTCCTCCCCTCGGACACAGACCATTGCATGGGCAAAGGCAGATCAAACTGCAGTGGCTTCACCAGTAGTAACAGCCGCTGTGAACATAACGGTAAGGCTGGACTGGTGATCAGAGACACCTCACGCATGACAAGTCACTCACTAAATTGGTTACTGCGGCTCCATCCCCGAGCACACACTTCTGCTTGTTCATAAAGGTGTCCCACGGTACTGGGTCTCAGATCAAAACACCCACTAGACCCTGGTTTGCCCATGCCGGGGACCATGGAGCAATGTTTTGCTCCACTAAAATCACATAGAATCATAGAATATCTTGAGTTGGAAGGGACCCATAAGGATCATCAAGTCCCACTCCCTGCTCCTCACAGGACTACCGAAAACTAAACCATATGACTAAGAGCATTGTCCAGACGCACGTACATAAAAACTGGAGAGAAGGAAGATGAGAAAGATCACGGCATGACTTGGGTCATTTTAAGCAAATCTCCTCCCCTGCCGAATCAGAAATCATGCAGTGTCCGTTCTGCCGACGAGGAAAAACTTCCAGGCAACTTTGCCTGCAAGCATCGCTCTGGGAGCTGAGCAGCACAAGCGGGTCCGACGGGGATGGGGATGGTGGCGTCTGGGAGGAGGCAGATAAAGCCAACACTTAGAGGCACGGCTCCAGCGAGGTGCGCTCGTACTCTGTCTCGCTCAAGGGACCGCCTTGATTGGGCAACACTTCATGAAGGGCAGATAGTCCTGGCCAGCCGCGCATGGGCTATAACCAACCTGCTCTGACGGGCACAGAATCTTCACCGACGCAGACGGTCCAGATGACGATGCCAAGGCAGCGTCATTCTGCTGCTGTCGTGAGTCTCCCGCATCTTGGAGAGACAGCTTTTCTGGGGGAGGTGGACGGTGTGTAAGTGAAGTGCTGTTAGTTTGACCACTATGGCAGTTTCAACTTCTTGATCTAAATGTCTATCAAAAAAAATTACTTTTTGGACAGATATGAAATTTTTGGTGGTGCTTTCTGTTTCTTTTGATGTTTTACAGTTACACGTGGAAAAATCCTGCAATATTTCCCTTCTTTTAAAAATGACGTTTTTTGGTGAAAGTTTTATTAAAGACTTATCTCAAACTGAATATTTATCCTAAAAATAATAATTTAAAAAAATCACAGTTTTAGCTTTCAAAGCTTTTCCATTCTTTTTTTTTTTTTTTTGTCAAAAAATGATGGGAGCTTCAGATAGAAAAAGGAACTATTTCCAAAACTTCTCATGAGAAATAATTGCCTTCACTAATCATTGTTTCCACAAAGAAAAGGTTCTTTAGTGACACAGGTTCTGCCTTTGGAGTCGGCATCATACTGGGTAACAGCGTAATTAGAAATAGAGAGATGTAATAACTCTCCAGGTTGGAACAGATCTGTACGAGATCCGTTTTGCCTCACTTGGATATGGACTATCCATTTCTGGAGTGCAATTTAATTACTTCTGTGGTAGCAGGTGGTACGTTCTGCATCTCCCCTGACTGGCAAAGTGCCTCTTCTCCTCCTCAGGCTAGTCCCCTATGCCTTCGCTAAGTCCGTCCTCTTCCTCGCTGGGTCTGTCTCTGTTGCTCAGTATTTTCCTGCCGTAGCAGCTACAATGGGCGGATTCTGCCATTTGTGTTGGTGAGCGAAGACCTGGAGCCACAGTTGCAACCAAAGAAAGCACACTGCAACTCAGAAGAGGGTATTTTTTTCCCAATCTGCTGTGTATTAGTCAGCTTTTCTAACACAGAATTAAATAACCTGACAGACGCCCCAAATTTTGCCAGTTGCTTTTGGCCCCTTAGGCCAGGCAGGGATGACTAGAACGTGTGGGACACCATGGCCATGTCTCCTTTCCCTCGGCCAGGCCTCTCCCAGGGGTTTTGATACCACACAGCTATCTAGGCATTGACTCTAGGATGGCTGGATGTATCATCCTTTCCCAACGTGACGGCGTTGATGTCTTCTGATGAGTCTGGTCCATGCCACTCACGGAGTAACTTGAAGTTCAGATGCCATGGTGCCCCCTCTGTATCAAGGCTGGAGGTGCCAATGCACGTCCTGTCACGAGAGAGGATGTGAAAACAACCTGGGGTCAGCTGATGAGACGCTCACAAGCAATCCCACCACAGAGCAGCTCGTGATCCCCCACACCCCGACCGTGGATTGTTCCCGGGATGGGAGCACACCCAGTTTCACGTGGAAAGCCCCCTGACAAGGAAGACCTCAGGGTAGCTGCTACGGACAGGTTCCTGCAAACCTATTTCTCAAAGTCTACCGAGTAAAAGACAAATCTGGAAGAAAAGAATAACTGTCTGCAGACCAACACCCAGAACTCTGTCCCACGGTACAAAAGGGGAGCAGAGGTACCTCCTGGTGCCTCTCACAGCATGTGTATGTGAGACATATCACCACGCTGTGGCTGATAACAAATGACACTGATGTTACTCCTAATGACTCACAGAATTTGCTGAAATAAAAGGAAAATAACTTTTACTTCTTAGCTATTGAGAGCAAACGGGACTTAAATTGTCACAGCTGCAAGTAGGCTGGGAGAGAAGCAAGCAACACTTCTTTGTGTCTTGTCTATACATGTTTTTTGTGTCTCTGGCAAGGCTAAGTAGCATATTCTCTCTCTTCTCTTCCATTATTTCCTGATTAATTTTAGGTTCCAGTTTTGGCCTTGAACAACAACATTGTTACCAGACAGCAGTGCCTTGGACTCATGGAGCCTTTCAGAAAATACTGGTGCCATCTTCCATAAAACATTTTAAACACATGCTATTTGTTTTTAGTCTCCCTTCTGGTTTTACAGACTACAAAGAGGACATTTAATATGTACAATAGAATTAATAGGGATGCAATGTAAGCAGGACTTACATTCAAAATACACTTCCACAAAACAAAGGAGCAGCTGTGAAAATGTAGAGTCCGCTGAAAATTTTTTACTTGGGTATCACATTTGCTGAAAGATTTACTCTGCAAAGTTTTATCTAATTTCCCATTCATTCAATTAAGCAGAGAGATAAATGCTCAGATCCCAAGAGATTAGGGGAAACTATGTGTAGCTCCCCCTTACACTTGCGATCAAGACTGTGTTCAATTTCATGATCATCGCTAGAAAGTTCGTGCTTACAGGCTCTGTACTGCTGGTACATGAACACCTCCATCTTTCACCAAATCCGACGGGATTTGGAAGTACTCAGAATCCCACAGATCTCTCCAGATCAGGAGGATTCAAACCACGTAGGAAATGATACCTGATTTGGCAAGACTAGAGCAATGCTCTTTCAGCTCTGCCGGGAGGAATGGCCAAAACTCGTGGGTTACCAGAGCCATCAGTACAGTCTCAGAGCCAAGTACACACCAAAATTTCTTGGAAATGGATCACATGGTAAAGATAAGGCAGAGGAAAACAGGTAAAATGAAAATGACTCTCTTTTCCCCTGGTGTTTGTGTCACACAGTCTTTATCAACTTGCCTAAGCAAAGTCAGGAAGATTTTTGGACAAAACCAGAAATACGTGACAGTGCTTTGTTGAACATCAGTCCAGAATTCTGCTTTCTCCCCTGGCAATTAGAACATCGATGTTTTAGTCATTGGGATAGCTATCTGTTTAAAGGTAGACTACAGATCTTGTGAAAGCTTGAAGTCCATGGTACAGCCAACAGACACCCCTCACTCCCCTTCCCCACCCTGAGTCGGGAATGCTCTGCTACTCCTTCCCCAGAAGGGTGACAAGTGGGTGGAAAGGCAGATTGAACACAGAGTAAACACAGCCAGAAACACTCATCCTAACAACACAGAGCTGCAAAGATCATTCCTGGTCACTCTTATGCATCAGGAGAGGACACGGCTGAGATGTCGCAATGTCCCACCACACCATCAATGGTTGGGAGCTGTTGGCAGCAGTTATTCTGGGCAGCCTTGACACCAGTGAGTTCCCAGGATGCGGAAGAAACGACGGCCGACCACCACCACACTGAACCATCCAGGCTGCAGCTGGGGGACGCGATAGAGTTTTGCTAGTGCCAGCATCACTGTGGAAGCTGCAGAAGCTCAGACACATTTCCATTCTACCCGGCAATGAAGTGCCTTTGCAGGAACCGCCTTAGGAACCGAACAAACTCTGTTTTGCCTTTTTACTTACACCTTCTAATTCCACCAAGGTTTTTCCAGTCACCCTGGATCCTCATGCATGGCACAAACATGTAACAAAGAACTGCTCACGCCTTACTGACTTTGTGATCTAAATATAATACTGATTCTGGATTGCAAGAGTTTTCCTGCAATTTACACCTCCTATGCTTGTACGAGTAATAGGAATGGACAATTCCAGCACCCAACAGATCAAAGGGAAATTGAATTTCCTGCAGTCCTGGTAGGCAAGATGTTTTCAGGTCCTTTTGTCCCAAACACTAAGGAACGGCAGAACTGTAGAAGGATAGCAGCTCCTGTATATGTTCAAGGCAAAGCACTTGGCAGTAGGTTTGATGAGACCACTGCCTCTCATATTGATCTGCATTGTCTCACTGAGTTCTTCAGTTCATCCATTCGGTGGCTCTAAACTTCTACTTGGATTGAAAATTCTTTGAGGATGAAAAAATCTTGGGTTTTTTTGCCTTTAAAAGCACAATAATCCACAAACACGCTGTAGTAATTCTGTGATATTTCTCCTACTGATGCTACAACTACTGTCATTGGAATTGACCCTTTCTTGATACCTTGATTAAGAATTAATTTCCAAAATAATTCTCAGGTATGGAGAAGTTTGCAGATTTGAGCCTCAGACAACAAACATGTTTATTTGACAGCACTAATATAAAATATTCATTCACGTACCAAAGCAGGAAAACTTTGGGATGCTAAATAGACTTTCTTGATGTCTGTTTGTGAAAAAATGAAGAAAACAAGACAATGATAGAAAAGATGTAAGATATCATTCTAAATTTTATCAGAAATTTCTGATTAAACATATGTGAATACATTGTCTGGTTTTAATAAGCTTGAAAACAGCATCAGCAATTAACTGGCAAAACAGAATAACGTTGCGTAGTCAAGCAAGGGTAATTGTGCTCATTATATTGCTAGAGATGCGGTTGATCAAAAAGAAAAACACTGTTTTCCCTGAAGTTCATTTACAGTATTTAGGTGGAATCTGCACTGAGTTCATGGGCATTAATCAGACAAGCTGCTTCACGCAGAAACTGCTCACCAACCTGCGAACGCCCAGCACACTCGACACGCACGACGGGTCTCCCACTGGATGTGTAAGTCTCTTTTTCCAAGGCTGTAAGTGCTATTTTTCCATTTCACCTGAAATAGTCCTATTTAAGTCTCAAGAAGAAATATGAGGCTCTTCTCATTCTGCATGGTGGCAAGAAAGTGTTGAGGGACAGTACGGTGCCTCTTTGGAGGCCAACTTGTCTCAGTGAATTTACATGGCAAGAAGAATATGGTGGAACCTCGTTACTACAAAAAGTGAAAATGCTCATTATTTTTCTACAGAGACATAATTACAGTCATCCGAGAATGCAAAAGAGGCAATGTCTGCAGGCGGAGAGAAGAAGATTAGCTAGCTGCCATAGCTGGGAAAAAGGACAAACTGCAGGGCACACAAACCATTTTGACAACAAAATTTTTCGTAGTTTTTCTAATCCAAAGCTGGGATTTTGAGATTTGGCTTTTCCACTACTGTCTCTTTCCAGGTTGTGGGACAAACTGTCTAGACCATCCTGAAAAATTACAACTCCCTTTTCAACCAAAGGGCACATGCAACCAGTGAACGGTGACTCTATAAAGGAATTGCCTGCTTTGCTTGGGCCTTGCTCTGCGTACGAACAAGCACTTCACCCATTCCCCTTGTCCTTGCCTCTTATTTCCATAATTACCTGCATTTATTGCTTACTGTGAATATGATGCATTTAATGCCTCAATTGATTCAAACGGGGTCTGCAGCTGTAGGTGCTCAGCGCTGCACCTACGGGTTTCCTTAATGGCTCAGTACCGGCTTTCTTAGCCAGAGTAACCAAGTTTCCTCCAGGGATATATAACAGCCTCTTTTCCGAGTCAGCAGACTTGCAGTTCTGTCAATACGTGCTTAGCGATGTCTATTTTTTGTTTCAAAAATGTGTGCCAATATGATGCCTTCACCCATATTTTCAACAGAAAGGCCCGTGGACTTGAACTACAGCTCTTATTTTACCTACTCTCAGTGCTGTGACTTTTTAGGACCTGTTTCTGCAAAACTTTTTTTCTGCCTCAGAAAGAAAGAAAGAGCATTACTCTGATATAGTGCAAAACTGATTTTTGAATTTAGAGTGAATCTTTTCATTTTCCATTTTGTGCAAATATTTTGCGTGAGAGTCATGTGCAAACATGCAAAACAATTTTTAATATTTCAAGAAGATACATAGAGGAGACAAGGTTAAGGGAATATGATGAGGTTCATTGCCAAATTCAAATCTGCATCTGACCAATATATAATTCACCAACGTAATTCTATCAAGGACAAGGGAGTTATGTCAGCTCAATCTGGAATAAGAAAGTTCAAAGAAAAAGCTCTGATTCCTTTAAGCACAGATTCCTTTTAAGAAGAGTCAGGAGGCAGCAATTAAACTCCGTTACACTGGGATGAACGTGCCCTCCCCGTGCCCAGCTCAGAGACCACACACGTGCCGGATGAGTCCCAGAGGATGAATGTATCATGCCCTGGCCGAGGCCCGGGTTGGTTATAGCCAAAAACTCTTTGAGGATTTGGCTCAAAGGTGCAGCC
The DNA here is from genome assembly GCA_009819775.1 of Phoenicopterus ruber ruber. Lineage (NCBI taxonomy): Eukaryota > Metazoa > Chordata > Aves > Phoenicopteriformes > Phoenicopteridae > Phoenicopterus > Phoenicopterus ruber. Next base: position 5,568,822 of record CM020219.1, read on the forward strand.
CTGTGAAATACTTAGAGAGACAATCCTGTCCCGCGTAGCCCGTCCTGATGGAGTTGCCCCTTTCGGAGTACGCGGGACATTGACCCAATCCGCACAGACCCTCGGCATTAGCATAGACCCATTTCAAGCGAGGTCTTTGAACACCAGTTGCCTCCAAATTCCATTACCTCTCTCCCTGCTGGGTTTTGTGCTTCAAGGATCAGGCAGGGGCTGGGAGAAGAAAAGAAAAAAAAAACCTCAGTAAGTTAAATCCTAAGCCCAAATAATTAGACATGTTTTGGTTAGTTCTCTAAACTCTTACTTATTGCCATGTCTCCATTTGACAGAATATAATCTGATTTTTTTTTTCAGACTTGACACACGGGTCAGTTAATCCAGAGCTTCGTAAGTATGAATGAGCCAGAGAGAGAGGCAAACACCAGCTTTGGATGTGTTTGTTCCAGCACTTCGTCTTTGTTTGCAGCCTCATCTGACGTACAAGCAAATTTCAGAGTCATCGTTGCTCACAGATACTCTGAGAAAACTTCACTTGGAGAGGGAAAGAAAGGCAGGAGGACTTTGCTGTCTGGCAGATAAGCTTAAGGGTAGCAATAACATCTCATCCTTTGTCACTAACAAGAGGCGGGCATGGGGTTGCTGCGTAATTTTAAAGGGAAAAGGATCTGGGCCTTGACTTGCCTTCGTAAAGAAGTTCTCGTGCTGTAAGCTGGAAAAGAGGGGAATTTGTACAACACGTACTCTGTACCACACGTCTGTGTGTCACCCAATATTGTACTTCAAACGAGCTGCAGAGTCTTCGCTAGCTGTGGGAAGATCATGCACAGCTTGCTTAGAGGAGGTACCTACCCTTTGGCATGGCTGGAGTTACAAACCTGACCTTTAGTGCAACTCAACTGCTTTACATGCCACATGCACAGAGCACGTCAGTATGGCATGTCAGTACAGTATAGTGTGTGTACATCTACCTTAAGATGCAATATTTGCACTGAGACCCTGAGCACAGCACGACCGTTTTCATTCTTATACTATTCCCATCTTACACTGGCTCTTACACCGTGCGTGTCACTGGGTACAGCTGTTTGCTCTCCGCTCCTTTTCTTTTCAGTGGAGTTTGCTGCATTGGCTGGGTTTTCCTTGGAAAAGAAAGAGTTTTCCCCATGCTGATGGCTTTATGCACAGTTCTCTCACACTGCTGCCCTTTTCCTGCAAAATGACAAAATACTGCAGGAACAAGGCGAGGTCATCACCAGAGGAGACAGGACAGGGTCTCTGAGCTGGAAGGAAACAGCGGAGGGTATTACTTGTGCACGCTGCTGTGGAAGAGATTACTGTCAGGGAAGACGGAGCTGAATGGACACCTTCAACAAAAAAAAGACAGCGCTCCAGCTACATGCTCTTTGAAATCCTTTCCTCTGAGCGACAGCATTACCTCACCAAGGTTCAGCTTCAATGAGCTCTTCTTCCTTCGTAAGACCGTCCTGATGTGAAGGATGTAGCTCTGCGTGGTGGCAAATAGGAAAGGCTGTGTGTTGTCTGCGTGCTGCTGGCACTCAGAGCAATATTGGCTAATCAGTTTATCTTTGGGTTTCACAGAGGTGTTAAAAAAGGCCGGAGAGGAGCTGATCTTTATGAGACTCCAGGAACAAAGGACTTGGAGGTACAGCTTTATTTAGTCCATTTTAGCATTTCACCCTGCAGTCCTGACACCTGTTTGCCACGAGAAGGCAGACCCGCACGGTCTCCAGGATCAAAATGACTTGCTGAGGTGGTTGGTTGGTGTTTGGCTAACTGGACAGAGCTTGCTCGGGAGCGGGAGCTCAGCCGGCGGGAGGCAATAAGCTGGGATTGATATACTACGGGGCGGGAGGTTTCCTTCATGTCCGTGGGATGGAAATGGCATGGACTAGATTAACAAGACTTTGGAGGACAGGGAGCAGGGGAATATTTTTTACATCATCCAGAACTTCTCAGGTGCAACTGCACTGCTCCCTGGGAGCAAAGACAAGCCGTTGACCAGTGCGTACAAACCATTTTGTTTCAGAAAACCAGAGGCAAAGAGCAGCTCTGCCTAGGAAGTGCGGTTTGAATTAAGGCTACCGTAACAATTCTGCATGGAGCCTGGTTTCTTCAGGGCTTGGACAGCCGTTTTGCGCACACATTCTGACCGTGCTTTCTCAGAGTAGAAAAATCACCCCCCCAGGATTCAGCCCTGCTTTTTCTCTTGGCGAGACCTGCCGGCCCAGGTGGCGATGAGAATGTAATTTTGCAGATTATTTGGAAGTGTCACCCTGCTCAGGTGCTCCTTTTCGTGTAATTCTCAATATCCACAAAATATAGCCTACTTTGAAAGCATTTCCTACCTTAAGAATAATAGCATTTCACCTGGAATACAGAGGTTTTAATGGTTCTCAACAACAGGCTGCGGGCTTGCTAATAAGTACAAGAAACGTGATGGAGGAGAAATATGAGAAAACTCCAGAAACTAAACGTGAGGATTCATCTTCTTGAACGGTGATTCATGCATGCAATTCCCATGAGTATTACCAGGAGTTACGGATATAAATCCTAGCACATCAAGAGGGGAATATAACCCCTGGTGGTTAGGAATTAAAAGCATTCCGAGGAGCACAGAGTCTCATCTTAAGACACAGAGTCACTGTGTGCATCTAAATCCCTGTGCGCCGAGACGCGAATGTGTCAGGATCGCAGTAATAACAATGACTATGCAGCTTGTTCGGTGCTTTTGAAACGGGATGACACAGACACGTCTTTCCAAATTAGCGATTTAAAATTGCAGGTGGCTGGCGCTTTCAGTTTTCATCCACCCCGTAAGCCCGGAGATGGTTTCCCTAATACAGCACTTCCCAGATGTTTGGACCCCAGGTGTGCAACAGTGTTCTTATTGATGAGATTTAAATTCTCTTTTTTTTTCGGTACTGCTTATGATAAGAGCAAAGATAACTGCATCGGGTCATATCTTTCATTATCACACAATCTTCCTTTCTTCCTTGCATTACTGACAATGGGTTTAGTTCTTTTTACAATGAATTCGTTGAGATTGTACATATATTTGTGTACAGGGTATGTCCTTACCTCGAACCAGGGCAGTAGTTTCTCTGTTCATTCATTCGTGAGCATTGTCTCCATGTGCACGCTCGCACCCACAGCCGTTATTTTACCAGAGTGTTAAACTATATTATTAATTATTTTTTTTGCAGTGCTCATCTACGCATTAGGATTGTTTCTTTTTGCTAGTTTTGCAAACCTTTGGATGTGGACCCTGCCCCACCAGATAGAGCATTTCAAGGTCTCACGGTTACTCTAGTTCCCGTTCATATGTCTGAGGTTTACTTCAAGCCTTTTTTGCTCATCTAATAGGGGATGGCAAGCAATACCTTGGTTGGAGGGGGGATCATCTGTTTCAGGGCACATATACACTGCATAGGTACTTCCATCAGAACTAGTCCTCCTAATGGATTTTAAGTCAGTCAAGAGAGACAAGTATAATTTCTCTCAGTCCCGCAACATCAGATGAATCATATCCTAAAAGTATCATCTGTTTATCCCCTGTGACTCTAAAGGGAGTGCAGAATAACTGGATGAGACGATGATGTACGCGCTGTAGGTGTCTGCAGTCAGGTAAGATCACCCCTTACCTTGCGCGTCAGATACAACAATTCATAAAAACCGACTTGGAGCAGCCAAAACGCTGAAACTCACAGAAAAGCGGCCACAATCAACCCATAGATTAAGAAAGAAGCAAAACCCTTTCAAATCAACTTGTGCAATGCCTTTCATGGTGCATATCATTAATGCACACCTTCAAGGAACTCATCAGGTTTGCTGATGAAGTCCTGAGGCTTTGCTGTGTCAGGATGGACTGAGGCAAAGATCAAAGCCATGTAGAGCTGGAAGCCAGGTGATCCACAGACTCAACCAGTTCCATTTTCTTTCACCATCTCCATCAGCTGATTCATCCTCCTTACAACTTCTCCAAAGGGGAGAAAAGGTAAATATTTATTGAACCTGCAATGGCAGTGAATAAGTTTCTGAGATTTCTCCGAAAAGACCATCAACCTAAGGCCCAGGATATGCAATAATTAGCCTGAGAAAAGCAACCATCTTTCAGCCAAAAATCGGGCAACCTTGTAGAAGCAAAAATTGTGCTCTGAAAGAGGTATTTCCCCACATACATACACACATTTGTAACCCTGGAACTTCCCACACTGTCACATTTTCTCTAAATTTTTAACATATTCCAAAGCACGCTGAGATTCTTCTAGGATTTCTTATTCAATTCTTGTAACCAAGAAAGTCAGGCTGACATCCAAAAGTGCCTCATGGTCACCAGGTCCTAAACATTTATGCACTCGGTTTGCACCTGTAAAGGATTTTTTTCTATTATATGGAGAATTATGGAGATCTGGGGAGTTGTGCATATTTTCCTTTAAGGTATGCTCGGGTCCACCGACACTTACGGTTTTGAGGCAAGAATCCTAGGGTGAAGTGCTGTGTCCTGTGCTACTCAGTAAGTCGTATGGGGCTCATCCAATGTTTGCTCCTGCTTTGAATGTGCGAGGCCCCCAGACAAAAATAAAAGTATCCATATGGGGCTATAGCGTGAATTAAATAAGCAGGTACTTTCCATGACGTACTGTGCAACAAGCAGCAAAACAGATGGTCCCCCTCCAAGAGGACTGCAGGATGGCAGACCAAAGTACGGCGCCCTGAAAACGGAATAAATCCATCCCTAATCACTACCGAAGTGCTGAGTTTGCAGTAGATATTTCTCTTATCAAAACCTATAGCTGGATTCGCTGATATGGGTCATTTCCCAGGTATTTACTTGCCAGACAAAGAGGTCATCTAGGGGGGAAACTGTCTTCTGGAGGATGAAGAGCTGTGACCCAACAACTAAGTAAGCGTAGGAAAAGGTCTGCCTATACAGCAAAATGTTACAGTTATTATAATTCCTGAAAATGCCAGGGAGTTGGATTCACAAGACCCTTCCAGCTGCATATCCCTATGTCTTACGTGACACCCCCCCACCCGCTGCAACGTGTGCCTTAATGAAAATCACCCCATTCATTAAGAGAATGGCACTAGAACTAAGCACTATCGGTACTCACATTTGCTCTCATGCCAACACATGCCATATTTCAGAAAATAAAATATAAGCTGTGGAGTACTAAATTTTGCTTTTTCTTCCTATTTCTGAATGAATTACTCTCCTAGTTACTCCAGTGTCATTTTTACCACCAAGGAGCAGCCTGAATTTGCATCTTCCTCGAACAAGAACCAGCTGAACACAAATTTCCTATATAGCCTCTTGAAACACCACGTTTCCTTTTTTTTCAAGTACTGAAACTGGAAACGCGGCCTTGGGAGCCCCGCTCAGCCGCGGCTGGCAGAGAAGCGCTGCTGGGCGACATCTGGCATCGGCCACCGCTGAGCTGCGACGTTCAGTTCCTAGCGGCAAGTTGTGCCTTAAACAAACAAACAAAACGCCTTCCAAGAATTCTCCACAAGCAGTCTGAAGCGGAAGTAAATTTGAGAAAATTAAATATATTTTTCAGCCACTCCTCCGTCAGGAAAATTCCCATCAAGTCTATCGCGTGAATTGTGCACAGATCAGTTTGAATTGCAATGTGAAAATGTCAGGCAGCAATTCTGACCGGTCTAATTGTGGTCTGCAGCACTTTTCCAGACAGAGGATTTTAGGTGGTACTTTAATCTAGGGAAAATACCTGATAGAAACATGCCTTTTAACTCCTAGAGAAAGATGTATGAAGCAGCAATGCCTTGAAAACTCAGCCAGAGAAATTCTAGAAATAAGGTAAACATTTATAATATTGACAGCGATTAATTCTAGTGACACACATCCAGCAAAATGAAGAACTGTCTAGCTCTTGAAGTCTTCGAATCAAGAATGGACAGGACATTTTAGCGTCACAAAATGTTGACCTTTACACTGATTTTAAATTAATAAAATGATCTGGTCTGGGACGTGCAGCGTGTCAGACCTAAGGCCCACGCAGACTTAAAACGCTGACTCCGCGGAAGCAAAGGGGTGCACATGGCTCCGTGACTGCCTCGTAAGACGAACCCATCTGTCCCAGCCCTCTAAAGCCTGGGCCAAAGATTATTTAGGGACTAGACTTGTTCTTGGCTGAATTTGAAGCCATTGGGAAGTTCTCTACATCAGAAAGGCAGACGATACTTTAGGCAAGACATGCTTCGGCATTTTCTATAGATCCTAAGGGCCCCACAAATACATCTGGTTAAACATTTTGCCGCCCAGCCCTATGGGATTCAGGATACATGGGTATCCAAGCACGCTGGTTGTCCCACTCTGATCCCCGCTCCCCAAAACCAAAACCACTTGTCTATTGAACTGCAAGCTCTGGGAGACAGGGCTCTGACCCCTGCCTTGCTGCGAAGTTTGTCCTAATGACACTCCTGACAGATGAGAGCATAAAAGCACTTCCATCGCAGAGTGCTCTTCACATGCTCTAAATGCAAAAAAAAAATGGGGAAGGCTTTATTTTCCCCTGTTTAGATCCTACTGCATCCCCCAAAGTGAAGTTAAATACCTGATTAGAAGGCAAAAAAATACTTTTCGTAAATAACAAAAACCTAGCTGTATTTTAAAAATGGTATAAACCTGCTGTGGGTGAGAGCGTAAGTGTTGACACGAGTGTGTTAGGTTGAGGTTTAGAACATCATTATTTGCTCTTATTTACCAAATGTCTTACCCACCATATTATCTGCCTTTTCAGATGTGTACTGCTTTTGATTTTTAATTGGTCTTATTTACCAAATGTCTTACTCATTAGACTATCTACTTTTTCAGATGTGTTCCCATTCTGATTTCACTGTGAAGCGAACCGGGATGTCAAAACCGTGGCATACAAGGCTTTCTCAGCATCTCGGTGCCTTTGACACAGTGTCCAGCACCTCTGCGTACCGCTCTGGCCGTTTAGCAAATGGCCCTTTCTCCCTTCCATGGTCTGCAATTCAACTTTGCCATCTCCCTGTTCAGCACGTAGGGAGATTCATAAGGCGTTGACCATGGTGGGGCTGAGCTGGAGATGCCAGAGATTGTGTCTCCTCCACACCTTGCTGACCTGTCTTTCTGCCTCTGGTTTTCATGCACCGTTTGGAATGATTTATCTCCCTTTTGAAGGAAAAACTTCACCGCCAGTTTGAAACATTGCACTTCATTTCTTTTCGCAAGGCTAATTGCTGTGGCAAGCCGGTCTCATTCCCCGGATATCTGAAGCATGTAGTCAACAGCAGCTCGATATTCAGAGCAACAGAAGCCCCCGGGGGTTATTTAGTCACTTAATGCTAAATATGTTCTTAACTCTCGTGCTGGAGGGGACTCGAGAAGATGCTCACCACCAGGGTCTTTTTGTGGTGGTGGCAAACAGCGGCTCAAACGCCCCTCAGAAGGTGAGTAGCCCATCACAGGGGTAGCAATGTGGGGGTCCACGCAGGCAGGGGCTGTCTCTGGAGATGGATACCCCTCCGCATCATCACAGGAACCCAACGCGATGTTCCCAAGCCATTCCCACCTCGGCAGGACAGACCCATCTCACAGCCACCCACCGGAGTGGCCGGCACAGGGCACACGCTGCAGCCCCCAGCGCGGCCGAGGAGGCAGCAATAAGGGGCACGATTGCATCAGTCGTGGGATTTTTCACAGTTCACCTCATCTTCATGAGCATTCTTCACCTCTTGGTGGTTTTGAATTTGCAATTAAAACCCCCAAAGGTGGGAATGAAAAAGGCAACTTTTGTGTGAAGAACGGTTAACTCTGTGCAGCAGGTTGGAGGTTGGATTTATTGTTTCCTTGTACAATAAAATCCATTTTTTGCTGAATAAAACCCAGCTGTTTGCACTGACTGCTTAAGAATCCTCTAACATTTAATCTAAAAAACATCTCCAAATGACAGTTTGCCCCAGACCTTCTGGTAGCTGAAAATCTAGAGCACAAAGGATGTAGTTTTCTAAAAAAAAGGGTCAGTGTATTCTTGAGGAAAGCAAACAAATTTACCGGAAATATCTAATAATGAAAAACTCTGGAGAAATTGGCAATAATTATAGACTGTCATGATCAGAATTTTTTTACTGTGTTTGTATAGATCTCAATGCATTACAAGCCTCTCCATAGTTTCAGATCTCTGGGACTAGCAAACAAGTATTAGCAAAGTATAAATGCCTTTAATATCACTTAAAAACCCCCTCTCCTGCTGTATGCAAACCAATGTAACAACAGAAAAAAAGAAAAACAGTGGTAGCAAATATCAATAGTCTATCCTTTAGGATATTTCAAATTATTCTATTTCACCAAAAGTTGGATTCATTTACAGCTTGCAACAGGCAGGCTGAATTTTAATGCATTTTACCCTCTTATTGTTTCGTCTAATAAAAATGTCTTTAGCTCATGACACACACAGTGATGAAAACTGATGGCTTGATATGCAAACTTTGACCCGCAGCGATAGCCTACTATGTCACCAGCCGGGAAAATTCCAAGCGAAAACCTTTTTGACAATAAGCAATAAAGGAACAGCATTCCAGGGAGGAACTCGCACTCGAGGCTGACAACTAGGAGAGAGATTAAAAAGGAGAGAGAGTGAATTTTAATGACCTGGAATGCTCTGGAAGATACGTCTGGTGTAAGCATCAAAAAATTACAACAAAGAACGCAAACATGATAGAGCCCCAATACTCATGAAACTCTAAAGATCTAAAAAAAATTAGAGAAATTAACTAATGTTACACTGCTCCTTCATTGCATACAGTAATTTTAAATACATCTTTGCCAAATTTAAGAAGGAAAGCTTTGGTTGCTCTTCTACCTGTTTTCTGTCGCTTATGATTTTTTTTCGGAGGATGACTTCTGCCTAGTTATCCTCTCAAACTAACTCCTTCTCTCACCTCGATGCCATCGGAGCAGCATCAAATCCCCTTGTGCGCTCTGAGGCTGACCTCAGATCCCGTCCCCTCGGTGGCACAAAGTGTGACTTACAGTTGAGAGCATTTGGGAGTTGGGTGCCAGAAGCTGCAGTGAGGGGCGACCAGCTGAAACATCGCGTTTCCCTGGAAGAGCACGGACATCTCTTTTAAATAAAGAGACAAATGAGTGACCGAAGGGGGCAGGTCAAAGGCACACCTAGCTCGGCATCCCCTGGCTTACATGGCCAGGAGCAGAAGCCTGATAGAAAAAGGGAAAGAGAACAAGCACACCATGTGTATCCCTTGGCATGTCCAGAAGTTGTACCTTGGAGGGTCATAGCCCTGCTGGACTTTGTCCCATCAATTTGCCTCGTCCCTTATCAGAAACTTGAACGTGATTTCTTGCGCCTACTGAGCCACCTGTCCAGAGAAAGATGATATCTTTCACCCAAAGACAAGAAGATGACAGGTATTCAAAAGTGATGAAGGTATTCAAAAGACGTGTTGATGTGGCCCTAAGGGATATGATTTAGTGGGGGACTTGGCAGCGCTAGGTTAATGGTTGGACCCGATGATCTTGGAGGTCTCTTCCAACCAGAACAATTCTATGATTCTATGATTCTATGACAATCTTTTGAAGTCAGGAATCAGAAGGAGCCCACCTTGACCTCCAGCAGAATCAGTGCAGAGATCCCTGGCTTGGTGGCCAGCGTCCCCATCCAGCTTGCGCTCTGGTTTAAGAGCGATCCAGGGGACGTACACAGGTACGTAGAGATAAACATGGCTTGTCAAACCAGAGCCCGCACGTCCACCTCAGTTAAAGGGGATGCCTCAACTAGTATTCTGCTAATCTTCCTTTTCTAAAACCCCAGATCTGCCTGCAATTCAGAGCAGAAGCTGAAGGTGTTTTATAGGGCTGAAGACTGATCAGGCTGTTATAAGAATGAAAAGCACCAGGACCCAGACACTTCAGAGAGGGCACCGCTGACTTGCCCAAAAGCTCTAGATAGGTTATTAAGGTTTCTTGTGGACATTTGACCATGAAGGTGCTTGGCTTTTCTTCCCTCTACCAGATTCAGCAGTCCCTAAGCACTAGCATTTATTGAACTGTCTTTTCTTCCAAGCTAAAAAAAGAAAAAACCAAGAAAAATAGGAAAAATGGTACAAAAAAATAAATCCTGCTTTTGTTCTGGATAAAACTAGGTCAGCGTTTTCCATCCTCACTGTCAGTTTTCTGCAGTGTGTTTCGTACAAAGCATCATCATTCCAGCAAAAGGTATTTATAAAGTGAGCTTTGACAAAACAATTGGGTTTTTTTGTTGGGTTTTTTTTTTGCCAGAAAGGCTTTGGCATCTGTCACTGCCAGGAAAGATTTAAGATGTAGGTAGAGTTTTCATCTCTCACAATAACTTGGCCTATATTGACCAGATCTAATAGAGCTGATGTTTTAAAACCCCTTGTGCAGTAAAGCACTAGAAATTGCAGCTGTTTAGAAATCCCCCCCCAAGTATAAATGTTTCCAGGATTTATTTTGGCCTGGCACCCCCACAACCCCCCAGTTCTCTTGATTCAGAGGCAAGAAAATAGTACCACATGGGAGCTGGAGCATGCCAAAAATAGTACCCCGTGGGACAAGGAGGATGCCAAGAACACAGACTACCGTGGGCAGGGGGCATGACAGAGGCTTTGCTGAAAGAAATGAGAGACCGTTTTCACCAGAACTGGGGAACAAAGACAACTTTTTTCATTTCTTCATAATTTACAACCAACAGGTAAACAAAGACCCTTTTCCAGGCACATTTCAGTGCAATTGCACACAGAAAAAAGTCATACTTGAAATTTAAAAATAAAGAGAAAAATGTCTGTAATTTTCTTGCCCTTTTTTTCAGCGTGCACATCATCAGGACTAGTTAAGGCTTATCGTGCGCACACAGAATACTCACTCCGGGGCATTTACTCCGTTGTGGTGACAAATAACCCACCGCAAAGGCAATGTCTCCACTTACCCCACTCTTCCCTCTCCGTGAGGAATATGCCGTGTCCGTAGCAATCTTGAAGCCCCTTACCTGTTTGATGAAAGAGGATTTGCAGGTATAAAATGCAGCTGGGGTAGACATTTATCATCAGCTCTCCAGTCAGATCATCCCTTAAAAAGAGATATATGAGAGAGTCTTCCACCGCTGATACATAAAACAAGCACAGAAGTTCTACATCAGGCACAGAGACAGAAGAAAAATGGACTGAGAGGCCCGGGGCTCACTAGCACCCCTACGTCTCAGTAACAAAAGCGGGGTACAGGACTGATCAGCAAGACGGGAAGAGTTGGAAAGCAGAGACATGCACAAGAGAGAAAAGCACAGGAGAACTGCACCGCAAAAGTAAGAGATGGATGAAGGACCATAGGGCTGAAGTCAATGGATTTATCTGTAGAAGCATTAGTAAAGGTGTCGCAATCTGGCCTGCATTTTCACAGAGGTCCTTGCTCTTGGGTAGAGTCAGAGGAGAAGACAGGATGAAACCTTAGATGGAGAGGGGGAGGAAAGGCAGAGGGGAGTTCAGCACATCCCGCAGCCCTGGAGACAAGGCAGGAGCCAAGACAGAGCCATAAACTAGTTAATCCCCAAAGCTTCAGCTGAACTATCCTAAACCAAGCATGCCACCAGAAAGCGTTCCTGCAGCCCTGTAATAGCTCAGCGCCGCTCACAATAGCCACAGCATGTCCAGCAAAACAGCGAGGTTAGTCAGTAAATCAATATTGTGTCAAATCCCCAAGTCAATCTGAGTCTGATTCATCTCGAAAACACAGCTCCCATGTCTTCAAACACAGCCAAATTCTTTACAGGAAAAAAAGTCTCCACTTCCCTGGGTGTTGTGAACAAGTAAATAAGTCTAGCAAAATCCAAACACAATTTGGCAGGATATAATACTTGTTGGAGATAATCCTACCTGCTGAAATTTCCTTTTAACCTCAGTGAAGACTCCAGTAGATGCTAAGCATAATCAGGACAGATACTAATTCTCTCCCACTGGAAAGCAGAGCGAACAGTCTTCAAAATATTATTCTTTCATGTCAGAGCACGGCAGCAAAGGAAAAGTTCTAGAAATAGTTACTTTGGGTAATTTTCTCCTGAAAAGTAGGCTGGGGGATTTTGGCTGCAGTAGGTCCCCCGGGGTAATCACAACATAATTCAGCCCATGCTCTCCAGGCGATGGAGAGCCAGGGCGTTCCAGGTCGGGGGATTGCAGGTTCCCACAGCAGGAGTTGGTCCAGTGTCTCCTGAGCCCACAGTGGGCTGGGAAGGACCACGGCAAAGCTGTTGTCGATGTTTCTCACCAGTTCAAATCCTCTCACTACGACTTCTGCCTTGCCACCCAGCTTGAAAATGGCTCTCAAGCATTACAGGATGGGGATGACTGTTGCTGTCAACTAAAGATACATTTTACAAACAGATTGCCCCGAGACTCCATGAAGAAGTTTTCTGGAAATGCCCGTTACATCACAGGGAGTGCTTATTCAACTTCGGTCAAAGCTCTGATCGTGCATTAATTGTAAATTTTGTTGCACAGCAGCATGAGCTCCCTGATGATTAAAGGACTGATATTGCCATGATTCATTATCATTTGTAGCACGGAAGATTGCAGTGCGATTCCCCCTACAGAGGTAGGTGCCGTATACGCCCTCCTGAAGAAGCATCCTTGGCCCTGAAAAACTTAGAAATCTAAACAGACAGTGCAGACAAAAGAACTACCATTATCTTCCTTTTACAGATGGGGAACTGAGGCACAGAGAGATTAAGTGACTTGCCAACATCTGTGGAAGAATGGAGGATTAAACCTTGATCTCCTGAGCCCAAGTCTGGTGTTCAGTCACCGGACCAGCCTTCCCGCTCCTCCTAACGTGTTATTGCTATCATCTGCTCAGTGGTTTTTCCTCCCCGTTTCTCCCTAATCCCTTTTCAAGGTAGCCCTTCAGGGACTGTTACTTATGTGGGTCGGGGCTCGATACAGCCATGCCAAAGAGGGACATACTGTTTCGTCCTGTGGGCACCACTGGCTTGGCTGGCAGGTGCCGCTGCTGGGTGGCATCGCAGGAGCAAGGACTTACAAAGTCATTTCTAGTTCAAGGCAGAAAAACCTGCCACGAAATCGCCGGGCAGCAGGGAAAGAGGAGGCTGTTTGCTGCGGCTCTCGCCGCATCTGCAGTTCCCATCCCAGCGAAGCCAAAAGAGCACGTTCACGTAGGAAGAAGGTTTGTGAGATGGGGCTGTAAGACAAGAAGAAAAAATCTTGAAAGCTGTATACTGGATGGATGCCTGGACTCTATCGGTATTTATTTCTTGCGCTGCAATACCACCTGCAGGCCCCAGTCCAGGGCTGGACGCTGCAGAGAAAAGATGGTCTTATAAGCCAAGGGGTCAGGTCCCAGCCCTCAGCCTCCATGGGAGCCTTTCTGATGGCTAGGGAGGGTGCGGACGATGCTCTGCGCGCACCCTCAGACAGGCGTACCCCAGGCACGCATGGTCCAGACCAGTCGCCTCAACCCAACCAAACGCCTTGCAAAAAAACCCGTGCGGAGGAGGGCTGCAATGAAAATAAGTCTGAAAAAGGTCTTTGAGGTGGAAAGCTGCGGGTCCTCCCAGGGAACCAAGTAACGACGCTATTTCCCGCACCGTTTGCAAAAGGTCAAAGCTTTGTCCTCCGCTGGCGAGCGATGCCTTGGCATGTGGACCCCAAGTGGGGCTGCCCCGCTCCCCCAGTCGGTGCCAAAATGGGGGGCGAGGGCGGATGGTGCCACCGCCAGGCCCTCGCCTCAACGCCTGTCACCCCGATTGCGGTGGGCGAGAGATCACAGGCGAGCGGCGGTATCTGCTCAAGAGACATCAGACGGCGTCGGAGCAAGGGTAATCCATTTATTTTTAGAGAAGTTTTTCCACTCGGAGATCATACACACTGCAGATCACAGAAACACATGCAAGCATGAAATTTAATTTTTAAGAATTCTTTTCCTGGGGCTTCCATGTAAAGCGGCAGTGAATGGGAAAACCTATAATCATGACAAGACAATTACAGAGGGGTTTTTTGCTAAGCATGAAACTTTGAAAAAAATGTTTAGGGGAAAGGGGGAGGAAAAAAAAACCACTAGAAAAGTCATTTTTGTCCAGTCGTCTTGTTCCACCGAAGCAGAATTAGACATCACGTCACATAAGTGACTTTTAAAGTAATAATCGGCTTTAAAGTACCCGAGAAAAAAAAAAATAAATGTTTGAGTTTGAACTACTTTTCCTGGTTTGGCTCTTTTAGTGACACAGTGTGTATGCAAATGTAGAAACTGTCTGCAACGTCCTAAATGCCGCAAAACACATGCTCTTGTGCTTTTAGCCTGAAAGGACTGGGAGACATACATTAGGGTTTGCAGGATTATGGTGAGAAAGCAGGAGTGATAACTTTGATGTTCTTTTAAAAAAAAAAAAAAAGTGGTGAAAAGACAGAAACCCGTGAGTGGTTTTTCTCTTCTTGGCAAAGCCCCTCAGGAAAGAGCTAGCATGGAAAATGAATCTCCTCTCATCTTCCAGAGAGGCAATTCCGCCCCTTCCAGCCTAAGTTCACCGTCGTGGCTGTGCGGGGAGCTCAGACGCCGCGTGGCTGAGCCCTGCTTAGCCTGTGGATAAACAGAGAGGTTCGTTTCTACAACAGGCAGCCGCGTAAAACTTCTTAAGTAGCAAATATTCCCTGCAAAATAAATATCCGTTCTACCTCCGGAAACGTAAAATAAAATCAATTTGGTATCGCCGAGAAATGCGTGATTGCCGCCTCGATGGTCACATAGATGGGAATTTTAACTCTGGGGAAGGTTTCTGACTTGCTTCTCCCTAAAGCCAGTCCTTTCTTGGCGTAGGTCTCTTCTGAGGTGGCAACAACTGCTTGGAGGCTTTCACAACCGCCCTATTCATAACTGCAGTGTCCCAGCGGCTTTAAGTAAGAAATGGAGATTCTGGTAAAAAAAAATAGCCCATCCATTCACGGCGGAGAGAATCAAGATGTTAAAAAATTGCTCTGAAACATTTCAGCTGTCCTTATTCAGGGGTTTTAGCATCGATCGCTTAGGAGGAAAATGGCATAAAGCAGAAAGTCTAAAAGGGTTTACCTCGATGTTGTAGCGTTGCAGCATCGCTTTGGGTCTCTCGTCCCTGCATCAGGCAGCGCTCAGCTGCGACCAAAGGTGGGAGCGCCACGCTCAGCTCGTCCAGGTCTAGAGACAGCACAGCAAAATAATTTGTCAAATTGTCAAAACTTAACAGACACGGTAGAGGAGCAGATTTGGATAGACCGTGCCTTCTCTCAGCCCTAATCTCACCACTGGAGGCTGTAAACATGATGGGTAAAGTGACAGTCTGGCTACAAATCTGTCTGGCAGCTTCATTAGACATCTTTCGCCTGACTGATTAAACTGCATTTAAGACCCACTTTCATTTTTTCAAGTCTTTTGTTTAAATTAAAAGGTCATGTTTTCAAGCGAGTGATCCGCTGCCCTCTCCGGTCTCCTGCCACAATACAGTTACATTAGTACTAGTGTTGCACAAAGCGCTGTGAATAAGATCCACAGACACCAACAAATGTCGCAGCCAGCGGAGGTTACAGAAAGGGGTTTTTGTCTGTTCGTTATATGCCACAGCAGGGATACGAGCTTGAAAAGTCCCCCAGCCTCAAACTTGGACTATTTCTGCTGTGCACCAGGGGACGTGCGAAGAGGACTTGCTACTTTTGCAAATTTATTAAAGCAGCCGGGTTTGCCCGGTGCGTCTCGCTCCACCTCGTTTTTGCTGCTGCCTCGCCGTTCGGGAACTGGATGGGATTTTTGGTGGTTAGACAAAAAAAAAAAAGGACCTGGGATTTGGGGTCTAATGCTGCCAAGTGCTGAGTGCCATCTGTTCCCACTGGCTCCGAGCGGCCGCGGGGCTGCTCCGGAGCTCGCGGGATGGGGCCCCAGCGCGGCGGAGCCTGACGGAGCAGGGCAGCTCTCCAGAAGATGTAACGCGGCGTCTTGGGAGAGCTCCCAGTTTACACCTCTGCGTCTCTGGCCCGCAGACAGACCGCACTTAACCTGCCGCCCTGCAGCCAAGTGCTTCTCTGAGCTCTCAGAAAATAGCAAGCGCACTCGAAGCTGGGAGAGACGTCCTGGCTGCGTTTGAGACTTACGTACGCTTTATTTCTGACTAAATCTGGGGAGGGAGTCCTTTGCTGTCTGCCGGGAGGTGATGCTGTGCAGTGAAATGCACCGGGTACCCCAGTTTCTTGTGCCACACTGACGCCACCAATGCTGGTCTAAAAAAACTCCCCCAACCTCACTCGCACTTTTCCGTAGGTTTTTGCTTGGCCGAGGGGAGCACAGAGATGAATGGGAGGGTCGAGCCACGGAGCAGCCGTTCCCGAGGAGGGTGACGGCTGAGCTGCCTGCTCCTCTCAGGTGCAAGGCAGAAACCAAGGGAATTGAACAAAAGGACTGGAAACCAAGCGCTGGGTCACTGCCTCGGAAGAGTCCTCGCTTCCCGCTGACAAGTTTAACTCCAGCGTGAAGGGTTCAGTTCAGTGCCTTGTACGAGAGCCCACTTTACACCAAGGGGATGTAAAAGTTGGGTAAATTTTTACTAGATAAGACGAGCCTTTCACAAGCACTCTGCTGTAGATGACTGCACGCTGCCCAGGGACCTGGTGTGCCCTGTTACACTCCCTAAACTGCAGTTCTGTTAACCGAGGACGTTATAAATGTGCCTTAATAAACTAAACTATAGCTTTGATTGCAATATTCATTGTGTCTTGTGTCTGACATGCTTCCTCCCAAGTCTTTTTTAATAAATCGCATTGCATTGGAACTTCGGCTATGAAATTGTGCATAAAAATGTATTTGGTAGAGAGATAATTCCCTTCTTTTTCAGGTACTATTAAATCCTCGATAATCACTGAGGTTTTCGGACGCAGAGGTGTCATCAGAACCTCCCAGAAATAGTGTTTCCCCTTTCCAGGGGATTCAATCTATAAGAAGCACAGGTACATATTGATATTGGAAATACCAATACCTGCTGCATTTTTCCCTTATTACAAGGGCCAAAGGCTGGGTGGGTGTAACATCTGCATTATTACTCTAAAATGACGCTGGCTTTTCTGACCCACGGGCACGGCCGCTGCTGAAATCCTACAGCGTAACCTTTGCTTTAGGACTACATTTCTCTAATGGATGTGCCTAAGATTCACGTGTAGGTATTGACAGGAGAATAGACCCTTTAGCATTTAAAAGCAAATCCTTGACATTTCTATCTCGTACAGTAAGCCCAATTATCCTCCTTTTGCTCTGTTCCCCAGTCAGAAATCTGAAAGGCAGAAGAAAATCCAGAATACACAGTAAAATTCTCCAAGTTGTGTGGATTGCTGTAAATAAGCTCAGCGTGTATGACCCAGCACCAAGTAAGAATATTTTGGATATCAACAGGGCTAAACCAGCGTTTCAGGCTTTTCTGAATGGGCCTGCTTTTGTAAAGCCAGAGGACGTTTTACCGCTGAGTGTTCATTTATAAAAATGAAATAATCTTTCTTTCCCGATACCTAAGAGAAATGCTTCCGAATGACCCTTTCCTTTTCTTCACGCAGGCTGTGTCTTTTTTTTCACGACTAGCTGACTATGAATAGGCACAACCGTTCCAGCGAGCCGTCAGTTTGTGCTGCCAACAATTATATCAGTTATCCAGGACCTTACGTGTCATTTAATACCTACTTTCATAGAGGGGGAAATGAAAAGAACAACTACAATAAGATGCAGTTAATTATGGATATGTTTAGAAACGGTCTAATGAATAATAAACAACGTTTTATTTCCTCCGTCTATGACACAGTGGCAAATAATTAAGAATCAAAAGAATTCAAAGTATTAGGTAACAATCAGAAAATTTGTGCAAGATTTTTTTCTGCTCAAGTTTAATTGGTTCATTGTTCCCATGAACTATAAACCACGGGGTTGATAGCGGTGCTAAAGTTTACTTCTATAAAGGAAGATTAACATATTCGGGAACTTTACCCTAATCCTTGTTTTGCGTTAACTCAAGCAGATTGGATTAGTAATTCTTACCTACCACCCACTAGAAGAAAATGGGCTGCTTTTCTCAGACAACTGGCTGTATTGTACCTTCGTGTGCATTATCTGCACTGAAAGCATTCTGCAGGAAGAAATAATGTGAAGTGAAAGGGAAAAGGGTTTTACACTGCGATGGCAAGAAACAATCGCTGACGTTGCAGAGTCTGAACTCTGCTGAAGGGCTGGACCTGTTCCTCCCCAGCTCATGCGCTGCTATTCCAGGCAAGATGGGAATAACTCTTCCCCGAACTTCTCATTCAGGAAAATCACAAAAAAAAGTTGTTTTACTAATTCTGATTTGGAGACCTGTGGGGCGCGCCGGCAGCGGCCCAGCCAGGGAGCAGAGCTGGTTCCGTGGTTCAGCTCTGCTGAGCGTCGGCCGCTGACGCAGGCGTTGCAAACCCGCCGGGCTCCCGCGTGCTCAGCCCTGCCGGGAAGGGGCAGCCGCTGCGGGAAGCATCCCGATGGGCCTCCCGGCGCCTGGACGCGGTGCGGTTCAGACCAACTGCAAGTACCAGTCTGGCCCTGGTTCCGTGGGAGTATCCCACTGAAGAGTTAGACTCGGCAGGTCTCTCCCTGCCAGCTGATATCCCATTTTCACTGATTACCCGAACAAAGCCAGGTCCTACTTGTACTGAACTCAGTGCCACGTCTTCACCCCAGGAAAGAAGTAGTTACTTGCTCCGTTTGCGGTTATGTTTCTCCCAACTTTTTTTCTCTTCAGAGTCTATAGCCCAAGCCCTCCTGCTCCCTCTTCCATACACCAGAGCTATCCCTTTACTTCAACAGGAGCAGGACAACATCCCAATGAGAGATGAACACTAGCATTGACATGAAGGCCAGCAGAAGGACTTGGTACCATGCAGGTTTCTGTGAAGCTTAGTAAGTCCCGAGCATCTTCCAGATACTTCACTGGGGAAAACTCCCTTCTTACGTATATGGACACGGTTAGCCAGACCCTTTCTATTATTCATCAAAAAGTTACACCAGGAAATTTGAGGAGGTTTTGAATAAGCAGAATCAAACTCGCACGGTATTTATGAGCAATCTGATGCCCCAGGTGAACACAGCAGCTCTGCGGATCACATATAGAGGACGTATAGAGGACCAAATCATGCAGGGCCATGGAAGAGCCCAACACAAGTGGTTTCTGTCCAAGCTCCATCCAGCCACAAAACTGTGAAACTCCCACAAAATGTGCCAGCAGCACAGAGAAGCAAATGCCAAGGTGCAGAAAGGCAACTCTTTGCTTTCTTTTTGGTGCTGGTTGCCTCTGCACCTCAACAGAGCTGATGGCCTTCCCATAACGATGGACAAAAATTAATTACTATTTGGGCGAGTTCTCTCTTTTTTATATTAAGCAATGATTGTGACTTGGGATAGTTTTAAAAATATTCAGGACAATTTAAAAAATGCCAGGACAATAGGAGGTAAAGAGCTAGCAAACATATGTGCCCTAACCATTGAAAAATAGCTGGTACAAGCACAACTACAGTGATGAGCTTTGTGCTAAACTACAGCGAGCAAGAACAGGGATTTCATGGGCAATGTCACCTCCTAGCTGTATGTGGAGGAGCCAGTTGGCTAAATGGTGGCCCATTGTAACCTGGATTTCTAATGGGACCTCAGTAGTTATCAATAAATGTCATGTCCTCACTAGTTATCAAAAAATCCCGTTTACTCCTGCTCATTAGCAGAGAGGGATATTTATTAACTCTGCACCTGGGAATGAAAGAGAGCACCTTGAAGAAGTCATTCCAGCCCAGTGCTGTCTCAGGTGGTCCAGGACTGACTCTTCCATTAAGCCAAACTTGATACTTTGGAAGGCAGAAGTCCACTAGAGAGAAAACTATAGAGGCAATACAGTGGTCTGAGGTACCTTGCTTTAGTATCTCAAGGGTAAAAGAAAAAGCACCTGCCCCAAACTAATAACAACAGCAAGAGACACGTGAGATTGAGACCTAACTCATCTTGGCTGCACGAAGCAGCCAAGAAATTCCTTAAAAGTTAATGTACTGTCCCAAAGGAGGTGGGAGTATCCCCAGTGTCCGGGGAACAGCAAGAAAACCCAGGGGCACCCCAAGGGTCCCGCAGAACTTGAGACAAGCCAGTGCATTTCCCAGGGGAAATTTTGAGGTTTTCAGGAACACGTACATGAACTACCTTTGAGCTTTGCGCTGTTTTCACTTGAAACCTCTTTCTTCCCGGGGAAACCGTTGCTTCTGCCATATCAATAAAAGAAAAATGATGAGTGGATCAATAAATTACTCAGACGCTTTGTACTATCTGTTACGAGAGCTGCCAGCACGAGTTTTCCACCTTCTTCCTTTTGCATGGTTTTCCACCAAGCTGTGCAAAACACACTGCATATCGCTTACTGTTTGGGATTTTATGAAGAAAAAAAATAAATAGAACCTCCAAGTACTAATTTCAAACTGTTGTAGTGAACTCTCCCTTTTTTTATTGCATAATAGAGCCTTTTGTCCTCAGTTTTCCATCTGTTTGCTAAGCATTTTTCACTTGAAGACTCAATTAGGACAAAAAACCCCCACACAATCATTCAATTCAAAAATTAATTTGGAGATCAAGGGACTGACTTAGGCCTATACCAGTGACTAAAAGCGATTCAGGCTTTGTCACATGATCCAAGAGAACTGAGCAACAACAGTTTAGCTGCTTTAATCCTGCTTAATTTGAGTGCAAAGAAATTCACATGTGCTACTAAGAACATTTTGCGAGTACACTGTGTCCATTTTTCTGGGTCCCCACGTCCAAAGACTTTTCTTCATTGAGAGCTCATGACATCCTTGATTAATAACCCCCGCGCAGACAAATGAAACTCACGCTGGTTTGCGGAGGTAGCGAGCGACCTACTCAGAAAATACCCTGCTGAGGAAGAGGTGGCTTCAGATAACACATTTTACAAGCAGGAATGATAGCAAAACCAGCACCTTTTGGGGTCTGGGCAGTGAAGCAGGTCCCACTGTGCCAGGGACCGTATAAAACAGAGACGCCATCGATGACCCAAAGAGTATATTTAAAGAAATAATACAGCTATGTCACAGGAGGTCTTAGCTATATATATCGCTAGTTTTATAACTTTTTGCACATGCTTTGCACGGGCTCTAGGGTCATTAGCGGTGAAAGGCTACCCTCTCCACCAGCTATCACCACCTGGCACGAGTGTGGGATCTTGGGGCCACGCAACGGAGCAGCATCCCACCTGAAGCTTGGCTACAGCCTATTTCAATGGGGACACCCAAGCAAATTTTCATCAGACAAAGGAAAACTTGCGAAAATCCCATCCGGCAAACACGCGCGCGCACATGTACCCTTTCCCTCTCTAACGCCTTGTGCATTTGCTGGTTTTGGGAGAACTTAATTAAAGTCGGTTGTGAAATTTCCAAGGAAAAAAAATGTAATCCCTTACAGTAAATGTGCTGTGATTGTTGTGGGTTCGCCCTGCCTCTCCCCCTTGACTGGTCTCATGGTGAGACAACATAATCTGAGAGATCAAAAAGCTGAAACCGGCCACGCTTGCTTTTCATCCTCCCTCTGACAAAGCAAATGGGCGCAGGAGGACCCGAACTGCTTGATCCAAGCAAGAAGCCATGCTCATCCCTGGATCTAGCAGTTCCACCAGTTCAGTAGCTGGCTACCCAGTTCACATAAACCCCTTTCCTGGACACAAAGAGGTCTCCCTGGAGGAAACCTCCCTTCCCAGGAGCCTGACTGCAGCAGACAACTTCTGAAAATGTCCTGGCTTTGCCCTCTGCCTACAAGAGAAGTGCGACATGAAGGTATAACAGCCTTTCTCCCATCCCCTTCAATCCCTAGATGTCTGGTGAGGGGTCCCTAGGAGTTGCGTGGAGCGGGTGGCAGCCCCCCTGCTTAACCTGGAGAGGACGAAGCCGTAACTCTTCAGCTGAAATAAGCGTTCTGGGGCAAGGGGATGAAAACAGGGCGAGGAAACCAAAGAAAACTCCTGGGCAGCAGCCCTGGAGCAGGGTGGGACATGGTGGCTCTGTGCTCCAAGGCGCATGTTGCTCCCTGCTTGCTGCCCTGTTGGGACCTGGAGTCCGCAGGCCCGTGTTTCTAGGTCTGCAACTTGTCCAGCTCTGAAGGGCCCGATTTTCCATGGAATGCGCAGGTGCAGATGGAATCCCACCTCCGGTTGT
Source organism: Phoenicopterus ruber ruber (assembly GCA_009819775.1). Taxonomy (NCBI): domain Eukaryota; kingdom Metazoa; phylum Chordata; class Aves; order Phoenicopteriformes; family Phoenicopteridae; genus Phoenicopterus; species Phoenicopterus ruber. The sequence continues at coordinate 5,591,088 of CM020219.1, forward strand.
TGCACAGCAAGCGTCATAGGCAGATTTAGCTGGGATTTAGCGCGGAGAATTCTCAAGGGCCTCTTTGTCCTCACCTTTGCCTTAATTTAGAGCTATGTCAAGACCTGTGGTTAGCTGCCGTTTTGGGAAAAAGTGCCCAAACGCAGCCATTCGCAGGAACCAGTTCATTTAAATTACAACCCTCCGAAATGCTGGAAGGTCCATTAAAGAAACAACCAAACAAAAGCCACAATGACAACAATCCTGCGGGTCTGTTAAAGAAAGAAGCCGTACAGAAAGGTCTGTGTCGGAAACGCAACCAATTCAGCATCAAAGAGAGAAGAAATAACAAGCAAAGCTTGCCCTCCTCCCCTTACCCGCACGGTGTGTTTTATCTAGGCAGAGCGGCGGGGCTGGCGAGGCGCCAGGGACCTTGCCGATAGATCCAAGCGGTGCTGATTAAGAAACGTAACCAAAGTAATTAATGATGGGGGAGGACGGACTCCTGTTGCTGACGACGGAGCTGGGATCTGACTCATCCTTTGCGACAGTTAACCCCAGAAAGAGTCAATTAGAGCAGGACTTCCCAACCTTTTGCAACAGACGCTCTCGCTTTCAATTAAAATGGCTCTCTAGGAACCCTGAGCGGCAAGTTTGAGTCAGCAGGCTGCACAGAGCACCAGGCTTCCCGTGCCTTTGTAGTTTCTGACTGTATTTCTCTGACATGCCAGTTTTTAATTTGCAAAAATATTGTCTGGATTTCACCCAGGATTTCAGATGGGTTTCAGCACTCTCGGTGCTCTGTTCAATATTCTGGACAAGGTTCCAGCCTCTCCAGTATTAGCAATGGCACTCGTTCTGATTTTCAGGACAGCACTTGGTCCTCCCTGTATTCAGGTCACTGCTGTCGGTAAGGTCCAGGTATGGGGATGCTGGGTCAATATTCCGGACCACTGTAGGGCTGTAGATGCTCAGTTCTGTCTTCTGGACAGGTGCAGGTTTGTCCATGCTCAGATCATAACGCCGGGTGGGGTTTGGGGCAATGAAGCTGATTTCAGCCTCCTAGATTTATTATCGTTTTGCTTCAGTTCGATATTCTGGCTAAATTCAGTAACAGCTCTAGCTGGTTCTCCTCAATACAGAGCAAAGGTGTGAGCCAGGAAATCCAGGCTGAAAAGCAAACTGTGTCTGTTCTCTCTTACATCCTTTCCGTCAAAATAATAATATATGAGAGAATTGCAAAGGAATCAGAGTATTTTTAATTTTTCAATTTGTTTTACATTTTTTTGCTGTTTCTTGGAGGAAATCTGAGTGTTACTGAGCAAACCTCAATCCCCCTCAGCAAGTCCAAAAGACCCAGGGTCTTCTGTCTCTTCCTGGCTGGCCCTCCTGGCTCTGCCGATGGGCAGACATGGATTCCCCCCTTCTTTTCCTCAGCTTTCCCCTTGAACTTCCAAGACTGTCCACCTCCTGCTTTAGAGGCCGTATGCAGAATTCACCATGAGATGATACTGAAACCAGGCACAGGTTTAAAATAAAGGTGGATTCACTGCGCGCTGGAGACTGGGACTCTACTTCTGTCCTTCAAGCTCCTGTTGCCGTTCGTGGTGGAAGTCTGTCGGGAGCTTCCACACAGGCAAAAGCTCCACCGGCTTGCAAAGACTCTCTGCACCATTTCCTTCACAAGTGGGACTTGGTTTTATTTAGCTTCGATTTATGATCACATAGAAAGACCGCGCTGTGCTGAGCATCAGCATCAGAGTGGAGAGGTAAGATGTTAAGCTTTATCCTCTATTTTCGTCCAGATATAATCACCCTAAAAACCCAAATTACTAAATATTTACTCTATTGCTGGAGACACCCACAGATTTAGTCTCCTTCCCCACACCCTTTTTTCAACACACAACCCCAAAGTTCATTTTCATGGCATTCCTTTATGACCTTCATCTCAACCGGAGAAGACATTTTCTAGCCTAGAGGGTAGAGGCTTTCCTTCATATTGTCAAAAGCAGCAAGTGTGAGTCCTGTGGTGAGGGTCACATTTTTTATAATAAACTCTTCATATCCTTTATTATCTCCTTGTTAAATGGTTCAGTACATTAATTATCGTTATCATCCAATATATTTTGCACTGAATGAAAATATTACAGCAACGCTTTTGGCTGAAGAAGCAAAACATAATATACCATTTTATGAGTAATTTTCATTAAATTTTGCATGCATCCAGATCTTGTGAGGTAGGGAACACACTTTGTTTGAACTTTATAGCTGCCTTATTCAGTTTTCATTAACAATTTTTCCTTTAGTTCTCAATAGGTTTCTCTAGCATTGAGGGAACAGTATCAGAGCCCTCCTGTAGCTAATTTAATATCTGTAAATTTCCATGGCTGATAAGCGACAACTGGGCAGACAAATAGAAAAGTAAAATAGTGAACGTGGGGGGAAAAAAAACCCCGCAAATGAAAGCGGAGACTGCAAGATGCTATGAAGTGATAATTGTTGCAAATTTTGGCTTCATCAGGTAAAACCACTAGCAGAACAACAGCGATTACTATTTGTCCTCTAAAAGAAAATCAAAGCTTTAAATTTGTTTGTTTGTCTCAAAAATGATTCCCTTGATAGATAGAAAACACTTTCTAGTGGCATTTTTCACCAGCCCCTGTTCTGAGCCATGCTCACATGCATCCCCAGCTTGCTAGAGGCACTGGCAAGGACAGCCGTGTTTCCTGGCCAGAGAAATCAGTTTCTACCACACCTTTCTCTCTCCCAAAGCACTTTCCCAATGTTCTGACCCATCCTCATAACTCTGCTCCTTTCCCCTAGACAACTAACCCACAAATCAAGATCCAAGCCCCCTTGCCACACGTTTCATGACCACTTACTTGCAAAACCTATGCACTCCCTCTCTGAACGATACGTACGGTACAGCTGCTCCCCCTCCATCCTCCTCACCTCCCTAAGCCAGAAATCCAGCCCCTATTCATTACGCTCCTGCCCATCCTCCTTGCTCCTGGGCTACTTCTTCTCCCCTCCATCCTGTTTTCCTCCGCTCGTGCTCTCAGGCACAGGCTACGGGGAGCACACAGCAGAGTTGCTGCTTTGCAGGGATCAAGTGACTGCAAAAAGATGCCCAACCCAACTGCTGCGGATGAGCAACATCCAGAGCAGCCACCTAACATCTCCCACCTCTTTCTCCCTGTGCTCCCACACCACTGCAGCCAGCGGAAAGCCCTGACCTGCACACTCACATCAATCCCATGTGCTTTGGTGGCCACTTCAAAGGCTGAACACACCATCCTGGACCAGAAGCAACTCCATGAAAACCACAGACAAACCCAGCAGCTTTGCAGCGTCTGATGGTCTTGCTCTCTCTACAGAAACTCCACCTTCAGTCGACACATTAGTTGCAGCTCTACAGCAAACGAATCTTCCCACAACAGGTCTGCTCTGGGAAAGAGCCCCCCTGGAAAGGATACTCATGGGTCTATCAATTTAAGATGTGTTTTAAAATCCTTGCCTGCACAACACAACTTGTTCTCATGAACACTCCCAGCTGCACAATCCTTTGTTGCAGCCATCAGGCGCAAGAAAAAGCATATTGAGATAGGGGACGGTATATTGTGGGTGTTTTAGCAAGTGGAAAGTCTGCGGAAGGACTACGGACCTTGCTGCACTTAAATCATCCCTCCAAAGTAAACTGCAGCTGGTCTGTAGAGAAATGCAAGCTGAAGTGAGCAGGGAGGGTGTAATACTGCTCTGGTCTGGTCCTACAAGCCAACCCATCCTGCCCAGACAGGGTCGGAGCCTAACACGGGGCCACCGGAAAGACAGGACCTGCAGGAGGAAATAAATTCCCCCGGAGCCACGGGACCAACCATGGTGCCAGTCACCAGGACGTATCAACAAGCAAATTCTTTTCCAATCCTGCAAATACCCAAAGCCCTGGCACCCGCAGACCTCACATCTCTAATTAAAAATGGCCATGAATACCTCAATAAACAACGCAATCCATCATGCTCAGGACATAATAAAAGGACACGGAGTGGAAAAGAAGCTTTGCCCCTGTCCTATGTGCCATACTGTATGTGTTTCACCGCAGGGAAGCATGTGCTCATTTCTTACCTCTCTGCTGACTGCACTGTCCTTTTGCATAGTTGCTGCTAAACTGCATGAAAGGTATTTCTAATCTCGTGATGGTGACTGAAAAGGGTTGAAGGACACAAATTAAGTCTCATAGCAATAGAGCAGCCCAAGAATGGAAGGTCAGCCAGTTGACTCTTCCCAGAATCCCCTGAACAATGCAATTATTCATGAAGGAAATTTCAAATTATTTTCATTAGACTTCTGTTTTACCAATCTAACCAAAGTGATTAATTAGGGATTAAAATATTTACTCTGCACATGCTGCCTTGGCACGGCACTAGAATATTTAAGCATTGTGCTAAAAGGGTCAGCTGTCTCCAGCACTGTTTGGAATTCATTCTCTATTTTCTGTGTAAAAGGGCATTGACACTCATGTCTATACTACACTTAGGATCCCATTAGGGACGCAGAGAGAGAAATGAGTCTCTCTTCCTGCCCTTGTAGCTGCCCCAAGCTCCCCAACTTCTTTACTGGGCTACTTCAGACGAGAGGCGGACAGCAGGAGCAGCAGCGACTGCAGCATGCCACGCACCAGGTTTTAGGTTCCACACCCATTCCTCAGAACCAGAAAGGAGGGAGATGCTCATGAGAACCTGGAAGGACCAGTTAGAAAAGAGAGCGTTGGGGTGGAAGACAGAAGGATTGGGCTCAGATTTTGGTCCAGTTATGGACAGCCTGCACGACCCTGGCCAGTTTCTTGTTCTAACTTGTGCCTCATTTTCTTAGTTTGAATTTGGGGCTCGCCAGCAGCAGGGTGAGAGTTTGTCATGCTCAGTGAAGAAGAGCGGTGCTTTGATTTGGGGCTGCCAGGGAGCAAAATACTCTTCCAGTGAGGTTATCAGGATGCGGCCTAGGGGAAGGTGACACTATTGTATTCTGGTGTGGACATCTTGCAAACGTTTGTCCTGTACCTGAGCTTTGAGTTAGCATGAGATGCAACTAACACACAACTGCGCTATGGCGCACACTGGAGTGGAAGCTCACATTAGTGCAGGGATTTAGGAACCTCAGCCCTCTAAAAATAGAAACGTGGACTCACCCAAAGTGGCAGATGCTTTCTCTGCATAAGGAGTTTAGAGAAAAGACCACTTTTTGCATCCCTCTGTGAAACAGTGTGCTGGAAATGCCTCGCTTGCTGCATTCCCTTTCCAGAGCTGCAACCCGCAACCCCAGATCAGAGCCTGGGGCAAATGCCAGTTCATGCACAGCAAGGCTAGCGTGCCTCCTCCGCTGACCTTCCGAGGCTCCTGCGATCCATTTGCAATTCATCCCTCAGCCCCGTTTGTCTAACCGAATCCAAAGCGATGGGATACGTAACAAGCAAAGGCTCCAAAAAGGGTGAGCATGAGACACCGCGCAACTGATGGTGCGTCAGGCCGCGACGGCCCGGCCAGTCTGCACAGGGATGGTCGCATTTGTTTCAGCGCTGAGGATTCGCGCGGCTTTGCTGGCATTGCAATCCGACGCGTCTCAAGCAAGCGTGTGTCTCTGCAGGATAGTTAAAATGCGCGGTACCTGAAAGCTGGCGAGTGCTGCCACTGCAGCCTCACCAAGATGAAAAAGATGTGTAACAGGATTTGCATTCCTTTCCAGGCTGACTGCTGCAAGCAAACATTTCAGCACTTATTTGTTACCAATATTATTAGAAGTCTCAACCCATTTCCCGGCTGGGGCATGTTTCCTCGAGGGGACTGAAGTCACCTGTCACTTTCTTTCTCATGTTACTTAATCGTTTTAGCCCAAGCAGTAAGCTGCCAATCATATTTAATATTTAGTCACCTTGAATGCATTGCTACTGATTAAATAGACCGCTATTTCACTAAACAACTGATGAGAGAACACTTACAGCTTCATTATAATTAGTCCACCAGACATTAGAGCATTATTCGTATGTAAGTCCAAAGAATATTTAGGTCTTCTCCTATTTATTTCACAAACAACATTTTAATTGCTGCCGTATTAGCAGAGCTATCAGGACTAATTGGATAATGCCCCTTCAAAGATTTTCCTTATAGCAACCTCTTTTGCTTGCATGTTTTTAAAGTGTCTCTGGTTTTTAGGATCTCTGCTGATTACTCACAAAGAAATGCACCCTTATGAGTTTGTCAGCCAGGCACATATATATATGTGTGTATATACATATATATAGGGGAGTTGTTTGCAACAGAGTGAAAACAAATGGCTCCAAGAGGGAAGAGGAGGATGATACATCAAAGCCTGTACTGCAACTCATGGCAGAGCCATGGTGAAAAATCCAGGTCTCCTGAGATCATCCACGGCCTTATCCATAGTACATCCCCTACCCTGAGCAATGTAATCCTGGGGTTTGGAGGCTCCTTTTAAAACACGCTTGAAAAGGTCATTAAGAGAAGTAAACTTATTGTGAGTAGACTTGAAAGCAGGGGTCTTGCTTCCAGCAGAAAATACCTTACAGGGTCCACAGTTTGAGAAGCGCTGGAAAACGATGCTGCAGAGTCAGATTGAAGCTGGGCAGCAGGTTTTGATAAATTATATGTTTAATAAAGGTCCTTGCACACTAAAGGTAAATTTATTGAGTGGGTTTGGCCAGGAAAGGCAAGGTGAAGAAGAAATTTCAGAAAAGTAAAGATGTTCCGTGTCACCACCATCTAGGCAGGATCTTCAGGCCTTGCTTCTAGAAGGAAGGTTTTGTGTAGAGACTCAGCAAGGGCCATTTTTCAAAGGAACAGATAATACATGTGTTTGTTTCGCTTCAGTGAGAGAAAATGAGAAATTGTTACCTAAGGTTGACCCAAACATTTCTCCTTGTTTCTTCCCACCCCACTCACCTCCTCTCCTTCCTCCCTCACAGTTTTTCGGTTTGACTACTGAACTGAAAAATTAATTATTCTTACAGCTCTATTAAAGAATGACTTATGCCAGGCTGCTTACAGACAGTCTAGCTGACCACAGAATCACAGAATGGTAGGGGTTGGAAGGGACCTCTGGAGATCATCTGGTCCAACCCCCCTGCCGTATATTAAATATCTCTATTTCTTATTTGTTTTTCCCTTTCTTTCAACATCTACCCCTTCTTTTGACATTTTTAGACTACAAAACCTTTCAAAATGCTCAAGTGCTCACAGAGTGCATGGATTGTGCATTAAGTAAATATGTGCCAAAATAAAATAAAATATGAGCCCTAGAAACGCCACTAATAATGACGCTGAAATTGAACCAGAAAGGTAAAATCGCCTCACCGCTTCATGATCAGAATTTTGTGTTACACACAGAATCCTCAGGCACACCCAGCCTTCGCTGCGCACGGTGATGATTATCGGTGTAGGAAACCAGCCTGAAATGCAAACCCTTAACCTTCATGGAGCTGGTTAAGAGGAGCAGCACACAAGTAAAGCATGAGGAGCGCTTATATTCCCTTCTTTTTATTCTGTTGCTACCTTCTATTTGTGTCTCCTCACAGCAATGCCCTGTCTGGGGATGCTCCACCATGTCGCAGCAGAAGAGATCCAGGGCCACTTCTCTGCAGCTGGCAAGAGCCCACCTTTAAGCACAAAGCAATGCAATTACAGGCTTTGGGCTGTTTCTGTTTCCAAGAAATAGCAAAATTTGAGCAAAGGAGAGCACAAAAGCATAGCTCCCATAGGAGAAACCTTTGGGCACAAGGAACAGCATGGTGGGAAGAGATATCACATGCAGCTGGGGGAAACCAGGACACTCACAGGCAAGATCCAGCAATTAGGAAAAAAGCCTCAGCTGCTTCTTTTTGTAGCTCAGTCAGATCTTCCTGATTTCTCAGGAAAACTCACTAACCTTATGCTCTTCTTGTATAATTTATTCAGCCAGGAGGGTCGGGGACACATGGCTTGAGAAACAGACTGAGGTGATCAACAGAATTAGTATTCAACTGGAACTGCCTACACCGTGTTCTTCATTTGTCTCTCCCCGTCCTTTCGAGGAGGTCTGTGCTCCGGTCACTCTCTGCTAGGGCCAGTTAAGCTCACTTTTCCAGCAGAAGAACTTGAAGATAGAGAAAAGTCAGAATTTTGGCCTAGGCAGAGCAATCCTAACTGCCTCCACCGTGGACAAGGCTGTCCAGCCCGTGCTTTTCATGGCCACAAAGCCATGAATGGATCTGTCCATTCCTACATTAGAGAATACATGTCCAGCTACGAACCAGCACGGCTTCAGGGTTCACTGGAGATGTAAAACCAGAGACGAAACAGCTGGAAGTGGACGTGAGGCATTCTTGGTTTGTGGGATCCAAGCTGGGAAAGCACTTCTAGAAGAAATTACGTAAATGTAGGGCCCAGCTGTATTTACATCACATCGTAAGACATCTAATGTGCTTGGAAGAACCTATAGTGAGCAACCCCAGGCAACGTCTTGCGTTGCTGCAAGAGATAGAGATGTTCACAAATCCTATCAGCTGCTCTTCCTTGCTTGTCTCAGCCATGGTAACACTGACCATCGGTTCAAAACACAGACAACCAAAGGATCAGATAAGTTACATCATTGCTATGTAACTTATTACGTCATCTTAAGCAGTGTTCCAGGGTGTAGAATACCCCCACCGTTCTTAAACTGACTGAAAAGGTCTTACTTTTTGCTCTCATTTAATTCCAGACAGGTGTATGGACACATTCACTTTCCAGCCCAGCTAAGAGAGCTGGCAGCAATAAACATTAAAATGTTCAGAACACCTTAAAGAGCAGAGTTAGAGCTTTTTATTGTTGTTTTATAACTTTGCTTTAATCAACTTTTTATCCATTGACTCCTTTGCAAGTTCCAACCAATATAATTAGCACTATCTAAATTAGTTATCACTCAAAATTACTTCCTTCTTGGAAAAAACAGTTTTATTTTAAAATTATAGGTGTTGCCATAGGCTATGCCAGAACTATATGCATGGGCACGTTTTAAGTAGATAATATTTTTAATCCTAATTAAAAAAATATTCCTCCCCTCCATAAAATGTTAAGATTTGTGAATGACCTTATTTTCATTTTGATAGATACACGGTAACAATCAACTGATTTTCATTCATATACGTACTCTGCACCTTCCATTGAAACATCATATTGTTCAGCTAAGCTCTTCTATAAACTGAACGCGCATTTTCATTGTCAGGTTTATTCTCATTTCATTGCACTTGATAGAGAGCAGAGAAGCTAATGTTTCCAACGGGTGCCTGTTCCAGAACCTGTTGCTTACACACTGCCATCAGTAAGCAAGGTTGTGTCTTCAGTAGGTGCCAAACACCATCAATCCCTGTTGATTTCAATGGGAAGTGCAAGTGTTCAGCACATCTGATAAAGCATCGGGCAGCTCACAGCAGCGTGAGCTGAGAACGGAGATGCTAAGGTACCGAATCTCCTAGACATGGCTTTGGACCCAGGACTTACCCAGGGTGGCTAGTGGTCCTGGCTAACCCAGCTGAGCCACTTCGAAGGGACCAAACTGAGTAGTCAGAAGAAGTCCACAAGATTGTTTGCTGGCTTTGAAAATGTTGGCCCTGATGGAAATTTTTAGGTGCCCAAGTTCGGAAATACTGCCTGGAGATTTTATACATCCTCACATTGCTCAAGCCATTGGGAGGCATGCAAGCTCAACACTGCTGCAAAAGAGCTGTTTGTGGATCTGCTCTGAGCAGCTTACAGGAATAGGCTACAGTTGTTGATCTCCTGTTATCTTAAATCGATGTGAAAGGGGGCAGCTACTCCTTGGGAACCCCAGCTCCAAATCTGAATGTACCTGATAGCCATCAGCCACACGCTGATGGACCCCAAGGGGAGGAGATGTTCAGGGGACAGTTTATAGGCAGAGGACAACAAAGGCTCTTTAGAGATCCCATTTCTCTGTGGAAGGCTCTCCTGGTGACTGGGGGATGTTTGCCTTGGCATTCCTTGTTGTCTGTCTTCCTCTTAGAGAAGAATTTGAGTACGCCCAGCCACCTGCACAGCACCTATTATTTATCCCTTGCTTAGGGAAAGAAACACGGGATGGAGATGCTGGAGAATGGCCTAAACTCTGAGTACAGACTCCTTCAAACACAGAGGAGGAGCAGGATGAAGCACTGGATGGAGGACGTTGGAGGAGACCTGAGCAAGACGGGCTGTGGGCACACGGCTGGAAGGTTAGCTGCAGTGCCTCACCTGGGAAAGCACTGGCCTCACCAAAAAAACACTTTAATTATAGAATCATAGAATCATTTAGGTTGGAAAAGACCTTTAAGAGCATCGAGTCCAACCGTCGGTGTCCTTTAATGCTGTACTGCGGCGCGGGTTACCCGAAGCAGCTTTACCATTCACTTGGTTCCCGCAGTAACTCACTGCGATAACAACATCCATCACAAACTGCCCCTTCCACGTATTCGTCCCGCCGTCCCGCTCCCTCCCTCTCTCCCAGTTTCATGTCATAGGAGTAAGAGGGGGGTGGGGTGGGAGGTGCAACAGGAATCAAAGCGACCTTATCATTTAAACGTATCATTTGAAATTTGGTGAAGAGAAAGCTGAATAATTTCCCACAACCTGAGGGCAGTGCTATCTTTCATCCTGACTTGTTCTGCTATTTACAAAAAACTGCATAATTACCAGAGCAAATGCCACGTCACAGCCCGCACCTGCTATGGGCAAGATAGAGAACATGCTTCTGAAAGTAATAATTAAATAAACCCGTCCATCAATCAGCTTCATGTAGTTTTGTAGCTTCTGTGTGCTTTAAAAGGAGCAAAACAATGCATTTGTGCAACGAGCTTTCTCTCCACATTTTTAATGGCAATTATTGCATGGAAACTAGCTTTTGTAAGAACGACGAAGCAGATGGATGTGGTCTGAAAAAAAACCCAGGCAAATACACCCACTGGAAAATCAAAAAGATAAAAATGCAAAGTCACTGCGTGTGTAGTTGTCTGTACGCTACGACATGGTTCTTTTTAGCCTCAGCATCTGAATATTCCCAATGGAAATGTTATTATAAAAGACAACAGGTTGTTTCAGCAGACCTGATCAAAAAGTGTGATTGCAGGTTCAGGCACGGTCCCATGATGTGACTGACAAACCCGAGCTAAAGAATTATTTTTACCAAGCAGCTCACTCTCGAATGGAAATGCCATCTGGGAAGAGATGAAGATGCTTGAAATCCTGGGAAGCAGTGAGAGGGTAAGGATGCGAGGAGAGGAGTGACTGCAAGGAAGCATCTTCTCTTCTCCCCTTGGTTTCTCCTTTGCGCTGTGCCTCTAACGCTGCTGCCCGATCTGCCGAGCACGGCGTCCCTCCCAGGCTGCATTCAAAGAGAGGATTCAGGCTCTCTCTGGGGCTGTAGCAGTTTCCTGAGGCAAAAATTCATCCTAGCCCAAGGCAAGGCTAGAGTTGGGTGCTGGACCTTCACCTAGACAAGACAAAGGCTTAACGCCTGGAATCAGACATGTAGATACACCCCACATCTGTCCACGTGCATCCTTCTACATCTCTTCATTATACGTTTTCCTCTCTACCAAAATGACACCTGTGTTTGAACCTTTCCTTTGTACTGCACTTCCACACACACCTAGGATGAGCAACTGGACGGGACGTTTATCCTGTGTCACCACCGGAGAGGGCCATGTGTCATTGCTTCTTCTCTGTCAGTGGACAAATTTACAGAATTAAGCCATTCCACATCACAGTTTTGGAAAGTGGCGTGCAAGGTAGGATTATGAGGATTAAAGGGGTGGAGGGCTCTACTTTCCATTAAGGATTTGCTGACAAAGAATCTATGGGCAATTAATAGATTAATAGATGTTTTTGTAAACGGCTCGTGAATTCTTAGTGAGTTGAGTAAGGCAACGGCCCCAGCTCACAAGCCCACAGAGCGCTCCAGTCTGCAGTATTTACAGCTGTGGTTTGCAACTCTTTTTTTCCCAAATTCTGATGCTTAAAGTTTTACTACCATGGTCCAGCCCCTGCCCAGTGTATTTAAACCAGTTGCCAATGTTGTTGTTCTTTATTACATCCAGAGATCTCTCAGAAGCAGTTCTTGGACCGCTTTGGAAACTCTTGCTTTGGACTAAGCAAACAAGCAAATCCTGACTTCAAAATGCTAATTTTTATTGCCAATTAAGCCTTTACAAAGGACTGAAGAATCAATTCTTGAAACAGAGTGTAGCTAAGAAGCATGTTTGAAAAGGCATCGCATCCTATATGGGAAGGCAACAGAAATAGTTCAAGAAAATCCCAACAGATGACTCCTACAGGCAAACAGATCTCGGGAAATACCCTTCATAATCACCTCTTCAGACAGTGAGGAAATAACTTCTAGGAAGGATTTACTTCCTTTCCTCTTCAGTACCCTAGATATTTGGAAGCTCTTCCTGAGATTTGCAGTGGTTCCTACTTAAAGAGTAAATTATTGACATTCCTAAGAGACAATGTTTTAATTCACAAAATATCATTCATCAAAATGCTACAAAAATGGCAGTTTTTTCTGATCCTAATCTATAAAGCTTTTTGTCTGTCTTTAAAGCTATGGTTATCTTGAAGTGCTTAGTCTCATATTCATTGCTTTTATAATTGGACAACATAGAACAATGGGAGATTTACTAGTTTATTAAGAACCAAAATGAATGTAATCCAATATCACCCTTTGTTGAAAGCCACCTACAAAAGAATTGCATGAGGATGTGAAATGAATAATCTTTCTTGGTTTTCTCCTCTTGAAATCACTATAGTGCTTTTCCAGAGCATAATAAATGGCAATATGTTATGGAAAATTACTACAAGTCTTACCAGGTAAACAAGTTCAATAGATTTTTGGGAACTGGTGCAGCTTGTTTCCGACAAATGTTTTCACAGATGAATCCATTTTTTTAAATGATCCTGACGGTCCAGGGTTAAAAAAGAAAGACTTAAAATCAACAGTCTGGTTTTGTTCTACAGACAACAATATGGTCATTCAACCCAAACTCATTTGTCTTTTTCTCATCATTAAAGAAGGGACTGTGCATGGAGCAGTGTTTCTAAGGTGGGAAACTAAAAATTATCCCAGACGAGGTAGGGCAATTCAGCATCAGGAAATAAACCAGAAAGAATTAACTCACTTCGCAAGATCTAAATCATCCTCTGCACTAGTCTCATTAGTCCTTTAAAGACCAACTGAATGACCAACACTGAGCAGGAGTCAAATCTTCAAGGATAAGAGCAATGAAAAAATGGGAACACTGTGTCCCAATGATGTGTCAGAGTTTAAACCAAGTAGTCAAACAGACAAAGGGATTTTGGTGCTTCCTTGCCATGGACAGAACTAATTTTTCAAATCCTGTATCCTTTCTAGGTTGGGATGAAGCTGGAACAGGTTGAAAAAAATTTCAAAAATCCTGTTTTGGATGAAAATGGGCTTTGATTCTGCGGTGAGCTCAAAAAGTGTCTTTTGCCACCTTGGCCTCCTGAAGCCTGCTTCAAATCAGAGGACCAATTTTCTAATGCAAAGCCCTGTCACTGTTCAGCTATAGCATTAATTACAACGTTTTCTTCCCTGGCCCTCAAAGTGCTTTTATAAAGAAAGAAGAATGGCACTATGCCTATTTTACAATCAGAGAAACTGAGGCACGGGAAGACAAAACATTACTTTCACCTGGTAGACTGGACCTTGAGACCAGATCAGTGCAAACTATTAAGAAACCCTATTCCCTGATAAAAAGAAAGGTCTGTTCTCTGAATCAAGCGGTCACCAGGGATGCAGACCCATCTTCGGGTTTGATTGTGGTGCATGTGTTGCTTCTTCAGCTGTAAAACTGTCCTGTTGACTGGGTGAACACCAGAAAGGCGTCAGGCAGTCAGTGCCTGATCATACACACGACCTGTCCCGTGCATGGGCGTACTGCTCCCTGAGACGTCAATGGCTTGAAGTCAACAGCACTTGACGTCATTGAGTGCCTCTTTGGACCACTCCATCATTTCTGCATTACAAGAAATTCTCATCTTCAATAATCTGCCTTTCCCTATCCAACCCAAGGACAAGAGAGCTAGCCATGCCCATTTGCTGTGGTTTTTGTTCCTGGGAGCGCTGACCATCTCCCTGCCAGCTCAACCAACTCTAACCTTGCTCTGTAGCTTCTGGGCTCTGTTGCAATGCAAGTAAAAAATGCATCAAGCTACTTGGAACGGACCTTTAGAGAGATATTGAGAGCTTCAGGAAGGAAACCAGAAAGCAGAGGTGTAATAAGTTAATTCTTTAATTTTACTTTATTGAACGTGGTGTTTGTGATAGCCCGTATTCCTACCTCACTTTCCTGCACTGTCAGCTTGTGGTCTTCTCATCTCCTCGGTGAACAAACAGGATGCTGGTGTCCACAAGAAATATGGGAGAAATCTCCTCTTCTTCAAGACAGGGTTCAGCTCCCTGCCCCAGGAGGGGTCTGGGCTGATGCATCCCCGGAGAGCTGGGAAGAAAGATGGGAAAGGCTCAGCATGCGGACTGCCACGGCTCAGCGTCTCCCTCCCCATCACTGGTATTGGAAAGAAGCACCAACTGCCACCAGGCCGATGCATTTAAATCCTTTCCGTGCTGAAAGTCAGGGGGAACATGCTGGACTGGTGCCACAGGCTCCACTGACCTCAGCGGCCACTGATCCGATGGGATCTCCATGCATTTACACCTTGCAGAGAATCTGGCCGGTTCTCAGAAACGCCTCAAACGGGGACTATCACTTCCAGCTCCCTCGGGCGCATCACACCTAAGATCGTTTATCAAGTGAAACTTTACTCATTGGCTTAAAGAATAAATAAACGTTATTGTCAATTTTCCTGCTTTATCGCAGCTAATGGCAGGGCAGGATGTCAATTGTTTCTTTCCTCAGGACCTGTATGCTCTTCTGCTTTTCCTCGTAGATGCTTTCTTCTAAAGAGCAAAAAAAATGTAATGAATAAATTGAAAAAAAATGCTTGTAGACCCACAAGAAAGAATGCATCTATTATAAAATAAAATCTCTTTTAGTAGCTATTAGAATGCATTAAAAATATTCACAGGACTCTCCCCTCCAGTTATGTTGCAAAAGCCATGCAAATAATAATTGTGGCTAAGTGCACTACAGTGACAGTCAATATTGTACTTCCCAAGCTAGTACTCATTATTCTTTATGGAACTCATGCATTTTGTGAAAGATCAAAAGATTTACATATCATATGGAGTGCTTTAGGGAGTGACTTGCTGTGCACTTTAAATGCACAATGTTCCACAGCCATTTAAATACAGATTTCATTTCTCTCTTCTGTGTGATATTAAATTTGAAAAAAAGAGGGAGAGAGAGACGAAATCGACTTGGGTACCTTTGTTCACATCATGAAATACAATTTTAATTTGGTTCCGATATAGAAGTTTAATATTTTTATGGGATGTTATTGAATAATCTGCTAGGCTCAGCACTGGCCTTTGCTCAGGAAAGAGATGAAAGAAATCAATTTTTTTTTATGAGCACTGCAGGCAAAATCATCTGCTCTTCCATGCCCTGGAGAAGGGGACGGACTCCGACACACGGCTTGGCCTCCCTCCACCACCAGCTTCCCTGCAGCCTCCCCCAGTTCGCCTGGTCTGTGCTCGTGGGTGGAGGGCAACGGGAAATGAAGGAGGAGCCGCAACCTATTTCCTCAGTGCAAGAAAGAAGGAAAACGCTGTGATTTCTGTGCTGGCCCAGGCTGCGGGAGACAAGGCGGCATCGTTCTGCCACAGCCTCCTGGCGTGCCCTTGGGTGACCCATGGGTTCCTCTGTGCAACACGGAGACAAAAGCACTTTTTTACCTTGCCAGGATGTTGTGAGGATAAAGAAATGCATTAAGGACAGCTGAATGGTCAGTTACTATGGTAATACAGCCACATGGCTGTGGAGAGGGGCTGTGAGGCCGTATTTGCCATACCTGCACTCTACGTACTCGTGCTCCTGAGACCTGCCCTTTATCACCTGCACCGTTGTGAAAGGACCAGCTGCTTACACCACTCTCAGCCCCTCCGGCGATCCTGTCTGCCCCTGTGGTTGTGCCATGGGGCCAAAGATGGGGTACGAGCCCTGGGGACATGGGAGGTGGCTTCCTTGGGTGTTTCCCACCTGAAGGTGAGATGGGATCTACAGACAGCCTGAGCTATGCTCCTGGGAGACCTGGGAGGACACCAAGGTTGGGGCCACTCCTAAAAGTAGTTTTTCTCAGAATGGTCTTTGTGACCAGCGAAGGGCCATAGATGAATGCCATTTTTGGGTGGTACCTAAAGGAAGGATTAAGAAGACAACAGCCTGTGTCATTCTGAGTCTACTGATCAGGAATGGGAGGAGTTGGGCACCACCCAACACTAGCGAGGTCGAGGAAACGTATCCCTATTCCTCCTCTGAAGGAAGAAAAGACAGGCTTCTGAACAAGTCATTAGCCTGTATTTCTATGGAAGAAAGAAAAGGTTTCATGAATAGGAAATCTAGACAATTTGTTTGCTTCTGGTACATTCTGCATTATTTTCCGAACGAAGCAAATGGAAAACCTCTTTAATGAAGCATAACTATGTTGTGATTAAGGCTTATTCTGTCTAAATATTGACTCGGATAACATTTTCTCAGGACGAACAGACCATAACCCATGAATCTGGCATCAAAGTCGGGAAGATTAATAGGAAAGATGAATTTTCTGGTTGTCTGAAGAGAAGTTTGACATGGCCAAGGCAACAGCCAGAGACTTTTCTCATTATTTATGAGATCCAGCCGGAGAGTTTTCAAGAGGCTGTAGCTTTCTTGTTCCACTGGACATTTGAAAGCTTAGGGAAAAATAGCTCTGTCCTTCCCTCGCTGGTCATCCCAGAGACGGGAACAGAGCGGCAGGAATTTCTGTAAAACAACCCCATTGTCTTGGAGCAAAGATTAACCAAGGAGTCTTGCAAGCCCTATAGAAGTACAACCGCTGACTCTTTGACCTGCACCTGCAGGTAAAATCAGAATAAGTCAGGCATATGGATACTAATCCTGGCCTTAACAATCCAAAAGAGGAACAGGTTGACGGGTGCTTGGGAAAAGAATAGGCTAATTAGAGCAAAGGGTGTTTGGCAAGTTAGCTCAAAAGGGAAAAGTAAATTGTCCTGGACGTATTTAGTCTTCTGCCAATTTGTACGGTGTGATATTTTCTCTTTCTCATTCAAAAATCACAGATTTGTGTTTCTTTAATAAATGAGCTTTATTCTCAAGAAGGGTCTTGTTGTGAGGGAAAGAGTGTGAAAGATTTTTATTTTAGCCATTGTTATCTGCATTACAGTCAGGCCCAGAGACCTCAGCTCAACCAGGATCCTCTTTTTGGAAACAAATAAACAACGGGAGTGAATCTCTGCCCCAGAAGGCTTCCACACAGTGAGGGAAGGCACACAAAATGGGTAGGACACCACGATTCTGTTTCTTGGGAGCTCAGACCTTTCTATCCCTGTCTACAACCAGCAAAGCAACGGTACATTTCTCGCAGAGAAATACCACCTCCAGGGCTAATCAACTGTCATGGATAAGGATATCTCAGAAATATGCATAAATAGAGAGAAGAAGATGAATTTTTCCCACAAACACTTAACAGAAAAACCTTTCTGGTAAGAAAAAACGCTCCCTGAGAAAAGTATTAGCTCCTTGGTCCAGGGGAGTTTTCGATCATTCTTAGGATTTTGGAATTTAAAAAAAATCATGGCAACAGATGATTATGTTGAACTGAAAAGCAATGGAACTGCGGCAGCGGTAAAGGCACAGCAGCGCACTGCAATTCGGGTGGCTCCTGGCCTGTGTAGTATTCACTGGGGCAAGGTGAGGAGTTGGGACGGTTACAGGAATTATTTGATCAACAATTTAATTCTTTGAGATTTACTTGTTCATTTTAGCTTTCAAAACTCTTAAAAAAGACAAGCTTAACTTTGGGCATACCTCCAGGTCTTACCGCGGACAAGCGACGGATTTACACTGCGGGCTTTTTGCAGGGCTTTGGCGACGCAGACAGGCTTACGGGACAGTCAGGAAGATCTGGGAGGGTATGGTCCAGGACGGGAACCTGCGCCCCTTGGGCACATTAGGAGGAAGATTATCTAAAACAGATTCTCATTACTCTGCAACTCCATCTTCTCTCCGTTCCTTATTTGTATAGAGAGCGCTTTTAATTCATGGGAGATTGTCTTTGAAAAGAGAAATTCCCCTTCCAGCTGTGAGCTCTCTCATTGCTCGTTGGGTATCGCCAGTGCTATGGATGGCACATAAGCCCTCCCAGATAGGTACAAAGCATTTGGAAATATTTCCCTATAGCATTCTGCTGTTCATTGTATTTCCACCTTACCACCCGTCTAGCCCACCTGAACTTTCAAATTTCAGCTCCGTTCCCATTGTGAACTTCCCAAGGCTGAGCTTTGCAGTTCCAAGGATTTCTAGATGGACAGGCAGGAGAAGCGTGCAGGTTAGCTAACTGTTTGTAAAAGATAAAATTATTATTCTCTGGAAAAAAACCCCAACAACAACAGGAGAGACACAAAATAATAACCCAGCAGATCACACAAGCCAATTGCCAAAAAACCTTTACAGTGACGCTTTGTCTTCCTACCAGCTGCAGCTCCCAGCCCTTATTTTGGGCTCCGCACTGCAATGCTGGGCTTTCCTTTGCACTAGAAGGAACTAGAAATAAAAGAAATACAGAAACGCAATGGCTGAAATTAAAGTGGAAGAGCAGCGGGAGCGCGGCAGTCGTGGTGTTAATGCTGAAGTATTCCCTGGGAGCGCGAGCTGGCAAATGTAGTGGACACCCAGATATTTGAAATGCAGCCAAATAATTTGGCACATCTCTAACTGGCACAGAGCAGTCTTGGTAGAGCTTCCTACTGCTGCTGGCACTTTTACAGCTGTCTTTCTTCATCTTGCTCTTCCCACTGCAACAGCTACTCAACAGGTGTTTCCACAGACACAGTGTGTTTGGCAGCTGTAACCCTTCAATATTATCGCTGGAATACATTTTTCTCCCTCTCAACAGCATCGCTCGGGTCCGTTGCCCAGAGGCCGTCATGGCAACGGGGACAGCTGACCAACTGGATTTGGGAAAAGGGGGCTGCGTGTTTGGGCAGCCAGATGTACGAGTCGGTAAAGCAGTTGGAGAACATCAATGCTTGGCGTGGCCCTGGGAAGCTGGAGTGATGCTTTGCTGAAGTTTATCTGGAACCCGTCTTCTGCTCACCTGGGTCTTCCCTGTTTTTTCTGTTCTTGCCCCGGGACCTCTTGGTCCCACGTCTGTTTTCTTCATTGCAAACAAGTCCCTGTACCTTTGGGCTCCCTGTCCTTGATTTTTCATAAGGATTTAGTGTTTGCTCAGATCACGATGGATTTTCTTTGCCCAACCCTACTCAGCCTTCAGTCCAAATGTGCCTAGAGAAAAAGACAGGAGAGCTCAGATCCTAGAGGAAACCTGGGAACTGTGAGACTTTCAGACACAGAAAGTACCCAGAGAGATTCAAAGGGGAGTCACTTTGGAGTAGAGTTCATGAGAACAATAAAATTAACAATTGTCTTGTTTTCTTCCTTTTTTAGCTTATCTCTGTGTTTTTTGGCGTTGTGTAGTCTTTTCTGCTGATCTCATACACACCAAAGCAGTCTCAGCTCCTTCAACAGTGCAGTCTGATGGCGGTTTGCTAGATGTCGTCTTCTTTAGGTCTCTGGCACATGGTACATGTGAGAGAAGCAATGCTGAATGATTTTCTCATGGGAGTCTGTGCAAGATCTCAAAAGCAGATTTTTTAAATATCTTTCACTGATCTATATACACATACACACACATAAGAAAACATAAGAACGACCGTGCTGGTTCAGCTGAAAGGTTTGTTTGACTCATCATCCTGCCTCCAACAGCCAGAGAAAGCAAATGGCTAAGGGCATGTTTACGAACCAGGCTGATGGTTCCATAGCACATCTTCCCAGTGTGCAAAGATTTGCAGCTGAGAACCTTCCAGAGCAAGAGGAAGATGGTGCTTAATAGCTCCCGAACAACTTTCTTTCCATGAATTTATCTGCTTGCTTTTTGAACTTACGTGAACTGAGAGCATCCACCAGATCTGGCAACAAGGAGTTCCACCGCTTCACAACACTCTGTGCAAAGAACCGTTTCTTTCTGTTTATTTTGCACCTGCGACCCAAGAGTTTTGTATGGTATCCTTAAGTCTTGTATTGGAGTAGAGGTGGAAAAATGAGTTTCTGTCCCTCCCCGCTTCTGCAGCAGCCATGATTTCACAGGTATGACTTTACAGGTATGTCCTCTCTCCATCCTCCTCCCTTTTCCACAGAGTGATTGACACGGGCCTTCAGAAATATAAGTACGGAAATGTCCCGGTGGATCTGTACTCTCTTCCCTCCCTCGAACATCTCACCTCTCTGAAGAGTCAGAATAATATTTCTAGCCCCTACTCTGTCTATGTTTATATATCCATACGTAGACACACACTTCCTAAACTACAGCGAGGGCAATTAAAGAGCAGGTCTCATGGTGTCTCGGCCGCAGAATAAAACAGTGCATTAAATCTTTGTCCGGAGCATCGTGAGCACTCACTTTCTGATTAGGGTCGGGAGGCTGCAAAGCTGTTAAAGCCCTCTTTCCACTCTCCCCAATGTTGCCATTAATATGTAAAAGCTTAAGCTTGCTAAAGGGATTATTCCCCATCCTATCTGATTGTAAACTGGCATTTCAATGATTACATGTATCTTTTTGTCATTTTCTCGTAAAACATCTTATTCTTGAACAGCATAATTGGCCTCTTACTAATGTTTAATGAATGATTAAATCAGCATAAATGCAACATACAGCTTTACACGGAAAGCATGTTTGCAACCTCCAGAGCCACAGAAATGTATTTTTGCAATATAGGTTTTAAATCCTTATAATTTCCTAATTATGGACTTTCTGGTGTATTTCACATTAAGTACATGGGAAAGTAAATGTGAATTTGCCTGTATGAGCTCAGAAGCAATTCAGTCACTTATCATTTTGTTTGCAATTTCTAACCTACGTATTAACAACACCTCTGTGGTTTTCATTTAAGTGTATTATATAATCTTCCCAAATTAAAAGCCAATTAAAATCACATAATTGCAGAGCTCAGGCAGGCAAGTCCTTGTACAGATGGCCAAGCAAGGACACTTCTTTGCACTGACACATCACGTTAACTCAGCCTCACCGAGAGACTCTAGGTTTTGCTCAGGCAAAGGAGTTCAAGTGAAATGAAGCAACAAATGTTTATCTGAGTGTAAATAGAAACGGAAAGGTATTCTGTCAAAGCAGGGAGAAATATGGGAAGATACAAATTCAGTTTGCTGAAGGTATGAGGTTGAGAGGCATTTAGGAGAAGTGGAAATCCTGTGGAAACATAGAATCATAGAATCATAGAATTGTTTTGGTTGGAAGAGACCTCCGAGATCATCGGGTCCAACCATTAACCTATCACTACCAAGTCCCCCACTAAATCATATCCCTTAGGGCCTCATCTAAACGCCTTTTGAATACCCCCAGAGATGGGGACTCCACCACCTCCCTGGGCAGCCTGTTCCAATGCCCGACAACCCTTTCGGTAAAGAAATTTTTACGAATGTCCAATCTGAACCTCCCCTGGCGCAACTTGAGGCCATTTCCTCTTGTTCTGTCGTCTGTTACTAGGGAGAAGAGACCGACCCCCATCTCTCTACAACCTCCTTTCAGGTAGTTGTAGAGAGCGAGAAGGTCTCCCCTCAGCCTCCTTTTCTCCAGACTAAACATCCCCAGTTCCCTCAGCCGCTCCTCATAGGACTTGTGCTCCAGACCCTTCCCCAGCTCCGTTGCCTGTCTCTGGACACGCTCCAGCACTTCAATGTCTTTCTTGTAGTGAGGGGCCCAAAACTGAACACAGCACTCGAGGTGCGGCCTTGATGATGATGACCTCAGGAGTCACAGATGTAAAAGTGGTTTAAGAAAGTCCACTTCAAGAAAGGCCCCTCAGCTGACAAAAACCAGACACATAAACCCGGGATATGCTATTACCAGGGTGCCCACAGCACCCCAGCAGCCTGGGGCAGTGGAAAAGCCAGGTGCGGTCCTAGGGCATATCAGGCCAGATACAGCCAACAGAGTTGGGGAAGTGTCGCTGACCCTCTCCAGGGACACCGGCAGAGCAGGGTGCCTCGTGCAGGAGAGACCCTCCCGCGTCAACAAGCACAGAGAAGAGTGAGTCAGGGAGACGGGAATTTCGATCTTCCAACAGAAGATGCAAAAACATTCAGCTTTCCCTGTAGAAATATGGCAGGGAAGCGAACACAACAAAGCAAAGAAGCCTACTCAGACAGAAAACTGGCATTAGCACAAGAATATACCAGAATAAGCCAAATAGTTTCAGGGTGGAAGTTAAGTTACAGCTCCCAAGCTCTAAGGTGCTGAAGCAGCTCTTTGACAGATGCTGCAGGGCCAAGAAAGTGCATGGGTTTTAAAGCGAAGCTGGATTTGTTTATGAGGGGATCCGGGAGTCAGTTTTCCCTTTAAAGCTACTATCTGCATTGTTCAGAAGAAAAGTTTGTCTACAAGATCAGCAAGAAAAGTGACACTGCGTAACAGCATTCGTGAGATGTGCAGAGCACGCGCCATGCTGCCGGGTTGACCAGTTCTTCTCACCAGGCTGAAGACACAACCCACACTGAGATATTCCAGAGCTGAACTCCTGAGCCCTCCAGCTTCCTTCAGGCTCATTCACGTGCCACGTACTCCGTTCTGCTCCATGTGCATTTAGATAACATCAGTCGACAGCCAGGGTTTATATGGGGCGGTCGAGGTTCACGAGAGGTGAAGTCCATCGGATGGAACCATCAAAGCCTTGTTTGAGCGTAACACTGCTGCAAAGGTGACTCTTCCAAGCACAGCCTGCTGCCTGACTTTTCACCACCACTCTGTACGAGTACCTGCTCACGAGTTACTGAAGGAGAGTTAACGTATGCCAGCAAAGCTTTGCAAATGCTTACGCAGTCAAAAGAGGGGCCAGCAGGTTCAAAGAAAATGAACATAGGCACTTGCTTTAAGAACCATCACGGTTTACAATTCAGGCTCAGGAAGCAATTCAGGCTCAGGAAGAGCTGTGAAAAATATTTTAAGATACCTGCGATGGTTCAGTTAACAACAGGTGTTGGACAATGCAGGTCAGCAAACTGTCTGATTTCCTCAGCTCTCTCTGGACTTCTGCTCAAGAAATATCTGTACTGAATCTGGAGAGGAGAAGAAATGGGGGTTTTATTTAACCAGTCCAGTGTGATGCTCACACAACTGTCTTTTTCCTCCTGCTCTCCACATAGCTGCAGTTATTCTTATATCCTTATATGTTTGTAAGATATGACTCCATGGCCAGGACTCTCTCTTTCTGCCCATTACCCAGCCTGTGACATTGTCCGTGGAGCCCAGCTAATGGGAATTCCGCCCTGCGGCCTGCTTCACCATGTAACCCGTCCATCTCTTGCTTCCCCATCTGCTCTGGACTGCAGCAGACTCTCAAGCCAGTTAAAAAGAAGATGATTGAGTGGCCTGCTTTGGTGACAAATGCAAATGAAACAAAAGAAAAAAGCTAATATAACTCATTGAAACGGCAAGACATTGGACCTATGGAAGGAATTTCAGTATTTCAAAAAAAGGTGGGAAATTAATTTTCTAGATCCTGTAATTCTTCAGAAGGGACAGGGCAGCTTTACCAGAAAAAAACATGATCCAACTGGTACTTCAACACTTCATCCAGCTACAACTGCACCACAGACTAAATCTGAGTTTGGCAAACACTTCTCCGGTCTCATCATCTGGTTTACAAAATCACTGAGGGGTTTTAAAGGACTACAAACAGGTGGACTTTTAGTTGGCACCACAGTTTGGATTAACGGAATGCCCTACCCACAAGCAGGAGCAAGTGTTACAGCTCTCAGCAAAACCAGCCTGGATTTATTAATTAACATTATAAGGGAGAAAATGCAGGCACTGAAACAGATACAGATTCACCTGTTAGAAATAACAAAAAGCCCAAGCAGGAAATGCGAGAGCATAATATTTTTACCAAAATGCAAGGAAAAGTTATCAACCAAAACCTTTGGAAATTTCTGGCCAAGCTGTCTGATGTTGTCCTGGCAAGACCGCAGGCTGAAGTTGGCGTTCCAATTTTCAGCATGATCTCAAGTTGGTTTTTAAATGATAGACAAAACCGCAGTATCGTATCATCATTCTTCAATAAGCCTTTGCCTCTGCGTTCCCACCCCTGACAATGCAGTGCTGGGTGCTGTGGCTGTCTGAAGGGCTGCTCTGTTTTGCAGATCTTCCAAGAGATACTGAAACGTCCAAGAAAGATGTTCCTGGGAAAATACCAGGTGGAGAATCAGAGTTGAATGTCTGAATAACCGGCTTTCCAGCCTAATTGGTGCAATATGCCTTATTTGTGGTTTATATAAACTCAAGTAAGTCAATCTTGTATTTTAGGAACATAATGGTAATAAAGTAGAAAAATCATGCAATGTCAAACTCCTTCAAGCGTCCACTGATCTGTCACTAAGGAAATCCTCATCAGCCGCGTTTGAGGGCTTCACATGAGCCATGGCAGTATCTACTAAGCGGCTCTGTTTGCACTCTCTGCCACAGTACAGTGGTTTCGGTCAACACAGATACCTGGAGACGACTGACTTCAAACATTGTTTATTGAGCAAACATCCACCATACAGCTCAAAAGACAGACAAAGAAAGGGAAGAGAAAAAGATGGGCACGTATCCCCATGAATGTGACTCAGGAGAGACACAAACCAGCTAAGGACATCAGAGAGTGGATGGCAAATGTCCTATTGCCAGAAGAATTTGTCTAACAAAACGGGCCAAGGATAAAATTCCTGGTGTACCAAAACCTAGAAACACAATTGAGCTTGGATGTCTAGATTAAAAGCCCTGCCAAGTTGGTGATTAACTCTGGAGATAATGAAATTCTCTGGATGCTCCAGTTTCCACCAGAAAAGTCTTCATAGTACCTGAATTTCAGCTGCTGGGCCCTCACCTGCCCACCCAGGTCCTGCAAAGCACTAGTGGGATTCTCACACTGGATTCTTCTAGAGAGGAAACAGGGAGGCTCTACTCAATCAAAAAGAAAAGGGAAAGGACATGCTAGTGGTTAAAATGTTCTGCTACACCACCCCAGGTTTCTCACATGTCCTGCACTGAGCCTCATCCTCCTCACCTAAAAGTGTTCAAGATTCAGAGTCAGAGAGAAAACAGCTCTTGCCTGCATGTTGAAGGTACTCATTTTCCAGACCTGAGGGAATATTTAAATACTTCTTAATCTTTAGCCACAGTGTTGTAGTTTCTAAATCACTCACATTCCTTAGCTATTCAATCACATCGCTCCTGTCAGAGGACGCACTGTTGTTATCACATCGTGAACCCAGACGAGGGAAGCAGAGACAGACTCAGAGTTCACTCAAACTTACTTTGGCCATTTTAGAATGATTTCCAGGAGGTGACATGTCTACGTGGTTTTGACACTCCAGGTGACTTACCTGGAGAGGTGCACGGTATGGTAGAGCCCTCCTCTGGAGATGTCAGCCCAGCTATTGCTCAGGTCAATCTTCTTTTGTTCACAACAAACAGTAGAGCCTGGACAAAGGGCTGGAAATGGAGTCAAGATTATACTTGCGGGACATTACGAAGAGGACTGTGAAAGAGAAGAGAAGCAGAAGATGCCCATCTCTGCAGGAAAGAAGAGATGGGCACGAGGCAGAAAGGGAATATGGAACATTTAAAGCTCTTTAAGAAAAGCATTGGAATCTTTCTGAGTTTCCCCACACGATGACGGCTAAAGGCTGTACAACTGGAGCGCCTTCTGTGCTGCGTATTAGAGGGAGAGAAAATGCAAGAGAAAGACTGAACTAGGCAATAGATCTTGAAAGAGAAGAACAACATATTACTCTCCATTTATTTGTGGGGAGAAGAGAAGCTGGACAAGACGTCGGCATCCCTATCTGCTCTAGAGGATGGCTGGGCGCTATGTCTCCTCGCTGCCTCAGTGTTGTCATGGTTGGTCACTGTTGCTGAGCAAGCGTTAGCAGTTGGTCTGTGTACGGGACTACCCTGTACCCCTCCTTCCCGGGCAGGATACACCCCGCTTCCTTCTCAGGGCAGGAGAACTGGCATGGCAGAGCCGTCGCAGACGGGCAAGCAAAACCACAGTTGGCATGGCAGCTTGCACCTAGACAGTTAAATAGCCTGCCAGCAGCCACGCTCCTTGGAAGTGATCATGTCGTAAATATTGCACTGAGTGTTGCCCATGGCCACTAAATACTGACAAATGCTTCTATAACAAAGGCTTGGCGTCCGGGCCTCAAATCTCTTCGGTCCCAAACTTCAGCCTTGCTCCCGTCGACTCCCATAACTCATCTTCACCCTCGCAAGATTGTTTTAGTGGCATTAGATCAACACGGCTGCACCTACTTCCCGCGGTTCTTTTTATTCTTTCTGCTTTCTTTTTTTTTTTTAATTCTCAAGGTTTTATTGTTTCTGGAGAACTGAATTTAAGAAAAAGACTTATTTTCTGGTTTCTGGGGTTTGGGTTCTTTTTCAAATCAACAAAAAAACCCCACAAACCTGTGCCTCCAGGGAAAGGAAAACTTTCCGTGCCAGAATTAAGTGGAGGTGGTGGAAACGAGGGTATTTGAACAAAGAAAGCAGGAGTGATCACTGCCCCATCGCTGGAGCACACAGGGAAAGGAGAGAGAGAAATGGAACAGCAGCAGTGAGAAATATGCATGCATGTTTAGCCCCTTTGTCAAAAAACCTCGTGCTGCAGCATTTCAATTAACAAAGTAGGATGGTTTACCTGATAAAATGCTCCCTGTGTGAGTGTAATTACATATTTATGCCCCACAGAGATTTTTTAATTTCTCTTCAGTTTGTTTGCCTTGAAAGTATTTGTCACTGGAAATGTTCTTGATGTGTAATTTTAAGGCAGGGTTGGCCAAATGTGTGGTTTGTTTTCGTTTTAGATTTACTTCACCGATGAAGGATTTGAAGATAATGTATATTTTTGGTGCAAAGAAAAAAAAAATTCAATAAGAAAGGTGATACATCAGCCAGCAGCAGAAAAAAATGCACTCAAGTGCTGCTTCAGAAATTTCACTGTCTTTTTTTTTTTTTCTTTCTCTTGCTTGAAATATATTCTCAGGTGCTTGAAATAGCTTATTGTTCTGCCACTTTCATTTTGTCCTTGCTCCCCAAACCCGCCTCTTGTGTTTCCAGAGAGGCTGCAATAAACAGGCAGCTTTTTGGTCATTATTTTCATATTATTTGAGCCCCTTCCTGAGCAACCCCTGCCTTGGTTGGAGTCTCGGTGCTGGGCCTCAGCCCACCTCCAGCAAGGCATTACAGATCCGCCTAAGCCCAAACAGGCGAGCGATTGCGCTGCTCTCGATAGGCTTTAAGTTACACTCGCCTAAGTACTCCGCTGGGTCAGGGCCTGGCAGAGTCTGACTGTTGTAAATTCATTGTCACGGCATCGTTTAGCCATAGAAAAGCACAGTTAAGACTTTGGAGAGCTGCTCGAATGCTTAGTGACGTGCAGAACCCCAGCTCCCATCAAAGTCTAGTCTGTCGTCGTTTGGTTTTCTTCCTTATTTTCCCTGAACTTCTTCAGAAAGGAGGGGAAAGGATCTGAAGGCCAAAACTGCACCAGTTTTGGCTAGAGAATAGCACAACAGAAGGTTGCTGCTGGCCGTGGAGGTCAATACCTCTCTAAGAGATTATTAAAGAGGTTTCCTCGAGCCACGCAGTAGTTCAGCCACCATTTGAGAAGCCACCACCGTGTGAACCATTTCACTGAGGATTATGCTAGTTTAACCTTGCAGGTGGGGAAAAAGTTTGAGTGGAGTCAGGAGACAAATCTGCGTGCATCCCCTTTGCAAAGAGCAGATATGCTGCACCGGGTCGTTCACTGGCACAGAAATGATTCTTCTGGGGCACGTAGAACTTCTAGCTCTGGAGATGACAACTATCCATATCATCTCCTAGACCTGACACCAATTTTTGACACTGGCATGACTGAATTCATCTTACAGGCTTGGCGGAGATGAACAGAGTCATGAAGTTGGCTTTGTTTCTTCCTCGTAGACGGATCCCAGAGGGTCATAACTAGCATCTGTTCTGTCTCTTCAAGGATGCACAAGGCAAACTCGCGTCTTCTTTTTACTACCAGTTGTGCGAGAAGTCCAGGAGCGAGGCTCAGAGATGTTATTTGACTTTGGTGCCTGCCAAGCTGTGAGACTTCCCTATCGCAGCCAGAATTGTCTTCTCTCCCCCAGCTGTCCTGATGCCCGTAAAAGAAAAGCTTCTAGATGAAAGAGAAAGAAGCTGGTCAAGGCCCAACACATGGTCATGGGAACTGATGTTGGGGATAAGGAAAATATGCAAAGGAAATACCCTAAAATCTCAACCCCTTCAACATGCCATCAGGATGACAGTGCTCTATCACAGCTCCTATGCAATGCGGAATGGAGGTTTTTCCCCCACTTTGGTTACCCAAGAAATGCAAACTTCCTTTCAGATACAAACCTGGAGCTGCCACCACTGTGCTGTATCTGCGTTTGGTTCCTGTTCCACCCAAGGGTGATTGCCAAAATCCAAGGGAAAACCGATATGGGTTAACATGCAACCCGGAGAGCATTCTGCTGCTGCACGAGGCTTCTGCACCCTTTAAATCAGGTGCTACCTGCAGAGCATTCGCTGGGCCACCCCCGTCTCAGAGACCACCCCCGTAACCCAAGGTGCAGTGTGAAGCTGAGCCAAGCAGCTCTCCGGTGCACAAAGCCACATCTGACCACCCGGGCACAGGGAAATCAGGGCGCTGCACCCTGGCTTAAGCTTCCTACGTCCTGTTGGGTGAGATGTCTCACGTTCTTTATATAGACCCACACAATGTTTTGCAAATGTTTTCCTAGACAAGAAACGCTACCATATGATCACAACCATCCTCGGTTAAGCTGGACACTTATTAACAATCGCAAGCCTCGCTGTTAGCAGTAGATGTTCCAGCTTCCAGGGGCAGCCATTTGGCGCTCACCCAGTCGAAGTGTAGCTCCCCTGGAAGACAGCATCCCAGGGCTGCCAGCCAGGCCCGTGCCAGCACAAGGACTGCTTGGCAGTCCCGCTCTGCGGTTTCTGGAGAAAAGTCAGCAAGGACTGCTGACCAGGCTGCCAAGCATCGCTGCACCCCAACCCTGCCTAGCCCAGCCCCATCTTGTGGCATGGTGTGGTGGGGAGTCATTGCTACTCTTGAAACCCTCACTCCCCGAGCTCCCAAAGGCATGAGGTATGCCTGTTGGGACTCTTGGACGTGTGAAGACTTTGATATTCAGCCTGTAGAGACAGAAGAGACACCTGTTCTTTGATTATATGATCTCCTGAGATTCCTTCTGGCTCCATCTTTCCGCAATTACCCACCACTCCCTGCTGTCAGAATGGGTTTGCGATGCTGGCAGCTGTTTCCCAGCAGCTAGACCGAGGTCAGACATCAGTTACTTGTTGACACCAATTAGTTCTGGCTTGAACGGCCCAAATGATCGGTTCCTGTTGCAAGCTAAGACGACCAATAACAACAACAACAACAAGCAACTCAAAACAAATAAACAAACAAGCCCCACAGCCTCTTAAAATGTATTAGCTTCTCTTACTGTCTCCGTACCGCTGTAAGACTCAATACACTCTCTAGTCTGGGGTTCCAGTGATGTCTTACTATATTATCATCAGATAGACAACCTACCACACTGCAGCCACAGGCCCCTCTCAGAAGTGAAAGGCTGCTCAGAAGCTTCCAGCTCCAATTCTGGCGTATTCTGCTTCTTTGTCTATGCTTCTCTTTGGCTTCCTCATCCTCTCTTTCACCCCTTAACCAAAGATGCTCTATCAGGGGCCCATGTCATTGCTGGGTGTGTTTAAGTGCATGAAAAACTCCTGAAGGATATTAGTTTCTTTCAGAAGTTTGCACACAACTCCACATATCATCTCAGAAATATCTGCTTTTTTAAGCTATATGGTAATGCGCACTGTGCATCTGAGATTAGAATATGGCCCTGAGGAACAAAACGCTTTTCTCTCTTTACAGCTGACAATGCATAGCTTATTTTTATGAGATCCTCATTTTCAAGAGATTCAGCTCCATTGTTTGGCAGCCACAGCTTCAAGGGAAATCTCCAAAGATGGTTTGACTTTGAGCATTGCCATTTCTACCTCTGGGGTGCAAGCATTCACTGGGTGACATTGACCTGTGGCTCGTGTGCCCAAAGTGGGGCTGAGCATTTCAAAACCAGCTGAGGAAACCTCCAGCCTTCCAACAAACAGCCTCAAAAGTCTCAAGGAAGATGCATGCACAATGAGAGGATGCTCTTGGAAACCCTGAGAAAGTTGCTCTGTTCCTGTGGCCTCCTCTTGCTGCCTTGTAACAGTCCATCACCCACCATCTCCTGCCACCTTCTACAATTCCATCGTGGTCCTAAGACCAGATCCAGCATCCAGAGGTCCAAAGGGTGAGACTTTCTCAAGTTGGTTTTCGATCAACCCTTTAGGCTATCCTGCTCCTCCCTTTTCGTTACTGAAGAGTTCAATACAATTCTTGTCCTTTCTCTTAAGCCACAGTACATAGATTTAAAAAAAAAAAGACAAAAAACCCCTGAGAGAATGGGGAAATAAAACATCTTTTTTTGGCTAACCTTATGGAACCTGAAGAACTGGCCACTCCTGCAGGAACAGTTTGCATCTTACCTCAAAAGAACGTTTATACATCTGTCTTCTCTCCAGCCCAATCCTTCTGAAGAAACGTTGCCTTTAACTGCGTCACTAACACCTGTACACAAATACAATTTCAAAAGCAGAACAAATGGGGCAAAAATAAGGCAAAGGAAAGAAACTGTTCCAAATGGGCACATCATCAGCCCACAGGGGAGCAGACCAAGAGCCCCAAGACTGCGTGGACTTAGACTGCCGCGTACAGCGTGCCTGTACGGGGTCTGCCGCTCTCCTGGCCTGATCCTGCCCCGTCTCCAGTCTGCCACAATAACAGCAGCAACGATAACGAATTAAGTTCTGCTCGCAGTAGATGTGGCTATTTCATTTTGGCAGCGCAAATGTTGCTAAGTGAAAGCACGTCTTTCTGAACTGCCTTGCTCATGGGAACCATTTAATCATTATAGAGCAATTATAGAGGTCTTTATTCAGTTGTTCCTTAAGTCCTCATTCAGGCAAACCTATTTCAATGGGAGCTGTGCCTGAAAGGGACTCATCAAAACCTGACCAGGAAATGGCCAGTAAGAGTAACCTATTTCCAAGAGAGAAAAACTCATGCATTACATCCATAATGGGTAACTTCTTATGAATACACCTATTGAAGTGTGTTATATTCATTAAACTCCATTTGGAGAGGAAGGGTAACCTTCCAGTTAACACAATTTCTACGGGCTCGTGAGAGCTAGGTTCTGCTCCTGCCTTTGACATAGACTCCCCCCACGCCCATGGTAGCACCACTTCATCATTTTACCTTGGATTTAGCAAAATAGGTGATAAACTGGGACAGAAGTAAGCGTCAGTTTAACTGTATTTGTGGACTGCAGCTCCGGTTCCTCCTCTGCAAAACAGGAAGAAGAACAGATCGTTTCTCCTAATTTTTTTTTTTCCCTGTTCACATTTTGAGGCAGGGCCAGCCTTTTGTTCTGTGTACGCCCAGTGCATCGTACAACGTGTCTTTGATAGGGGCTGTGCTGTAATAATACTAATTGTTACCAGTACAAGCAAACAATGCTGTGCTTTTGTGGCAAATGTCCACTAGGAGCTTGACTGAGACCATCAACATTTCATTTGGGACTTAAGCCCCATTTGAACTTGTCTCCCAAAGCGAGAGTTTACAAACACAATTTAGTCCCTATTTGAGCAGCGCTTTGAAGATGTAAAGTACTAAATTGTGTATCTGTGTGTACGAGAGGCAGAGACAGAATGTGTAATTTCTTTCTGCATTCAGGGAACACAAGATTTCCTTTTTTCCCCTCTTTTTGGAAGGAAGTTTACTGCTGAGACTATTAGAGAAAATGCAAATGTGCAGACTGTTTGTTAAGGCTCCAGGAGTGAAAGCACAGGCAATTGTTACCATGAGTATTTCTAGGAAAACGGGAAATCTTTGCCTTTAAGTGTATTTGTTTAGCTAAAGAAAGTTTGCTCAGCTTGTGAGGAATCGTTCTGGAGGAAATTAAATTTCAGCTGCACCTCCATATCACTCCTACACCTGCCAATTCTTTCGACCAGCTAGTGACGTCCCGCACCCAGGGCTCCAGCCCGCGAGCGCCTTTGCAATGCTCACCGACGTCAGAGACGAGCTGTTGTGCAACCGCCGGTTTTTTTCTTACTCTTATCCAAGAAAGAGGTAGCAACTGTACTCCTGCACAAAACAGACTGCCTGTTGTAGCAGAACCCACCAGGAAAGCTCCCAACAACACGGGCAGGAGACATGAGGAATTTCTGAGACAGATTCAAGAAACATAAAATTGTATTTTATGTTTATATAGGCTGGTATAGATGGATCCAAGCTCGACACAGTGTAAGCCAAGCTTGGTCCAGAAGACATGGAGCTGTATTGGCTTATTAACTTGAACACAGCCCCAAGCTAGTGTGTCTATACAGCTTCCAAACTGGATCTACCTTGTGTCCAACTAGGTTGGAGAGCAGTCATCAGTGCGATCCCCGTGGCTGCACTTTATTGCACTTTTTTCCCCCTTTTGCCTCCAACCTGTGCAATCAGTGCTCCATAAAAATGCTGCAGTAGAGGCAAAGTGAAAGCAGGTCTTGGAAATGGTAAGCCAGGACTCCAAACATGAGACAAACCAAAGGACAGGTGAGTGTCCTTAGGGACGGGGAGGCTGCAAGGTTTGTGGCCGCAGATAGAGGCTTGGAGGAAAGGCAAAGGCATTTGAAGAGAAATCTGGACGAGGAATGTGCACAACACATCTTTCATGAAAGACAAACTGTGATCAACCAAACTGCATGGCAATTTAATGCAACTATCACAAATCGTTTTGATGAAAAATACCTTTCTAGACTAGACATTTTGGTCCCTCAGTTTGAAAACAATGCTTCCATTTCAAAATATACTTCCATTTTATTCCAGAAAAAATTAATTGTAAGAGTTAAAAAAAATAAATAAAATAGTTCAAACCACAATGAGATATGTTGGCTAGGGCTCAAAGATCTTTAATTCTGCCTAAAGAGAGATTTTTTTCCTACTTGTTGGAATATTGAAGTTTTTCAAAAAACTATATGGCCAAAAGCATTTTTCCCAATTTTCAG
Source organism: Phoenicopterus ruber ruber (assembly GCA_009819775.1). Classification (NCBI taxonomy): domain Eukaryota; kingdom Metazoa; phylum Chordata; class Aves; order Phoenicopteriformes; family Phoenicopteridae; genus Phoenicopterus; species Phoenicopterus ruber. The sequence goes on from CM020219.1 coordinate 5,624,531, forward strand.
TTATCATCACTGACACCCCCCACTCCCAAATCCCCGTTATCAGAAAGATCTATCATTTATTTCCTTGGAAGCACAGCCATGAGCTGCTGATATATTAGTGTTACAGACCCTTTGCTTCCACAAGACCTAATCGTGTGCTATTAATATATTCCCAGTAACTGTTCCATAAAGATTCTGGAGTGCAGAGTCTCAGCAGGTGCAGGTCAACTGAAAAAGGAAATGTTCAAACACAATGTGGGTACCACTAGGTTTGCTTTATCACAACTCAGAGTTGGGCCACCACCTCAGTGAATGGCAAATCATCAGTGTTCACATACAGTTTATATACCTTTTTCTTACACAATTACAATGGTTATAAAAGTTTCCCATTAACCTTTTCATTTTTCAAAATCATCATTTACAGAGTCCACAATTGTTCTCGGTTCTCAGCGCCTTTCTTCTCTCCTGGTTTTAGGTCTGGTTTTAGTTTCACCGATGTCCTCATTTTTTATTCCAAGGTTTTCTTAGAAGTCTTCAAGATGTTTTATTAACCTGCGCTTGAGCAACATATTCTACCTACCTAAGGACTCTTTTATCTAAACCACCTGTTTTTATTAATTATCATCTTTTATTAAACTGTCTTAACTGTCTAAGCTTGACTGGGTTTTAAGCCAGCCTTGGGTAGGGCTATACAGGGGCTAGGCTAAGAACAGTACTCTGTGGCCTATTAAGCAGCCTCGTAGCTTGGTTCATTCCGCTTAATTGTCTACTAGTCAAGCATTCCTTTTTCATCAACGCAGCTGCACTGTTTTACAGGACCGCGATGATCTCAATCAGGCTGAGCGCCAGTCAGCTCTCGTATACGTCAGCCTTCGGACGACAGGGTGCCCGTCGGTACCAGCAAGAAGGAAAAGCACGTTCCCATAGTGGCCCCACACAAGAACATCCCAACAACAGGATGAGAAGACAGAGACATAACGTCACATCATCAAGGCATTGCCAACATATTGGGAGTGGAAGAGGCAGGTGAATGAAAGCGGCTCTCCTGAAAAGTGGCCGTTTTCTGGGGGGCGGATGGTTCTTGCTTTACTTTCATTTTTGCACTGTTAGCAGTTTGTACATGTCCCGGATACTTGGCCTTCACTTCTAGGAAACGTCCCGATGTTCTTTAATTTGTGCAAAATATTTGCTACACTTCCTGAAAAAGAAAATAAAAATATTATTTGCATTTCAGTAACACCAAGAAAGCCCCGTTGGAAACAGCATCGTGTCGTGTTATATTTCATACAGTGCCAGAGGTGTGCCCTAATTCAAAGTTACAACGTACAGGATAAACAGAGGATGGAAGGAACGATAAGATTACAAGAATAAGTCAGTTATACGGCCAGCATTAGATTCCAGTGATACGTTTCGTCTGCCTATACGTACACGTCTATGTCTAACCTAATCACCCTGGGTTCTCTCTAAACCTCCGGAGATCCAGTCAACACGGTCAGGGGAGCGTAGGGTGGAATTCACTTTTTCTTAAAGTAGCTATCGAAAGCTGGTCACCTGAGTGTGCCCTAAAAGCAGCTTTGCTTCCCACCAGAACCACGGGGTGACTAGCACAGCTGTACACATCTGGGCAACATATAAACACATATGCTTACTTACTCAGCTGCGTAGGTCTGGGGTTAATCTCCCCCAGCTCTCCTGGCTTTCCCCCCAGGGCCCTGTGTATTAAGCTGTGTGGCCTCTCTGGCAGAGGTAGAAGAATCTCATTCTTTCACCCTGCAGTTTTCTACTACAGTTCAAAACAAAGATCTTCTCACTTTCAAGATGATTGGAGAGGGAAAAAGTGAATGTACGTGGAAACCCTCAATACAAATCTCTAGGACCCAGAAGAACTGCATTGTATTTATTCTCGTGTTGAGAGATCAATATTTTGCTTCGGTTTGATTTGTGCAGCTCATGTGTGCACACACTCAGCACTGTAGGAAAAAAAAAAAAAGAAGAAAAGCCACCTTCAGTAGCATGATAAGTTATCTTTCCAGGGATATTTTTTTCCCCTGCCTGAATTTAAAATGAGTCAGATCTGGATGGAGGAATACCACTTGCTGCTTTACGTGCATACGTACCGCGCTGCATGGGGTTCTATACAGGCTTTGTGTACGTGTGCGCATTATGAATGTATTAATAATGACTTTTTTTGTTGTTTATGAGGTTTTAGTAGATAAAAAGGATAGATGTATTGCGCTCATACACAGCAGTACACTGGGATTAAAAAAAATGCATAGCTAAGAACCTACTTAATTAACTCATCTTAAGAAAAGAAATTCTTTCAAACACCATGCAGAAATAAGGCACATTCAGGCAGGTTTCTTGGAGACCAAAGTTGCAGCCAAATGCCAAAAGGAACCAACAAATATTTCCAGCGAGTTACCAACCTAACCTAATCTGTTTAATTGTGTTTGTAAATTCACGAGGCACCCAACCGCTTACCCAAATACCACCCTTCTGCGGATCAGGTCCTAAATCACGATGTGTGTGGCATATTACTTCAAGCACCGGACTTCATTAAAGACCAGTCCCTTTCCTTATTAACGTCCATTCCTGCAGAGACGGAAGCTTCTGTTCAGAGGCACCTCCTCCTCACAAATCCCAGTGGTAACTTCTGTGTTTAGTAAAATCATCCTTTGTAGTAATTATATTTTCCAAGTGGAAGCAAAAGAGATCCGCAATCTCCCCAAAAGGTAGGTTCTTTCATTATGCTTTAGCAAGCAGGCTCGCTCTGGTCAGGCACAGCCGACAGAAGAAATGGATATCCAGAATTACCCATATGAACACAGAAATATTGGTCTGAAGAAGGGAGAGAGACAAGGAAAACAGTATTTGTATATGGCTATTCTATTCCATTTATTCTCTACTAGGGACATGCACTCTTGGACGTGTCTTTGTGGCATGGAAGTGGGTTCATCTCAAATGCCAGCCGAACAAGAGCGATCCATTTGATGATACATATCCATTACAGGCTTCCTTACAAATAAGGCTCATAGAGGAACGCAATTTTTCAAACCTTATCCTGCTTCCAACCTCTTCTCCTCTCAGGGCACATAACCTTCAAAATAGGAGAGCCCCAGACCAAATGGATGTGGGAGCTAATGTTTCACCACCAGCTAATGTTAGAAGAGCGGGAAAGCTGGGGAAGGGTCTGGAGCACAAGTGCTGTGAGGAGCGGCTGAGGGACCTGGCGGGGTTTGGCCTGGAGAAAAGGAGGCTGAGGGGAGACCTTCTCGCTCTCTGCAACTCCCTGAAAGGAGGTTGGAGCCAGGGGGGGTCGGTCTCTTCTCCCAAGGAACAGGCGACAGGACAAGAGGAAACGGCCTCACGTTGCGCCAGGGGAGGTTTAGGTTGGATATTGGGAACCATTTCTTCCCCGAAAGGGCTGTCAGGCCCTGGCACAGGCTGCCCAGGGCAGTGGTGGAGTCCCCATCCCTGGAGGGATTGAAAAGACATTTAGATGTGGCACCTGGGGACATGGTTTAGTGGTGGCCTTGGCAGTGCTGGGTTAACCGTTGGACTTAATGTTCTTAACGGTCTTTTCCAACTGAAACGATTCTGGGATTCCATGATACCATAAAATACAACCTCAGTTTCAAAGTAGCATCCTACTATACAAAAGAGCTAAGAGCCATTCAGCTGATAGGAAAACCGTTGGCTTCTTCCACTGAGCAAAACCACAACACGGCAGGCAGTCACAGAAACAGCTCTTACTCGTACAAGGCTGTACTCTCCTATTCTATTTTTTTTCTGGGATAATATTTCAGTCTGTGCCACATCCAGCAAGTTTTCCCAGGTAGCTGGCAAATGCTAATGAAATACTCCCAGTAGTACTTCACAGATAGTTCATCATTTTCCTAAGACAGACCTAGTGAAAAAAACTACTCGGAGTGCGATATCCCACACCATCAACATCACCCCCATGAAACAGCATTATTTAATTATTTTTTTTTGTTATGCCCCCAACTATTTGATCACTCTCAGACCACCGCACGAAAAAGGCGAGCCCAACTGGGTATTTACAGTCGAGCATAATGTGCCATAAATATTTTTGGAGCACTTTGGTCACTTTGGAGACACTTGAGAGAGATTATACTCTTTCCCGCTTGAACCCCACAGGAACCGCTTGATATGATACAGACTTTAGAAGAGGGTTGATGTCTTGGTGTGCAGGACTGAATATCTGTTTTTCCATCTGATTAATATAAGGAACCCACGCCTACCCCATCCATCTACAGAGTCTCTCCCTCCAGTTCAGTTAGTGATAACCACAAAAATGCTAAACAGAACAAACAAGGATTTACCCTAAAGTAATCTGCAGGTGCCACATCAGCCAATCTTCCCTTCAGATACACATACAGAAAAGATAACACACAATATTTAGCAATCCATTTTTCTATTCTGTTTCATTATCACCTCAATGGAAAAAAATATATTTTTATATAAAATACACACACAGACATATATATATATATATATATATAGAATGGACTGGGGGGCAGGAGGAGTGAAGATGCAGGAAAATGTAACATTTAAGTCCCTATAGTCAAGCTTATTGCTGCATAATCAAAGAGGAAAGTAAATCCAAGAATTTGCAGAAATTCCGAGCTGAGATCAAAACTGGAACTTGTTTTCCTTCCCCAAAACATTGTTTGACTTTAGGGCATTGTAGTCTTCCACCTTCTATACGTCCTTAAAAATAATTGAACTGTGTAATGGGAACAGGTGCCAGTAATAAAGCCTGGAAACTCTATTTGTCCTCATAAGAAATTGTCATCTCGCTACATAAGCACAGCCTGGGACTGTCGATAAATACAAACAGCGTTTTGATAAAGATAAATTATAAAGCAGTTCTTTGGTCTTCTGAAGAGACTGGGTATTGTGGACAGCTGTTTGGCTGCTGGAGCCACATTTAATGAGATTTATGCACAAAATTGTTTGCACGTTTGAGCGATATATTTCACAATGGCTCTGAAAACAATTGGGTGTTGTGGGATAAGTACCTTTTACAGTATATCAAGGTCAAACCTTTTACTTGATGTACTTAACTAACCATGTAAAATATTACATCAGCAAGCCTATGAGGCACTTAGAGATATATTCATATTTGCATAATGTCCTCTGTAAGTTAGTCTGCGGTCCTTAAGGGTGTTTAGAATAACTGCATGCAAGAATATACTTAATCCAATCTCATTTTAGCTTTTGCTCTTTTAAGATTTCAAAATTAATAAATCCTCCTGATACTCCAAATTACCATGAGCTTTTATAAGCATAACTTTGTAACTTTAACCCATTTATGAACATACCCTACAGGCATATGTACTAATGAATAAGAAATAACATTAGAAGTTTAAAGATGGTCTCTTTATGAAGTAATGTAAGAAAATCCTGTTAGCTGGATCAAGTACAAAAGTGTGATTTCTTAAAAATAGAAAATCCTTCACAAAATTACTTGTAATTACAATAACCAAAGGATAAAAAGTAAGAATAGTTTAAGTATTGTGCATTATTTAACTTGGTACATGAAATATGTTTTATGTATATGTATGAAGCATGCAAATAGAAATCTGATCTAAAGTGTGCTTCCATGGCTACGGGATTTTAATTTATTTATTTATTTTCTATTGTGCTTGATTGCTGTCAAGAATACTGACAGATAAAGGATTTCAAATTACCTTAAACACTTGGTGCTTCAAGTGACTTAAGCTCTTCTCTTGTTTGCCTGTAAGACATTTGGAAGAGGTGGGGAAAATCTTCCTGGTCAAAGGTTCTCTCAGCATCCCACAAATTCTCCAGGATCCACAAGCTAAACACCTTCTTTGGAGAATTAAAAAAGATGACAAAAACTCATCACAATGAATGGGTCAATGACTGACGTTTCTCCTTCTGCTTGCCATGAGGTTGAGGCAGCAGCCGCTGTCTGCCCACCATCAGGAGTCGTTACAACCCATTGAAGGAGACCCCGGCGACCAAACCCTGCGAGCAGGGGAAGGGAAGGGGACCGAGTCCTGGACACTGACGCTGGTGGCTCACGGGAAAGAAAAGGCCATGTGAGAACCACATGGAAATGGCGAATAAACGTTCATTTTGCCCACTACCTACTTACTATGGGCAGAAAAAACCCAGAGCGTGTCTTGCTTCCCCCTGCCTCTTCCCACTTAAACATGAAATGGCCAAACTATAGGGACCTCCCCTTTCCCAGTTATTACTTATTATGATAATCCATTTTGTTCTGTTCCCAGATCAGCCTTAATCGCTATTCTCCTTGCACAAAATAACTAAAAAAGGGATTTTTATCTGGTATGAGCAGTCAGTGTGTATCATCAGAGCTGTTTTAGATCAATGGAGCTATGATACTAAGAAAAGCTGAACAGCTGGCCCTGAGACCTTAGTGTTCCCAATAGATTAACTCTGTTGATTTCCTGAGAGTGGCATTTCAGCATATCGAGAATGTATTGCTTTCAGAAGGAGGACAGGTGCAAGTCCCAGACGTCAAAGGAGTCACCCTTTTATTGTAAGGAAGCTGAAGTGTATTGACAGGTCTTACAACGAAAGCCATTTCATTCATCACATGTTGACTTTGGCAAGTTTCTGCCCTGCTCAGTGGAGCAAGAATAAAATAAATTTAAAGCAATGACAACCGAGATTTTGCCAGGTGGGTGTGCTATAGAGATGCTCTACCGCGCTTCCACTGGATGTCACTCTGACATTGAGCCGAATTCTAGACTTTCCGCAGACCAAAGTGGCTTTGTTCAGGGAATAATGCAAGAGCCGGTGGAGAGAAAAGCTAAGTGACTTCTTATTAAAGCAGCTTCAGATATCCAGTAACTCTTTAAGAAGTGGGATCGGGCTTTGTCACAGGGATTGACAGGGCAAGACAGCACATAAACAATAATTCTTCAGCCTTAGCAAAACAAGGCTGGGATAGATCTGCTGTAAATAAATCTGTACGTTTAATGCCTAGAGGGAGAAACTACTGAAGCTAAAGGACAGTAATGCACATGAGCATAAGAGAACCTTGATCTTTTTTAGACTGGAAATAAGAATCATAGAATCATTTAGGTTGGAAAAGACCTTTAAGCTCATCAAGTATGGATGGACACTGCCAAGTCCATGACCGAACCACGTCCCCAAGCGCCACATCTATAAGTCTTTTAAATCCCTCCAGGGATGGTGACTCCACCACTGCCCTGGGCAGCCTGTTCCGATGCTTGATAACCCTTTTGGTGAAGAAATTTTTCCTAATATCCAACCTAAACCTCCCCTGGCGCAACTTGAGGCCATTTCCTCTTGTCCTATCACTTGTTACTTGGGAGAAGAGACCGACCCCCACCTGGCTCCAACCTCCTTTCAGGGAATTGCAGAGAGCGAGAAGGTCTCCCCTCAGCCTCCTTTTCTCCAGGCTAAACACCCCCAGTTCTCTCAGCTCCTCCTCACAGGACTTGTGCTCTAGACCCTACAGGAAGGATATCAGAGAGGGTATGGAGTTGCCTGGCTAAGTGGACCAGCAGGACAGTTCTCCCTCTCCAGCCAAGAAAACAAACCCCAGCTAGGATTAAAATGGACCTTGATCTGTTTATGAATGGCACTTCATCACTGTATGGGTCAGGAGGTGACCCAACTCTATGACCCAGGAGGTCTCTCCTATTCTTCAGTTAGCAGCAGCACCTTGGCTACTACCCACCGCTACTACATACTAAGGCAAAGGGTTTTGTAAGGACTACAGTCCACAACTGAGAATGACTGGAGATATTTCTGCCTCCCCTACGCTTGGTCTGTCACAGTCACAACAGGAGGGGACAGTCAAACAGGACTAAGAGATGTCCTGAACTGGGCAGGTTTTACAGCACCATAGACGAAATCACCAGGAACCATATTTATCTCAAGTCATTAAAATTTGGTCTAGACATAGGACTGGAAGTGAAGCGATACATCATGCAACGCTAACAGCTGCTGGAGAAGTTACCTGTGGTATCCCAAGAAGTGCTTTAATAGAGGCAAGTTAGTTTGTTTGCAGAAGAAATTTCAGATCACTTCCCTTGTGAAGCCTCAGAGGCTCTTGGAGATGACTGCTTAGGTTTTCTCGCACTCCTCCTCTCCCTCATCTGCCTAGCAGGTGAGATGTCATGGTACGACTGAGCCCAAGCACGCAGGGCCTTCAGAGGGCTTCAGGCCACCTCGGGCTTTCCTTGCGCAAGGCTGCACTGGAGACCGGCAAAGCTCCCCTGCAGCAGAAACATCTGGATTCCCAAATCTCTGACCTCTCAGCGGTGCTGCCATGCATCTGCTCAGACAGCACAAATGGCCAGGGCTCTTACAGCCTCTGTCTTCCAGTGCTTGCATGCGGGATCCCATGTGTCTCATTCTCCACCTGCCCTGGCAGGCTATTGGAAAGATAGTCAACTAAATTGCTACCCTAGTAATGAAGAGAAATCCTGTCGTAAAGGGATGCACACCATCTCGTTAAAACAATAATTAAGAATCTAGTCAGCCAGACCATCTCTCTGTCTTTGTAGTCTACATTATCATCATCTAAAGTCTTCTCCTGCCCTTCACAATTGGCCTTCACCAGGATACGACGATGCCTGAAGAAATGGCAAGAGACAGGTCAGAGGTTGGATAAGCCTATCTAGCTCTCGCTAACCAAAGGTAATAATTCAGATAGCTTACAGCCCTGCGCCAATAGCGCTTGTGAAAGGGAATAATTTAAAAAGAGCACTGTTAGTCTCCTAAAAACCAAGAAAAAAAAAATTAACTACTCTTCCTCCTGTTTGTGATCATGGATTCTCACGGATCATTAAGCAGGCCTTGTAAATGCCAGTCAAGATCAGGCATCTTCAGACTTCCATCACTAACGTTGGAAAAAGACCAAACTGGAACATAGCAGGGCTTCTTGCTCTTATATGGATGGTTGTATCTGGATGTATACAAAGCAAAAAACCCCTTCCTTTTAAAATACAGCATTGTTAGGAACCCTGAGTTCAGACTGTGTGCCTGTAGAAGATCTAATAGAAAAGTATGGAAAAATATAGGAACAGCTAAATCTAGTGAGCAGAATGAAATCCAAGTTGTGGCAATAGAATGCAAATGCTGAGTGTGATCAAAGAAAGGCCGGCTAGGCGTCTGGGAAGGCCACGCTACAGGCATTCACCCGAGCGAACAACCAGAAGACAAAGAAATAAAATTGAGCATTTCTGAAAAATTCAGAGGTCCATGAATGTCCTTGTCCTGATCCTAAACCAGCATGTCCTTGACACAGGGAAAAGAGGGCAGCTTTTAACAGCAAACAAGTATTTCCAGTGTCTGCAAAGCCAGGAGTAAAAATATTATTTCGCAATGGAAAGATTATTCTTTACATCCAACAATATGAATTACTGTCCACAGAATATACCTATTTGTGAGTGCTTAACAACTTTATGTACACAGTCAACAGTGTCAAACGTACAGAGAAAAGATGTCACTGAACCTTAGCCATATCACTAGTTTGAAGTGACTTTACCACCGTATTACTGAGATCATCAAGGAAAGAAGAGTCTGACGCTCCTAAATTTCTTAAAGGATGAATAATTTAATTTAATTCCCACACTGAATAACAGATTTACTTGTAAATGCTCAGACTTCCATTCTGCGCTCAGGGTAAGCACCCTGGCTTTGGGGAAGAAACACTGTATTTTCTTTTATACACAACAGTACGTTTGAGACAACCATTCAGCTGTAAATCTCAGTTCCTCTCATTTATTGGGCCATCATTGATGCCTCCGTAACAGCAGAAGTCAGAGATCCGAGAGTTTTGAAAGGGTTTAAATACACGAGTCCCATTAGACTTGTTCCTGCAAATCTTTCAGGCAGCTCTAAAAAAATTCAGTCTAAATTCCTTCCCCCTCCCTTTGCGTATTTTACAGAAACTAGACAGAGCCCTGGAGAAGAGCAGCGAGCAGAGAGGACGCTACATTATCAGTGTTAGCAAGGTAAAACAAGAGAATTGGCTTTGCACGGTAGCAAAGCTTAATAAAAGGCACTTAGAAGTGCCACCACGTTTGTCCTGCACGTGTAGCTGTCACACGTGGTGCCCAGCAAGTAATGCCGCAATGCCGCGTAGGACAGGGTGAAGTTAGCTGCGTAAAGTGGTTGGCCAGAGATGGAAATGGTTGCAAGTTACTGCTGAACCTAACAAGAAAGATAAGTTTAAAAAGCTGGAGAAAGGAAAGAAATTCATCCCATTTCAATTACCTGGCAAGGCTGAATGGAAATATTTACTCCCAAATAGCACTATCAGCTTCAAGTCTGATTCTCCTTTAGGGGACAGAAAGTTTGATAAAAATGCAACACCCTGGCGCTGATTACGATAAATGCTCATTGAAGACGTCTTTTGGTGGCGATAAGGAGCTGCGTGACCTTGCGGAGACCCAGCGCTCCAAGGCAGGCGCTTGCGGCGGTGGCAGCCGCACCTCGGCACAGGAGCAGCCCTTCTGCGGAGAAAGCAAATAAAGAAACGAGCTCAGCTCTGACACAAAACATCTTTTAACTCAATTACTGTTTACAAACACAGCCGTGCTCCTGTCTGGGGAAGCAGAGCCCAGATACTGTCAAACTGGATAATGAAATGGAAAAGGAAAAGGGAGAAGGAAAAAAAAAAACCCCAACCCTTTGCCCCAGCATCCCTCCTTTTCCGAGCCCTAGCCATTCGGAGAAATGCATCCAATCCCACCCGGAGACAGTGAGGATTGGCCTCCCAAGAGGAGCAGGCAAGATAAAAGTCTGGAATGTGCTCTGTCCTACACCCATCACGGCACGGCATTTGAATATTGGATTTAGCGCTGTGCTTCCACAGATATAAAATTAGGCCGACAGAAGTCTGGATTCAGGCCCTTGCTCCATACTGCTAACTTGTAGAGAGCCGGTAGCCAAAAGCATTTGGAACGGTTGTCTCTCTCCAGATGCTGCCATTCATTTCTGTGGGAACAAGACCACTTACATCTAATTACAGTTTCTGCTCAAATTAACAGGACAGAAATGACAGCAAAAAAAACCCCCAACCTTCTCTGGACTAACCAGTAGACCTTTCGTCGGCACGGCTTATAAAGCAGTTGACTTTCAAACACACTGACTTAAGTAACTTAAAGTTCACGTGTGTCCACTGCTCCGTTTGTCTCATCAGCATATTAAAGCATCAGTAAAAGGGAGAGAAAAAAGACAGTTTTATCAAAAAGATCGCCTGCTTGTGAAAGATTTGTTAAATAACCACGCAGTCAACTATAGAATTGGGATCATCACGGCATAAAACATTGTTTTCATTATCAAAACAACTGCCAATTGCACATGACATTATATGATGAGGGCTAGAAGTTATACAAAGATACATGTTTTCACTGAGTATTGCATATGGACTGAAACACACGTATGTAGTTTTATACATGCATATGCATCTGTTTCTCCCTTAATTGTGGCAATCGGGTCTAATTCCACTGAAGGGTGAGAAAGTCTGCAGTTTTCAGATGAGAATCAAGCCACCCATGTGCACCTGCCTTCCTTGCATTACACTTACCCTCAGGATCACATCAATAGGTCCATCGGATGCAGAATATTTCTGCCCTTCTAAGTCCATAGGAATTTTGCTATTCACAGAATCACAGAATGGTGGGGGTTGGCAGGGACCTCTGGAGACCACCCAGCCCAGCCCCTGCCAGAGCAGGGTCACCCAGCGCAGGCTGCACAGGGCCGCGTCCAGGCGGGTTGGAATCTCTCCAGAGAAGGAGACTCCACACCCTCCCTGGGCAGCCTGTGCCAGGGCTCGGGCACCTCACAGGGAAGAAGTTTTTCCTCGTGTTCAGGCGGAACTTCCCGTGTTCCAGTTTGTGCCCGTTGCCCCTTGGCCTGTCGCTGGGCACCACTGAGAAGAGTCTGGCCCCATCCTCTTGCTGGGCTCTCTCCAGTAGCTCCTTGTCTCTCTTGAACTGGGGAGCCCAGAACTGGACACAGGACTCCAGATGGGGCCTCACCAGGGCAGAGCAGAGGGGGAGGAGAGCCTCCCTCAACCTGCTGGCCACGCTCTTCCCAATGCACCCCAGGCTGCCGTTGGCCTTTCTGGCCCAAGGGCACGTTGTTGGCTCACGGGGAATTTGTCATCTACCAGGACTCCCAGGTCCCTCTCCTCAGAGCTGCTTTCCAGGAGGTCACCCCCAACCTGTGCCAGTGCAGGGGGTTGTTCCTCCCCAGCTGCAGGACCCTGCACTTGCCCATGTTGAACCTCATGAGGTTCTTCTCTGCCCAGTGCTCCAGCTTGTATTGCCTTCAGCTGGGCTACGTTACCACCATATGTGTTGATCAACTTTGCTTAGAGTGGTCCAGCCACGAAAAGGATGGAAATAGAGGAAAGCGTAAGGCTATGAGACTCCTTCCCTCTATTCCACCAGGCAGTACTGAGGCAGCGGCTGTAGTCCCGTAAGGGGCCTCCACGTCCTGCTGGTGAACTGACAGCGATTCAGGTTTCTTCCTTGCCAAACAGACAATCCGCACTTGAAAATCATTCTGTGCTATTAATCATTATTGATTTATTATTCTGGTCCAACCTTGGGTAGGTGCCGTCTCTCTTAGATCTTAACATGTGGTAGATAAAATCATTCATACCATTCCAAAAGAGGGGGTTACATCAACATAGTTAATAGCTTAACACATTCAATGGAAAATTCTGTTCCTTTTTTAACGTAAATTCATCAGCAAACAGGTTCTTTTGCAGTTCCTTGCCAGCAGCGCTACTGCATTTGGGTATTACATGGATGCGTAGGTGCATCCCTGTTCTAAACACGAAAGGGGGACAGAGCAATGCACAGCCGTCATACACGCACGGTCCCGCTCACTAACGACGGCTGTTTAATCATTTCTAAGCTCTGAGTGAATCTACACCTGATACACGCAGATATATACAAGCAAACACTTACCAGCTCAGAATGAGTGAATTAGAAACTTGAAAATGAACGGACAAATAAGCCTGCACAGAAGCTGCTGCTGGACGTGGCCCCTCTGATGGTACAGGTAGGTAAGGGCAAACACAGGCAATGGCTTATACTTTATAGGATACCCTCTTAAGACCCTTACCACTGTCAAAAAAATTAAAATGAGTTTGTAGCTGACTTCCAACACACCAGCTCCTACATTTTTAATGTTATTTCTCATCCATTTCACAACTGGATGCAGTTTTAAAGGATCTGATAGCCAGGTCCAGCTCCTGACTTGTCCCAAGGGGCAAAGTGAAATCTCAGACACCCATTTTGTTTGTGTCAGGTGTGAAGGCAGGTGATTATGGAGCAAGAATTTACAGACTGCAATGCACAAAATTTGACTTTTCCTTCTATTTTAGCAGCAGAGCCCATAAGACACAAAGTAAAAATCCCTCACTAGAAATATGGAGTTCACCTCACACTGGGCAGACTTTAAGAAACATTTCAAGCCTGAGATGAACAAAAGAACAGGAGGAAATATTATACAATGTGGATCTAGACCAAATTCATAGGAAAAGCATGAATTAGTTTCAACTGTAGCTTTTCTCCCCTGTCCCACTTTTCCTTAGGAGAAAGGAAGACTCTCCATTTGCTCCCACTTAATTATTCCAAACACATAGACATGGCGTTTCAGCACATTATGCCTGTTTAAAAGCGATTTTCAAACAAACACTGTAAAATCCACTGGACACGCATAGAATTCCTTACTAAGGGTCCAATCCAGTTTCTGTTGAAGTCAGTACTTGGAGCTCAATGGCACTTGTGTTGGACCTTTAAGGTGAGATTTTCAAAAGCTTCCCCGTGACTCACAGTGTGCCTACACAGTCAGTTAATCTTGTGTCTGAGCCTGATCCTTAACTCAGTGATCATCTGCACAGTTAACCCCCAATGCACCTACAGTTTGGTGCTTGAAGATCTTTGGGAAGCGTAAGGTCAGAGAAGAACCAGCCCTTTTGGGGAGCTGCGAGGGAAGACGATGTGAGCTCCTTCCATAGGTGGTGCAGCAGGAGCTCAGGCTGAAGGAACAGCTGCTCAGGATGCTCCTCAGCTCCACCATTTGACTTCGCACTGAGAGGGACTGTAAGTGTTCACAGGGCTGGTGACAGCAAAGCAGAAACTTAGACATTTATGAGCACCTTTGCAATGTTAACTAAGAGTACATGAATGTTGCCACTAGAGCTGAGGCCATTTGTATAATTAAAACTAACGTATCTTCATCTGTTCTGCTGAATCCAATCTCTAGAGTCTCCCCACGAGTCCTGCTTCCCACAGAATGGACATCCCACCCTACCCTTCTGGGAGGTTCCAAGGAATAGGGAACCACAGCAGTACAATTCCGTTTCTATTTATTTTTTAAAACAAGTTAACATAGTTTTAGGTTCCTGAAATTAAACTCATACTGGTAGTTGAAAGAAGAAACCAGTAGGTATGAACCAGGTAAAAGAAACTTTTATCATCAAGCTGCTAAAAGAATCGAAGTTATTTTGTGAGAGACAAATTAAATGTTGATTTTATTTTTTTTTTTTTCCTGGTAGAAAAATCACAGAGCATTGAATTTGTACAAGGAAAGAGACAACTATCAATTTGTGATCAGCTCGCACCATCTGAGTCTTTCCCAGAAGATATTTCTTTCAGCTAAATATTAGGGATATTGTCAGTTGGTTCCAAGGATAAGTTCCTGGAATAACAGCCACTAAGTTGACAGGTTTAAAGCTTTATCTAGAGAAAACATGACAGGGAATGTGCTACAAAACAGATTTTTAATTTGAGACTCATTCCAAGCGCTGCAAAACTACAAGTTTCCAGAATGTAGGACAGACTTCCCCAGGTTATTGCCTTACACACGCGTCCACACAGCCAATGATTAAAAATTCACAAGAACATCTTGTCATACGGCTCAGCATTCAACTTGCTTTCCAGTCTCGGAATCTAATCTTACCTTGAGCATTCCTTCTCTCAGGAGGAAGCTAGTCTTGCAGTTAAGACAGGACTAGGCTGCAAAGTCACAAGAGTTCAAGTCCCAGGCCTGCTTCTGAGTTTTGAAGAACTTGTTTAATCCCTCCAAGATGCAGCTTTCCATCTGTAGAGTGGGGATAATACCACTTGCTTTTGGTTGCCTGTTCAGTCTCTCCAGATCCTAAGTTATTGAGGAAAGAGTTTCCTACTGTATATTTACCTTTTGCTTTGTGGAGCAGGACACCCAATACCATTGGAGACCTTAAGTGATGCAGCAATATTAGTGAAATAATGAAGTAATGTCAAGGGATATCACGGTGTATGCAGCTTTTAAAGCCAGGTTAGGCAAAAAAACCCCTCCAGAACGTTTTAAACAGAATTGATCCTGTCTTGAAGACCATGGTTCAGCTACGTCATTGCTTCTCAATATGATTTAAGAATCGTTTCTTTTCTTACCCTGGTACGAGGCTCCTGGGTCTGAAAGGATTTCATTTCTAAATAAATGTTTATCGTACGAACACCAGGAAGGCAGCACTGAATAGGGAAGTCAGTTTTGTGACTCCTACCCTGACAAACTGTATTTCAACTTAAAATCGATGGGCCTGACGGAGAGATTTCAGGATGAAATTCTCTGGCTAATATAGGCCAGATGTCAGGACAGATGATCACAGTAGATCCTGCTAGTCTTACAAAAAATTGGCTAAGCCACTGTGGCCAACTGTCAGCGCGGGCTCATGAGCAAGCAGTGATTCCTTACTGTATCGACACGCAGGCCATGCAAGGCGTAGTCACAGGGAAGCCTCCGCAAAATTCTAAGGTAAATATCATCCCAAATATTGCAGGCCATTCGGTGATTTTTTTTTTTTGCACATCAGAAAAAGCGATGTGTTTGGAAGAATAGAGCCTGCAAATTGTTCACCCCCTTCCACTAAGCCTACTAAATCGTCTGGAGGTGTCCCAGTTAAGCAGAACTACAATCCCTATTAAGTGGCACTCATTGCCACTAAGCATCGTTGGACTTACACGATTTCCCTTGTAGATGTCTGGATTAAGTGGTTTTGCCAACTAAGCACCTCCTTTTTCTGATTCAGCGGAGCGTACTGAATCGTACGTATTTTACTGCTTTATATATTTCAAATAGCATGAAAACTGGCTGGTTTTGTGGAAATTAAAATACAGTTTATCTGTTGCACAAATTTTCAATACACATGAGCTCCCAATGCATGTGGAATACATTTCATCCCATCTATATATACAGTCGTGCATTATGTATATAGTGGTTTTCAGAGAGCAGCGAACAGCCTTCCCATGCACTTACCCTGGTCTGATAACATTCTTATGAAACAGAAATCATATGCTGGACGTTGGAATAATGTCAGCGCACAAAGGACGGGAAAATAAATAAATAAGTAAACCCCAAATCCAGGCACCTTGAAGCAAAGCTCTGAGAAACCGTCCGTCTCAATGGAAAATCCTAAGGCTGGTGCATTTGGCAGCTTTCAGAGCGTAGTTCAGCGAGTAATGCCTCTTTCATTGGACACTCAAAGCTCTAGAGTCACATCTGTTTGTGCCGGCGTGAGATTGGCACGCTGCTCCCGCTGATGAAAGCCGAAGCGATGGTGCCAACCTACAGGGAAAAGCACGGCTTTCAGGATTTTTCCTTTCTTTCCTTTTGCTGCAAGTATTCTAACACAGCGCCAAGGCGGCAAAAGAGGCGAGCACACACAAGTTTTCTTTGGAGAATGAGGGGAATGGAAGGAGGAGGGGGTGAGGAGCTGGTGGGAGGAAAAGGCAGCTTGTCTGAAAGCTGAACCTGTCATAGATGTCGTCCTTTTTTGATGATAACGGAACGGCTCAACAACGACCTGGACCATGGAAGGCAACAGAAGGTTTGCCATTAACTTCTGGAGAGGCAGCATGTGTCCCTGTGCCTCTGTGCGGCAAGCACACCCACCCCCCAGCCTTGAGAGCGTATGTGCCCCATTTTCAGAGTATAATCTTTACAAATTGCTTCCTTTTCAGGTGAGGGAGATCAAGCACTCGTAGGTTTTTAGACTCACACGTTTGACCCAATGAGGCATTGAGGCACTGATGAATTAGGGGCTGCAAAGCCTAACATCCAGGCGCTTGGTCCCAAGAGACCCCACGGCTTTGTGGTGCGTGCTCGGGTTCCTTTATCAATGGACGGTGAGAGCTGGAGGCCTCCGAGTTTGGCCGATGAGTCTTTTGCAGCTCATGCTTAAAACAGTAACTGTCAGCTTTATTCAGCGCGATCCAAACAACTCACACTTCCATTTTTCTCCATCCTTTCCTGAGACTAGTCAAGGAACAATATCCACATAGGCCAGTCTATAGCCTGAGAGATGCAGACTAGGTCCAAGCTGCTGCCTCCACCCAGGAAAGCAGGGATGGGTCAGGGACATGCACTTCTTTTCTAGGTAGGCTCAGATTAGAATCATAGAATCGTTCTGGTTGGAAGAGACCTCCAAGATCATCGAGTCCAACCGTTAACGTATCACTACCAAGTCTACCACTAAGTCATATCCCTTAGTGCCACATCTACAAGTCTTTTGAATACCTCCAGGGATGGTGACTCCACCACTTCCCTGGGCAGCCTGTTCCAATGCCTGACAACCCTTTTGGTGAAGAAATTTTTCCGAATATCCAATCTAAAGCTCCCCTGGCACAACTTGAGGCCGTTTCCTCTTGTCCTGTTTTCCTTTAACAGGAAATCACGGAACGGTAGGGGTTGGAAGGGACCTCTGGAGATCATCTAGTCCAACTAAATGATGATACAGCCCACAAATTGAGTCCTAAAATAGGGCTCATCCAGGAATAAATGTGAGACCCAGAGCTCTACTGTTCTGATGGAGCAGAGGCTGCAAATTGTTTGAAATGCAGGTTTCAAATATGGTTCCCTGAACATCAAGTGGAAGGCAGGGTCAGGAAAAGAATACACACCCTACACCTCTTGAAACAGTGTCACCAGAAGGAAAAATAGCACATGATTCATGAGGTCAGATCTCAGGGAGGTTTTCAGTGCCTTCAGAGGGAAAGATTAAAAAAAAAAAAAAATAAATTTGGAGTTGCAGAGGACTGAGATTTCAGCTACCCTCATTCTCACGCTTTGTAAAATATCTGAGAATAATTAAATCTGTGCCTTTTCTTTAATTAGCCTTGTGTCTCATTAGAGTAGTTCACTGCCATGTCTTTATTTACTTGATTATATCTCCTCCACACCTTTGCCTTCCCTCATTCACCTAATCTTAATATCTCTTTTCCTTCCCTTAAAGCTCTTTATTTTAATGCTTTGATGTTATATTGGCTTCCCCTTCCATGCTTTGTTTAAAAGAAAAACAAAGATAGAAAATCTATACACAAAACAGAAGAGTGAACTGCATCTTGACAAATCAAGCTTTTAAAAAGTCAGAAAAAGCAGATTTCAAGATGAAAGCTCTTTCTTAACCCAGCTTCCTTCTTCAGAGACCTTAATATGATCTCTTTATGTAACTGTTTGGCAATTAATTCAAAATATAATGCAAGCTGCAATTTCTCATAGAGACATCCATTCATTAGGTTTGTAGAGACTATATAGTTTTCAGACTTTGATTTTTAAATCTCATTGAGATTTACAGAACAAGACATCTTTTAAAGACACCAGTTGTCCAAACAACCACTGTTTAAATCTACAAATTTACAAGAAACAGATGTTTTTCACGTGGGTGGAAAACAGAGTTTCCCTGGAAGACTGGTAACAACATTTAATCTCAGAGCACTGACAAGCCCTGTTCAAGTTATGACCTACGTAAGGAGAAAACAGCAGTTCATCACCACAGAGTTTGCCTTTCTCAACACATTACCAAAGCTTGTAAGCAGGGGCCGTGCCCCAGGCTATGAGAGATCAGATTCCTGAATATGTAAGATTATAACCTGTAGAAGTTGCTCTGGGCACTTGTAGTTATCACTTCCATCCTCTTGAAGATGCCCTTGCATTGCACCTATGGTACAAGGACACGTGTCCTTACAGGTAGACACATACCAGACCAGTCCAAATAAAAGCAGGAATATGAAAATTCATTCCCACCAATTCTGTTGGAGAGATACCTCCGTCTCTTCAGTTTAAGATGTGTTTCACAGGCACCATTTGAAAGGCCTTTCAGATTTCATGCCTAAATAGTGATGCTACCCCGAAGTTGTTCAGCTGATCCTTCATACAAGAGCTCGCCAGCATACTCTGAAATACAAGGAAAGATAATAAGAAGCCCTAAGCTGCGGAACACAGTATTGAAGTTTACTGGCATGTATTTCAGGTACCCAGAGTATTCGTTAAACAGGAAAGGGTTTAATTGAGCTCCCTAGATTTAAATTTCAAGGATTCCTGAGTAGAATCAGGAGTCCAAACTCTGTTGCCTTTCAGATCTTTCCACTCCTGACTCACTGAAAGTGCTTCAAAGTCCCTGCCCTGCTTTGCCTCCAGCTGCAGCTCTGTTACTGAACAAGGATACTGCAGCAACGTGCTGCAGATGCAGCCTGGGATCCCATCTAAAACGGAGTCACTGCCTCAAAAAAACAACAGACATCCAAATCCTGGTATAAACCAAAGTGTTCCCTGCATTTTTCACATGTAAACAGTTTGAAGCATCAAACAAGGTCCCATGGTGTCATATTTGACAGGATTGGGTAGGAAGATAGCCAGAATCTTTTTGAGAAAAATTGCAGTACACTTCAGTTAGCTTCCAAGTCACCTCCTCTGCAAGCCTCACGTTTTAAAAACTCCTACCCAGACATTTTTGCTACATCAATTAAATACATCAGTGGTACACAACTGCCATGCATGTATAGAATACCAAAGCTAAAATAAACTGCTGGTTGAGCATTATCACCCGTAGGACTTGGTTGGAGACCTTTATGCTTGCAGAGCTGCTATGACTACCCTCACACTCTACTATATTCTTCAAATACCTAATACAGACCTTGTGTTAGAAAGAGTACAATAATAGGTCTGCAGATAGAGCTCTTTGAGTGTGGTAGGACTCAAACTTCTTATGCCTCTAGATCTTAGGTGACACAAGCCAGGTGGAAAATGAAAAATAAGCTGAGCAGCAGACTGACAAAGCAGATTGTTTGTGTTGTGCCCCCTCTCTCGTTGTCAAAAAGCAGAAAAAGGAAAGCATGTTGCTATTGGGTGAAGTGGTCAACTTTTGGCCAACTAGCAGAAGAGAAAAGGAGTAGAAGAGAAAGTCCATTACCAGCAGCACAGAGGCAAGGCACAAGACAGAAGCCCTGGACCGTGGCCCAAACACGCTCTTCTCTTGAGCCTGGAGAGGGCCAGTAGCGATCATACAACCTAGTAGCTCTACTCTGCACGCAGGGATCAAGGTCTAATAACAAACATGTCAAACCTGCAGCTAGGTGTGCTCTGACCAAGCCCCCTTGCTCCTTTGGCCACCCTGTTCTTACCCCAGCACCTCGGTGTGGGTGGCAAACACCTATTCCACAGGCACTCACCACCTGGACCTCATTTCCTAGCGACAGACCAGACCTCTCAGGACTTCCCTCTCCCAACGTGTGACATCTCATCGGCTGAGTTGGGGTTGGACCAGATGAACTTTAAAAGGTCCCTTCCAACCTGAACTATTCTATGATTCTATGAGTTAGAGGACGAGGAAAAGCTGAGTGCCTAGCTGCAGCCCAGCGATATGCCTCTCTCAGGGAGAGCACAAGATGCTGCGGGGACACAGGGACACAGGACCCAAGCCGCAGTACAGCACCGTGGCCCTTCTCACAGTCCAAGACCCTTCTCTCATGGTAGCTACAGCTGGCTCACAACGCAGGAGAGCGGCACGGGGCGGCAGCAGCACCATGCTGCAAGCGTACGAGAGGCTGGCTTTCCATTTGAGGGAGCAGGAACCAGCTCTGAGCTTCACATTCAATGCAGGAGATCAGAAAAGTAGTAAGGAGGTGCTCTTAGCATAGGAATGAATGGGTGCTGGAATACAGCCTTAGACCTGGTTCAGAGAGGGTCCAATCATGTCCCAAAATCTGATGCCGTTAGAGGTTACGGGGAGGGGAAAAAAAAAAAAAAAAGAATCAGCAAAACCTGTAACAAGATGACAATATAGATGGGTTCCTCAAGAGTCCCAGATAATCAGGATCCTGGCCCTGTCCTCTTTGCTCAGACAAAACTACTGAAGAGAGGAATTTCCTCCGCGACAGAGTATGCTGGAAGCATGCCCAGGCCCACCACGGCTCCATCCCAGTAGTTCAGCACAGAGTCCCCGGTGCTATTCACGATCGAGAGAGTGAATTCTATAGCCCCCTGCTTCCCCCTGCCCCCCGGCAGCCAAATTCCAACACTGGCATTATGCAAATCCAGCTCAGCCCCCCTGCCCCTCACTCCTTAGCTCTATGCAATATTTTATTGAGCTATTGTTTCTCTAGGACAGTGCAGAAAACATCACGTATTGTCCTCCACTGACAGTCTCAAGCCACAAAGGAAAATATTCCTGCCCTCACGGATGAGTTTTGCAAGCACACAGCACATGCTTGCGCCCCATTCACGGTAGCACGCTCTCATGATGTATGGTATACCGGGCTATAATCACGCATATGTCCCCAGCTGATGCTGCCCTAGGCCCTGTCCCAACAGTCGTTCCCCCCTCAGCCAACTGACAGGAGGCTTCTCCAGCACCCAAGGTGCAAAACTACGCACCCAACATCATCCGCTAATTGGCCCATTGCTTACAGGCAGCTGCATTCCCTGCAGCCAGGGCCGCGTAACTGGGGTTTAAACACATACGTCCTACGGCACCAGGCTCTGCCGGGATCCTCCGGTGACTCGAGGAGCCGGCGTGTGCGTCCAAAGCAATTACAGAAGCATGCCTCGTCGAGGCAGTTCACTGGTGTGGCAACATTTTATTTCTCCCACCTGACAAAATAAAAAGCAGGAGAGAATTATTTGTCAGCTCAATCCCTGTGTTAATCTAGTTGCAAGTATAATGTGATTTCCCTCCTGCCCCAGTAGTAGGTATTGCAACACCTTACATATGGATCATTTTAATCTAATATAATCTGGCTGGCTAGAAGGAAGGCTTCCCTCCACCGCAGCTGCTTGTGATTAATGCTAAATATACATGCCAAGCTTCTATCAGCAAGAGTGTGCATCTTAGCTGGTCTGTATTTGGTAAATCAACAGTAAACCCTATAAAATGCAGAAGATGCTGCAAAGCTTTGCATGCTTAAGTCATAGCCAGCTTTTTTCAAATGCTTCCCCTATTTGTCATTTCTAATGTATCATGATCTATTACTTCTTTTCTTTAAGCAAAATTGATTTAAAAGCTGCTGACCACGGAAGACAAGAAGTGTCACCTCACCTTTACAAATACCAAACCATGGGCAAATACTCGTTAACTGTTTTGTCCTCTTCATTTTACATTCGCTTACTGCAAACTTCAGCAAGAAGAGAAGCATTTCTGTTGAAACCAAGATCAAGCACATATGTTATAATAAAAACCACAAAGCCAATAAATGATAGCTTTTTTATCATTATTAAATACAAACATGTATTCTTATTTTACTATAATTATCAAACTAGGATTAATATAATCTTGTATATTGCTTCCCTTCACGGTGAATTAAATTATGTAAAAAGTCTCCCACTAGTATTCTTACCCAGCAAGAAACATTTTAATTGTAAATTTGCCTTTTGGAGTCTTTAAATTACACACACACGCACATTAAAAAAGGCCAGTACTATGGATACTGTGTATCCACTAATCTGTAAATAGACTCCCAGTCCAGGACTCATCTCTGAAATGCGGCATCAATTGCACAGGCTCCCATTTAGTTTTAGTTGAATAAAGCCATACTAGATACGCAAATAACATCAAACTTGCCGGATTAGAAAGGGGCACCTCGTACTCTAAATCATGATTGTCAATCATCACCCAGGATTAAGGGATATAGTTTAAAAACCTAAAAGCAAGCACTTCCTTTTAACTTCTGCCTACTGTGCATTTTGGATTATCGCCCAGAAACAGTATTACTTGAAACAAGGCTGCCTCCCTTCTACCATCTCGGGGAAGTGCATCTTTACCATCTGCTCACCTCTGTTTGGGGGGAAAAAAAAAAAAAAAGTCTCAGCAAAGCATACAATTTAGATTTGAGATCTACTGCTGACTGTGATTATATTTATAACTCGCTTTTCACAGAAAAATGGGGGGTTATTTTTGGCTTAATAAGTGCTTTCTGAACACAGTCACCATTCTTACCACAAAGATGTAAGGCAGTTAAAAACCGGAGCAGCTACTCTATTCTTACACGGAACTGGCAGCCTTCCTGAATCACCGCCTTTCACATGAAGGGTTTTGAGAGAATTACCTGGAATGTATTTCATTGTACTTCTAAAAACGGAGCAGCATCCCACGGATAACTCCACCTGTCCTCCTGCACACAAGACAGTCAACACTCAGCCTTCTACTCCGTCCCCACCTCTCCCTCCACCACTTCTACGTTGCCCTGGTTGAGCTACAAGACACTTCTGCAAAGCTGGAGTCGCCACTTCAGAAGTCTCTCCGCTGTCAGAAAAGGCGGTGGGAGAGGGACATTAGTCAACACATGTTAACGTTGAACACGTGCGACAGTTCAGTGAACTGAGCTCAGGACTGGGTCATAAACCGGGAATAGTTTATGGGAATAGCTAACAGAACTGGTTGCTCTGTTTGGCCCTTAACTCATCATTTAGTATCTGATTTTCCAGGCGAACAGGTATGTGGTTATTCTTATTTGATGTAAAATTCAGGTCATTCTTGGGCATTTGGTTATTTCTGCTCAGCAGCTGTCATGCCAACCGATGTACCTGCACGTGCAAGATGTACGGAGAGCTGGACACAGATGAACAGTTGTGGGACTCAAGCGTGGCTAAATCCATGCAGAAGAGAAGGCACACAAGGAATCGGGCAGAGAGGATCGCTGTCTACATGAACAAGGACTGGTCCGCTCTGTTTGAAGGCATTTCCATCTGTGGTTCTGTCCTTCCATTTCTTTGGCTACTACCAGAGACAACAATATACGTCCCGCCATTCGTATCCATCCTGGCGGACTCAGCTAACGCTCGCAAAGGACTGAGGTACATCATCATCACGGCACAGCCCATTCAAGTTACTCAGGCACATAAAGCCAATACTTTTGTGGATCCGAGTTTCTAAACTGGATGCTGCAGTGTTGAGTCTACTCAGCTTTCCATTTCAGGCACCTCAAATGTCCTAGGAAGTGGTCCTCCATAAGCAAAGTTTTCTTCCTGCATCTGTTTATGAGTGTGTCTCCGCTTCTCTCTGTATATATGTATATTTCCACATACATGTACACGTATCTTTATAACATGTAATATAATCAAGTTATAAGGAAGTACAAACTAGAAGAGAATACAGTATCATCACTGCTACCCTATTCTAGAAAAACAGGATTAACTCAACTTCCACAGTTAATCAACATCTTTTTCAAAAACAATGTTTTTGGAATATCTTTATAATTAAGATGTTCACCAGAATCTGGGGACAAGGGTCATATCCTGAGCTGGTGTAAACTGTCACAGCCGCACTGACTTCATCTGCACTTCCACAACAGAATGAGTCAATGATCTTGCCCCTAAGCTACAGTTTATGGCTGCATACTGATTAAAGAAAATATACGCTGGTTCTTTAAGCAAGAAGGGGGAAAAAACTCAGCTAAGGCTAATCTTATCAACATATAACCTTTTAATCAGATTATTGAAACAACATGTTAATTTATGAAAAGTTCAGCATTCTATTAAATTGCAAACAACGTCGTGAATTGCAACCCAACAGGCTGCTTCATTGAATTCATGCAGCCACTCCTGGCAAAGGCATTCCAAATTTGAACTTAATTAATATTCCTACTCCTGGTTTCCATAGTTTCTTTTTAAACATGAGTACCAGCAGAAACTGGCAGTAACTTTACCCATATTCTCAATAATAACCCCCCTCTGGCTGTCAATATGTATGAAAGGAAAAATTTTTTGCATACCCCAAACAGCCTGTCATTTTCCTGTCTTTTGTCAAAAACGTTGGCAACTTTTTTTCCTCTTTTTTTGCTTACACAGCTTAAGATGCTTAACTGTTTCTCTGCTTGAGTTATAAGTGAGGGACCTTCCCCCTTTGTGTATTGGAAAGGGAGATCAGTAGCCCTGCTCCTCCAATCTCAGATGACAGCCACATTGCAAAAAAAAAAAAAAAAACCACATTTCACAGAGGTATGGGGGAAAAAAAAAAAAACTTTCCTTGGAGAATCAGGAACTTCAGTGACTAAAGTGCTTGGGGAAGCGTTTCCTATTTTCCTTCCCTGCCTAGGAACTTCAAAAATGGCTAGTGTCTATCTTGGACCAAGAACTTATTACTCTAAATATGCTTTAAAGCTATTTTTCTATTCCCATATAAAAAAAGGGGACTGCCCTTCATACAAGCAGTACCTGAGCCAGCCTGAATACCAGAAACACAGACTAAGAAAGTCTCACTCACTCACCATCTGGAGAGAAAGCAGGAGAGAAGCACAGCACTGGATGGCACTTGGGCAAGGAGAAGGAGGGAAGAGACATTCCCATCAGGGCCCCACTTCCATAGGGATCTTTCTAGAGGGCACAACTCCTACTCTGCAGCTTAACAACGCTTTCCCTTCCGTGTGATGCGGTCCCAAAACACATCTTTCACTGCCATGTGAGCCTGTGCACCAAACAAACCCCTCATTCACAGCGTCCAACCCAGCATCCTCTGCCTTTTGGGGAATATTCTTTATCTTTTCGGGATGGGACCCATAGCCTCTTCATGGGTAGCTTCTTCATGCTACCCAGGAAGACCTTCAGGTAAACATCTGCATAACAAATCCACCCTGAGCTCCATGTTGCTGCAGGACACTGCAATAAAGATTAAGCCCTCAAGACTGGGAACCAGTTATGTTATTTATGCCTTTGGACTGCTGCACAGAAATAACCCCGTATCACTTTCCATGGGGAGTCTGGTGTCTCTGATCCGGCCAAGCAAACCCCAGTTATTCAGCCAGCATCTGACTGAACCTCGCTTGCACGCGGAGTTGACCAGCTAAGCTTTAAACCAGGTGCGACCGAGGCGGTGCTAGCTGGCAGGCGGAAAACCTGGTGAGACATTGGAGATGGGTTGTTACCCGAGGATTTGTGATTTATTCCAGTTCATAATCCAATAGCCCTATAGACTGTGCTTTTTCTAGAAGACCACTTAATGGCAACAGTTAAGGCACTTTTCAGCAGCTACCCACTAAAGGACTAGCTGTTCCCTTAACATACAGATCTTGCGATGCCTTGTATGTCCCCTTCATTACGGATGTCACAATTTCCTATGTCAGGCACTATACCTTAAACATTTTCCTAAACTGAAATCAGCATGTAAGCTCAGGGTCTCGCCATGGATGCATCCAAACTGATCCTTCTCTCTCAGTTTCTAGGGGTGGGGTTTTTAGCCCATTAGCCCATTTTAACCAAATGTAGCAGAGGCATAGAAGATTTAAAAAAATGATGCTCCAATAAATTTTGTGCAAAACGTTCAATGCAAAGTTCAGAAATACAAATTAGTGCCTCACTAAAACAAAGGCTACAGAGCGAGCTCAGCAGTAGTTTGTCGTTCATCCCATCTGTTGACCAGCCGAAACGTGGTGTCTGGTTAGCACATATGTCAATATATGAGAGATATGCGAGATGTTAATGTATATCTCACAAGGATCCACAACGCAGACACTCATCCACCCAGAAGTCGGGGGACGCAGCATAGCACAGAGGGTACTCCAGAGCAATTTAAGGGAGTCTTAGGAGCCTTCGGGGGGGGGGGGGGGGGGGGGAGCAGAACCTGTTGGACGTCATTCCCCAGGAAACCAGACTTGGTTTACTCCACTGTTCAAAGAGCAACCCTTACACAAAAAAGCAATTAACACCCCTCTGACGAAACAGGACTTAGATACACACAACCAGCAAATCAGCCTTCTGCGTCTTCCTTCCAGTGCTGTTAAACCCATAGTTCTTTACGGCCTGAATTCAATGCTGACCCTGCTTTAAACATAAGAGAGCGGACCAGAGGACTTTCTGAGATTCCTTTCAATCTCAGTTATCCCGTGTATATCGTATACCTCAGAATACAAGCAGTAAGACCTATGCTTGCCATGCAGCTAAGTACAGCCATAGTTGAATTGGCCAATTGCAAAGGTTAGACTACAGAAAAATTCAAGTCAATAAAGATTAAGCTCGCATATGACAAACTGGCACCACAAGTCTATGGCATACTCTCAACAGGTACAGGAGACAGATAGTGATGCCACAAACCAACTAATCAAACATTAAACACAACAAGGCAACCTTGGGCTGGACAGAACCCATATTTTTTTCCATCAAGGCTGATGTCAACCACAATTTCCAAGATTTTGCAGAATAAGAAGCCTGACTTCAGGGTACCACAGTGCAAAAAGGTGATCTTTCATCCTGTCATTCCAAATTATTCTGTTTTATTGAGTTGAATCAACTAGGCTCTGTTAGCATTTGCTTCCTGTGTTGCCAGACGGGGAAGCTCGAAGCCACCTGTGAATCAGGAGGGGACAAGATGACAGGCAACTGCTTGACTGATAAAGATCCTATTCTTGGAATAGTTCCTGTCTATCCTGCCAAATATGTCTTGGCTGAAGAGCGTGTGGTGGCTTGGGAGGAGGGATGAATAGAGGGGAGGGAGTGCTGAGGATCAAAACTGCCTCCAGGTAAGGTAGGCCCAAGGCAGAGTTGAAAGAGAATGGTAGGTCAGATGGAAGCACCCGAGGAGAGACTGGGCATCTGAGAGGATGTCCAGCCAAACCCAGGATTTTCTCTGGAAAGAGATAAATAATTTCTCCTTGGTGTTGGTGGTAGCCTTCAGCTTTAGGGACTCTCAAAGTCCTAACCTGAGGGAATTGGTTCAAAAAACCAAACCAAACCAACCCAACCCAACACAACCAAATTGATCAGGAAGCCCAAGTGGTCCCTTGATGGGACAAAAAGATGTTTGGTGGTTCACAGTTCATAACATAGAGAAGGGCAAATATGATGACTAGAAATACCATTCATTGTTGCACAGGGAAAAAATCCTCTAATTCTTCAGCCGCCCTAGGAAGGACGGCAAACATTACTCCTGTTAAGACCTGACAAACATTAGCTAGAAGATGGATCCTGGAAAACAGGAGGATGAAAGTAGTGAGGACATATGAGGGCAGCTCATAAACAACCCTGCAGGAAGCAGACAGACACGAGGCGCACCCCAACAGACTGCCAGACTAGCTCTGAAATACCAAAAAGCCTGAGAAGTCACTCAGCCCAGGACCAGCACTAGCAGAACTCCACCTGTGAAGGGAAGTTCACTGTGTTCAGTGTGGAAGAAGAGATCCAGAAAAGAAACTTTCAAGGACAACAGAAGAAAGTCCATTTCTACAAGAAGCCAGTGACGGAACAGATGGATGGCATCTGTAGATTGTCTAACCTGTATCATACCTCATTGTGCAGTCTTAGACAAATGCACAATCATCAGTCGACCAAACGGTCAGACAGCAGCTGTCACTCATGCAGGCAGAGCTGGGATCCAAGGGGGAGCAAAATGAGAGGGTCTGTTCTTCTCTGCCAAGGACCAGCAGGTGTGGAAGGAGAGAGATGCCAAGCAGAAGGGAACCAAGCTAGAAGAAAACTCATTTTGTTTGAAGTTAGCCAGTGTCAGATTAAAGAAATCAAAGATGACTTTAGAGTAAAGCAAAGAAATAAAGGAAGCATTTTTTCAGATTTCAGTCCAAGCCTTTTGTCCAGTTTAACCTCTTTTCTCTTGTTCCTCCATTTACTTGTTTTCTTCATCAGTCACAACAGAATGGCTCCTCCAGAAGAGACTCATCCCTTGGCTTTGAGATCACCAAAGAGACCAAGATCAAAGCAATTTAGGAAGCACAGTTTTCATGCCTGCATCACCATGTACACCAACGTGCTTCACACAGCACTGTCACTGGAGATAAATCCGTGAGCAATGCTGTGCCCGTAGCAGCCAGAGCTACTCTGCAGCTTCCGTAAGGACAACTACTAACCACTGAAAGGCAGTATTTGCCTGCTATCAAATTCTCTGTTCTCTAGTCTACCACCAGAATTCCAAATGAAACAAAATCAGCTCTAGATTCTCCCATTTGCCAGGGAAAATGAAATCCAATGGGCCAAGCAAGCTGAAAGTGCTGCATTCGTTACAAACAGTCTTCAGGGGTCAAAATAACGAGTATCAGTGCGCTTTCTTGGCCTCTACAAGTAGGTGAGGCAATCTTACCGTTTAGGCATCTCATTTTAGCTGGTCTAAACAAGTTGCTTGCATCCCTTTATAACTGATGAAGCAGCTGAGACTCTTCTAGGAAGCAAATCATCTGTCCTACTGTAGTTATACGCCAGGATGAATCAGACTTTGGAATAGCTCCCTTCTCTCTTAGTCCATGATATAGAGAGCCTACACAACCAGCACACTACGCATTTAAATTCACAGAGTGGGCATTCGGTGATATCAGTCCCCCGTGATATTAC
This sequence comes from Phoenicopterus ruber ruber, assembly GCA_009819775.1. NCBI lineage: Eukaryota > Metazoa > Chordata > Aves > Phoenicopteriformes > Phoenicopteridae > Phoenicopterus > Phoenicopterus ruber. The sequence goes on from CM020219.1 coordinate 5,654,102, forward strand.
CGTGCCTTGAGAACTGCTCCACTTTTGCCTGTTTTGGCTCCTGTTATGCCTTGCATGGCAGTGCACAGTAGCTGTGGTCTCTTCTACAATCCTGTCTCATCGCAGAATTGGCTCTGTTCCATTTTCCCCTTGGAATCCACATAGTTTGACATTCAAAAATAACATTCCACTAAATTAAAACAAAAAACTAAAAAATGTTATGTGTTCTGCCCTAGCTTCCTCAGCACATCTAGTTCTTTCTATGTCTATTTTATACAGAGCAAATCCCGCTCAAGAATGAGAGTAATTTCTCATCTTTTACGGCATGAAGCAATTTGCTGGCACTTAAAATTAAAGGAAAGTACACTTCAATTCAAAGTTCGAGACAAGTGTAAGAGTGTATCTGACAGCACACTATATAACTCTCACAATTTTTTAAACCAAGTTGACAGACTCTTACAAGTTTCTAAGAGTAAAGGACAGACATTTCCTGAGCCTGATTAGGACCTGATTCAGTCCTGGAAATAAAGAACCAAGATGAACTCTCTTCTTTAGCCGGTATTGCTGTTGATTTCTGCCCTTGCAACATGACTGAACCGTTGAGCACTAAGCACTCCCGTTGAATCATTATTTTCTGCCGTCTCTTTTTAAGCTAGGCCCCTAACGTTTCTAAATGTACCACTTTTACATGAAACAAAACAGAAAACTGCCCACCTTCCTGTTCGTTACCTCATACCGTGGGTCTGAATTGAAAACACCAACATGGAGAGAATTACGAGTTGCACAAAGAATAGCTTGGGTTTTCTCAACGTGCGCGGTGTCTTAAATGGGAAACAAACTACGTTTTGGATCATACTGCTGCCGCACGAGGCATTCTCCCTCTGGTGGTCTGATCCGAGGGTATGTTCTGGAATAATTTCCCAGAGGGAAACTGACAGCTCTTTCACACCCTTCCCCTCCTCCCTACACGCAAGTGGCAGTATTATTCTTACAGGATCGTTATTTATCAAGACCAAATAAAGTCATTTCCTTTAAAGCAAAGTGCCTTCGTAGCGTAAAGACTTCAAAGGGATCTTTGCCCATCTTTGTAGGGACTACCACCACCTTGGATGTATGTCTTTTTGTCCCCCAAAAGCCACTTGAACCTACTTTTCAATTTTCAGAAAAGAGGCATTCTTCGTTGCTAACAAAATCACCACCTTAGCACCTCACTCGCCAACAAATTAAGTGCTATCAGCTAAATACGCTCCACCGTCTGCTCCGAGTTATACACCAGTCATGGTAGGTTTTAATTTGATTAGTGATTGGGCTAAAAGCAGCTAAATAAAAATTATAATGCCCAAGAGCCACTTAGACTTGTTCAGACACTTTAAATACCAAATCCCTTCAGCAATATAACATTATCTTTATAGACAAAACTGAGTTTAAAAGTACAAATCTAATTGATCTCAAGTGCATTGGAATTACTATATTTAGGCATTGGATTATGTACTACAGAAAGCCTCATGCTATGTAAGCAACAAAACTAATTGTGGAAAGACAAAAGGTATGTGTCTAACGTGCTTATGGACTTTTAAAAATTCATATTTTCATTGAAGCTGGCAAAGTTACAGCTGCTCACACCAGCAGTGAATCTGGCGCAGCGCCCTGTATGTTGAGTGAACATAAGCTGGCTATTTCTGGCCTCCTTCAGAAGACCTGGACTTCAAGCCCTACCTCAAAATTACTATTTAAGGCTCTCACTGTTACAGGAAGAAAAAAGTAAATTAAAAACCAGCAAGTTGTTTCTCAACAGCTAAGCAAGACTTTCTTTTCTTTAGTCTCAACTGGGGGCTCAGTTCATGCAGGCATTTATGGCAGATGCTCAGACGCCACAGAAGGATGCCATTACACTTTTAAAGAAGCTTTTCAAATGTAATATCCTATTTCAGAATAAACAAGTTACCTAGACAAGAGGAAGGAGCAATCCATCCCCACAGCCACTTCTGAGATTAATATATATCAGCATGTACTAAAAAAAGACACAAAAAAGGAGAGATTCACTACTCCAGTTGAACTCATGTCTGGCTGGACAGGGAATTCATTTTGACGTCTTCAGCTGGATGCATGGATTCTGCCTGCTTTGAACTCTGCTGTTGCGTGCAACTCAGTTGCCTGCCTGCAGACAGACATCCCTGGGAGGGAAAAGCAACAAAATCCATTTTTTCCTGAATACAACCCCATATCTGCATCTCGGAACAAAACAACCGTCAAGAAGCCCTTGCAGACAACCTGATTCAAGATATCCCTCTAAAACTCAGTGGCTCACCCTGTGTTGTGCTTTCTGCTTAACATAGGATTTTCCACTGACAACAGGAACCAGAGAGTCCTCTCTCCTTTTGCTCCTCCTTCATAAAAAAGAGCTACATTCACTAGTTAAAAAGATTAACCTTACCCTCAGAGGCTTCCAGAAAAATGCACGAAGAGGGGAAAAAACCACCACCAACATTGCAGGTAACAAAATAGGTCTTAAAAATAAAAAAAGGTAACAGTGATCTTCAGTTAATTCAGGAAAATCCCCAGAGGGAATCCACCTATTAAGTACCTAAGCCGAGGCGGTGACCCAGTGTTAATACAAGGGGCTGGGCTGGGTCTTGGAGGTCTCATTTCAAGATGTTTCCTAACAGGCCAGGGAGAGCAGGAGTGAAAGCGATTTGGATCAGAAATTCTACAGAAGAGCAAAAATCTTTCTAGGTTGAAGACTGTTGTTATTTTCTTTTTTTTTTTTCCTCTTTTTTTTTTTTAATTTTAAATGAGAAATTAAAACCACACACACAGGGAAACAAAGTTAAGTCAAATCTAGCCCAGCTTTGCACATTTTAACAATTCACTCTGCTGTCTGTAGAACACAGCAATATAAATATTGCTATCTCTGTTAAAATGAATTATTGACAATTTTAATACATGTTGCACAGTACATATTAATATAGAAAAATACATGTTATCAGCAGTGCAATGTTGACCATGTACTAATCCATTCCACCTGCTCAAATATTAGTGCAAATAATTATATATTTGTAATGCATCATTGCTGTCTAGTTTGAATCTCTGCCTCCAGAATAAATGTCTCTTCTCTGAAGTTGTTTGCTATTATGAGTAAAATGTTATATATTCATACTCAAATTGACTTTGGGTGGATAAGTAAAATGAGCAACCTTCAAAAATCCACTTGTCTAAGATTTAGCAAGTCATTTTAATGAATTGTTTACAGTAAAATGAATGTTATAAAAATGTTTCAAACACAAGCTCATATTAGCTGGCTTCTCTACAACACTCAAATACCATGCGTCAAAACAGCGTAGAGTTCAAAATGACCATCTTCAACTGGCAGCACCAACTGGGGTGAACCTTAACCAGGTCTTTCAGCAGGACTTACTTACCCTGATACTGTGCAGTTTATCTACCTATGAATCTATCCTGGGGATGACATCTCTCCACAGTCTCACCTTTCCTTTCAAGCAAAGAGGTGGCCTTGATGAGGCTGGACACTCGGTAGAAAAGCAGCTCCTGTCCCCAATGGACTGATGATCAGAATGGGAAAAGCCAACATACAACCAAGACACTGCGTGGGCTCGTTTGTGCCAGGATAATATATGCTTGGCTAGAAGTGAAGTTGGGACAGGGCTGGGAAGGACAAGGGCAGCCCTGAGAACAGATGAGGTGGGGCTAAGGTGAATAAATTGCAAGGGAAGACTGTGGTGCAAACAGCCAGTTGACAGAGGGGTGGGGAGCAGAAACAGCCCCAAAAACTTACAGAGCCCCATCGTGCACACAAAGGGGAGGAATGAAAAGGATCAACATCTCTTAGTCCGTTCTCTCCTCTGTCCTTACCAAATCCAGGTTTGAGAACAACAAAACACAGCGCGAGGCCATTTCCAGTGGCCACTGCTGGCGTGATGCCTGTCTCCCAAAACAGCCTTTGTTTCTTCACGTTCTGGCTCCAGCAGCCTTAGGGACAATGTCAGTTTTCGGTGAAAGAAGACAGAGGAGCTTTAACAGTTACTTCAAGAAGAAAAGTTTGGAAGTATCAACTTTCAAATAATATTGTATATTAGAAGATCAACTGCACAAGCATCTCATGAGACTGCCACACAGGCTATACCCCAAAGTCACATTACTGGGGTAGAACAATTCTGAACCTCCAAAGATGACAAACTGTAGCTCGGAGCTACCGGACCCTTCTGGGGAGCCTATGCAGGACAAGCAAAGATCTCTTCTGTAGCACAAAGGTGACGCAAAAGCCTCACGATACTCTACGCTGAGGCTACGCAACCGGGGAGGGCAAGGGCGTGCAGAGAACGTGCGTGCTGACCCCTCGCAGCAGGGCCGAGCCGCTCGGCTGGGACCAGGACAGGCTTTAGCATGGCAAGGGTGGGAACTGCCACAGCCCGCGGCTCGGCCAGCCTTGCAGCCTCTGCTCCAAGGTCTCCTCCCTTCAGAGGGGAAATAACAGTGCAGATGAGCAGGATTTGGGACTGCTATAAGGAAGCCTCAAATTTAATTTCATCCCAAATCAGGATGAAGAACTTAAATTACAAATAAATAAATTACAAATAAAATTTCAAAATATTTTGACCCTCAAGTATCAAAACAATTCATTTTGGTTTATTAAGTTGTTCTCAAAAATACTGTTCAGAGATGGCTCAACTTTACATTTCATGTTACTTTCCTGGCACGTTACCTAACGGACGCTGAAGCTGAGATACCTGATGCTTTTCCCCCTATGGCTGGTCCCTACATGACGTTTCAATATAATGCACCGTACAGCCAGGTCAGGAGAGAGCATGTAGTAACAGAGACCTAGAGATGAGAGAATACGGAGAAGGTAGAGGAATAAAGGGGAAGGGAGCTAAATGCCTTTTCCTACCAGGCTACATATGGATGAAGAACCACTAGATAATACGTAAAGGTCTCCTAGAAGCCATGCTGCAAAGTTAAAGGTTTCTCTCTCTCTGGTAGTGTGGTAACAGAGGGGAGGGATAGTGCAATCCCGAGATCTGGAAAGGAAAACAGGGCATAAGGACATAAAGCTAATAGAATGAAAGTAGAAACCAAGGCTTCCATGCACACTAAGGGCTGTATTGACACAGAGCAAGCAGTGCTCCATACAAGAGAAAAGACGACAAGCAAACACAGCTGCTTCCCCACTCTAAGATAAGCAGAAGACATGGTATAGAAATCTCACCACCAAAAGAAGTAAGGATGGAGGGGGAAAAAGCAAACAAAACAGTGACCATGACTGGGCAGGAGATCTGACTCCCTCCCCTCCTTAAAACGGGTGTAGAAACACCAGGAAAGAAAAAACAAACAAAATACTCCAATGTAGATAGCAAAACACGAATCTGTCTCCACTTACAACTAGCACAGAGGGGGTGGATAATGCCTTGAAGCCAAAATCCAGCAGAACACGAGGACAGAAAAGGTGCTCCTACCTTTCAGTTGTCCTCTAGAAGAGCAGCTTTTGGTGCTGGCTTATTCTCCCTAGTGCTCCTGGGACAAGAAGTGCAAAGAAGAGCTGCTACCTGCATTTAAAATTAGACAAGCAATTATTTAGATATCTGCTTCCTTCGTATAGGAAAAACCATCACCTCAGCCTGGTTTCCCTATCCATAACTCGTTCAACTCAAGTGCTAATCCAAATTAAGAGTTACTGCCATGAAAACTTGATCCGAAGATCACCCACCTGTTTTGGAATATGCCATGACATTGAAAACTGAGTACATATTAGATTTACCGACATGCACATATTGGCTTGAGACACCTGGAACTATGAGCTTCTGAAGAACAGGCCAACGTGTAGTGGACCTGTTGAAGGAACCCAACAGGCCTCTCCCTGTTCAGGGCACTTTGTAAGACGCAGCATTTTTGTCACATATTTGCAACATTTCCTACAGAAACGGAGCAATCAATTCAGACAACCCTCAATCATGACACCCCAGCACCAGCTAGATGGCAGAGGATTGCTCCTCAGGCAACTGAAATTGTGAGTCACTTGTGGTAGTTAAATATTGAAGCAACCACTGATTTAAAATGACTTTGTGAAAGCTAAGAGGGAAAAGAAAAAAACCAACCAAACAGAAAACCCCAACCAAACCCCAAGTTCTCTTACTGATTGCGAGATAAACCGATCTGCCACCTCTCACCACACCATTCTCAAGTCAAGTGTCACTTACCATTATCCAGATCAATGGTCTTTGAAGAAAAACAAAACAAAACCCTCAGCTGTGGCAAACTCTTCTTCCCTTCAATCAGACTGCATATTGCTGATGCTTTTCTACTCCTCCGAGTAGGAATGAGCAGAGCTCGCATTCGCAGCATCACTACCCGTCCTTCAGAGCAGATTTACACTCGTGCGTGGATCGCCTCTTCCTGCTGAATCCAAGTTTCAAGATGAACAAACAGCTCCATGGCAAAGTATTTCGGCCAGTCCCCCTCCTCTAGAGGCTCACTTCATTTCAGGGTGGGACATAGCTGTGGAGACTTTAATTCCAACCCTGTTTATTTTCCTATGTTGATGTCAGGTTTCTTATCAATCGCATTTTAACCTCCTCCTTCCGTGTGCTATGCTACTTCATTTAAAACTGCTTGTTCTCCATATTCTTTTACTTCACGTCTTCTTCACTTTTTACCCTCTATTTCTAAATATCTAGATCTTATTTTTCCAAGCGCTTCCATCTCCCTTTTTTTATATTTTTATTTGTGTTGAGAAGTAGTCTTACAGAACACCAACTCCTTCCTGTCCTCTGTGCATACGCAAACAGAACACAATACCAAATCACGTTAATAAATTATAGGACTTGTAAAAACACAGCTGATTTTCCAGCCTACAACAGTTTACTGCAAAGCCATTTTCACCAATTGTAGACAACATAATTACACACACATATTACACCTCCTCTCAGGCATTCATTTGGCTGCCAGCCTGTTAAACGCCTATGTTCTCAGAGCGAACATTAGAAAGGCAATACTTTAACTCATTACATGAACGTTAAAAGGCATATTTGTATTTTGGATAGTACTTTATTGTATTCAGAAGCCACTGGAAATATTTTCCCAAATTACATGCTATAAAAGCTCTAAACTTAAAAATGTGTGAAAATTATAGTTCCCCGCCCCGTCCCAATCCAACTTGTATTGTAAAGTAAACTTACTGACAACGCCGTCTTCTCTAGAAACTCCTTCAGTGTGTGCATGGGGAGGTTTTTAAAGGAAGGGGAAAGGGAAAGCTCACACCAGTGATAAATTTGGTCAGTAAAATTACTTTTTTTTTTTTTAAATAGAAGGGCTTATACAATTGAGTATAAAGATATTTGAAGAACATGGAAATGAAATGAAAGAAGTGTCTGGAGGGAATTCTTTTTATTGAGGAAGAGTTTACATATCTAAGTTTAAGTATTCACCTACTTTTCGCTGCCTCCTGTTAACAGGCATAATGAAAATATTGCACTGAGCATATGCATGGAAAACACAGCTAATAAAGCAAGAAATATGGTAAATACATTTCATACGACCTTAAAATAATTCAAACAATCATACAGCAAATTCTGAAGCACTTCTGTGATCTGCAATCTTAAGATGATGTTCACTGTTCTGAAGTGTTTACAAATTGACACTTATTTGTAGAAAGATTTTGCATTGGTTAACAAAACCACAGCCTTAAAATTGTTGGCTTTCAGTTACAGAGGTAACAGAGAGGTATCATCTGAATTCACATCAGAGCTTTTGAAAAAAAAAATGGCAGCAGTACAAGCATGTGCCTCCTCCAGTGTCCAAAACTCTTTGTGGCTTTGCCATGGCCAAGGAATAGAGCTACGCAGCTCAACAAAGCAGCCAGTCTCCCCGAATACTTTGAGACAGCCTGGCATCCGTTCTCTTGTTTACCGATACAATGCTCTGCTAAATATAAAATGAAGCAGAAGAACCTCAACTAACCAAGAGAAGTTCCACACAAGTCTGTCACACTACACCTGGGAAGTCATTAACCAAAGAGGAAAATAATTTTATTTGACTGACTCAAAGTAAATTTATAGAAATGCTGCTCTGAAGATGGGAGAGAAAGAAGTTTCCATAACATACGCTGAGCCCACAGTAGAAAAAAAGTGTTATAGATGATCTGTTCAGGGATGATGCAAGTCAAATTGAAGACACAAACCACAGCAGTTCCAACCCGTTTTCCACAAGAGCTCGCTCTGAACAAATGTCTATTTACCACAATTTTCAACTGCTTGTGGAAAAGCTACCACAGATGTTTCTAACATCACCATTGCTTCAATTCACCGTATGCACACTCTGGGTCCATCTCAGAAACACCTTGAATAAACGCTGGAGCATAATGGACACAAAAGTAGCCTGTCTCCAATATTAAAATTACGATCAGTGGAAGAGAAGTTTTCGCACACTTCAACATTTTATATTGCTCAGGCACTGAGGATCAGTTATCTTCAGCACAGGAATTTTCAACTCCAGGTTTTTGCTAGAGCCGCTGTCCATTCCTCCCACATATGAACAACTGGGCTACATTTTATCCTTTCACTTTGTTATAATTTGAATTTATTTACATACAAAGCGAGAGACAGGAGAAAGTTCTCTTATATTAACCCAACAATGGGCATCTTCACCTTGTAATAAAAATGCCTTAGACAAGGCAGCTGCATTGACTTTAGGAGCATGTATAAAATTCAGTGTGCCAGTATCAAACAGAGACAAGAGTGTCAGATCATACAATGCCGATACTTTCTGGTGGGCCCTCAACTACTAGGTACAAAAAAACCAAAGCCAAAGAACCAAAAAAACCCCTCAAAACTTTTCACCACTTCAGTTCTGTTTAGAATGCTACACAATGAATAAATTACATCTTTCTGGGATAGTGTTGCTTTTACTCCTACATCTCAAAGAAATTCCCAGCTAATTAATTAGAGCAAGAAATTACATTGAGCAGGATAACGTTTTAAATGAAAGAAATGACTTAGAAACACCAATCAAAGATAATTTGATTATGATTAGCTGTGCTGAAGTCTAAGTCATTAAAATTGATGAAGAATGTTTTTACACTGGTCTATTCTATGTAATCCATTACCTACGCTATGCTCTGTAGTTCAAGTCTAACAAATGGTATCTGATAATTTAATATTGAAGACTAAAATACTTTTAATGCACCACTTGCTCTCCTACACCGACACGTCTCCAACTAGAAAAAACCCCCAAAACAGAACAGTAGCAAGTAGATTTGCAAAATTCTTCACTGGGAGAACTTTACCTTACGTGAAATATCATTCAGATTTTTACCTGCTCGCTTTCTATATAGTCATGTTTAAATATGGCTGCTGCTTTATTCTAAACAGTCATTATCCCACAAAAATTACAACCATGGTTTGGTAAGAAATCATTCCCTGTGCTTTCTAACAACTGAGGCCTGCCCAAAGTTACAACATTTCTTTCCATGCTCTCAGCTGAAGTGACGAGCAAGACGAGCAGACCTATAATCAACACGCAGCTGAACAAAGGAGTGAAGGATGTTCTTGTCCAGATTAGCAAGTTGTTCTCCTGAGCAAACTTGCTTTAAATTATCCGGGGCTACAACCAGAAGATTGCAAAGTGCATGCAAGGTATCAAAGAGTTGTAACACCAGCGCAATCTGTGGTTAAGAGAAAAGAAAGAAAAAACAGATATTAAGAGTTAGAGTTGCCTGAAGTCCATCCATCTAGATCTCCAAAATACTTTCTCCTGACAGAGGATTCGCAACCATCGTTCTCTCCTTGTGTGCATAATATATACAGGCACACGTAGGGAGACAGGCACACAAGCAAAGTTATACATAGAACACATAATAATGCAAACTCAATACTTCTTCAGTATACACACATAGCCTGCAAGCAATAAAATGCCATCAAGAAACTGCTCTTAAGGACATGATAAAGAACTGCTGGAATAGTAACAGAATATATAACATCAGTACACAAAAGGGTGATGTTCAAACAGAAACAAACTATTTCTATGAAGAAAAACCATCTGATTAAAAATAGAGTCCTGCTACTAATCTTGACACGGCTGTACATCACCAACCTGTACATGCTTACCTTGAAGTCTTTGGCACACTTCCTATATTCAGCCACGTCACAAATAGCTAACATGCCTCCCATGCAACTGTAGGAATATTGCTGTAGGTGTTCATAGATAAGTCGATGGAAACGAACTCCAAGCTCCATCAAAACTGTGTCCACATTCTTACCATCCATAGAATTTCTAATCTTTTCCACCTGCTTTCTAACATAGCCACAGACTTTAACACAAGCCTAAATTAAAAAAATTAAAAAAGAAAAAAGAAAAAAAGAAAAGGAATTAGGTAACTTACTTTCTAGAAATCTGTTCTTCTCAAAGTAGCTTCCACATCATAAGCTGAACATCAGCCACTAAGTCTTTAAACTTCTCACAACACATCATTGAAATTAGTCATTTTCCAATTAATACTTCTCCAACAGTTTTTTATTTGCCACATAAAGATGCAAAAATGCAAGTAGAAAGATGGATGCAAGACAATATTCAATTAAGTTATTGTTCACGTCAGTTCAGAAAAGAACTGTTTAATTTGGGCTTTTAATTCAAACAATGATCAACTAAGGGGTGGAGGGGGAGCGGGAAGTGATGAAAAACCTCGTCAGCTGCAATTATAAACCCAAATTAACAGCCACGCAGGCATCTTCACCCTTCCCACATAGTACCAGACTCTACGTCCTACTGCTCCACTTCTCCCATTCCCACCTGGCTGCAGGCATTCCGTCAACGCTCTCACTTCTTCCCATTGACTGTAGTTTGCTCTCTACTCCTCTCTGACAAGAGCCTAACGTAACCCAGCACTACAGCTCTCAGCAGCCCGTAGGCTGGCGTTCAGGCAGATTCGGTGGTTCAGCCGACGCTCTGCAGCAAAGAACGTTCATGCCATACCCGTGATACTTTGTCACGCTCCTGCCATTCTAAGGGGAAAAAGTGCCCAGCAACTAGAGAGCACCTGATAATTGATTTTCTGAAACTGATAGCGTAAAGCTAATTATCAGCTAAAAACCTTGTTTCAAATCTGGGCCTCTTGGGAGGGGAAAGAATGTGCCAGTTCGTCCAGCACCTACTGATTTGTGTCTGACACTAGATACAAAACTGCTAATGTTCCTTTTCAGCTTGAGAAAACAGTCCACAACAGAGTTTGGAGGTGCTTAGGGAAAAATGGAATAGCTAAGTAAGTTAAGCAAACGCACATCTTGTCTAATGTGTGTTTGGTAAGGAACATCTTGTACCTGATAACACTCATGAACATTTGAAGCTATACTGAAGAGCTAGGACTTAGTTTACTTACATTAGTATATTGAATCAAAACATTGTTTTCATCTTCTGGTTTAAAATCTGTCTTCTTTTGCTCTGCAGCCAAGATGTGCTTCATCTGTCCAATCATACAATTCAGCGTCCTTTAAAGTTACAAATACAGATTGGGTTTTGAAGGGAATATTTTAATTTCCTTGATTTGTATATTTACATATACTAATATGATTCTATACAAAAGTAAGCAGCATAAAGCAATGTGGAAAAAATTCCACTACCTAACATTTGAGTAATCTACAGAAAATATAATAAATGTTTGCTTTTAGCGTAAGAAGCAAGCAGTGCTAGGACATGTCAAAGGAAATACTTCATTTGACAGACAGGCACACACACACACGCACGCACCCTTCTGATGTTGCAATGCAATTCTATAGAGAAGATACACTTGATTTTACATAAGCAGTTAGAAAAAGGAGCATCGGCCAAAAAAAACCCACCAACCACCCCAAAAATGCTCTTTCCTCCAAGTTTAGTGCCTTGGAGCACAGCACACAGCATGCTGGCCAGCTGGTTTTAAAGGGGACACGTTAATTGTAAGGTAATCCATTCAAATCCAGCTCTTCAGAGAAACTGGATAACATTTGTCAATGCAGAGGGAATCAGACAGCCGAAGGAAGCATTCCAAAGAGTTTAGTAAAATTAGATCACATTGCGTATTACTCAGAAGCAAGCATCAGAACACACTTGGGAAGCGGGACAAAAAAAGAAAAAAAAAAAGAAAAAGCTCTTCCTTTGCCAGATTTTGATATTCCTTTTGTTCTCAGAAATCTAATAGAGATTTACAGTGTCATTTATTTCTCCCTCACAGGATTTATCTTTTCAGAACATTATCTAAGGTCAAGGCCCTGGTTTATGTTAAGTCCAAACCAAAGGTCAAACAGCAAAGCAGCTGCGCGAGGCCGCACACCTCTCAGTGCCTCCCTCTGCCAGGAGCCTCCCTCTGCCTCTTCTTCCCCCCCCCCCCCCCCCCCCCCCCCCCCCCCCGCTTTTCTTCACCCCCCTCACCTCTCCAACCTCCCTCAAGAAAACACAGTCAAGGCCATTACAGGCCTTGAAGGATTCAAGTTGGGATGAAAGTTAGAAGAATATATGTACCCAAAGAAGGAATAAACTTTTCTATGCATAGAGCTCAGACTTGCATTTCAGGTGTACTTCATTCAACAATCCACATACCAACAGAAATTTAAAGAAATCATATCTTGCATTTCCCTCAATTTCCATTTTCAATAAATACTCACAGAAGGCTGTTTACACACAATACACACTGGAAGAAAACCAGTTGAACTAATTTTGTTTGGCTAATAAATCACTTTTACAGAGGTAGACAATTGCTATGAATGCCATTCAAGAAGCTGCTATTGGACTTTTTCAGATTGGATAACATTGAAGCCATCAACGTTTAGAAATTTGCTTTTATTTTTTAAACCAGATCATTCCTTTAAGCAAGACAATCAATTCTCAACAGCGTCAGCGGCACCACAAAGCAGCGTGTAAGCACAAACACATTTTACATGTGGCATTCATCTCAGAACTAATCTCTCTTTTATACGTGCCGAAGCACAAATGTTTTTGAAGTCTCCAGCCACAAACCTTTGAATGTACCATTTTCCAACAGGGACTTGTTCTCCTAAGTCTTACTATCACTTTTAAGAGATTAATTATTTTACACAAACAGTTACAAACTATTGTAATGCTGATGACCGACCTATGCCTGTCTAGATCTAAGCTTATGGCCTCAATGGTTCAAGTATTTTAAACTCTGTTTAAACCTCTAAGGTCACTTCTAGCAGGAGCAGCTAAAATCTCAATTGCCACTTAAACATCCTCTATCTCCACTTTTCTTTTTGCACCTAATGAGAAAACAGGTGCAAATAACATATCAAATCTCTTCTACATCTCTCTGCAAAAAGTACCCAGTAGGACACAAATGCAATGCCTGTTTTTCCTATACAGTGCTGTTCTCATCCCTCTCCGGTATGGCGTGGTCCTTACAAAAACCTCAGTAATCATTTCCAGAGTAGCCCTTGTAACCCACAGGATGGCTTATTTCCGTTACTGCAGAGAGAAGACAGCCACAAAAAGCTCAGGTATGTTCTAGGTTGACTAATGCCACCTTGAAATATGGGAACACTACATGCTTCCAAGACCAAAGTAGGGCATCGCACAACAGCTCTATTTCCTAATATTAAGCTTGTTAGTTTGTTATTTTCCTCTGCTGCAAAACAGCTATGATTTTAATTTACAATTCTTATAGCTATCCCCTCATTTTTATTTGGAGAAAAAAAAAAAAGAAAAAGATTAAATGAGTCACTCAACCTCAAAGCAAGTCAATGTCAGAATCAAAATTATTCCAGGTCTACAGACTTCCATGACTAGGTCTAATCCATAGCACTGCACAGATTCAAGCAAATCATCTAACCTATTTTTGTCAAACTTTGCTCCTAATGGAAATCCTGCAAGTCTTTAACCTATTTCAATCATCATTCCTCCTTCCTTTAAAGTAGAAAAAAAGTAGTTTGAGACAGTAAGGTAAAACTGAATTATTGCACTCTTTCAACATAACCAAAATCCTTTCACAGAATCACAGACTGGTAGGGGTTGGAAGGAACCTCTGGAGATCATCTAGTCCAACCCCCCACTTTAACATCCTTTCAAAAGTATTTATGGGTCAGAAATCTGACATGGAAAATATGACCCTCTAAACAAACAAAATCTAAATTTCCTATGCACAATAATGGAAACTTATGGATTAAAAAAAAAAATAATCAGTTTTGTGTTCAGAAATAATTCATCCTTAAAAGGAAAGCTAACATACATCGCAAAGGAGTTTTACAAGAATTAACGATTAACAGAAAGTTTAAATCTCTACTTGCCTATCAATGCCCATATCCAGCTTCACTTCCATTTGTTCTATGATATCCTTTTTCTTCTGCAGGCACTCAGATAATTTAGGAGAAGAACTGCAACAGTATAAAGGGTTGGGTGTGTGACAGAGTGTTAAAATATCGAAACAAATTTGTCTGCTGGGGCTGCTACTTACAACAGGATTTTGTGAACGCTTCCCCTCCCGTCAGAAAGGGCTAGTTTAGATGGAGTCAGCTGGCTTCAGAACAACAAACCAACAGTCTGAGCAGCCATCGGACCCCGAGTGGGGTTTGCCAAGCGCTGATGGGCAGAACCGTGACGCGCTCAAGGCAGCGTTGTGCCTACTGAGCGGTGCCTCTCAGCTGCTGCCAGACCCTGGCAGGTGAGCGAGCAAACCTGGCTTTTCACGCACGCTAATTCACAGCACGTCAGCACGCTCTACCTCGAGCGTATCCAACCCGTGGCTCCCAACAACACGCAGCTTTCAGGGAGTTCACAGGCGGCTCCCAAGGCATGGCCACAGCCGCTCCCTCTGCAGAGCCTGGGAGGTGCCCCCAGGGATCTCTGCAGCCCTGATATTGCCGACTCACCCCAAGGTGCAGCCACGAACCCCCTCTAGTCCTGGCCTGTGATGCAGCAGTGAGGTCTCTAAGGAGCAACTTGTCTCTCCTTCCTATCAATACTCTTGGAGCTCCCTCTCTCCCATTAGATCTCCAAAGTACCACTTTGTTCGAACTTCCCCTCTTCTCCCTCTCATTACAGCATTTTATCCTCCCACATCATCAAGAATAACTCCAAGAATAAACTCTTAACAGACATGAAGAATGAAAAAAATTGATTTCTTCACCAAAAATGACCATTCACAAAGGAAACGCTAATCAAAATAAGGTACCTGATCAATGGCATCAGATGATCATTGAATTGCTTGTCAAATAAATGGAAAATAGTATTGGCCTGGTGGACAACATCCAAGAAATAAAGATTTGCGTTCTTTGAATCAGAAGAGGGAATGCCTAAAGCAAAGAAGGTTTCATTAGGATTGCAATGATACGCAGTTCTTATAATTAGCATGATGATTTTTTAAATACGCAGAATTCTTCCATGAATGCCTAAATCACAGGCTTAGAGTTTCAAAAATTTACCATGGTGCCATATATAGAATACTTCTCATAGCTATAACAGGTAATAACCATAAGCATAGAAATATCTTGCTTTCAAAGTTTCTAAAAGCAAAATGGAACAGCCAATTTAAATATTTCTTCAGAACATGCGTTTTTTGCTTTCATGTAGGAAAGACAGGTTCTCACTGTCAAGATTTTAACTTCTTTGATACAAGCAGTTTTCTTATTTACTGTCACTCTTTAAAATGCACAGGTACACAAACAAGCATGGAATTCTTAAAAAGCCTTAACAGAAAAATATTCTCTTGCTATGGCACAGAGAACAATTTAAAAAAGGTAGGAAGTGCTGGTGTCCCAATTTCTGTGATACAAATCTTTTCGAAAACAGCAGCATGTTTCCACCTGTGCATCAATTCCCCAAATGGAAGTTACACTTTAGAAGACATTAAATGCCGACTCCCAAATACACAAAACGAATTTCATTTAGCCAATACATTCTGAACAAGGCCAATCAATAAGGCACAGCAAGGACCTGCAAAGATCATCTGCACAAAAAGGCCAATGAGATGAAGTGCTCTGAAAATGTTATACTCACCAGCAAGGCCTGTTTCTAATGCATAATCGATGTGTTCAGTACATAAGAACTCTACAAGCATAGAAAAAATTCTGAAAGCATTCTTCGGTAAGTCAGATGGATCAGAGAGCTTTAAAGAAAAAAAAAAAATCCTAAAGGTCATTTCTACATACATTTGAAAGTTTATCCAATATTGTGTAGGGGATAAGCTTAAAATCTAACAAGTATTCCCGAATAATTGGAATTTTATTCTAAATTAAAAGTATCCATACAGAGAACAATTCGGGAACTGCCTTTAGTATCAATAAACCCTTCAGCATTAACAAGCAAACTGAAGCTAGCGTGCCACAAGACCCTACAAAAAAGCAAAAGCATAAACAGTGTCTAATAGTAATACTACTACTAATAAAGGCAGGTATTAATTAATAGTCCTTAAAACACAATTTTCCAGATGTAATCTCAGGAATTACCTAAACGGCATACTGCTGGATGCTGGGAAAACGTGCACAGAAAAGATGACTCTATCCATGCCCTACCTTTTTTCTCTCTTACTAAGCTTCTGCCACTGGCCTCAGCCAGCAGCAGGACACCGGGTTAGCTGGACCTTCAGCCTCCCCCAGTGCAGCTGGTCTTTTACCACGGCCACACTACTGCAGAAAAAATAATACAGGCTGAACCTCAGCGACATTTATCACAGTTCAGCTGGAGTCAACGAAGCATGAAAGTTTTTATGAAGTGAAGTAATGCCCATGTATGCACAGAGCATCTGTACCTTCATGAGCTGTAAGCAACATGGGATTTTGGAGAGCAACCTGTCAGTAAATCCCTTTTCTAAAGAAAAACGCGACAGGGCTTTTGCACATAAGAAATATGACTTTGGTTTTTAAGGAATTATGTGAAGACTTTATGAAGCTAGGAGTAAGAAAGATTACAATTGCAATTCAAGTTAATTTACGTAACAGCACCCCTGAAGATTTCGGCTGTATTCTCCCCCTCCCCGCAAAAAAAAAACCCCAAAAAAACCAAAAACCCCAACAACAAAACACCATTACAGAGATTTCCAAACACCAAAATGTTTCAATATATGGTTGCATTCAGAATTACCAACTTATTTTTCCTAAAGCAGTCACAGTTGGGATAGACAGTGTATCTGCATGCATCTGTCGTGTCATATAAACACTACAATTAGTTAGCCAGGGACATATTTAACTTCTCTTTTGTATAGCGAGTTGCCCTGACCACAAACAAAACTCTAGCAGCATATATGATATCAGAGAAGTTATACACCTGCAATTCTAAAAATTTCTTTATATGCCAAGATCCATTTAGCATCGGTTTCCACCCCAACACACACAACTGTTTTCCGACCAAGTATGAAAAATTCTGATCCCCACAGCAAAGAAAAAATAGTTGTTGTACACAACTGGAAAAATAGTTTATATCATGAATTTAACAACTATTTCTAGCAACTACCATATTGAGAAAAATCATGATCTACCTGCTTGTCTTGCAGTCGCTGACTTTCACCACTAGGAAGGTGGGCATCCCAGTGTGTACAGGTAACAGCGCTGCATCTGTATTTTGTTATATCTTTGGCCCCTCTAAGTTTATAAAATATTAAAACTTCTAAGTATCTAAAATGTCAGGTTTTTCTGCACTAAGCTAATTTAGAATGTTAGAGGCATTAAAATTTGTTAGAAATCAGTGTAGTTAGCTAATAAAAAAATCGCTAGCATTTAAGTTTGCAATTAAATTTCAAGGGTTTTCATTTACACTAAAGCATCAGACAAACAGTAACTGACAGGCAGTAAAATCAGCAATTTAATCAGAAGGAAAACACTTTTTTGTTCGACTAAAGCATTTAAAGAACAGTAGAGGGTTACACCAAGGTAAACCACGTTAAAGACTATTCCTCTCAGCATTTTATTAGTGATATTCTCCAATGCTAGAAGAAACGCCATTGACACAGGAAAACCACCGTTGAACTACTCCCTATACTTTTCCAGCAGGAAAAAAAATCTCAAGTCTTGGGTCTAATTCAGTAAGAAAAACAACACAGACAATAGGTTTAACCCTCCCCACTTCTTCCAAAAATGGGTAGTATTAAAAAGTACAAGATACAACTAGATCCACATTTAAAAAGCAAACCCTTAGCCTCCACCATGACCCCAATTCAGTGAAAAATACAAAAGAGAATTAATTTGTTTAATAATGTCCTTCCTTTCTTCCTATCACACTTCAACTGAAAATAGAACCTCAAGATTTAATTTCATGCACAAAATTATATCACTAATGGAGATCACAGGAAGCAAACTTACCCTGTGACATCTTTCAAAAGCTTGTTTAGTTTCTTGCAAAAGGTTAACCACCACTTCTTGCGACAAAAAAGTTTCTCCATGTGTGTCAATACTTGGCCCCAACGGTAAGTTTGTACGTTGCCTTATTCTCTCTTTGAGGTCTTGAATACTGGAACAAAGATAGACCAAAAGAAGATTTCACTGGATGGCAATTTTGATGTTCAAATTCAACAAGGATTTAGGGTATTTTAGTTGTTAACTTAGAAAACAGAACCCAAGACACAGTTTAGGATATGCAAGCATTAAGACAGTTTTGCAAGCTTTAAAAAAAATTGCCAGTAAATGCAAAACTACCACCTCTGATCCCATGGTCAACTGTGTTCTACCACGGCACGTTCGCACCATGGGACCAGCTATTCCCCATTGTGGAATAAGAGTAATTTCAATTGAATCCTATGGCACTTATGCTCTGTGGACAAAGTTTAGCCTCCATACATCCTGGCACATTGTACTTTCAAAACACTAATGAGAGCTTTCTATCTCATCCACACCCACAATTCCTCTCATCCTCATCCACTATCTCAGCAGTCCTGATTTAGTCAAGCATGCTCCAACACATTTCCATGCATAAAACAACCCATAAAGTCAGTCACTACAAGCAATTTAATTTTCCCCAAGAAAATTAATTTTTCATCTTTGTTTTTTAATTCATTTAATTACTTTGCTGCTGCTGTTCTCTCCAAATCACTTTTCATTCCTGACACACTGAACCCAGTAGCTCTTTGAAAGGTGCAGTAGTCTTATCACCTCTGCCTCACAGAAGTTTTAATTCTTCCTTTCCCACTTCTCACTACTCCTTTATTAGAGTTTCTCTACCCTGAGGATAATGAAGTCTTGTTTTACCTTTCTCTAAGTCCATTGCATCTTCTGGGCTCATTAAGAGCTTTCTCACTGACATTGCTATGGTCTTTTCCCCTTCCTAGGTCTTGGGAGGGGACCACAAGACCTGGGCAGGTGAAAAAAAATGTATGCTTTTAGATACACACATATACATGCTTTAGGTACCTTAATTTTGCTTCAGTCCTTTTGTGGATCTGGATCCTAAGTTGAAACATAGGTTTAACTGGTATTTTTCATTTCCCATGAGCGTATAAATACCATGCATCACCTTTCACATGTACCGAGAGCAATACGCTTTTTAGCAGAAGTTAACATAAAGTGATAGCAAATTATAAAAAGCTGTAGGTCATTTTAGAAGCCTGCTCTTTCGCAGTTCATCACTGTACATCTGACATGGCAAATACCAAGTTTCTCCCCTTACCGCCTCCCTTCCATTTTAAAAGTACAAAACTTCACAGAAGAAACTTACCCTCCAGTGCCAATGGACCTCTTCTGGTGGTTTTTGGAATCATAATAGCGTTGCAGAATCATAGCACTCCTACTTTTCAAATAACCAATTTCCACCTCAATGTAATTCTCCAAGTAGGAAATGAAAATGGATTTGATAAGCTTAGACAAGAAAGTCTGCTTATCAGTACCCAAGTTAAATTCCATCAATTTGCTTGACAGATTAGTAGTTCTTTATGCAAAAGAAACAAAGAAGGGGAGAGGAGGAAAAGGTTGAATTTGTATGAATTACAGCATTACATGTTTGTAAAGTACATAGCATAACAGAATCCTGATTGCGATTAAGACTTCTAGCAGCTTTACATTTAAGTAAAGAATTTCGCATAATTCATGTTTAATTACATACAGTACAACTGCAATCAAGTAAGTCACCAGTGAGATGCAGCGGACTGGCTTTTGCACAGTTTTAAAATTACTCTCAAAGATCACTATAAATACACCCATTAAAAATAATAACGGCACTTTTAAATTTTCTTTAGGAAAGCAATCATTGTAAAGGTTAACGGTCACTAAAAGTTTTCAATTTTTAAGAGAACTTTACATTTTTGACTTCTCTTCCTAGATCTTGATAATAGATCAATCTATTACAAGAGAGTATCTACAATAGTAATTTCATTATCAATACATTAATACCTTGTATATAGATCATAGAGATTCTTAAGATACTGTTCCGCATCTGATTTCCTGTGTTCTTCTAGCTGGTCCTTCACATAACTCTGTAAAATTTGGGTACATCTGTTAGAAGATTAACTAGCAACCACAGGTCATACTCACTACTTGCTAGATTACATATAGTTTACTGCGAAGTGTATATCTTAAGGTAATTAATATATTCAGTGTTTTTAAATCTCTGATTTACAGATCCTGTATTATCTACAGATAAGAGTTAAATGCATCTTTTAGAAGAAAATTATTTAATAATACAAATCAGTAGCGTGTGAAACAAAGACATAAGACAGATTGCTTTGAAAAGATGCTTGACCAACAAACACAAAATCCCCTCTCTTTAAGAAGCAAAAGCAGCTGAGGCCTAGGGGCATTTCTGCAGCTGACAGTAAGCAACCGAGATGCTTACCTATTTGCTTATCATAATACATACACAAAACAGATAAAAGCTTAGAGCCTTCTTGTCATTGAGTATTTGGACAAAAAATATTATTTACCATAAAATACTAAGTCAAAAAAATGACACACAAATTTGGGGTTGAAACACAAGCTCAATCTCTACACCATAAGGAAAACAACATCTACAGGGAAGCTGCTTTTTGCAATAGTCATGCTGTTAACTTTACACACTTAAGTGAGTGTATTCACAGGATGGAAAACTTAGTATTTTCAACTATTCCAGACCTTCATATAAATATTGCATTAGCTGTGAGACAGTATTCACAACGTAAGTTATTTTTGTTTATTCAATGCTAACCTCACACACGAAACCCAATTCCAAGAATGAACAGATTAAAGATACTTATTAAATGTGAAACTTCTTTTCCTGACATATTCTTGGTAGGGGGCATACAGAAGAAATCAAATATGCATATGACATCTTGTGAATTAGCTAATGAACACACTGATTCCCTTATAATTTTACATATTGAAGTTGAGTATTTTTAGTTGCACTGTATTCAAACAATTTGATTTGATAAAGGCTTAATTATCTGTCTGAATTGTTACAGAGCAATCAACTGTGATTCTACATCCTTATACAAGACCACAAATACTGTAAATGCTCATTAATTGTTATTACTGGACACAGTATTTTTGGATGAAAAGTTTCCTCAATGAACTTCAGCATGTTAAAATTTGAAATACCTGAAGTTTAACTTCAAAGATATTTTGAATGAGTTTGGCTAGCACAGTCTCTGGATTGCTAAAGACTTCTCCAACTTGCTTATTCACTCGCTGGCAGAGAATGGCTGCATCTTCAAAGACGTCATTCCTCAGGAATGCACCCTAGGGTTTTAGAAGCACATTTCAGAATATATTTATAACAACCTATATGAGTAAATAAATCAACACCCAAATAGATATATGTAAACCAAAATGCATTACCTCTTGACACTGCTTTATGTACACATCAACGCAATGGGAATAGCCCTACAGAAGGAGCAAAATAACTCACTGTTAAAGCAGGTCCACCATGCTTTCAGTACAGAATGAAATCCAGGAAATACAACCCCGGCAAAAAAAAGTTATTGCAAAAAAAATAGATTCATCAAAAGTGTAGACTCTTTCAAACCCATTTTTGTCACAAACCTAACGTAACTTCACTCTACATGGATATACACTACAGGTTTCACCACTCTTTCTCAAGCATGGAAGTCAGCTCACACACACACACAAGAAGAGATATCTTAGAATGGTCTCTACTGACACTGCCTCCAATCCCCCCCCCATCATCTGCCTCCTTTATTCCCCTGCATTTGATTTTTAGATGGAACATCTCAGTATTTTTAAAAAGTTATACACATTATCTGATACGGTGGTTTTGCCCATGCAAATATGTTCACTTAAAATAGGCACTTATTGTATCATGGGTTGTTTTATTTATGTATTTAAATTAAAACCCTCAGTTTTTACCTTAAAATGAAGCAAAACTGCTGCTACTTCTCTCATTCTGGAGATTTCGCCTCTCCGCTGTGCACTGGTAAACTCTTGAATTAGCTGGCACTCTAAATCGTGGTACTTACCTGGAGAGGAAAAGGGATAACAACAAAAATCCATCAGACTATGTAATACAAGCACCGACAAAAACTGTAATACTGACAGTATTGCATACTTCTTTAATCATCTTTAACAATTCAAATATAGGAATATGGATTGAACTGGATAGATAACTTACTTGCTATCTTTGATTTTACTTCAGAAAACCTGTTAACAACAAAAAATACCATGATTAAATTCAAATCCACATCACAAGAGAAATCGCAGACATCCTAGATCACAAGTAAGAGGCACTCTACTTAAAAATGAAAACATGTAACACAAAGACGACGGAGAAGTTACACATTTTATATCCATAAAAACCTACAAGCATCTAATTCAAATCTAGCATTAAGTCAGCACAGCAAAATTATCCCGTTAAAAGTCTGTTAAGCAGTTTAGGATGTGTATGTAAAGATGATCCTACAACATGAGTGCGTGAACACAAATTTGAGAATAGAGGAGAGAGAAATAAGCACACAATCCATCTCAAAAGCTACATGAATCACTAAGTAAAGCACCAAAAAAGTAGACAAGGGAAGCATCAGGAAATTATAGCTATGTGAAGATTTTTTTTTTTTTAAAAAAGATGTTCAGATAGAATTTTACCTGTCAAAAGGCAGCTCCTGTGCAATCAAATGCAGTTTCTGAATAATATCAGCTGCCTCTTTAATCTGTTAAGAGTAAAACATGACAGAATTATTAAAGGTCTGATTGTGGGCTATCCCTTCCCTCCCCCTCCACTGTCTAATTTTCATACGTGCAGTTCCTATTTCTAAAGCTGGTTGAGTTGATGTACCCGTGGAGGAGATCACCCTCTTTGAGTTCCTGTATGTACTTTTATGATGCTTAAGGTATTTTTTATAACATAAAATTATATAGGTCAAAACATGATAAAAAGTCTTTTGTTATATGTTCACGTTGGGCATGTCTGCGTAGGTGTCTAAGCTACCTGGGCAAATAGCTCACCACCGCACTACGCCAACATAGCTATACAGTTGCAGACCAAAGATTCCTCAGGGCTGGTTAGATCAGACTGTGGCTAGAGCAATCTCATGAAAATTTGCACCCTTCTATTTGGGAATAAAATATATAACTGTAACACAGAGCTGGCTGAACGGCAACGTTATACTTTACAAGGGATTAGGATGAAAGTCTTACTGACTCACACCCAACCAGAAGAGATCTCTGTTGAACTCAGAAGTGAAATGGCTAGCAACCCTTTCAGACATGTCAGGAAAAGCACTGGGGAATTCTCTGCAATTGATGAAACTAGCTCTACAGCTGTATCCAAAAAAGCCATGACATGGCTCAGCACGGAGCAGGGAGGAAGGGGAAACAGGGAATCAAAGCAGAGCATAGTTGGAGTACCTCACATTCTCCCAAGGAAGGAGAAATGGAAGCTGTATTAGAAATTAGAAACTCTGAGGTCCAAAGCAAAGATCAAGATGAAAATTAGTTAATCATGCAGCTACAAAATATGAATAGTCGCATGAAGAAATAAAGTTAATGCAGCATGCAAATTTCTGCTCTGTCCTGGGCAGCAAAGCCTTTTATCACTCATTCTTCCACGATCAATCAGCACGGGAAGCGCACCTACGCAGCGCTTAGCGACTGCTTCGCTAGGCTGAACAAACTGTAGAAAACACCAATTTGAAAATGCGGGGAGAGCAGCTGGTTGCGACTGCAGTTCAGTGGATGTAAGCACACAGTGCTGGCTGGCCCAAACTGGGCACAGCTCTGGGATGGTTCTACTGGCGTTATTACACTGTCTTGGTGACTGGGAAGTACTTCGAAGGGGGCAACAAAAGCTCTAGCTACTACATTCAAGCAAAACCTTTATAAAGTTGACACAAGAGAGAACATGGAGAATGTGCAGTTTATCTTGTTCTTCCTGTTAGCCATGTTCCAGGGAACTGGAGTGAGAGGAAAGGAAGTAATGAAATCCCGTTCTCCCACCACTTAGAGCAGGTTGGGATTAAAACTTTTCAAGAATAGAACAAGACACACAGGTAAGAATGCAGAGCACAGGCATCACGCTAGGTCGGTTGTTCAGCAAAAATAGGGGCTCTCAAAGTATATCCATTCTGCTTATTAAGAGCAGCTTCTGTTTTGAACTGTCAGCTTACAATAGCCTCTTAAGTCAAAAGCAGCTACGCTCCTCAAATAAATCCAATGAAACAGCAGTTATTGCTATTAGCTTACAGCAACCTTAATACCTAACTAACAATCGTGATCAATACTGATGTCATTAGAATAGTCTATATGTTAGCAGTTATTCACTGCTGTTACCAAAAAAAAATAGAACAAAACACCTCACAAATGCAACATTTTCTTTGTCTCCTCTTCACACAATAGCTGTTAACTAACTTAGATTTTATTGAATTCAGGGCCTTTTCTTATGCACCACAGAAGCCATGACAAATCAATTCTCCATGGTTTCTGCTTAAATTCGGACATATTTCATTTTTAATTGAATCAGGCTTCTGTAAACTATTAAATAAATACAGATTCTGTAAAATACAACTTCAAGGCTATAACATAACCAGAAAAAACATCTGAAAAATTGTGGACAAATAAGAGCAAGAGCGAATTTTAACAGAATATTTTTATGAACAAGTTAAAAGGCATAATGGAATAACGTTGAGTACAGAACATAAACGGAGAAAAGGATGTAAGAATAATAGTAAGCACATTAAACAAGACAATGCTATTGCATGATAAACAAGTGAGCTACAATATCATTTTGATAGTTTAATTGTTTTCACTTGAGTGATTTGGTCACTTCAGGACTCTGGAGTACAGGAGAGGGACTGGTTAGCTGACAGTGCAAGGGAAATTAAAAGGATTTAGAGGATGAAGACACACAATACATAGCATGGGACAAGACAGCAAGGAAAAACCTTCACAGAGATGCTAAGTTAGAAATTGCTCAGTCCAGCTAGGAGAAAGTAACGTGGGAAGCAACAACTTGAGTGAAGGAAAAAAAAAGGAATCGAACAGATTTTAAGACCTGACACTACTGATAAAAATATGAATTCCCTTGGAAATAACTGCATTATAATTCCTTTCTTGCCTCTCCACTGTATCCCCTGCCCTCAACGTCTCAAAGAAAAACCCACACCTGGGAGGGATGGCATAGCACAAAAAATCATAACATCCTCCAAAACACTATCTAAACCTCACATCAGTTCAAAGATGAGAAGGCACTGACAAAGCATTAAGGTTTTACGTTTAAGAATATTTGTTACTATCTCATACTTCAGAACTATTTTTAGTTCAAAGATACACGAAGATGTGATAGCGCATGTCTAGGCAGGTTCTTCTATAAACGCTACTTCTACTTACTAATTAAACTAGGAGGCAAAAAGTTACAGAACAGTACTAACCCACCTTGACTAAAATTAATCTCTGTAAGGTAATTTGTATCCAGAAAATCTTGTTTGTGTTCCCACACACTTCCTCTGCAGACTGGCACAAGGCTTCTGGCCTTTACTACATTTGTCTTCCTCCAGATTTGCTGAATATCTTATTATACTCCAGGGTGTATAAAGATTAATTTGTTTACCAATTTCCAGTTTTACCCTATTTATCTACCGTTTTTTTCAGATCCCCCAACAGAAAGTATTACAAAATTTAAAACTTTAAGTGAAAGTTCAACTCTATATGAGACTCTTCAGCAGACAACACATAATTCTCTTTAACTTATGCTTTGTTATTTACCATGTTGCATTAAATATTTTCAAAAATGCATGTTTTAGCTCTACTTGGGGGGGGGGGGGGGGGGGGAGGGGGAGAGAAAAACTTATGCAGATCTGGAAAAGGCTGTCCATAGAAGCACTTTCGTTATGTTGAAACCTTTCTGCTTTCCTTGGAAGTCAAAGTTTTTATGTGCTCCCTCTTTGATTAGGGAAAAATATCAACTGGCAATGACTATGTATCCACAGACCACAAATCAAAAGTCACTATGCAACCGACTTCTTGGGAATACAACTACATGAAATGATTGGTTTTTCATTTCCCTGAGAGATACCTTCAGCTCAGTAGAGAGGGGATGACTATTAACCTCTTCTCGGGTCCTGCATTTCAAGCACATATTTTTTGCTGAATGTGCAAACCAAGTTTTTGCTGTTCCCACATACTGTAATTTTTTCCTGACTACAGTCATACCACTGCACAGAACTTTAAGGAGAGCGGAAAGATTCTTCAGGACACACCTCAAAAAAACCCCCTGAAACCCTCATAACAACAACTTTACTTATCTTTCAAACTGCATAGGGAAATCTAATATGTGCCCTGCTGCTTACAGCTGGACACTTTTCCTTCGGTTTATTTCTATTAGCCACACCGTTCAGATTATATTTGCTTCATGAACATACTCTTGAAGCATAAGAAAAACAAAATGCTTTAACATTTCTTTGAAGTTTTCCTGCCTGGTTCCTCTAAATTCAGAGGGTGGAGACATAACCACAGGACTATACAAAGCCCAAATGCATGCTGTGACAAAAAGGTATGCAAGGCCAGTGGACTGACCCAACAGAGTAAAGTTTCACAAAGAAGTTGTATTCAGAAATGTTCTGCGTTACAGGGTGGATCTGAGGCAAGGGGTTCAAAGGAAAAAGGCAGATATTGTATGCACTCTAAAGTCGCCCTCCCAGCATTTCTCAAATCTCTGATAATTTCATAAAATGAAAAATGCCAACATTGCCACATTAAGCATCACTGAATACAAATGCTTTATCAGCAATCTGCAGCCTAGTGTTGTTAATTTACATTTCAGAACAATGAAACTTTAACAAGTCAGTCACTCACTGGTTTGAAGTCTGACCATGGTAAGTCATGGTAGCAGCTTGTAATTAGGGCAGTACTGCTTATTGCTTTGAACTGCTTTCATCCCGCTGACAGCTCTTACCTTTTCAGAGTTTGTAAAAACATCAGACTTCAGCTCTCCATCCAGAAACTCATTAAAGTATTTCATCAGCTTCTGAGCCTCCACAGCCCGTTGCCGTGGCGTGTTTACCCCCTCCAGTTGGTCGCCAAGGTGACAGACCTTAGTTGCTACATAGCTGATGTGCTCATCTAGCTCTTGGAAATGTTGGAAGGCAACCTGGGAGAACATACACACGGACACAAAACTCATGATTTCCATTTACTGTACTTTAGGAAACACTCGATTTACTTCAACAAGCAGCACAGCGAATGCAGGCATCAGCTTTCCAGGTGCTGTATCTCAGAACTACGGAACTACTCGGAACCACTAATTAAGTGCACACAACTGCTTAAAGTTTAGTGTCTTCCTTTAAACTATTGCGAAGACTCACTACTTTCAGAATAGCTAACACTCATTAATGGGACATGCAGATAAGCCCCCTTTGACAGGGGAAATTGTTTTCCATCAAACCCTCTTTATTCTTATCTGAAACAGTAGCACGCTGTACCAAGAAATGTTAATAGAGCATGTGATGCTTTTAAAACTTGCACAGCTTAGCACTGGCTATGCTCTTTAGATTTTACCTGGTTGCTTTTCTGCAGCTCTTGTACTTTCTTGGCAAATTCCTTTGCTTCCTTCTGGCATTGCTGTTCTAGTTTCTCCACCTTTCTCTGAATCCTTTCATCCATTACCTGTAACTCTTGGATATGATTCACAAATTCTTCCAATAATCTGATTTAAAACAAAATACAGGAAAGCAGACTTTAGTTTAAAAGACATTGTCTTCTGCCAAGAGCTTAAAAAACCTCAAAGAAAAGAACCTGCCTACAAGGCTGATACAATCATGTCTAAACTTACGAATGCCATTTTGTTTTAAACTACATCACCCTAGTTGTGTAGAACTCTACACCTACATAAAAGCTATGTGATCACATAAAAGGTAGGCCAGGGGAGAGGGGAACACCTGAATATTAATCACTCAAGAACGTGGCTCTGCCACAGGTACAAAAATCCCTATATCCCCATCTTCCCTAAATAAGTCTCATCAGGGCAAAGAGGGCTTAGGCCTCTACATCCCTTCAGTGTAAGGGCTGTAACAGGAAAATATTTTCTACTGTACATGTTACTGCAAACTTGTAAATCAGCATCCTGTTAATAGGCAATGAATACAATCATACAGTGTCATAATGTTGTTTGTTATAGCCATGTTACTTCCTGACTGCACTTTTTCTCTTCCTATAACATATACCATTTTAAGTTCTTTTTCTGCCCTTTCCCATCACTTTGATTTTTCTTTCAGACTCACATTTTACTCTTCCCAAACACAGTACATCTGAACGCATTCTTAATTTCCTCTATTCTTTTTCATTCCATCTCAATGTCTCTCTCTTTCCTCATTCCTAGTTTTATCCATTCTGTCCCATTCCACTCATCTTTTCAGCTTATACTTTTCTAAACATCTCAGCCGCTGATGCTCAGGGAATGGATTATTCCCAGATCCTCCATAGCCATAAAACTCATGCTAATAACTGAAAACATATGAAAGATTTGAGAACTCTGCTGTCCAGGTTTAATGTCAAAGCCAAAGAGGAGAGGAAATGGGAATCCCTTCCAGGGAGCTATTTCTAGACTACTGAGGAATCTGCATTTCCACAGATACTCTCTTCAGAAGGTATGCTGTGATGAGAAGCCCTTCTGACCCGCAGTGCTGCTGAACGGCAGAATGAGCAGGCCGTTCCTCTCCTGGCTCCCATGCACAGGCTAGAGACAATCTAAGCAACCAGAAGGGAGAAGCAGAATGTATTATTCTACCCTCACACGACTCCTTCCCAGTAACAACTACAGTACCTCTCTTGGCCAACATCTAGAGCTTCCTCCGAGCAACACCTAAATGATACTAACGTGATTCTCTTTAGTTGTACAGAGGGTCACTGCATTTTCAGTTTTAACTTCTGCTGCTAAAATGGCTGGCTTTGACCCTGCTGCTTGGAGCACGTGAACTGCCTTTTTGCTCACTGTATTGGTCTAAAAACCTATTTCAAGTGATATCTTTACAACAGTAAGTAACTTAAAAGGCACAATTTATTAAAAGAAAATCGGATCAGGGCAGATATTTATGACTTCTTTCCTCCACTTACTGCTTGCCAGAAGCCCAAGAGTAAGCATGTTGCAATAGACTCCACAGAAAAACAGGAGGACCAGGCTTAAGTTTACAGAAGTATTTTTAAAATAAAATTTAAACGATAGTAAGTGACACAAAGCATACTTTCAAACAAAGCCTAGAGAAGTGCAGATAGTTTCTATTCATTTTAACAAGCTGATTCAGTTCAGTTTGGGGTTTGTTTTTTAAACAGGTATTGTGCAAACTCAGCATTTATTCAGCAAAAGTATTCAATATAGTGAGAGAGGAAAGAATACTCAAGTAGAAGAGGTAGCTGCTGGTCAGGTTTTTCAGAATAGAAATAAAGAATCCAACATTCTTTGTACTAAACAAGAGCATCATCTTCTAAAAACAGAAAAGAAAAAACATACACCAAAAGGTCTGTTTCTTTTTGATATTAATTTTGGCTCCCTGCCCAATACTAGAAGATCCCACAAGAAAAATATTTACTGTTGCAGGATTCTCCCACTTGTCCTGAAAAATATGAAAGCACTTCACAGAAGTTAACCCAAGCAAATCAGCAGAAATACAGAAGATGGGTTGAACTGAGTTGGTATTGGTACAAATCACTAACTACCCTAAAGTATATGCTAGGCACAACTGTGGGGAAAGAGCTACAGGAAGCAATGTTGTGCATTTCCAGGCTTCTTCCTGCTTAACTCACATGTAAAGCTCTGCAAAGGATACGGGTCCCAGACTGAATGTCAGGGGTTCAAGCATCTTGCTAGAACTCCAACAATATCCTTCCTCTTCTCATAGCCTCCAGAGAGCCAAACTGCTCCAGAATGAATGTCCTTTCACCACGCTAACGAAGCTTTTTGTATCTTTTTGAATAACAACAGCTTGTCTATGAAGTTAGCAATTCCTAAACTTCTTAAGAGTTCTAGCTCAGGCTACTACACACAATCTCAAACTGGAAAAGATCCTGTAGGCGAGAAGTCACTAAGGAGCAGCTATTGCACTTTTGAATTCCTATCATCATAATCTAAATTAACATTCATCATCATAGTCTAAATTAACATCCAGGCAGCTAAACTTTTTGTTGAGCCTACTAACTCAACAGCGTTCCAATTGCCCTAACAGGAAGAAGGTCAAGCTCATCTCCCAAGTTACAATCATGTGAAAAATGAACACACTTAAGTTTATTACATTTCCAGAAAGAATACCGATACTGGTACAAAAGCTAAAAAGTAGCACATTTGAAAGAATCAATCTTTTCAAAACAAAAGACGACCCAGAGGTTTGGAGTACAGAAGCTTAGATGCTGAACACTGCTGTATAAAATTGTGCATCTGAGTTACCAATGCACCACCCAATGCTGGCCCAGTAACCAGAGCGCTGGCTTTTTAGGGCGAAGTTGCTCACCAGAGCCAAGCCAGCTCACCACAAACATGAGAAGGTCCTGCACTACCTCCTCTTTCCCCACTTCCCCTACCCTAGCCTTGGCTCCTTTCCACACACACATTCCTGCTCACCACCAGCTCACAGGCACACCATCTCTTCCCTTTGCACCTGCTCCCAGGCTTTTCCAGTCCCCCAAAATTGCTATCCCAACTAGAAAAAAAAAAGTTGTGTGTTTTTTTTTTCTTGTCAGGTTAGTTTTCTGACATTTTAGTGATTTAGATCAGCTTATCATGAGATCACGTGCCTAGAGCTAGCTCAAGATAAGCCATCGCAGTGTGCACCTAAGAGCAAGGAAGAGGGGCACAAGCCCATCTCCATTCAGCAGCAGCAGCAAGCTGTTCACTTGATTCAGACTGTACCACACAAATTCAGTTGAAAACAATCTAAGTTGCATTGGAACAGGCTGCCCAGGGAGGTGGTGGAGTCCCCCATCTCTGGGGTATTCAAAAGGCGTTTAGATGAGGCCCTAAGGGATATGATTTAGTGGGGGACTTGGTAGTGATAGGTTAATGGTTGGACCCGATGATCTTGGAGGTCTCTTCCAACCAGAACAATTCTATGATTCTATGATTCTAAGTCAACATTGCCATGTTCCTGCCTTTCTTCCCATCCTACCTGTTTGTGCCTTTTATTTGCACCAGGACTGTAGACTACTGGGTCTTACAGCAAACCAGCTCAGGGAGCTAAACTAGCAAGAAACTCATTAAATTGACTTAACTATCATAGCAGTGAAGCCTCATATTACACTTTAATCCGGCAACTCTAGTGCTTTGGAACATTCATGTCTGACAAGGACAAACAACATCCATTCTCTTTTATTCAAAAGGTCTAAATCAGAAAGTGACTTGCCCTGCTCTTGTTACTGAATAATTGGTTCTGAATAATTGGCTCATGGTCACAAATTCTAGCAATTCTCCCAAATGAAAACCTCCTTGGACACACACCAACACTACACACAGGCTTTTTGTTATATGTGTAATAAAACAGTACAATTAGAGATACATTCACTTTGACCATTATGCAATTTTATTTTACCTTTTTGGATCAAAAGCTTCTCCACCTCTGGAACCTCCTCCAGGTGTTCTCCATGCCAGGCGTTCAATGTATTCATCTGCCACAAAAGGCTCCTAGCCACAGAATAAAAACTCTTTACAATGTGCCACAGCAGGTTGTTCCTTAAGCAGCTGCTTACACATCATTTTGAAAGTGTTCAGAAGCTTTACTACAATCAAGAGCAAGCACAGCGTTGACAATTACCCCGTCACCTCTTGTGTTTACATATTTAATATAGAGAACACTGTTCTTAATATGGTGGGTTTGAACATCTAGGCTAGAGATTGCCAGACTACTAGCAAAGAATTTGCTGCAGGTCTGTGAAGAGCTGGCTCTAAATTACCTGTCCTTATTTCCAGCTGAGCTTACGGCTTGTCATTACCAAGTGTCTGAACCATGCAGCAGCTACGCTGGTTTGAGATATTACACCACAAGACTCAGCCGTCAGCTGTGCAGCAAATCAGATAGAAGTGATCTGTCTAAAAAATGACGTGGCAAAGTAAGTTTTCTTTGCAGTTGCTCAACTCTCTGATGCAGTTCACAACATGGTACCACAAGTAGAACTGACCAAGGCACTGCCCTGTGGCAAAACAGTATGAGATTGCCACTGGACGCTATGCAACATCAAACTGCAGCTGCAGAAACAAAGCAGATAAAAAGGAAAAAAAACAAAGCAAGCATAAAAACATATGGACTTGACTTTCCCAAGAAGGAAAAACAGGGCATGAGTGATGCTAAAAACACAAGGTTACTCAAGTTTCTTCCATAATATTTGCTGGATCTGCCATAAAAATACCGCAGAACGGTCAACAGTTATTTTTCCACCCAACGATGTTTTCTGAAGGCAGAGACCTCATTATAAGACAAAGAGCTCCTATTTTAGTTGGCCTAATACTTAAACCAGCTCAAACATTTCTTCACATAGTTAATATTAAACACCCAAAACATAGTCCAACACCTATCCTTTAAAAAAACCTAGTGTTTATTACTTCAATTTCATTGGCAACCTAGCAGCATTGTTAAGAGGCTAACACCAGCACATCTAAGATCAGTAAGCAAAGTACTCTCACAACCACCAGGATTTCATGGAAAGCTTTTAAATTACGTGCAGCAATGGTTCTAAAACCGTGAATCACAACCCAACACAGAGCAAGCAGCGGCTCTGGTTAATAGTGGTACTTGCCACGACTCATTTCTGATAATGAAGGATATGAACATGCCACCACTGCTTTTGATAAAGCTTGGTTTAAAAAAAATAAAAATAATAAAAAATATACAGATCTCCGCAGGTATTAAACTGGTTCTTGTATTAATAGGTCTAAAACCTTGTCAGAAGTAATAGGGAGGGGAAAACACAGCATTATAGTATTATTTTAATAACTAAAAACAAGGGTTGGAAAGCAAATATTGCTAGTTCAAGGTTTGTCGTTCCTCAAAAACACATTATGCCCTATCCAGTCAGGCCCAGCTATTAAACAGAAATATAAAAGTTCTTTAAATATACTTTGCAACATGCTGAATCCCTGCTAGAAAGGGAAGACGTTTCATCCTTTCAACAGATCACCCAGTAACTCCTCATTCAAAGACTGACTAAAGTAACTGTGTTTTGCTCGGCTTCCTTGGTTAAGCTTCAAAAATAACTGGATGACGCCACGTACAAACCATTTCTCTACAAGTCACTTGTCTCTTTAACCCAGTTCTTCCTGACACACAACATTAAGTTTCCTTTATGTCAATCCTTTTCATCCAAAGTTATAATGCAGTGTTTTCATACCAAGTGTAAATTCTCTCCTTATGTCATCTTTACATCTAAATGTTTGGGAACATTTTTGCAATTTTAATTATAGGTGAAATGAGCCATTCAATACAGTAACGTTCCCTTCAGGGGAGTCCTCCAGCTTCCTAATTACCTTATGGCTCTTCTCAGCACTTCTCCTTTACATGAAAATCACAACCACAATCTTTCCTCTGAAGATGCCGTAATTCAGCTGAGTACCACTCTACTTACGAGGACACCAATGCCAAGCATGGTACTATGGAGGAACCCTATACAAAAGGTGCACTCTTTACTGATGCGCTGCGTGTGTATATAACATTTTCTACATTTCTCCCTTCCTTCAGATGTTTGCACTAAAAGATAATTCACATGCATACACACAACGACCTTGAATATTTTTTTTCTTTTTTTTTTTTGGCAAAACAACATTTACAGAGTTTTTCTGCAAGCCTATCAAAGCCTCCTCTCATAAAGAAATGCTATACATGCCCCAGACCCTCAAAAAAAATTACAATGCCAATCTTGCTGTACCCATTCTGTCTTTATACTCCTCTAAAGCTCCCTTGAGTGCATGTGTACATAGAGTACTTGCAGCTCCCTCCACTGCATCCCCAAAACTAGCCGGGCACATGGCAACTAACGCTGTGGTTGCCCCCACGCTACACTGTGCCACCCGACCAGCCACGGGCCCAAACAGAGCCGCCAGTAGCCCAGTCCCCTCCGCTGCCCTTCCCACAGCGTGGGCACTCATGTGCATCCCCCTCATCCGCAACGTTCACCCCATCTCCCAGTCTGCCCTTCTCCTCCTGCAACATCTGCTGTTCTGCAAAAATTATAAACCTGCACTTTGTTTCAACAATTTGACACATCAGTAGAGTGTTACTTAGTTTAGTTAGACGTAAATAATGGCAGAATCACTGCTATATGCAGGTGTAGTAATATTATAAAGGGGCATAACCTGGAAAACTTCTGTTTTTTCAAGAACACGTACATAGGAGACCTGTCCTTCAGTTTTTTACCACATAAACCCTTTCCTGCATTACTTAAGAAATAGTAACCCTAGGGGATATTACTGACCAACAGAGAAACAAAAGAAGCTTTTTCTTCCAAATTTTCACAACGGGTGTGCTAAAAATAATCTACTTGCTTTATAAAGAATAAATGAAGTTCAACAGTGTCATTTTAAGACATGGTTTCACAGGTTCCACTGCAAATCCAAAACTTTCTAGTTTTGTTTGTATATCGTATCTTCCATATACATTTGTTCTTTTTAATGCTATCTTGATAACAGGGTTACCTATAGCTATCTCACAGCCTCGTTCCTATTTTAAGTCTCCTATCCAGTTCTGCAGAAACTGCTGAAAATCAGCTATTACAAATGTCATTTGCAAGTCCTTTGCCTGTTATCAGATGAGCCCCAACAGTCAATTTTTTCACAGCTTTGAACTTCCCTCTAGCCCTAGATGAATTAATGTGATCCTATCCATTCAGCCAATACTACTGATTTAATAAGAGATGTACCTGAAGTGGATGATAACCTGGTGTCATCTGGTGTGTATAAATGAAACTAAACTGGACCTAGCCACATTAAAATCCAGTTTAGAAGTAATCATTGTTAAATTACGCTTTGAGTTACATGAGGGAGAACTGAGTCCATGTTGTGTCCACTTTCAGCACAGACCCTTCTACACAACATCACATATCTATATTGAAAATGACTTTCAAACACACTGTCAGGCGAACATGGCAAGCAAACGCTACCCTCAGCATGCAGCTCAGGGTAACTCCCACAATAAGCACATGTTTTTATGTTCTAACCTTCACGGCAGTGACTTCAAACTAACATAGCAGGCAACATTAATTTAGTGAATGTCAATAAAGCCTCACTTGCCTTTGGACTGAAAGAGAAGCAAGAGCAGGAGAGAAAGAAACACTGTCTTCCATATCGGAAAACACAATTTCAAGCCCTATCTCTAGGCAAAGGTCTCACCTACTTGGCAATTTCATCTTTATTGCTATTGCAAAACGGAACAAATTGTCGCATGATCCAAAGCAGCCAAAGCATACAGTTTTCTTTCCGCATCCACGTTATCTCACATTCAACATCCCACAAAGAACAGAACACTGTTGTCACGTTGAGAAATCAACGGACTCCGAGGACAGCTAGAGAGGTGTGAAGAGGGTATAAAACCTGGCGTCTTGCTACTTCGAACATGATATATTAGTCTTGCTGGATTTTTAAACCATGCAAGCCAAAAGATGTGAGTCATAACACTCATGTGTCATAACAGTGATTCATAAATACAAGTGCACACAACGCATTTATATAAACCACAGATATAGGATCTTCCAGAGAAACAGGAAGACCTTTCCTGAAGGCTGGGCAAAGCGCGTCCCAGTGTTAACACACCAAATGAACAACCGGCTCTTGAGTGACTCAGAGAGCAAACACAGGATACCTGGTAACGATACCACATCCCCATGCACTAACGAGTGGGGACAGACACCTTCTGTTAATTGCAGCTCACATCACGACAGCCTGTGGACGAGGCCAGGAGAGAAGAATTTGCCAGACTCCTGCTATACTCCTGCCCTGCTTGTGCACGGCCTCGGGCAAGCCATTCGGCTTCTTGTGCCTCAGTTCCACAGCGGCTAAAGGGAGGGCAAAGTTATTTCCTTATTTCAGAAAAGTAGAAGCTGCGCTGAGCTACCACGGTGCTGGGGTCAACTGAGTATGTGCCTTTGGGAGAAGAAGAGTCACGTTATGTGCTTGCCAGCCGGGCCTGGCGTGGCCTGTCAGTCACCCTGCTGAAAGCGGCACCCCATCCGCTGCAAAGACCTAGGAGCCCCAGGGGAAGGAGGCCCAGGCGTAAGGGGCACCGAAAGCCCTCCCCTGAGGGAAGGCGAGGGACCGCACCCCTCCCGAGGCATCACCCACGCTCCCCCGCGCTTCCTCAGCCCTCCACACCGACACCCCGTTTCCTCATTGCGCCGCTCGCCCCCCGCACACGCCCTCACCCCGGGCGGGAGGGCCCCTTTCCCTCCCCGACCGAGCAGGAGCTCGCCCGAGGGGGCTGCGCCCCGGCCGCGGCGGGGGAAGGCCGCCGCATCCCCACAGAAAGCCGGCCGGCCCCGCCGCCACCTCCCGCCCCCGGGCCCAGCGCGGCCCCCTCCACCCGGGGAAGCCCGCAGGGAGCCCCGGCGCTGCCCGCACCCACCTCGAAGAGCTCGGCCGTGGTAGCCATAGCCGCAGGGAGGGCGGCGAGGGCTCCTCAGCGGCCCGCCGCCGCCCCGCCGCTGCCGCCCATTGTGTCCCGCCGCCCCGGCAGCAGCAGCAGCCGCCGCGGCGCCGCCTCCGCCCGCCGGAAATGGGCCTGCGCCGGGCGGCCGCCGCCGCGCGCAGCTGCCGGCCCCTCCCCGGCCGCGGCCGCCCCTCCGCAGCGCCCCGGCCGCCCTCAGCGCCGCGCCGCCACCGGCCCCGCCATGGCCCTGCGGGCGCTGTGGCTCCTCAGGCACGACCCCGCGGCCGGCGGCGCCGTGCTCTTCTCCAGGTAACGGCGGCGCGCCGG
Organism: Phoenicopterus ruber ruber; assembly: GCA_009819775.1. Classification (NCBI taxonomy): domain Eukaryota; kingdom Metazoa; phylum Chordata; class Aves; order Phoenicopteriformes; family Phoenicopteridae; genus Phoenicopterus; species Phoenicopterus ruber. The sequence goes on from CM020219.1 coordinate 5,691,348, forward strand.
GCCGGGCGGCTGCGTGTGGAGAGCGGGGAGGGAGCGGCGGGGAGGGGCGCGGGCCCGGCGGCCCGGGCAGCCCCGCGGGTCAGGCCGGGCCCGGTGCCCTCAGGGGGCCGCGGCGCGGCGGGGGGGGTCTGGCCGGGCCGCGGGTCTGGCCTCGGTAAGGGCGGACGGCGAGGGAAAGCTCGCAGGTTCGCCTCGGGGCCGGCGGTGGTTTCAGAGCAGCCCGGACTGCCTCGGGGCCCCGAAACAGACGCAAAACCACCAAAATAGTCTGATGCCGAATAAATCCCTTCGCTCGTCAAAGCGCCACTGGCCACTTTACGTTTCTGAACCCGGTTTTGAAAATTTCTGGGTTCAGATAATGCGCTTTTAACTAAATCTATGTTTTTATAACTTCTGCATTTTGCACATGACTTGCCTTTCTCTGTTCCTCTTTCTGTTAGTTACTGTAAAGATTTTACCTAGCTCTTATCTATCCTAACGTGGACAAGTCGAGGTAGTGATTATGAAATACTATCATATGAACAAAATGGGCAACGTAGAAAGCATATATTTTGCTTATATTCTCTTCATATTGTTCTGGAACTGTACGAAAAGTACAGTATTTTCAGGCAGAAATTTAGCTTTCCATTTGATTTTAATTTTTGCATACAAAGGCAGTTTTTTAAGTTAGTGAAGTGAAGGGGAACTTTTTATTCAGAACTCTTACAGAGCTTCAAGTAAGACTTTGGGTTAGGCACGCTGCTTTTGTTGCTCTGGCAAAATTTGTTGCCATTTCCTTGTACTCTTTGTGATTTCAGAGGACTGAATTCCGAAGCACGAGAGGAAAAAAATAACTGGGGGATAGGGAAAGGAAAAATCCTGAGACCTGGATAATAGATGTGACTCACAGTCCTAGTCTGAATTCAGTAAAACTGAAGAGAGAACCTAATAGGAGGAAAAAAAAAAAAGAGCAAGTAGACTATCTTCCATCTTCAGGTGCAGACAGATCTCTACATTGGACATTTCTCTGATTGTTTTAGGATTAGTATTATAGTGCTTGTATTACCTACAAGACTAGAGATGAGGCCTCCCCTCTACAAACACAGAGAAAGAGAAAGCCTTGTCCCAAAAAAATCTGAGTGTAATCACCACAGAGGAAGGGGGGGCAAGTGACAGGGATATGTGAAGTAACTTGTCACACAGTAAGCGGCAGAGACAAGGAATAGTGCTCCTTTGAAAAGGGCAAACTATACTTGATACTTCAAGTGATTTCCAGACTTAGATCTTTCAAGTTCCCAGAGGAAATAATAGGGCTGTGGAAACCCCAAGTTTATCCTCCTAACTGACCTTAAATTCAACAAAGCGCACAGACAATATAAAGAATGCCGGATCACATGGAAACTGTTGGTTTCGGGACTTACGCACTCAGCTGGAGATACGTGAGCCCTGATCTTTAACCTCGGAGAAGACATCTGGGACATCAAAGCATTCCACTTTTTTTGAGCTGATCATAACTTAATTCAGGCAACAAGTATGGCCTCTCTCTTGAATCACCAAAGCTCATTCATCCCTGGAAACTTTCATCTTTTTAAGTTTTCATGACTTTCTAGAAGGGAATACTGAAAAAACGAGATCTGAAGGGCTAACTAATCATCTAATGACTCAGCTAAAGCTGGGAAGATTCAGTGGGAGGAGGAGAAGATTGCTGTGGCGTGGGGACAGCTTCAGCAAATGGAGCAGGCAGATTGGGACATAAGTAAAACAAAACTAGACTGAAATATCTCCTTTTCCTTTGTTTTTAAAACTTCAGCCAAAAATAGGAGATGCTCACCAAGGTTACATGTAGCCTCTTATCAACAACCTTGCTTGGGAAGTCTACATAAATTTTCAAGCTGCAAAACCACTCTGTTTCCTTGCTCTTCAAAACAGACGTGAGACTGTAGGGAGGCATTTTACTGTCATCTGTATCCTGTTTATGGACCTCGTAGCTCTGGCTTCTCCCTGCCTATGCTTGCTTTTTCCTTATTGGGAAAAAAAAAAAAAAGCAAGTTGTAGATGCCTGATTAAGAGCCAAACAAAAAAGCACAGTCATTGAAAATAAGCCTGAGGAAGTGTAACTGCCTCCAGCAAGAGCCTCTGCTACTCAGTTAAGAAAAGATGGTGTAGGTGGGACTTAGAGGCAACAGGATAAGAACCATGCGAGTGTTCGGGAGCAGAAGGGGAGCGCTACATATGGAGGTCATAGATAAAACAAAGTACCACGTTGCTGGGATTACAAGTCCCATGGCAATTTAAGAAACAGACTCTCAATGTGTCTTTAAAAAGATGGTATAAAAAGGGGAATAAATGAAGGCATTTATGTATCTGTGCATTTTTTCTCCCATGTTTGTTTGTAAGCATGGCTCTGAGCACAACCAAACATGCAGCCTGAGAGCAGATCTGCTACAAGGTGATTTATAAAGTGATTTAACTAGTTGCCTGGCGTGTAACCTGTGATAGGAGTTTTGAGAGCCCGTGGATAACTACTAAGGGAATCCACAAAAGAGAATGTGGAAGAACTAGCCTGTTGTCAAACTTAATGTAAGAGAGACTCAGGGGAGTCTGTAGTTCCAAAAAGAGGATGAACATCAATGCATTAGTGCAAGTAATTTTTCTTTTCTCAGCTATTTATTAAAAGACAGCTCTTCAGTTCCTCTTGATAGATTTAGGTTAGCTTGAGAAGAAATTCATCCCTCTCTCCTTTAAAATATAATACTGCCTCGGAATAAAAAATCCCAGACGTAGCATTAAACAGCTAGTATGATTTTTCTCAAATGTTATCTCTAGGAAATTTGAAATTAAATATATATGTTGATGCAACGCAGCAATTCTAAAATGTACAAAACCTTGTGTCTCTGTGACATTATGATTACATCTTAAGTACTTGAAAGATTAAACAGTCATAAAAGCTTTAAGTCACATATATTGCACTTGCAGTGTGGAAAGCATTTCTCTCCCCCCCAAAAAACCATGCAGCTCTTCCTGGAAAAATTTGACTTAGGTACAGTGAAATACTTATAATATTGTAAAGATTTTTAGTTAATCTTGTTAATCAATTAAAGCAACTGCTGCAGATCAATTGTGTAAGCTCAGAACAGCAATGAAAAACCTGTATATAAGCAACTTCCATTATACTGTCTTGTAAATATAGTGTTTTGTAGAGGAGCAAAGCTGTAGCAGTAGCATACTATATCTAGGCAAAAAGCTGTAGTTGAATTTTATTATGTGGGACATCCGTTTTCTTAAATGTCTGAAAACTTGTCATCAGTGTGATCTTGCCTCTTGGAAACCTTACGCTGTTGAAGTTTCGCTGACACTTGGGTTCATTAGTGTCGTTTAAACGTCCTATACCTTTGTGGAACAGGAAGGGTAGACAGACAGATTCACATTTTATTAACAAAATGAGTGAATGTATTTGCTCAAAGTTTCCAGTAAAAATCCACCTGCTAGAATGAATCCTAATGACTCATGAAATAGTTTTATTGACAATGATTTAGATTGTGATCCTGTCACTGTTTCTGTCAGGATGCTGCTGGCTTCCTCTTACACAAGGTTCCTTTTAGGACCAGGAGGGCCTTTGGGAGTTACTTGAATACCTAAGAGAAACTCATCCTTGATTATATCAATATTCCAAAGATTTTTATAATGCTTTTGCACTCTCTGACACCCAGAAAAGGGTTTGCATGGTTCTCCTTCTAGGAACTCTGTTGGTATGATATTTTGGGTGGGAAAAGATGAGTAGCACTAACACGCTCTTATTTCCATGTCGCAGACGTTACCCCACCGTTGAAATACGTGCTGAGACCTTCAATGGATCAACACATGTGCCTGTACCGTCTGACAGCGCTTTTCTTAAAGCCTTGCTTTTTGAACTGAGACTCATAGATGACCATATTTTTGTGGAGCATCGAGATACTTGTACTCGAATCAATCATTCGTCGGTGTATTCAGTTCGCACCGAAGGAGGGGATCTCTGGCCCGTGCTTGCTTTTCAGAAGAGTGGTCTGATATACGCGTGTCTTCCATTAGTTGAGGAGACCTTGGAGCCACGGCCACCCCTCCTTACCGTTGCTGGGCTGTCACAAGGACTGGCTCTTCTGTTAGGCATTGTGGACTACCTCTCTCCAAGTCGGAAAAATGAAGCAGAGATGAGTGCAAAAATAGGCCAGCTTCGAAATTTGCTTATACAGGCCTGTCCGCTCGGCACCCCCTTAAACACAAACATACGCAGCTTAAACAGCTCGTTTGATGACATTCAGGAAATGCCTACAGATGAGAATCAGCCGGCTTGGAGATCCAACACGTATAAAGGCAAACCTCAGGTTAACGTCTGTATCACTGAAAAAGTCAAGTGTATGCAGTATGACAAAAGAGACGTTGTGGACGTGTGGCAAGTTTATGGAGCTGTAAATTGCAAGGTGAGAGCATTTTATGTGCGACACTGACCAAAGTATTTTTCATGCGAGCACACTGGGAAAGTAAATACTCATGCCGTTCGACTTCGGTATGTGACCAGTGAATTTCTAATACTGTAATATTTCAATGTGTAACGAACTATTACATATTAGACTGATGCGTTAGTGGTTTTTATTTTGATCTTTACAGTTTTTTCCCTGAACGCTTCATGTATTTTTTCAGTAACTATTTATGGGACTTAAATTTCAAGCCACATTGCATGTATTTTCCCAAATTTTTCTTATTTTAAACGAAACAGGGAGAAGTCATTTCATACAGTCTTTGCATATAGAGACTAAGAAATGGTAGTGCTAACACCAAGTTTATTTCCAGCTATCTGATAAGCAATGTGTTAAATAATGATCAGAAACAGAATTTCTGAATGAGTCTTCTACAAGTGTCTTTACGTGCGCATTTTTAATTAATTTTCCTTCCAAACGAAAGTTTAATCTTCTGTCCTACTTTATTCTATTACAACATTTTGAATCCACGAATGTTGTTTGTTTGGCTGACATAAGAACAGGTGATACAGAATCTGGTGAAAGAAACTGGTTGTGTAGTTATTTTGGATGGGTTTGTATGTGACAATGGTTTTCATTGTTTAATATTAAAAATGGGTGAATATTGACTAAATGGATCAAGAATAATTATGAAATACATTAAAATTTGTGTTTTCTATAATTGATGTATTTGTTCTGAATTATGCTTAGGAAGCACACTGTATTAGTACACTGTATTTGTAACTGCCAGTGTTTTAAGAGGAGAAAGCCCTAATAAAGTGGATCGTGGTAATTTAGTTATTAGCAAGAGGTGGGATACTCATCTCCGAAGGGAGCCAACCTAAGTGCTGCGCTCCGGAAGACTGGGTTGTTTCCCGCCAGCCACGCTGGTGGGGATTATGTGGGCGAACAGCTTCCTGCCCTCAGAGGGACGAGTTTCTCGGTCGTCTTGCAGAGCGGATGGCCTTACATAAGAAGAAAGCCCTGGTGTAATCGTGCGCTGCTGAGCTGGCACACGGAGGGACGAGACAATGGATGCGCTGCACGTGGTTGCTGCGAGAAAGCTGACATGGGACCACAGTGGCCATTAATAGCATGCTCGAATCCATTAAGCGGATGTTGTAAAAGTAACTGAATTAATTAGACTATCACCAAGCGTGTTTATGTAACGTTCGTAATGATGTAGCTATACAGTAAGTCCTTGGCTTGCTTATCTGCCGTTTTCTTGCTAAAGAGCGTTTGTCAATTAAGACACATTTAGCTAAGACTGCGTCGCTAGCCCTACTGTGGGAAAGGCTACAGAAATGGGGAAGGGACTTTGTTTTGGAAGTACTTGTCAGTACTAATGTTTGAAGCTGGCTGAAAATTTTTAGTGTGTTTGGTTTTGGTTTTTTTTAATGCTTGTATTTGATTTTTGAACACCTAATTCTGACTTGAGGGAGATACTTTAGAATAACTTCTTGACTTTGTTTTTTCAAGTGTGACATAGAGGGATCTGCACCAAACGTAACCCTCAGTTTGAACCTCCCGACTAATGGTCCTCCTCTCCAAGATATCGTGGTCCATCATTGTGTGACTTCTGTTGACCCTGCCATGCTGATGTCCAGTAGTGCCGAGCCACTGGATGATTCTGTGTATAACGGACCTTACAAATTTCCTTTCATTCCTCCTTCGGATTCATTCAACTTGTGTTACTACACTTCCCAGGTAATAACATCCCTGACCCTCGTTATTTTCCAGTCTTCACACAGGAGTAAAAATACCAGTGGTGTTGAACGTGTCTGAGTTTCAGTCCAATACAGGCGGGTAGAATGTTTTTTATATAATAAACTGCTTGGAAGGCACTTCAGGACTTGAGTCATCAGAGTCACGTTCAGGAGGTGCCGGTACCTTTGACTGCTTGGCGTGGCTTTTCTTACTTTAAATGAACCACTTAGAGTCCTGAATTAGACAATGAATCCAGGCTGAGATGTCGAGTGCGTGTACCACAAATCTGTGTATCGCAAGCAGCCCGAAGAGTTTGGCACAGTCAGCAATTAATATGTGTTTGTTGCTTTTTAAAGTACTTTAGCAATGAAAACAGTATATAACTGATCTTATGATGATGGTGTTAATTTATCTTGAGAATGAATATAGTTTTTTCCAGGTTCCTGTTCCACCAATTTTGGGATGTTATCAACTCATTGAAGAGGGATCACAGTTAAAAATAACAGTTAATTTAAAGCTTCATGAAAGCATAAAGAATTCTTTTGAGTACTGTGAAGCTCGTATACCTTTTTTCAACAGGTAAGAATAAAGAAAACCTAAATAAATTTCTTCTATTCCTCTGTGATCTTCCTGAAATGAACCTGTCAGGAGTCAATATAACAGATTATGCTCCATCAAAGTACTGCCACTGGGCACCGACCTTGCAAATATCGGGAAGCCCCCTCAGAATTCTTGTAATTTCCAGAATACAGAATTGTACCAGAATATTTGGTAACGTTCTGAATACTTCTGTTGCGCATCCTGTTTCTCTGTGGTATTTTTTCAGGTGAAACACTGCCACAATCCTCCAGGTGGATTAAGTCTCGAGATCACTTCCAACCCAGGGTTACCTGTTCCTTAAGACTGCTAATCCTAGCTACAGATCAGCTTATCAAAAATACAGTTATTTAAAATTAAAACGATAGTTTTCATTTAAGCCTCTCTAACAACTGCCATGACTACGCTGTCACATAATTATCATGAAAATTTAAAGATGAAATGATACAAAGTTGCTGATGCTGATTGTAGTGTTAGTAAAACACTATCAGTGAACTAAAGACAGTAGAATATCAACAGCTCTTTTATGATTACTGGGTTGCGACCACAGTGATTTCCTCCTGCTCTGTAATTTCTTTTCAGAATTAGCAGTGTGCTCAGATAGGTATGATTTGTCCGTACGCACGTAAATAATGTCTTTCAGCATTTTGTTGCTTTCTTTAACAAAACGGGTGTTAACAAATACTGATACTAATTCCAGTGGTTTTATTTCTCCTCTGTCATACTGTAGGGGCCCAATCGCTCAATTAGAGTACAAAGTTAGTTACGGCCAACTGGATTTGTCACGAGAGAAGAGCCTGCTGGTTTGGGTCATCGGTAAGCAGAATACCCCTGTGCACTCTTACTTCTTCCCCCAGTCCATTTCGTATAGTGTAGGCACAGCTGTAGAATTTCTCATAGATGCTGTTTCTGGCTTTAGGACAGAAGTTCCCTAAATCTTTGGAAGTTTCTCTGACTGGAACCGTGTCTTTTGGCACTGCAGGCAAAGAGCACCCAACTGATTATGTTTGCTCTGGGACCACTGCTTATGTAAAAGTAAGTTGCAGGCTCTGTGAAAAGAGGCCTCAGTAGTCATTATTTTATTATCTTAAATTGGCTAGGAAGATACCTTGTTTCTAAATCAGGCGTAATTGTTAGCCTCTTTGTTCTCAGCATGGAGTTTTCTGGTTTTTTGCTTACAGGATTTGACATCCTGTCATTTTGGAGTACGCTTCCACACCAAGAGCATCCAACACAGATGTCAGTATTTGTGCAGCAAGCATGACAAAATGCATCTGATATTGTTTTCCCTCTCTTTCTATAGCTGTATTTTAGGATCCCAGACTTTACACTTACTGGATGTTACGTAGACCAGCACTCTATTCAGATCTTTGTACCAGGAAAACCCAAAATTACTGCATGTGAGTTGCTAAAAATGTCATTTATTTAACTGAAACTGTGTATTGAAGCTAATGAACTGGATGTCAATGACTAAAACGATGTAGCTAAAGTTGGACAAAGCTTTTTCCTGGTTTGCTTGGGACATCCCAGAAATTTTGTTCTCTGCTTTGTGGGGTTTTTTTTGTGATGCTTAAAGAGTCCCTGGAGTAGGGACTGGCATCTCCCTTTCAGATGAAAGCTCCTGTTACTCAGTTACAAAGTCAGTCTCTCTCTTGGGCTCTCTCCCCTTCGCCCTGTGATGTTTTACTGTGCTCTAGACGATGGCAGAACTTTTACCGGGGGGGCAGAGAATGCCTCTCTGTAGTCCAGCCCCTTGCTTAGGGCACTTTTGTCAGAGACGTGAACGTGGATGGGCAATACCCAGGTATTGCGTGCAAGGTGAGACGGTTGCTGTCCGTGTCATCACACCAACGTCCCTCGGTGGATGTGGCGCTACATGGAATCTGTGGAGCAGAAACCAAATCTGCTTATTCTTGAGTTAACACATGACTACTTCCAAGTCTGCACCAAAAATACACTAATTGGGAGCAGAGTAGGCACTCATTAAACCTGAGCAGTACTGTCTAATGGAAGCGTTTTTATTTGTAGCTCTCTATCTGTTGCAACTTCTGTCAGTCATGTTAGCAGAAGTCTGTAAATGCCTTTCGAAAACTGTGATCTACACTGTTAATTTTGTGACAGGTCACATTCAATCCTAAATTGTAACACAAAACCCAACGTTTTCATACTGTATGTTTTATATCGAGTATGCAATTTATATTCATTGAACAAAATCCAAGCCATCCACCTGCTTTTGACTTAACCTCTGTTTGAATTTTAAGCTCATGACTGATACATTAGTAAAGGTAATTGAAGCTGAGACTTTAAATGTCTCATTATCAGGAACGATTTTCAAATAATAATAAGGGTCTTACAGTTTAAAGAGGCCATTATACCTTTTCTGTAAACTAGTAAGGATGGATTAGTAGTCTCTTAACTTGAATGAAGGAATGTCTGATTGTAAGGCACCCTGTAATGCTTATTTTTCTTGCCTGTTTTTTTTTTTAGCCCGGGAACTGATTTCTTCCGATTACTACATCTGGAATTCCAAAGCACCAGCACCTATGGTGTACAAAACCTTACTTGACTAATTTGCCCGTGAATGATTTTTGTATTTAAACAAAACAGACAGCTAATGAGAGTAATGTCATGATACCGTGAAAATAAATATTCTCCAGCACTTGTACTTTGTATGTTTGCTTAAAAATTTCTGTTGAGGAAAAACAGAAGAGGTCACTTCTCTTAAAAACATAAGTTGGTTTTAAATTGGTTAGTCCCAGATAAGAGCGTAGAGAAGACAATTTGAAATGTACATGCTGTGGCCATCCCTTCTGACATGTACTAGTACAAAATAAGTACCTAGTGATACAGATACAGACTGGTACGATTGGGCACGTCTTCTGGGAGGACGCCCAGTTACTTCATTGGTTTTGTAAACCAGAGAGCTCACGGGACATGAAAGCTTTCAGTGTCTTATTCCTGTCCTGAAGTCACAAGAATCTGATTAAGTCCAGATTAACAGGTCCGTTAAAAGCAAGAGTTCTGTTATTTTCACGAGATATGTGAACGAGTCATACGAGTCAATAATTTACAAGAATTTTAAGAGAGGGAGTATGGCATGAGTGGGGCTTCTAAAAGTGGAGGTGATACAGGAGTCTTTATTGCCTCTGCCAGCAGAAGCAGTGAGTTCCCTCTCATACACGCCTGTGAACTGCGTTGCTCTGAAAGCTCGCGTTAGTGAGGATCCAGAGGTCTGAACCTGGTTTTACAAATCACAAAACTAGCTCTGAGCAGGAAAAAACAGCTAAGTTTGCTGGAGGTTCCAAAAAACATCACTGAGCCCTTTTCCCTGGAAAAATAGGCGGAAAAGGACTCAGTTTACAGAGGCAGACCTCTAATTTTGAGAAGAAAATTGGTATCTGCAGGAACACAGGAAATGGACTTTAAGAGAGTTATCAGGAAATGAGCAAATTCTGAAAGGCTGGTGAAAAACTGAGAGAACCTGGAGAGCAGCACAAAGGAAGAGAAGAATGCCATCTAATAACCGAGCATGCCGGCTGCTCCTGCCGTACCTCTTGTTTAACTGTACGCTGTGTGATAAATAAGATTAGTGATTAGGTAAGGAGAAAAGTTTTAAGCTGTAATTTAAAAAATGCTTAGATTGAGATAGTAATCTAATTGGTTGGTTAAATGTTCTAAAGGGTGGATTAATTCATGTGAAACATGCCGTTACTGCTATGCAAACTTTGAGAACAGAGCTATGCTCTGAGCCTTGTCACACAGGCGATGTGTCCGTTTTGATCAGCAGGCAAAAGGCAAATTAATGATTTTCCCCAGAATCCAGCCCCTACCTGTTACAGTCGTCCGTGTGCCTGGACAGCACAGCGTGAGTGGGGAGAGGGGCTCGCCCTCTCTTGGAAGGGTTTCGATCATGTTCTGTACGCCAGGCGCCCACCGCAGGATTTCAGCGCGCCGTGTTTGCTTTCCACCTACCCGTGAGAAAGATGGGAGCTGTCTGTTCTGCACGGCAGCGCTGCGGAGGAATGGCTTTTCTTCTTCACGGGTGTTCAAAGAGTACTCCCCAACAGACGCTATGAAGCACTGGGACTGCCAAAATTCACAGTGTGTCACAAGAAAAGACCCCTTGCACTTAATAGCAGGGGGTCCTTCCCAAATCATGTTCCTTTCGGTTTCCTTCTTGTCCGTGTCTCTCACTCTCTCGAGGCTAGGAGAGCTGCAGTGCTCGGGAACGGAGGGCTGCTGCTTTAGGTTGCTTTGCGCGCACCTGTCAATGCAAGTTTGGAGGGAGGGAGGAGGTGGGTGATGTTTCTCTTCTAACCCTGAGCAGTTTTGTACAACTTCATGCAAGCCATCACCCGAAAGGGCTGTCAGGCACCGGCACGGGCTGCCCAGGGCAGTGGTGGAGGCACCGTCCCTGGAGGGATTGAAAAGACGTGTAGATGTGGCGCTTGGGGACGTGGTTCAGTGGTGGGCTTGGCAGTGATGGGTTAATGGTTGGACTTGATGATCTTAAAGGTCTTTTCCAAGCTAAACAAGTCTATGATTCTATGATTATAAGGCTTTGCTCCATAAACCTCTGGATTATAACTCCAGCACGCTCTGGCTGCCGTGCTCTGCCCCTGCTCAGGGACAGCTCTGTAGTAAGAAGGGGGGAAGGAGGCTGCATCTGCCTTTTTTTAAAAGTGTGGCTGAGGTCTCTGGCAGGCTTGAGCGTGCAGCATGCCCCGTTCTTTGAAAAGCACCCATGAACGAGTCAGGCAGCGAAACAGAGCCGGCTAAACCGGCACACTCCTTAATCCAACAGTCGTGTGCAACAACTGCGAGACACCCGCGCTGGTGGAGAAAGAGTCGGATGAAGCCTTTCCCCTGGCCTGATGGCTACACTTGCCTTTTGGGAAGGGGAAGGGCCTGTTCTCGTGGGTGCTTCATAAATCCTAGCAAGCTAGTAAAGTAAACTTAGTAGTAAACTTAGCAAGCTTAGTAAACTAGATGGCTAGCAACTGGGGTCTGTCACGACTGAGGTACCGTTAGGCATGACCTGCAGAGCACAAGGCATGGAGAGAAACGCGTGGTGTGTGTAGAGGTTTCGGGTGCCCCGGGGCTGGGCAGCAAACGGGGACGCTGGGGAGATGACACTGGAAGCTGGAGTTCAAGGAGTTACAACTGACTAAACCCTTCTGTGCATCTCTCTGTTCCCTCGTAGTTCCCCAGGCAATTTCACTGTTTCTCTACGTGCTCTGACCGTTTTGCTGTTTTAAGAGGGAGAAAAAACACTTCAAAAACTAAATCAGGAAGATGAGCCCAAGGACTCCATGGCAGAGGTGGTATCTAACAGTAGTTCTGATGGGCTCTAAAGGCGATTAAGCCCTGTGTCACTGCTATTCCTTTAGCTCTTTTAAAAAATCACGTGTTTAATTCAACAGTTTCTTTAAAAATACTCTGTTAAACAGAAAAAAAAAGAATACTCTTTTGGTACAGAGTGCTGTTTCTTCTATAAGAGCGCTTGCTGCTTGAAGCGCTTATATTTATAACTTCGTTACGGGCATAGACTGTATGAGATCGATGCAGATAGCTTTGCACAAAGACTTTCAAAAGAAGTGGCCAAAGAGTTCTCCAGACTTAGTATTGCATTTCAAAGAGCTAGAAGAAAACTAACACGCAAACCCTTGAAAAGAATAACCAGAAGCACTTAAATAAATACTGGCTTGTCAACCCGACGTTTTTCCCAAACAAAATAATGGGCATAAATAAGAAGTTAATAGAGAACTCGCTTCATTAATAAAATGAACTTGCTTCGTTTCATTGAAATTTTGGAGTAATGTAACTAATGCCAATTAACATGAATTTAAAGCAAATATATACTGTCAAACAAGCTTTTTAGATGAGACCGCACGTTTAGTTGGCAAAGAGAATTGATGTAACAGACCTCTAAGCAATTAAAATAATCCAAAGTCCACGTATAACCCATTAAACAGTAAAAACTGGCTGACATTTCCAAACGCAGTGGCAATGGGGAACCATCATCAAACGTGTTTTGGAGCCCGACAGTGTTATTTAACACTTTCTGGAAGGTGTGGAAAGAAATGGGGAATTTGCATTGATGAAGTTCACGGAGGGTGCAGTGGCCGAGAAGGAGCAATTACTGAAGGTGCTGAAGCCCTCGTTCAAACCCTGATGGTCTGAATGTCTCAGGAAAAAAAAACCCAAACCTAAAAAAATAAAAGTAGACGTTCCAGCACAAGCAGGTGCAAAGGTGTGGATCCGAGATACCAGGTGAGAGGAAAAGGGGGCCAAAGAGTCTCAAAAAGACCTCGTATGGGGCTTAGGTGTGCAGTGCTGTGGCCAGAAGGACCAGTGCAACCACTGAATGCACATGGAGCAAAAATGCAGGAGGAGTACCTGGCACTGGTGTGACGCTCACCAACCCACCTGGCCCCCATTTCTAGAAAAGGGCAACGGAGCTGGGGAAGGGTCTGGGGCACAAGTGCTGTGAGGAGCGGCTGAGGGACCTGGGGGGGTTTGGCCTGGAGAACAGGAGGCTGAGGGGAGACCTTCTCGCTCTCTGCAACTCCTTGAAAGGAGGTTGGAGCCAGGGGGGGTCGGTCTCTTCTCCCAAGGAACAGGCGACAGGACAAGAGGAAACGGCCTCAAGTTGCGCCAGGGGAGGTTTAGGTTGGATATTGGGAACCATTTCTTCCCCGAAAGGGCTGTCAGGCCCTGGCACAGGCTGCCCAGGGCAGTGGTGGAGTCCCCATCCCTGGAGGGATTGAGAAGACGTGTAGATGTGGTGCTTGGGGACATGGGTTAGTGGTGGCCTTGGCAGTGCTGGGTTAGCGGTTGGACTCGATGATCTTAAAGGTCTCTTCCAGCCTAAACGATTCTATGATTCTACGGAAAATGGCCAGCCTCTGAAGCTTCCGAGAGCTCCTGAGCTCCTCACCGAAATCTCCCTTGTTCTTCATCCCTACCCGCTTGCTACCCTTGGTGTAGCCTGCCTCTCCCTCAAAGTGTTGTGTCCAAAGGCTTGTGCCGAGGTGCCACGGTGAGGAAAGGGATCTCTTCAGGTGTCTTATGTGCATTCCTCCCACTCCAAATCTTGAATTGTACCAGAAACAAGACAGGACCAGGAAGCCACCTTCCCTTGACTGGTAACCACTGCTGGAGAACAGCTTCCCAGGCCCCCCGGGGAACACCCTCCCACCACAGTCACCTTGACCGTATCTCCTGAGCTTGCCAGTCATATTGGGAGCCAGAGTCAAAAGCATCACCAGTGTCCATGTGTGAGACAACAAGTGTCCCCCTCAAATTCATAGGGCCTGTTCCTCTCACCACAGAAGGGAATTAGTCCACCTAACACGGTTCAATGTTGTCAAATCTGTGCTGGCTGTTACTTATCACTGCTCATAATTTGGTGCTTTTCTAATTTTCTGGAGGCCCTTTCCGCCCGTGAGGGTCCAAAGGTATTTGGTGACATCCCCATGGTATGTGCCAGTTCCTCAAGTACTTTGGGGTAAATCCTGTTAGTTCAGATGATAATTTGTAAGCAGCTGCTTTTTCTACATAATTTAGCCCTTCCCTCCTCTGCATTTTTATCCTGTTTTTACCAATGTTAACTACTTTGGCCATTTGTTAACAAGTGAACATCGAAACAACAAGGCACAATTCAACGGCAGTTGTCCTCTATTTATTCACGCTACCCTACAAACGTGCCACACTTTTTGTCCTATTTGTACAAGCCCTGCTGAGTTTTAAGCCGTAACAGAGCTTGTGAGTAAGCCCATGTTTGTGCTTCACTACTTTTGCTGTCTCCTTCACCACCACCATCCTTTAGAGGATGGCAACACTTTAGAAAATACCCGCTCCCCTGGGCAGCCTTGTCTCTTTGGCTTCTTGCCCACAGGCTCCCACTTACCAACTTTCTGAATGTATCGAAATTTGGTTCTATTCCCTCTTTTTCCCATGGCTGGAGTTCTCCAAGCTTTATTTTACTGTTATCTCCCACATTGCCTCCCGCTGTCCCATCGTCCGTTGGCTCCTCAGTCCTCAGGTTGGGATCCGAACCTGGACCACGTTGTATCTGCAGCAAGAATTTAATGAATAGTCAGCATGGACAAAATACCACGGTACTAACAACAGCACCTTTCAGGGTGGAGAAAACCAAGCCCACCCAAAGCCGTGTCCATCCTCAGAGCACCATGGCAGGAAATCCCTGCAGCCCTCAACCCCGAAGGAGCCGTCAGGTGAGAGTTTTGTGGATCCCAGTTTGGGAAGTGCAAGCTTCCTTGGGAGAGCTGCTATAGCACGGTAGGCGTTGTTCCTAAATTCCCTTCCCTTCATGCCACCCCAAGTTATTCAGGTGCGGGAAACAGAGAATAGAGTTTTAACTCTCAGTCTGACTCCCGATGATAAGAATGCTAAAAATTCCTTAGGCACGAGTGGGACCTTCTACGGGCCCGGCGTAGGCCACTTGGATACGTGCATCTCCTCAATTACCTAAAATTTTCCTTCATTATTTCCACAAATCACATTTTGCCCTTCGATGCACCAATCTGCCAATTTTTGCAGGAATAAAAGATGATGATTCATGCAGGGGAGCGGGTTCTGAGAGAAAACAGAAAAATGTTATCCCAAAAATTCTCTCTCTTGTGAGCAGACTGGCAACAAAGCCACTGGCTCTCTCCACCCACACCCAGACTCAAAGGACCAGAGGTTCGCTGCTTACTGCAGCCCCTCCAGGAGACAGGACAACTAGCAGCGTGTTCCCAAGAGGCTTTCAGAAGAAATCAGCATCCTTGGAGCTTGAGTGCTGGTCCATAAGGAGCTGCTGCATGGGCGGGATGTCTGGAAGGACAGCAGTCCCACCAGTCCATCCCAAGTCAATGGGGCCGGAGAGGAGCTGGAAAACAGAGGAGCTGTGCTGCTCCCAGGGGAAGGGATGGCCCACTGTACCCCGAACCTCACCCACTGCCCGCAAAGGGGCTGTAGGGCTCTCCCAAAAGGCTTCCCATCCAAGAAGCCCCATTCGCCTAGATGGCTCATCCTCAACAAATCAAGCCAAATACTGCTGGGGAGGTCTCAACCCTCATGGAGTTTTTTTTCAAGGACTCACAACCCACAATGCAACTAAAAATGAGATATTTTAAGGCAAAGGCCTGCCCCCTTTTCCCCCTCTTGCTTTCACTGAGCACCCTAGAAACCTGGTTGAGCTCTAGATAATTTTTTGAAAGCCTGATGCCATCTGTAGCGACACGTAACGGCAAAAGACTAAACCCAACCCACTTTCTTCCCGACGATGAGATCAGCTGGTCGCTTTTGATTTTCTCTAGAAACCTATCTCTTCAGGATCTTTTTTTTCCTTTTTTTTTGAAGTCAAAGTCTGTTTCCCGTTTGGTAGGTGACCTGTTTAATGTTTTCCCTGTGTCTGGGAACTCCTTAGTGTAATTAGCGACCTTTGAACTCCACAACTAATCCTGAGCTATTTTGTATTCCTTACTCATCTTTAAGGCTGGACCTTTCTTTTCTTTTGAGTCCGCTGCCACAATTAAAGAAGAAACAGCTGCATTTCAAAGGGATTCCAATTCCAGAAGCTTAATCGTGATTGACATGTTCTTATTCTAAGCTATAAGAAACTCTAAGAGTCCTTTCTTGGGTTAAAACTTCAATCATTTTCTAAAAAATTATCTCAATATGGATTTTATTCATTTTCTTTGATAACCATTCTTTGTGATTTTTTTAACTTGAAAGATGCTTTGAGTTTGCGATGAATATGAACTGCGCCCACCGAAGAATGAACGGTGTCAGGCGCAGGCTAGATGCAGAAGTGGCTTAATTCCATTTATTGTCAAAATCTGATTATGAAACCTGACGTCCGCCACGGAGCTTGACATCCTTCCATATGCCCAAAAGGTAGGAGAGGTGAAAGCGCTTGCAAATGAACCCCAGGAAGGCTGGGGAGGGAGACAGCAAGAAAGCATTCTCCAGAAACCTACATTTTTTTAACCTGTTTTTCCCAATTTTTACAGCGCAGATTAAAAAGCCGTTGCCCTACAGCCCACGAAGAACCCTTCTTCTCTCTTCGAGAAATGAATTCTCCGGGAAAAGTCACCGCAAAAAGCGACCGCCATAAACCAGAGATAATTCGTACGGTTTAAAATCATCCCCACAACCGCACAACAAACCCTGAACGAGGCTGCGGTGCTTAAATCTCTTCCGAGGGCTGATCCTAGAAAACGACGGCAGCCTGTCGGGTCCCGTTATTTAATTATCTCCGTCTCACTTTACATTCGAATTCAGCGTGACCTCTGAAAGCCGGGCTTAAAGAGAAGAAGAAAAATCTGTTCGGGTGCGTGTGCTGGCGGAGGTCCCCACGCGCGGCGGGCACACGGATCCGCGGGCACCGCTCGCAGCCGCGTCCGTAAACCTGCGCGAAACGATGCCGAAGGGCCCCGGGTGAGGCAGCAGGCGAGACGCCGCGTTTCTAAGACAAAGGTCAAATAAAAAAAAAAAAGGATGTTAATAAACAGCCCTTCGGTTTAAAGGGACTTTTTTTTTTTTTAAGGATTACATCTTAAATTCCAACAAATCAGATTTAGGAGTTACTGAAAGTGAAATTGATCCATCCCTCAGCCAAACTTTGCAATACTTTCCTGTTCTGACATCATTTAGATAGTTAGCTGTATTATCAGATTAAAAACCATTGTACAGGGCCGCTGAAAGGAAAAGGAGCCAAAAAGCTAAACACTGCCTGAATTCTGAACCTTTTAACCTGGCTGAAGTACGTTGGTCCCTGTTATGCAAATACCTTCAATCCTCTGCTAAGTTCAGTGGAAATAATTTTCTTGAATGACAGGTTTATTCAGCAAGGATTCAGTTGGCGATTAATCCCCCTTTGATCTAAGGTATTTCACTTAACTACCAGTTACCTCGTCCTGACAAAGTGCAACCGAGATTAGGGAGATCACTAGAACACGACCAGGGTGTGCATTTATTCTCCCCAACCGTTCAAAGCGAAGGGCCAAGAATGCAATCTATTTTCAGTATTTGAAGATGGAAAGTCCTGTCTCCTAAGTTAGAAAGTCAATTGAATACCAAATGGTGTTTGGTCCTGACGGAACGGGACAAACGGCTGAGACATCGTCTTCAAAACCAAGATATTCCCACCAACTGTGATTTTTGCTACGACCTACCCCGAGACCTTGTTTTGCAGCCAGGTTTTCCCTCGCTCTTACAAAGCTGCTGCTTTATTTCAGCTTTAGCGCGTGGCGCACGTAGAAGCTCTCTGCTTTTGAAAAAGCAGATGAGGCGCAACGTTTTCCAATTTTAATCTGTTCAATATTATTCCTTGGGATTCACCTTGCTTTTTTGCTAAAATATCCCTTTTCTACTCCTCCAGCGAGTACAGGCGTGGTGCAGTATTTTGTGCCAAAACCTGTTTACGAAGGAAAATACATCACGACTGATTACAGAAGTCATTCACTAAAATAAAAGATTTAAGGTAACTGATCTCTGGCTGCCTGACACCTGAAGCAATGTAGTTTTTTCTTTGCTTATTCATTCGCCAACATGTTGTCTTTTTACTGAATTATGACATCATTTTGTAGAAGCGTAAACTGCAAAAATGCTGCAGCGACCCAGACGGCACCACGGGAGCGCGGTCCTGATCCGGGGCTTAGCAGGGTCAGCCCGCCAGAAGCTGATTACAGGATTGGGCGTAAAGCTTTATTTTCTTATTGCAAGTGGAAAGGCGGAACAATATCATTTGCAGGATTTTTTTTTTTTGGTTAAAGTGGCCGCCAGGATTTTCACTCTAAACTCTCTGACTTTAGGGGGGTTGTTTGTATGTAAAGACGCCCGGGAGAGGGGAGAAAAATTATTTTATTCCACTTTTAGGACTTTACCCATCCTGAGATATTAGGCAGTTGCTTAAACAAATTCCTTGTCCGTAGGATCTGTTAAAACCAACCTCCTAAAGCTGAACCGTGTACATACGTCTTTGCAGAATCAGGGCTGTATTGGGGCATTTCTGCGTTCCACAGGCGACCTTTAAACCATCCTTCAGATACATTGTTGGCGGGTTTATTCCCTTATATTAAATACTTTGAGTTTTTACAAAGCTGCTCCGTGGGGCGAGGACTTGCACGTGACGGGGCTGTAGCCTGCGCTGGGGTCCCCCCACCCCGGCTGCGTCCCCTCCTCATTTACTCCCATTTCCAATGAAAATTTCCAAAGCATTTTCTTGCGGGACTCCTCGCCTGCAACAGCCGTAAAATCCCCCCAAAGGCTCATCGAAGGCCCCATCACACTTGATCAGGTCAATAATACACAAACTAAGAAGGATTTGCACTCGAGACAGTAACAGCTTCTTAAGACCCATTACAGTGTAGTGGGTTTAGGAAAGAAATCCCTTTTAAGAAATGCCAAAATCTGGAGTAACGTGATGGTCTATAAGGCTTTATGGTCTTTATGGCAAATATAATGTTACATGTATTCATGATTCGGTAAAAATAAAAAGGGAGGATTTTAAAATATTACCTATATTTACTATATTGACTATACAAACTCCACGACGAGCCAGCGAGGGAAAGAAATGAAGCTTTGAAAATAAGCCAAAAGCGTTGTCTGCCTACCGTTATAGCATAACAAATACGACACAGTGACCACAAGCAATCAAAGCAAAGCCCCATGCTGATCTCTGTACTGCCTCATTGGTGACAGATAATTGATGACTCGATTTAGCTAATGACTACATTAAATTATTTAGGAAGATTGGGTCGTATTTATATGAGATACAGAAAATGCCTCAACTGCATCACTTGCTTTTTAAGCACAAACGAAAAATGTGGAGGGGGTGTTCTTTCTTTCAACAGTGGTTGTGTGAGTCTGTGTTCATGTATATACAACGTATATGTATATGCAACATATATGTATATATGTAGTATAAATAAGATGAGAAACACCTTAAGACAAAATATCTGAATGGCGTTTATCGGTTTCGTTGGCTGTTTTTCCCAAATCGAGTGATAATAAACTTTCATCAAATACATCATATAGGATGATATTCTATTCTGATTACATTAAAAGCCATTTCCTAATTAATCATAGTAATCTGTTGCTTAATTTCTCAAGAAATAAGCATTTGTTCACAAAACAGAAGGCACCTTCAGCACCCCTCGCGTGCGGATAATTTCTCTTTTCAGCCCTCAGCAGCATTTCTAGAGGACAAACACCTTAAACCACTGCGCAGAGCTCTGTTTTAAACGTAACGTACAATAGGTCAAGCTCCTAATTTCAATAAAGGGCAGGGATATATTAATAAAGGAAGAACTTCATTTACTTCAGCGACGCTGCCGTTTCCATGGGCAAGGCTGATCTTCTTCAAAGGCCTTTTCTGCCCTCCGGTGGTGACACCAAACCATCGCTTCAGCTGCAAAAACCGGCCTTGCAGGAAGGGATGGCTTCTTATTCCCTGTTTATTTATCTTGCTCATACGCCTCGGGAGGGTTATCCAGCAGGTCAATGGTTCACTGGTGCAACTGGTTTGCTGCACCCTTCTATCGCGTGAG
Source organism: Phoenicopterus ruber ruber (assembly GCA_009819775.1). Lineage (NCBI taxonomy): Eukaryota > Metazoa > Chordata > Aves > Phoenicopteriformes > Phoenicopteridae > Phoenicopterus > Phoenicopterus ruber. Next base: position 5,711,686 of record CM020219.1, read on the forward strand.
CATTGCGAATGCCTTTGCGCTGCTGCCTTGGAGTCAGCCATCCCGGTCTTCACCCTTTTTATTTTCTCCTTTCATTCATTGCTCCTCTAGGTCGATGTTTCCTCAGAGTTTGGCTAGGGGTAGCTTAATTTTGGGGCTGGAAGAGGGTCAGGAATGACTCTGCTACCGACGCTTTGCCTTTGCAAATCATTAGGCTCGTTCTCAGCTTAATGCCGCAGCAGCTCCCAACCCCTCCAAGCCCAGAGCAGACACATCTTCAGCCCGGGCCACTGCAGCTCTCCGGGATGGCCCAGGTGAGCAGAGAGAGATACATTGTGCTGGGAAAACCTCTGATGACTACAACAAGCTGTGCAAAGCTTTGAAATGGGCTCAGGATTGTATTCTCAAATTGCTATGAAATCACTTTGCCACTTGCAGGACTTCTCCAAGGTTTCTTCCAGCTGCCACACCTGCAAGACCCGGGAGCGCAATATTATGCACCTTTCACCCCTAAACCCCATTAAAAACGCAATAGCAAGCATGAACTATGATTTTTGTTTCCATTTATCTACTTACTGGCAGAAAAAGTGTGTCCATACTTAACCCTGAGCTTAACTGAAAGCCAGTAGAAACAAAGTCAGACTCCAGTTGGTACCATTGTATTTATTGATACCGGTGGGTGAGCTGAGATTGCAGGCTAAGTAATTTGAAAAATAACGCTTTGCGTTGCAAAAACAGACACATTTGGCCTCAAGCCGCAGAGAGAACAAGCAGCACGAAACGACGTCAATCCATTCCTGCAAAATCGCTTTTCGAATCGCTGCACTCCCAACCCTTGCTCTAATGCATCGATTACGCTTCCCCATCTCATTTGTGCTTGTCCGAGGAGCAGGCTGGAGAACAACCGGTGCCAGATGAAGGGAGTTTTATTGTCCGACCAACTTGAGAAGAGAACCGGGGGCTATCACCGGGGGAATAAGTCATCTCTAGACATTTCTTCACCTTCTCAACAGGTGCACATATCTGTTTCTGCAGCCGAAGGGAGCTGCTTTCCTACCTGAAACCGTAGATCCGCAGGCGAGCTCCTGGTGGCACTTCTAATTCAATTAACTTACTCACTGGAACTACCGGAGAAACTAAATATGACGAGAACAAGAGGAGAGGCTGGGCCAAATTAATAGGACGAGATCCTTTTACAGGCTGGCCAGCAATCCTGATTAGCAGCCCTGAAAAGCAAATTGGAACAAGCAAATTGCTGTTGAAAAATTCTTTCAGCACTCGGCTGTTGCTACTCAGCCGGTCATTGCCGGGAGTCAGAGGTTGAAAAATCCCGGGTCGGCGCTGACAATGGAGGCATTATTATGACAAACATTTACATTTTATTTATTGAAGTGTTGGAGGTAGATTAGTCTCATCTTCAACTGCTCTGGATGGACTGCACCGTTCTGAGGGAAGACTAGCGGAAACAAGCATTTTATTGTGGGGAAAAAAAAAAAATTGTATTTTCAACTCCTGGCCTAATGAAAGGAAACTCAGGTTTTGAAGATTACACTCAGGAGAAAGCTTTCGTCCCTCAGGACTCCTCCTTTTTAGGAACAAGCACAGTACAGGGGATTTTTCCTGATTCCAAATCAAGTTCTCTTGAAAAATAATGTCATTTTATGCATATGGCTGACTTGACATGTGCTTTACGCACAAGTCCTGCTGCTTTCCTTCATGGAGACCAGGGTACACAGCAAACAATCCATTCAAAGTGTCCAATCAAAGCTTTATACGGATGCAAACTAGTGTGTGGGTATTGTTTAAGTGGTTGTGGAATTGAATATAGCGATCACATATGCACGGGATATTCGTTAGCTTGTAAAAAGAATAATTGCATGTTCATAGCTGCAATTCCCACTGAACCTTTTGACTTTAAATAAGCGGCGGCGAAGGAGAGGGAGGGGAAGCTGAGCTGGGGGAACAGAGACAAGTAGCAAATCATATGCACATCATGAAACATCCTTCTTCTGACTTACGTCCCAGATTTTATTTTATAGATAATAAAGCACCGATGCATCTGTAGAATAAAATGTTGGGAGAAAGAAAAGGGAAACGCGCCCAGTTAGAGCCCAAGTGAATGGTTTCAACTGGAAGAATAATTACGGCGATTAAGCTGTAAGTTCCTCTCTCTCGTGGCAGTGCTGGCTCCGACGCAGCGGGTCCCACGCCAGCGCTCGTGTTCCCGGGGAGGGCTCTGACCTCACATGCCCAAGCGGGGGGCACCACCTCCGGGAGTCTGACCTAAAAAGCTTGGGGTCCTGCTGCTATGGAGCAACAACATCCATTGCCACCCTCCTCCCCGGCGCTCGTGGGATGGGGCACACAGCAGAGAGCAGGTCTGTGCTGACGTTTTTCGCAGTAATGACCTCAAATCCAGCTCTGTCCTTGTCAATTATTTGGGAAAGCTAAGCCCCAAATCCTTTTACTCTCTCCCGCCGCTCGTGCCTGCTGGCCCACAGACAAGAGCCAAGGGAGCGCTTGTTCACGGGAAGGCTTTTTCAATTTTTCTGTGGTTTCCTTCTCTTCTCCTTGACATCTGGAGGCAAAGTGGAAGGAAAGACAACAGCAAGGGCTGGAGCCAGTCCTTGATCCTTGGGTCTCCTAACCAGTGCTGACCTCCTAACCAGTTAGCCCCAGTGCTGGCCCCAGTCCCAGGCCTGGCACAGACCCCAGGGGTAGGATTTGTGTTGGGTGCTCTTGGCCAGAGAGGCTGCTGGTGGCCTGCATGCCCAGGCCCTGCCTTCCTCTAGAAAGCTGTGAGCCTCCAGCACTCTTCTTCCCCAACAGGAGAAGCCACACTTGTCCAGCCCGCCTTGGCGTGCAGTCACGATACCAGGCAGGGGCTGTGGCAACACAGTCATGAAGGGCAAGAGAATTTGGGGGTGATCTTTTGCCTGTCGATCCCAAAACGGGGCACTCCATGAGCCACAACATCTCTCCTGCCCCACACTCCAGAAGCAGCAGGAGAGTAAGTCCCAAAGCAACCCAGCAAGGGGCATCTTGCAGCAAACACGTGTGCGTTCACTCTGACTCTTCCGAGGCAGCAAAGGCTAGAACAAGCCATAACAACTCTGACCTATGCTGGAGGTTTGATGCCACGCTCAGTCAGCCCTAAGATCTAGGATGATGGCCAAGGTCCATCTTGATCTCCAAAGCTGCACCAGATTGATTGCAATGAGACCACTCTGGCCAGCAAAGCTACTGCTGCAAGACTTGCGTGCTACAAAACTTGCTTTGTTTTCCTTCTGATGGCCCAAAACGGGCATAAAACATCCTTTCTGTCACTGCCCTTCCATGTTCCCTCTTCCCCTCCTGTGTCTGGGTGATGGTGCAGCCCCAAAGCAAGGACCATCTTTGCTTTGTGTCTGCACGTTTCACAAAAGCACAACCTAAACAACTTGAGCAAAAGTCTACAGGTGCTCCTGTCAGTGTCCAGCTAAATTGTATTCTGCAGGGAACCTTGGAGCATCATCACGCACTAAGGAAGGATGGAGAGGGAAGGTGTCCACTGGTTTTCTTTTGCAAAAGCATGATCGTGTATGGAAAGAACTGTTCCACCTATTTTAGATGGGATTAGCAGTAAGTCTCTACTTATCCCCAGAGAAGGGGTGTAGGATCCCTTTACACACCCTTGTAAGCCTAAAGCAACCCTAGCAGTGTGAATAGTTGGACTACTGACACCTGGTCCCTAGAGTAAGGTCACTGTATTAAATTCTTTGCACCTTTTTAATTCCAGTAACTTTATTTAAAGCGTTCAATATTTTCTATCATTTTTATTTCAACTTATTTTTAGCCTTTTTTCACTGTCAAATGTATTGAAGCTGACATAATTATCGCTCTGACTTCCCCAAAGGCATGTATTTACCTACTTGTTAAAAGGCTTTTTCCATGCTGCCATGCTGTTGCTGTGACAAGATGACTTTGAAGGCACAGTAGGTAAAATAATATTGTATATTGCACAGCAACCCCAACAACGAAATGTTAATTTAACCAATAAAGTAACCACATCGTAATTATAATAATCACTATTCCTTATCTCTTAACAGGGCTAAAAGTGGAATTCACATTTGCCATGTAGTGCTTGTCAGCTCTGAAATTACTACACAAATCACTCAGAGCGGTGAAGTTTTTAGCCCCACTGCCTCTAACTCACGGAAAGTGAGGAAAGGATTCTCTGGAGGAGACCGATGTGGTCTCATAGCCATCATCTTCCTCCTCCAGCTCCCTCCTGCTCCAGCTTCCCATCCTGCTATGATTTTCCTTGTCAATGAATGGGATATTTGGGTGGATATTTGAGATTTTTTCCGTCTTAGCACTTCTCCAATTGCTGTTAATGTATCCCTCTGCTCCATAGTACTAGGAGTCAAGCAAAAGAGCAACCAAATTCAAGGTATTAATCCTCAGGAGCAGGTGAAGGGCAACACCATCACCCACAGAGCAAGGGGAGCTCTCAGTTTGGCCAAGCCCAGCTGATTTCACAGGCTGGACCTACACTTCCCCATGTTCTGTGCTGGGCCATGCCGTGCTAGGGCATGGTCATCCTCACCATCCAGACTGGGCCAAATCTGGGAGCATGTGGCTCCCATCATCTTTCACAGGTTTTCATCTTCCTTCCATCAAAATTGAGGTTCACGAGCAGCAGTGCTCAGGCAGGACTCACTCTGGTAGCAAGTCATCCAGGGTGTGTGCCGGGATGTCGTGGTTTAACCCCAAATTGTAACCCAATACCACGCAGCCGCTCGCTCACTGCCCCCCCCCCCCCCTCCCTGTTGGGGTGGGGAGGAGAATTGGAGAGAAAGGAAAACTCGCGGGTTGAGAGAAAAACAGCTCACCAGGACAGCAAAGGAAAAATATGAAAATATATTAATAATGATAATAATGATAATATATACAAGGATAATAGAATATATAAAAACAAACGATACACAATTTCTCACCACCCGACGACCAATACAGCCCGTCCCGAGCAGCAGGCAGGGAGCCGGGGTATCCCCCCCCAGCTATCCCAGACCAGCAAGTTCCAGGGAAAGCAGGCGAGGGAACAAACAGCCAAACGAGCGAAAAACAAAAAGGTAAAAATAGGGAAACAAAAAGCAACCCGAAGGGAAGCTCAAGGATTAGGGCAAGTTAAAGGTCTCAAAAGCCTCAAAAGCCCAAAAGACCAAAAAAGATCTAGAGGCCCCCCCCGACCGACCCTCGCTTATATCAGGCATGACGTCTATGGTATGGAATACTCTCTTTGGCCAGTTTGGATCAACTATCCTGTCTCTACCCCTCCCAAGTTTTTGCATCTGCACGTTAGCAGAACCTGGAAAACAGCAAAATGTCCTTGGTGGTTCAGCAGCAACCAGCAACATCAGTGTGCTATCACTGTTCTTCTCACACTAAAGCCAAAACACAGGAGCTGCTGAAAACAAAACTAGCTCCATCCTGGCCTAAACCAGGACACGGGACATACTCTCTGATCAGGTAATGTGAAATCAGCCGTAGGATTTAGCTATCACTCTTCTGTGCTTCTAAATCTCTCTGCTGGCTTTGAAAGTCCCACCCTGATTCTCATGCCCCATGTCACATAAAGAAATGGATGCCAAGTTCTCTTTTAGACCCAGAAACGAGTTACTGAAAATACAGTACATCTGCAGCAATGACGGACTTTTAGGAAGGCAGAGAGCTCACAGTGGGAAAGAAAGGGAAAGAGAGAGATGGAGCGTCTTTTTGTGTTTGTAGGCATGGCAAAGAGATACGCCAATGCTGCAAAACCTGCGCTTGCCCTTTTGCTGAGCAGCAAGTTAGAAAGCCTGTGGTTCATTGTAGCTTGAGGGAGGATGAGCTAAAGCTGTACCAGGGAATTAGCATGTCTTAATCCATGGCTGCTCCCCAAAATGGCAAGGCAGGAGCCATCTCAGGGTGGTTCTCTCAGCCCCAGCGAGGAAGGGTCTGGCACTGCAGATCTCACTGCTTGGACTGGCAGCGAAAGGACAATTGGCCCCAGCCTGTGCCCAGGGTCCCACACGTGGTATGGGGAGACCCACAAGGAGACGCGAGAGGTCCAGGGACTGGGCTGTGCTTGGGAACTGTGTCCAGCTCAAGGGAAAGGGGCTCATTTTCCTGCCCTTACAACTCCCTTCCATGGCAGAGAAGGGATGGTCCAGCTGAGCACTAGCTCAGCCCTCAGCGAGGGCAAGCCCAAAAGTCTGTGCTGGGAGAGTGCCACAAACCCTCCCGAGATGTGAGGCAAGACTTTTAGTGTGAATAGACCCGTGCAGGCTGGACAGGAGGCAGCTGCAGGCAGAAGACCCAACAGATCTGTCAGCACAGTGCTAAGCCTGGACTAATATCTGCTCCTGCTCCAGGACATGGCTTCCAGACCAAAGATGCCTGAGGTCCCACTGGCCAGGACCCCCCATGGTACAAGGGTGGCTGTTGTCCCCCGGAGGGGATGGATCTGTAGGTGATCCCAGGAAGGTCTCGTCATCCTCTGCAGAGGGGCTTTATGAGGATAATTGTGTTACAGGCTGAGAGGCATTGAGATGCTCTAGCACCACGAGCCTGTGTGAGGTCCGAAAACAGATTTTTCCCTTCTCACATCTTATGGGGTGTGGAAATAAAGCCAATCCACATCCCAGGCCAAATCCCCCAGCCAGATGCCAATCTGGCTCCTGACTGTGATCCTCAAGCTAATATGAACTTGTCACAGAGGCAACAGCAGAAATGAAACATGAGAAGAGAGGGCCTGGGTCCACGTTAGTGTAGGTTTTGAATTTTTTCTCCAGAATTTTTGATGTGAAAATTGATCTATGACTTTGCAACACACCTCAGGAGTCACCACTAAAAATCAGCATAACTACCACTTGCTACAGGCAGGTTTTCAAGATACCATAGTCTTGCCCTTGACTTAAAAAGCCACAGAAACAGCAGTATTTCAGGTAGCACGGTGCACTAAACCTTGGTAAATGTTGGACTGCAGTCCTTAAACTGCACTGACCCAATCACCCCGCAAGAAATGAAGCAGGTCTCGGTGAGGCCAGTGGATGCTGTAAGCCAGGGCTCAAGTCGTCCTTTCGCACTACCAGCCTGTATGAATCCAGCGAGGTATTTCCTCTGTTTCCCATTGCTACTTCCAAAGCTGATCTTTCTTCTTTCTTCTCCTCCGGGGATATCGCAGGGGCTGGACACCAGAAAATTACCCGCAGCGAACCCATCCGTTCCTCCAGCTAATGAGGAAATGTACCAGTAACTCTCTCCTCTGTGTTAAAAGAGAAGGGGTTTAAGCCGTCTCCGCATGCCTTCTCGTCACCCCAGCGCTCCCAAGAGCATTTAACACCAAATCCGCAACACGCATGGCATTTCCCAGGTCTCAGCGGTGAGAAACCTTCATTGTCACCGGCAAATGCCACATTGTACATTCTGGGGACTAATGGTGAGAAAATGTAACCGTGCCTCTTTTTAATTTTCTCATCAGGTTAGAGGCATGCACATCGTAGGGGTTAATTGTCAGAAACTTTAATTGTTACCCTATGACTCCTGCTTCCCTTGTGTGTTAGTGGCACGCAGTCGGGGCTAATAGTGAGAAAATTTGACTGTAGCTCTACCACACTCTCTTCATTAGGCTAATGGAACATTTTCCTCTCATTTTCTCCCTAGGGTAGCTGTAGGAGTGCTACCTTATAATTGTTGCTCTTACTGTAATTGGCAGTAGTAGGAGGATGTATAATCTCATTGTCTTTCCTGTGCGGTGGTAGATTTATTTATGACCTATTGACAATTCCCAGCCAGCAGCTGTAGCGCAGTGAGTATTGCATTAGCCTTTCCCCCCAGCAAAGGGAAGACTGCACAAAGGCTGTTATTAACTAGAAAGAACATGAACCCAAGATGTCCCACAGGACCAAATATTAACATCACTAACTGCAAACAAAGGCGCTGCTGACCCCGAAGATACATTGGTATCTTATTCCCAGGAATAAGACCAACCTTTGTGGATTCGCATGGTTTCTGGCATGCCTCGTCTCACCGGTAAAACACAAACGGTTAGATTCATCCCCAGAGTTGCTTCAGCACATTAACACTAAAGATGGACCAGGCTGTCTTTGCCCAGATGCCACACTACCTTCCACCATAGTTTGGTGAGAAAACGAGGTCTTCGTTTAGCAGAGCACCTAAGTGAGGGGGGATATTCCAGCCCCGCTCGGCAAAGCACGTGAAGACGTGCTTAATTTTCAGTTCCCGCTTTGGGATTTTGCTGAACAGGGACCTAAACTGGCTCAGCATGAATAGACCTGATCCTTCTTCCCAAACGTGTCTGTTAGGATCCAGAAGCAGCTCGTAGGTAGCAGCTGCTGTTGCCAGGTTGCTGAAAGATGCAGCTTTCCCGTGGAAAAGCGCAAGCGGCTATTTCCCCCCGAGGCTGTCAGCGATCTTATTGATGTCTCCACGTCCTCCCTGTCTAGGAGTCGCTGCTCCTCTTGGCCCCTGCTCCAGAGGAAGGCTCTTTGCGTTTACTCACAGCATTTTCACAGCAGCAGCCTCAGACCTTTCAAAAAGCCGGGGGCAGTGCAAGCTGCGAAGCTCTCCAGGCTGGAGGAGCATCCTCCGGCAGCAGCCTGTGGGCAGGCGCTTATCCGACGGGCCCGACAGAGCCCGGATCGGGCCCTGAGCCACAGTGTCACACTGTTACAGCAGCCACTGTGTCATACTGCTGCTCCACGACCACCTCGGGCGGAGAACGTAAATAAAGGTAAGTAGTGGCGTAAGCCAGCGCGGGGTGAGAGCCTGAATGACGTTAATGCAGACCCCTTTCAACGGCTGTTCTTCAGTGGGTGAAGTGATGCTCTTTCTTCCACCTCTCATCCTCAAGGCTGAGGCAATCAAAGCAACATCTGGAAAATCCCTGTGTCTCCAAAATAGGGACTACATGAAAAGCAAATCTCTCTCCTCCACGCTACTATCTTTCTTTCTTTATTTTTCCACCTTCTCTCTGCTTTTCAAAAAAGCAAACAGGAGAACAAATTAAAAAAAAAAGGGGGGGGGGGGAAGTAAAGGAAAAAAATACCGACCCAGATTCACTGGCAAAGCAAAAACAAAAGAAAGAGGGAGGGAACCACAAGATGTTTGCATCCTGATTCTGCGTTCATGCCGACGACAAGGGCCCCGCTCACCTTCGCGCTGCTCAGCCAGGTCTGTCTGTGCGCCCGGCTCTTCCCAGCCCAGGAAAAGCAGGTTTAGAGCTGGCCAAGGGCATTTCATAGCAGGCAGGATTTTCTCTCGTGGAGGCACTTGCCAGCTATGCCCCAGAACGTGACCCACGTAACGAGCTTTGCCATTCGCCACATCCCGTGCAGGAGCTATTTTGGGAGCCGAACCAGCTTTCCTCCGCTGCTGAAACGCTTTGAACTTGGAGGGGTTGTCTCGGGGACGCCTCTAACGATGAGAGCCGTAACACCCACCCTGACATATTTAGCACAGTTCGTGGTGGAAAGGCTGGGATTTTCAAAGGGAACCTTGTATCTTCGGGTGAGGCAGGAGAGCCTGCCCATGCAGAGGCAGAGAAGCTGGAGCCGGGGTTGCCCGTGCTCGGCTGGAACCTGGTGTTAACGTGGTGGGCGACCGAAGCACGTAGATGCTCTGCAGGAGCGAGGGCCTGGGCTGTCCCACGAGAGCAGGAGCCACGGTGGCCCTGGGGAGTTGTACCCTGAAAACAAGGTTTCCAAAGAGAAACGGGCACGTGGCCCATCCAGGAGGAGACGGGCGCAGAGCCGGCGGGCTTTGCAAAGCCCCTCTTGAGCCTCGCGCGTCCCAACACAGGGACCGCCCTGCCGTATTTCTTGAATCCCACCACTGATCCCACTCCTCGCTATTGTCCGTGCCCAGGCCCCGAAGCTGGCTGTTTGTCCTTCCCACCGCTCTAACAGGGTCCAGTCCTCCCAGTTTGAGCTTCACCGGGTGCCAGTGGAAGTTCTGCTTGCGCGAGAGGGAAAACCAGCCCTTATCAGCACGGGATCAGCCCCTACCCACGGCAGCACACACCTATCGATAGACAGGATGGATTTTCGGTGTCAGAAGAGTGATTTTGCTTATCTTTCACTGCACACAGAGGAGCTTATTAAAGCAAAGTAGGTCAGGCACATGATATAACAGTATGATCTATGTAAAAGGCACGGGGAGGTGTTCATTGTGCTGAGACACTCCACTCCTGACAGATTTATTCCTCTTCATACGAAGAGACTTGACCAGAGCCCAATCTTCCCAACAAAGCCGGTAGCAAGCTCCCCACCAACTTCAGTGAGACCAAGATTTCAGCACCATTCACTGGTTGGTGCAGAGAATATTGTAATGAGTCCACAAAAGGAATTACTCTCTCTGGAAAGTACGGAAAAAAGAAGAAACAGGATTCTTTAAAAAAAAAAATAAAATAAAAGCTGGAGCACAGTGACGACTTCAGAAGGAGGATGAGTTTATTTCCCCAAGCTGTAACAGTTCATGTCATCATTGAACAGAATCGCTGTTGCTCCACCAGATTCAGCCCAGCAAACCTGAGATGAGCAGAATGATCATGTGCTTCAGACTCACACCTGGGGGAAAAAAAAAATCTAACACTTCTACAGGCTCCTGAATCCAGGAAAAATGATTTTGCAGTACACGAGACTAGTCTGCATTGCGCCTGGGCCTCGTTCTTCCCGGCGCAGCTGCAGGGACGTGAGCAGCCGCATCTGCCCCCTCATCCAGGGGAAAACTAACCAGGTTTGTCCTCAAGTGCATCCTCTCCCCGACCTGGCTGGCCACGGCACGGATGCTGACACACGCCTGCAGGCTGGGTATGGCCCGGGACTTCATTTCACCTCCTAGAGAGGAGATTATTCTCATTTAGGTATTAGCTCACCCTGACTTCTCACCGGGGGGCAGCTGGAAGCGGTACCCCCTCAACTGGTGTTAGATCCAGCAGAAGACGTCTGCCTCCGGCCGGCGGAGATAATCTCTCTCGTGTGCTCCCCGGCGACACGCACCAGCCAACGTTATCAAATCCAGCTGGTTCGCGTGACTGGCTCTTGCTCAATCAGCAGCTTATTTAGAAAAGTCACTTTGCTAATTGAGAAAAGTTTAATGAATTTTTGGTGTATGAAAAAAAAAAAATAATGATTACTTTATATTACCAATGTGCTCATTTGAAAAATTCATTACATTTATGTATTGTGTTTTCATGTAAATACCTCTGCCAAAATGTATTAGCAAAGAATACAATATTATGGTTCATGGTTCATGTGGTATCTGAAAGGAATAATTGTATAACTAATCAGTGAAAACAAAGTAAATGTTCCTCTAGAGCTTGTACAATAAAAAACTGAATTAAAACTATTCAGGCTCAAAAATGCAAATATGCCATGTTTCCCATCAGCAAGAAAATAAAAAAATTAATATTTAGAAACCTTATAGGAGATCCAGGGTCTCTGGGATTTTCTGACAGTATCATCACAAGGCACCGGTCCAGTCTTTGTTCAAACCACTTCTCCGAACACCGTCCTACAGCCCCCCCGAGCAGTTCAGGGCTGGGTAGTTTATTTTTGGGGGGTGATTTTTAACTGTAACTTTGTCAGATGATCTCTCCAGCATCAGGGCAGCACGGGGACAAGGCGACACAGGGACACGACCCCGGGGGTCTCTCGGAGAACAACCTGCTGTTGAAGTGCACCATATATTCAAAGCAGGTAACTGATGCTGGCGTTCGTAATTCAGAGTCAGTCCTCGGGGAGGAGAGCTGGGGGGGTGACTCCAGCCCGAGCTGCAGTCCCCATGACCGCGTCTGAAATGGGGCAGAGCGAAGGGACCCCAAATTTGCCCTCTGCTCTGGGTGCTGCTGCAGCTCAGCCCAGCTCCGACGGCATCTCCGGGGAGCAGCGGGACTTGGCGGCTCTCTTCTCTCGGACAGCAAGTCATCCCAGGAATGGTACGGCCCCAGGGCAGGAGAGTCTGTCCCGTTACCTGCACAAGTCCTCACCCCAGACCCAGGAGGGAGCAGGGAAGCAGAGGGAAGGGCTTGGGAAGGATTTAAGGATTTAAAGTCCCTGCTAAGAGCACAGCAGAGCCATGCCCAGCGCTAAGCAGTCGGTGGCAATGGCCCTTCCCTGGGGAAAAGTCAGTGCAGCTCCCATCCAAACCCCCAGGGATTATCTGGGGTTACCTGTAAAACACAGATAGGAAGCAACCAGCAATACCTCTGGGTGGGAGTATCGACGAATCAAAGACACTACAGTCCCAGTTATTTCCCAGTCGCGTATCTCTTTTCACGTATATACGTAGCTCAGACTGGAAGCATGAGACAGCTTTTCTCACTGATCTCACAGGGATCCTTGTCCTTACGCAGGCTGCTCTGAAAAGCCACAGGTCAGAGCTGTACCAAGATGGTTTTTGGGAAGCAGAGAGGCTGGATGGGCAGCACAACCCAGGTAACTGGTAGAGCAGGGCCACAGCCTCTGTGTTTTCCAGATGGCAGGGAGACGTGGCAAGCAGGTCAGGAGCGGGGAACAAACCAAGGGGAGTCCTCCTCATCCTGGGCACTCCCAAAAAGCAGGGGAAAAGGAAGTTTTGCTGAGACTACAGAGAATTCAGTGTGGTCACTGATGCTGTGTCTCTGATGGACTCCAGGACCTCAGATAATGCACAGCGTGGAGCCTCCTGGATGGGATCTGCATGTCCTGACAGCAAAGAAAAAAAAGCAAAGCATGAAGCAAAGGGAAAAAAAAAAAAACAAAACCACTTTCAGCACCACTTTGAGACTTTCTGATTTTCACAGCCAAGTGCCAACACCTTTTTCATCACTCAGGTACTCGCAGGGCTGATGGGCTTCACCCAGGCTGCCAGCGAAGAAGCAGCCTCCTTCAGCAAAACCACCAAAAGCAGAGGCGGAGGAGATTCAGCGCGGCCAGGCCGACTGCCAAGGCCACGGGGTACGAGATGGAGAGCATCCAAAGCTGCTCACCTGGGGAGGATGCGTAGGCAGAGCTGCCCGTTCCCAAGACAAATAAAGTCATCCAGGATGTCCTATGCGGGGTGACATGAAGCCCATCCCTCTTAATCGAGTGGGGACCCCAAACCCCCACCCCTCGGTCCAGCAGCTGGGGTGTCCCTTTCCCCAGAACCGGGCTCATTCCTGCAGAAGGGTTAATACCCGCAGTGCTAAATTATTAACTGCCTCAGGGCACACACAGTGCTCTGAGCCGACGCTGGATAAAAGCACGCACACAGGCTTTTAAAGCATTTTGAGGGCCACCGCAATAGCCTTGATCATTACGGGTGCAGTGGCTGAAATGTATCAGCCGGTGCCTTCTCGGCAAGGCGAGTTCAGCGCCCGCTGCCAGCCCGGGACGAGCCACAAGGCCACCTCGGCTCCTCTGGGCTGCTGGGTGCAGGAATGGCCCCGCTCCAGTGTGCACTAGCTCGCTCTAACCACAAGAGTGTGCCTGGACCACAGTTTTGGGAAAGCGTTAGCATTTTGCGATGATGATGTTAAAACCTCTCCTCATCTTCAAGAGAAGGGTGGTGGCTCTACCCTCCTACCCACATGGGATCCCCCAAAACATCGCTGTCCTCTCTGGAAGCCACCTCGCTCCTCCCCACCCCCAACCATTACTGCTCGCCCCATCTTGCACCCGCTCTGCCCCCAGCAAAAATGGGTTTTGCCTGAACCACTGAGATGAGGTCTAGCTGTCCTTGGAGAGCCCTGGTCCTCCTTTCATCCAAGGACCAGCCATGATCCTCCAAAGGCTTGGAGAGAAGAAGCAGGAGTTTGGAGCAGGCACTGTCTCTTGTTACGTGTCTGGGTAGGGGTTTTCTGCCCTAAGGATATTTTTATTTCCAGGAATGTGGCACTGAGCACCAGTAATGTTCCTTAAAGCTGTAAAGTCTGGAGATGAGTCCCTGTGTCTGCAGGGTGGGATTCTTCTCATCAATCTTTACAGAGTGTCCTAGCTGCTAACTTCACCTGAGCTGGTTCTTTATTATAAAATAGGCATTTCTAGGGCAAGACCCATCTGAATGGCTTCAGTTGGTGGCTGTAGGATGAGCATGGACTGCAGGATTAAAAAGCGTGTTTCAGCCCACGTAAAGGGAGCCAAGGGTGCCTAGTCCAGCTCTACTTGTCGGCGCCTGTAGACATCGTGTTTGGTCAGCAAATCTCACCTCCGCTGTCTGGATATGATACGTGTTTGTATGACACTTTGGGGTAAGGTGTCACCTGGGGGATTATTTTAGGGGAAGCCAAACTGATTTGGAAATTCACTCCTGCTGTTTGAGACCTGCTTTCCACGGAGGACTGTTCATATCCGTATATCACTGACAGAGCTGGAAATGACTGCTGTAAGTGTGGCTTGGTCCCAGATCATTTGAGCGTCAACTCCGACCCCTTACTGCAAGCGCTCTGGTTTGACACTGTCCTCTGAATCAGCCCGTGCCGGTTATTGCCAGAAGTAGGAGGTGGTGGAGCGGTGAGTCAGTGCTGCGTGGCTTCACCTTCTGCACAGATGGGCAGCCTTCTGCAGCCAACACCAGCTGCAAGGCCCAACACGTAGGCAAGAGGTTTTTGTCTGCAGAGACAAGATGAGCTTCAGACTAAAGCTCTGTGCCTTCACATTCACGGTGACATATGTACCAGACCGATAAAAGTGACTGTTGACCTCCACAGAGTTGAGAGTTTTCACAACACCCAGCTCCATATGGTGGGCTCACGCTGAGGATCTGAGGTCTGATTTGGAGCTGAACACTCCCACGTCCACGGGTATTTGGATGGAGCTGTTTGGGAGCCACTGTAGGAATCAAGCCAAGCTGCCAAGCCTTGGGCTCGGTGCAAAGTCGAGCTCCCTCAAAGCCAAGGTGATGGGAAGACGGATTCAGGTTGGCAATAGCTCCCTGTCATTTTCCATTTGCGAGTGAAGACCAAACTCTGCCGGCAGTTGCCATCTGTATCAGCCTGCTTGGGCACAGCCATTTCTCTGCATGGGATCCAGGCAAAATAAGACGGCCAAGATAAACATTTGGTTCAAAAGTGCTCCCACACTACCAGGAGCAAAATGACATATTGCTCATCCGAAGGCCAGAGTTCCTCTTGGTCCACTGTTTAACCCCTCCAAAACAGGACTGGTGGCCTACCCTATCTGTTCATTGGTCTTGACATAACCTTTTCTTACACGTATAGGTGGGAGGATTAAGTATCATATACATGCTATGAAAACATTAGAGCAGAGAACGTTTTGGAAGCTACCTGGCTATTTCAGCAGCAGCGGCTTCCTGGCTCTCCGTCTATGTGGCTTCTCAAATAAGCTCATTTTGAACAGCTTTTGTTGTATTCATTCAGCAGAGTTGTTTCTGTGGGCCTCTCATGGGGGGAGGCAGCTGATGCTCTCTGTGCGTGCACTTAAATGTTTTCTCTGCGTGCAGCAGACTTGGGGAGCATTTTCTGACCAGGCTTCCCAGCTCCAATCTGCCTCTCCCAGCAAAGGATGGATTCGGGCAATTGTGCCGGTTTTGGCTGGGGTAGAGCTAATTTTCTTCAAAGTAGCCGGCATGGGGCTGTGTTTTGGGTTTGTGCTGGAAACAGCGCTGGTAACACAGGGATGTTTTCGTTACTGCTGAGCAGGGCTGACACAGAGTCAAGGCCTTTGCTGCTCCTCACCCCACCAGCGAGGAGGCTGGGGGGGCACAAGAAACTGGGAGGGGACACAGCCGGGACAGCTGACCCCGACTGACCCAAGGGATATTCCACACCATATGACGTCATGCTCAGCGTATAAAGCTGGGGGAAGAAGAAGGAAGGGGGGGACGTTCGGAGTGATGGCATTTGTCTTCCCAAGTAACTGTTACACCTGATGGAGCCCTGCTCTCCTGGAGATGGCTGAACACCTGCCTGCCCATGGGGAGCAGTGAATGAATTCCTTGGTTTGCTTTGCTTGCGTGCACGGCTTTTGCTTTCCCTATTAAACTGTCTTTATCTCAACCCACGAGTTTTACTTTTTTTCCATTCTCCTCCCCATCCCACCGGGCAGGGGGGAGTGAGCGAGCGCCTGCGTGGTCCTTAGTTGCCAGCTGGGGTTAAACCACGACAACAATTTTTCTTTCCCTCATCCCACTTATACAAAAGTCAAATATTGTAGCCAATAAACCAAACGTGGTAAAAAAAAATTCTTTCCTATAAATAAGTATATATTACTTTCAAATATGTTGAATTACACCTTACAGATGAGGTAGTGTTGTCAACAGCACTGGACTAGAGCAACAGTTATATTCAACAAAAACATCTGGAGTATAAATGAGGCTGACAAATAACTGAGTGTTAAGTGCCTATTGGTTATTCTGATGGTTTTTTTAAAAAAATTGTGGATTATGTTAGGGCACAGATTCTGCCTTCCCTTTCTCTGCCTAGTCCATTACTTCTCTTCTTCAGTTTTGCTGGGAATTGAATTTTTGTTTCCATAGAACTATCAATACCGCCAGCCAGATTTCCTTCCTGAGCAAGTAATAGCCATTAGAGTCTATCATTACATATACATAGTTAGCTATTTTTTCCCATGTTTATTATTTGGTACTTATCAACACAGAATTTCCCTGGAGTTTACCCTACACTCACTAGGTATTGGGATCTGTTCTCTTCCCTTGACACAAATCTTTAGCTTTGACTACCCCACGTACTCGTGTTCTACCAGCAAGCTGTGGCGCCTCGGAAATCCCCTCCTTTTCTGGTCAGCCCCTGAACAGCTTGACTAGACCTTCAGGGGACCCTGCTTGAAAACCTCTCCGTGGTGAAAAATGACCATCATTTCCATATTTTCTTTCCTCTCTTTAAACAACTAGTAATTCCTGACAGGGCTTCCCTCTTACCCCACGATAATCACAGAATCATAGAATCATTTTGGTTGGAAGAGACCTCCAAAATCGTCGAGTCCAACCGTCAACCTTTATTTCTTAAAAAATATATTGCAATAAACCTGCTAAAAAACTCTATGTAGTGACGGATCTTCCCCAGTCTCCAATATTTCCAAGCATCCCAGTGTAAAACTAGATGATACGTCTTGCCAACTTGCCTGCTACACAAACAAGAGGGTGCCCCTCGCATCGCCCAGCACCGTAACCACTCTGAATCAGACTGATTCAACCAACACTCGCTTTTTATCTTGTCTCCAGCACGGGCCAAAGTGAAGGTCTAGGAAAAGTACAAGAACAGGATGAGCATAAAGCGGTGTTTCCTCCGATACTATCGCAGTCTCCAACAATTTGCCTCTTGGGAACTTCCTGAGCCAAAGATATTTGCAGATTGTTAGAAACCCTCAGGCGATGCTTCTCTCTGGCCTCTTGAACCCACATAAACCGTTGTCATTCACAATTCCACTTTACCCCTATACATATATATATGTATATATACCCCCCTCTATATCCATAAAGGAACCAGAACTGAGGTACTCAAGATGGAGCGAGTCATGGATTTGCACCATGGCGTAAAAATGTTAAAAACCTGGTGTCACATTTACCACTTTCCATTCCCCTGGTGAGCATCACCGTGCTCATAAGATCTTTTGGTTACATTTCTGATGCTTATTTTTTCTCTTTATAAGATTCAAATTCAGGAAGTTTGACATTTTCTACCCTGAATGTTTCAGAGGAGGCTGGAAAACATCCAGTACTCGTTTTATCACTTTACTTTTTGGCCAGATTTCAGTGTAGCCTTTTTTCTTTCATGCAGAATTAAAAGATCATACACCAGGTTAGTTTTTTGTATGTTTTATTGTTTTAAATAATTGGTTTGATTTAGGCTCCTTTTGTGTTCTCTTTTCACAGACCTTGCAATCAATATGTTTACTAGCAACTGAAGACATCCTGAATATATGTGTGTATTAGAGGATAAATGCAGAAATTACATTTTGAATTCACTGACACGAGCATTCACCCCTACAACACGATTCTGAGAGTTCAATCAAGAAACGAAAACTTGTGAGCCCAAACAAAACATCTTGACTTTCTCATTTCAATTGCTAAATACTCACCCAGGCTGCATATGAATGAATTACTGACCCGAAATTATGTGCATAAATTATTTGGCAAACAAGTCTGAGTAATGAACAAATGTGGGTGAATTGCTGTGCTGGGGAAGAGAAAGCGCGGCACGGTTCATTCAATCACCTCCTCGTTACGGCTGATTCCCCAGGCTCAAATTAGGCAGTAATCAAGGATCCTCAGCACGGCGGCTGGGGCGAGTTCGGATGGGCTGTGAGCCTGCAGACACAGATTCGAGAGCTTCTGCGTGGCTGGGGCTGGTGCCTCCGGCATCCGATGCTCCTTCACAGCGCCGAAGAGCCCGGCCGGTTCTGATGCAGACACTCGGACACCCCACACGCGTCAGGAAATTGCAGTTCCTGGCCTCGCTTCAAAATACTCTCAAGCGTCTCTGTGCCAAGTAATAGTAAATACGTGGCCTAATCCAGACCGACTGCGATCTTGTAGCGTAAGCAGGGTTATCACGTAGGCACGGGTAAAACATACCGTGTGTCGTAGCTGAGTTTCAGAACTTACACTGGATACAGAACACGCACCGAAGCCTCACAAGGAGAGCTCCTGCGAACTCCGCTTTCGGCACGTCCCACAGGATAAACCCCGAGGAGGATTTGTTTGCAGGAAGCCCTGTTTTCCAGCCTCGGACAGAAACAGCCACTCTAAATATCCATCCATCACCCTCGTCCTGGCAGAGTGGTGGGGCAGAGGGAGGAAGGGCTCTCACTGCGGCTCCCAGGACGTCAGCCTGAACCCTCCTGAAGGCTCCCCCAGTCAACCCGGCGGTGTGTACCGAATCACACGGGCTCAAGCCGTCCCACCACCCTGCCACCATGCCGTTGCCTGCAAAGCTCTCCCCTACACTCTCCCAAGAGTTCTAACGAGACTTCCCAGTAAGCGGGTTATATTGCGAGATAAATTACCCCTTGTTCCGCTATCTGCTTGTCGTGGTTTAACCGAATACCACGCAGCCGCTCACTCACTCCCCCCCTCCCCGGTGGGGTGGGGAGGAGAATCAGAGAGAAAGGAAAACTCGCGGGTTGAGATAAAAGCAGTTCACCAGGACAAAGGAAAAAATATAAAGATGTATTAACGATAATAATAATATATATAAGGATAATAGAATATATAAAACAAACAATGCACAATTTCTCGCCACCCGATGACCGATACAGCCTGTCCCGAGCAGCAGGCAGGGAGCAGGGGTATCCCCCCCAGCTATCCCAGAACAGCAAGTTCCAGAGAGAGCAGGCGAGGGAACAAACAGCCAAACGAACGAACAAAAAGGCCCGAACAAATGAAAAAAAAAGGAAAAACAGGGAAACAAAAAGCAACCCGAAGGGAAGCTTAAGGGTCAAGCCTAGTGGCCCACCGGCCGACCCTCACTTACACCGGGCATGCCGTCTATGGTATGGAATACTCTCTTTGGCCAGTTGGGATCAACTATTCTGGCTCTACCCCTCCCAAGTTTTTGCACCTGCACATTAGCAAAACCTGGGAAACTGCAAAATGTCCTTGGTCGTTCAGCAACGACCAACAACATCAGTGTGCTGTCACCATTCTTCACACACTAAATCCAAAACACAGGAGCTGCCGAAGACAAAACTAGCTCCGTCCCAGCCTAAACCAGAACACTGCTGCGTGATGACTCCCTGCTACGCCAAGGAGCACGAGGAGCTGTATCATTACACACATCCACAGAGTGGGATAGCCATTACCTGAGAATGTGAAATGATGCATAGACCAAATTGGATCCAAATCTGTATTCCCAGTTGTAATTACAGAAGAGGTTTAAGAGTGATTTAGGAGATCTCTACCTCTTGAATAAGTCTGTCATTTAACCATTTCTTCACAGGCACATTCTTCTTTTTCCATGTAGTCGCTTGGATTTTGAGGTTTGCATGGGATTTCTGGAAACCTTGTTCCTGATGCAGGATCCCGACAAACCTGCACCCAGCTTACACATGAGCGTGCCCTCTCACCAGCAGCCGCTCTCCATCCAGCCGTGCCCGCAGCCCCACCTCCCGCCTGCTGGGCTGATGCCACACACAAAGTTCAGCCTCACGGCTCTCCGGCTGCCCTTCGGCCCCGCCGAGCACGTGTTTCATAGCTCTGATGTTCCGGGAGAAGCGTTGCGCTAGCTGTGCTAGGCGGTTACTCCGTGCATGCACAAAACAGGGCCAGCATCCAGAGATCACCCAGGAAGCCAAGGATCAACAAAACATCCTCTGTCCTGAAGCTTTTTGGTCAAACACTTCTCCAATCAGATTTTTGGCTACTTAGTCTTCTGCTGAATTACAGGACGCAATGCACACTGTAGTGGAGAGCAGGAGGCGGAGGTTTTCCATGCAAACACGGGGCTAGATTGATTATTAGCCCGGGCCAAAATGAGCTCCGGTCTCCTGTGGCATGTCCCCATCACAATTTCAGGGTCTGCCCTTGAAATGCCCACAGCCTTGGTTTGGCTAGCAGTGCACATTCAGTGCTTAGGCAACATGGAATGTATGTTCAAAATGCCTTGAAGAATGTAGAAGTTACAATCCCCATTTTAAAGGAGGGGAGAAATAAAAGCAGGAAAGAGATTAAAACCAGCAGTCACGTAGTGGAGAAAGAGGTTTCCTCTGTACAAGTCCACTGCCGTGTTGACAGCTTTACCATTAAATGTCGTCTGTTTGTTGCAAAGGCTCTAGCAGCCAGTCGTTTGGGTTTTTTTTTCAATGCACAACTTTTAGATCAAGACCGTAATTGTAACAGTTTTTGTCCAGAGTCACGACAGGGCATCAGTGAAAGAACAGAGTAAAAGCATTCAGAGCATCAAGGGTCCTCTTATTTTCCTTTCAGGGAAAACATACAGCGAAACAAGATTGAATATTCAGCTAAATCTGAATTTCGGTTCTGCTGACCACCAAAACAAGTCTAAAGGTGACATTCCCAGGCAACTTTTACTCCAGCTGTCCTCCCCTCCAGCCGCTCCTGACTTCCTCAGTATCAGTAGCAAGAGGTGCAGGAGATACTGCCAAGGCTCACTTGGAGGATATTTTTGAAAGCATTAAAAAAATTCCCTTGAACTATTCTGAGCACTGCAGGCAGCACTTTTCTGCCTCAGAAAGGAATGTGGAAACTTGTATTTCTTCACTAAAAGCAAAATACCACTGCCTATCTCTGGTCCTGCATGAGCCAACTAAGCCTCAGTGTAGAATAGGCAGTATGAGTTGAATTCTTGCCCCAGGGAAATCAGAGCTGAGTTATTGTTCAGTGGCATCGGGATTTGATTCAATGTGAACGGGAGAAAAAATCAAGGCAAAACTATGAGATCCCAGCCAGCAATATACTTAAGCCTACATCTAAGCTTAAGGTCATGAATAGTCCCAAATCAAACACAAGTACTCGATGTACTGGTCTTAAGTGAATAAAAATGGGTTTATGCATGCACAGTAATAAATTTTAAGACAGATGATGTATTAAGTTGCCTCATTCTCTGCAGTATTTTTGGAGTTTCTGTTTCTAGTTATCTTAAATATCCACACCATGACGAAGAGGGAGTGACAAGACCAGCATTGCCGCAGTGTGGTGGGCAGCAAGCAGGAGTTCACTTCCCAGGCCAGCTATTCTCCCTCTCCGCTCCCTGAGGGAGTCTCGTGGAAGAGGAAATTTGCCCCTGTAGTGTGAAGTGAGCAACAGTTTCATACGCCACTTTTCACTGAAACATTTGTTTAATACTCAGTGTAATGTAACTTTTGATATAATTAGATTAGCAGTCACAACATACTTCGCTAGTTCTGTTCTGGGTGCCCTGCCAGGGAAGTTGATAGAATGAGTGATACGGCGTTAGCTTCCTGCTTGACACACGTGCCTGTGATGTAAAACCCACTTTTGACAATAAAAGGTTATTATATTGCTGGAAATTTAATAAAAGCAGAGCACGAAAAGACCTCAAGAACCTTCTCTAATCTATTCCTGTGTAACAAGAAACGATCAGCTATACGGGTTTTGTTCTTAAAAGCTCTCCATGGTAACCTTCTCCAGGAGCTTATTATTGCAAGACTTCACTGCCCGCACAGTTAACACATTTTTCAGAATTCTCTTGGTCAGTACTTCTTGTTCTGTCCACCATGGACATGAAGAAAAGACGATGGTGCCCCGTGTTAGCTGACTCTTTCACAAGCTGAAGAACCCCAGCATGCTCACTTTTCTGTCACAGGTCCTGTTCTCGAGCCCTGCGCTCACTGCTGTGTGCTGCTCTGCACGCTTCTGAAGTAGCCCCCGTGGTTCCTGCAGAGCGAAGCCCAAAGCTGGGCTCCAGCTGGTGCTTCCTGATGGCTGAGGGGAGGGAAAGGGCTCTTCTTCATGCTCTTTTCCAAAGAACTCCAGCTGTTCTCCAGTTCTTCTCCAGACTGTATTTGTGTAGCTGTTTGTTCTTTCCTAAGCCTAGCATCTTCTGCTTGTCCTAATCAAAGTGTCCTCCCTTTTTCAGACTGTATTTCTAATTTCTCAAGATCCTTTGCAACTCTGGCCCTGTCTTTGCAGTCCATCCTTGCATGGCTTTGCCTCCAAATATAAAAGATATCCTTTATAGCCCATTGAAAATATTGAATAATACACCAGCTCTCACACAACGTCTCTTATGCTTTACTCGGGAACCACTGAGAATTACTTTCTGACACTTTGCACTCAGCCATTTATAACTTCATATATACTATGTTTCCTTGGCTTGCTTATGAGAATTTCCCGTCAAAAGCCTAACTAATGTCAGGACTTACAACCTGAACTGTTTCTCCTCTGTCTCAGAGCCTGTTACCCCGTCATGTAAGGGAATGAGATTGGTTTGACATGATTTGTTCTTGACAAATCCATGTTGACTGTCACTAATCTCCTTGTTTTCTCTTAAATGCTTACAAATTGTTTGATTATTTGTTCCAGGATTTTTCAGGAAATTGAAGATAAGCTGATGTGTCTATAATTCCCTAACTCCTCCCTCCAACCCTCCCCTTTTTCAGTAAGTTTCCATTCCCATCTTCTTTGACCTCCACAGTTTTTAAGGGTACTTACTCCCGTAAGTATTTCATACCATAGGGAGTCTACCAGCAAAAGAAAAACAGCAAATGGCAGAGGACCTTCTAAAAAGATTATCATACTTTAATGACCATATGCTAAATCATATTTTAAACAGTTTTAGGTAGATTTTTTTCAAAAGATTTATAGTGTCGGTCTGTCTCTGTTCCTGCTGAAGTAAATAAGAGATTTCCCATTGGCTCCAACGGAAGCTCACAGATTTTGAAAAGTTAGTTCCCCAAGTCCAGAGATGTTCACTATATATTGGTAGGGTAAATGGTGAATACGGTGTGTACTGTACAGCGTTCAGCAAGCTCACTTAAAAGGATACAGAGTCACATGATTTTTTAATACGCTGTAACTACATTCTCCTTTTGCTTGACAGCTGTAAACCAAACCCAGCTGAATTGGTCAAACTGAGCCTACAACTGCTGACGGGTGTTACTGCAAGAAAGTGTGCCTGAATTTCCTGCCAGTGTGCTCCTTTCACACAATGAAGTGGGATGGGTCAGAGCGTGTGGGCGAGCAGCTCATGCAAGAAGGTCAACATATTGACTTGCTCAAGTGAAAACAGCTCCTTGTGCAATACCGAGAGCACCAAACAATGACGGAACGAGCAACCAGCTGGATGAGAAAGCCAAACGTGCGTAATTCTCACTGCACTTTCCCTTCAGTGCCAGGGAGTGTTTTCAGTGGAGCTGGGTCTGCATACACCAGCTGAGATCTTAGCTACCGGCCTGAGCTTTGCAGCCATACATTGAGCGTTCCCGTACAGCACATTGGCAGCTTCCCCCCAAACCCTTCCTTCTCCACCCCTTTTCGATAAAGGGTTTGCAAGAGAAGAGCTGTCTCTGGCTATTCACAGTGCAGCACAGCATTTTAAATTAATCATTCCCTGCTGGCTTCGCAGGCCAGATGCCAGGCATAGCGGAATCAATCCTTTCATATGAAATCATCTCTAAATAAGCATCTCTGCTCTTAAATACATTTTCACTGGGTTTCTAAGCAGAAGTCAAGCACAGGTGCAACAGAAATGCTCTTTCTGTTGTTTCTTCCAGTACTAGTGAGGGCTGCTCTGTCCCCATGAGATGAGGAGAAGTGAGAGGAGTCTTGGCAGGGTAGCAAAGACAGAAAGAGACTCTTCCTGAAAAGCTCAAGAGCTCCTTATTCGAAGGAGCATTCTTGAATGAGGTTACCGACACACCTTTCACTCCTCCTGCTGAGTCACCATTTCTTCCTGCCATTGACAGTGGGCACGGGAAAGAGAACTCAGCTCCCAGTTAGTTATCAAGGACTCACATGATTTCACCTATAGGAGGAAAAAAAAAAGGTAAGACCAAGAAATGGAATAAATATTGTCATGATTGACTCATCCTTCACAGATTTCTGTTTGGTTTTTTTTTTTCTTTAACCTGTCAAACCTCTCTCATTGTCATTTCACACCTGGTTTCAACATAGCTACGGAGGTGGAGACGGCAATTCTGCTGCTGTATTGATCTTGACACTGCAAGTCCTTGTCTCGCACAGAGAAAAATGTTATCCTCCCAGGGACTGCTGTCAGAGGAGATGCAGACAGTGACTTTTGTATCTTCCTCTGGTAAAATAAACTTGGTTTATGGCACAGGGTCACTGCTGTGGGAATTGCAGAGAGGCTGGAGTGCTGTACAACACTACCCCCTTGTGATTTCTCTCGTTACAACACTTTCCAAACCGCAGCTTTTCCAGACTGACCTTTTTACATGGAAGATTCCCTCTCTGAGCACAAATCCTACCATTGAACAGCCAGTTTCCTCAGTAGGAACTGAACAACACTATTTGATACATACACAGGCATTTTGTTTTTACTGAATTCCTCTTTTCTTGTGCCTATAACCTTGTATAATTTTTATATGATTCTCTATTTGCTGCTTCAGGAACTTGGACAGACCTGGTATTTCCACCTCTTCCAGCCCATGTTGCATTTCTCCTCCAAATGCAGAGTTCAGTGCAGAAATTTCAGACTTGCATGTACATCTTTGCTATCATCTTGTATTTACTTGAGCTGCACTGGACCAAAGCCAAGCTGCTTCAGTTGAATGACAGCATCTTTGCCCACACAGTTCATGGCTGGGCTCTGAAGAGATCATAGCTCAACTAGAGCAGCCGGCGCAGCGCTGGGGAGATGCCAGTTCAGCTCCTGCCCCAGTGCGGATGCACAAGTGCAGCACCCAAAGTACTAAAGCTGCGGGATTCAGCAGTAGCCCTGCTTCAGCTGGCTTCGTGAATCTGCACATCCCAGGCACTTGTTCATACTCTCTCTTTAGCCTTAAAGCATCGGAAAGAAGACAAGGAAACCTGCAGAGGGATCCCTGCTCTCCACCACGAGGAGCAGGCATGCTCTTACACCAGCTGTCAAGGACAGCCAAGCTGGATGCTGATCCAAAAGGGAAGGGAGCCGGGGACCGAGTGTGACAGCAAGGCGGGCTGGGTGGAAAAGGTGAGGACAGCAGGGTGGCCTCCCCAACAAAGGCACAGCCCAACAGCACCCGAGCAAAGCAAGCAGAGACGCTTTGGTGACAGCGACTGGTGCCAGCTGAGAGTCCAGATCGCCAGGGAAGCCCATGGCAATGGGGCAAGTGTAGGGTGAAGCGGGCACGGTCGTGCCGTCAGCCACTGACTGCACTATCCCAAAGCTGTCCCTGAGCCCAAACGGGCAAACCCCCAGGAAGGGGGATGCCCTCAGGGCCATAACACTGACAAGGCCCATGAAAAACTTCTGCGTGCCTACCTGAAAAATCAGATTCCAAAATGTCTCATTTATTTTTGACTTGGACAAGCGGAAAGGAGAAAGAGACATAATTTTATTATTGCTTTGCTGCTGAACTCAGAGTTCAAGTAACATGGTCACTGTAACATGCTGGGTAACTTTTTTAAAGAATCATTGTTGATAAGTGAAGAATAACAGAGAACATTTTAGTTGGAAGGAATTCTACTTCCATGTCAAACTACTTCCCCTTCTTTAAGAAAACAAAAACAAAAACAAAAAACAAAAAAGAATGCTTCTTTGTTAAGCATTGTCGTGGTTTAACCGAATACCACGCAGCCGCTCACTCACTCCCCCCCTCCCCGGTGGGGTGGGGAGGAGAATCGGAGAGAAAGGAAAACTCGCAGGTTGAGATAAAAACAGCTCACCAGGACAGCAAAGGAAAAATATAAAAATATATTAATGATAATAATAATACATATAAGGATAATAGAATATATAAAACAAACGATGCACAATTTCTCACCACCCAACAACCGATACAGCCCATCCCGAGCAGCAGTCAGGGAGCCGGGGTATCCCCCCCCCAGCTATCCCAGAACAGCAAGTTCCAGAGAGAGCAGGCGAGGGAACGAACAGCAAAACAAACGAATGAAAAGGCCCGAACGAATGAAAAAAAGGAAAAACAGGGAAACAAAAAGCAACCCGAAGGGAAGCTTAAGGATTAAGGCAAGTTAAGGGTCTAAAAACCTAGTGGCCCCCTGGCCGACCCTCACTTACACCGGGCATGACATCTGTGGTATGGAATACTCTCTTCAGCCAATTTGGAACAATTATTCTGGTTCTGCCCCTCCCAAGTTTTTGCACCTGCACATTAGCAAAACCTGGGGAACTGCAAAATGTCCTTGATCATTTAGCAGCGACCAACAACATCAGTGCACTATCACCATTCTTCACACACTAAATCCAAAACACAGGAGCTGCTGAAGACAAAACTAGCTCTGTCCTGGCCGAAACCAGGACAGCATTGACCTGCTCCTGCAGTTTATTGCCCAGAATAAGTACAACTCAACATTCTGTCCCCAACGTCCTTATTTCTGGGGCACCTGGGATGTCACCTTTATTATGACAGAGAACACAGCATGTTGAGACATCCATTTTCCACCAAGGTTTCCTTGAGTTCAGATCTGTGAAGCTAAACCGATGTGTAGGTACTTGCCTTAAATACTTAAGAGAAAAAGAGGGAGGCCATCAACAGCTCCCTTTCTTTTCATAGATAACAGAACTAAGTTTCCTAAGCGTGTGCTGTTTTCTTAACAAATAAATTAGCCATAGAAACCCCCAAGGTCAAAGAGTTACCAAACAAAGAGCTAGAAACAATGAGGCTTGTGTTAAAGCCCCATCCCTACTTCAGAAGGTGTGGTTTGCAACGGCATGAGGGTGCTGCTGGAAGTTCAAAAAGCAGTGAGAGGAAATCCAAGGAATAAAATGCACCTAAAGCTGTTAAAAAAAAAAAAAGGTGCCACTTCTGGTTCAGAATATGCATTTTAAAAGCAGCTGTTGTCATAACAAAGACAAGAAATGAGACAGCTAAGAGGCACACTAGGCACTCGGAGTGAGAACATCTCAACAGTGGCCATCGGACAACTTCCACCTGACTTCAGAGAGTGACAGTGGGGGTATCTGTCTGAGATGAACTTATTATGCTGAAGTCCCTTTATTTAACGGGATGATGGCACCTCCAAAGCACAATTCACCTGACCTGCTTTAGAAATCTACTTTAGGATGAGCTGAATCCCACTGAAGCCCACCACAGGAGTGCCTCTTCCTCTCCATTGACGTTAAGGGGAATCAAGGGCACCAGCTGAGGTGTCTGTCCCACCCATGTCACCCTTTTGTCAGACGGATCCTAGCTATGGATAATGAACGGTTAAGATCAACATCAGGACTAGGACCTTCTGCGTTTGGAAGCAGTTCAACAGGGATTGGAAGTGGAACACAGAATGTTACCAGTGTGTCAGCACACAAAAGAGGCTTTTTTTCCACGATACCTGTAACCTCACTGTAGGTGACACAGTGTTTTCATGGTAAGTCAAATCATCTTCACCCTCTCTGACGACGTTTGCTGGTGCTGGATCATCTTCTTAACACAAATATCACCCTAACACGTGGCTCAGACACTTTCAATCACACTGCTGCAACGTGGCAAACGAGAACCAAATTTGGGCCATCCCTACACTGACAAGACATTTGTTTGCTCTTTCTGTTTAAACTCCCTGAGGACAGTGAACTTCACAGCACTGCCGGTGTGCCAGAGCAGCTCCGATCAGGCCCACAAAGGTCCTTTGGTGCCTGAAAACACACACACAAAAACCCCTTAAACCCTTGAACAAAATTACGTATGTGAATACCTTTGTAGAGCAGATAGAAGTGTCTAAAAACCGATCTGCAAAGCAACTGCAGGACACATAAAGCCAACATGAATAGAGACAATACGCATTAATCTTTCTGAATGGAGTCTTGGAAAGGAATAAATAAGATACAGAGACCCATTTCATTCTCAAAAAATTAAGTATTTCTGTCATTAATTACTTTGAATAAAAGCCTGATAATTCACTCACTTTCAAACAGGTATTTTACTCTTTTCCTACTTTACTTCAGAACTCAGCAATTCATAAATAGAAGCCTGTAACTCCACAGTCTATTTTCTTCCTAATTAAAGAACCCTGTTAGGACACGTAGAATAGTTGCTGGATTTTCCTTTTAAGTCCAGACCTGTCACTTCTTTGAAAAATAACTGTAGCAAATGAAAATGAGCAAGTCTTACAACAGCCCTGCAAAGCTTTCATGTGAGAAAAGGAAAATCCCACTCTTTCTCTGCACTTTGAGTGGCTGTGTGCGTATGTTAATAGAAGCCTGGTTTAAAGGGCTTGTTTGTTGCTATGAGATCTAGCAGCGTGTTCTTGAAACAGCGATTTTTTAATGCGGAACAGCAATGGAGAAACTGGATCGCTTGAGACTACTTCTTTCAGCTTTGCCGAGTTCCCAGGGTTATCAGTCGCACAACGCAGCCCACAGACTGCCTTTGCCTATCCAGACGAGCAACAACATCCCTCACACTGCTTTGGCAAGGAAGAGCAACGATTCCTGTGCTCTTCTCTGATCTGCAACAGTGTCCCCAAGACACCGCTGTGCCTGTGCCTGGTCTATGTCCTTGCGGGCAGCGCCTGTGCCCAGTCAGGTCTGGACTGATCAAACTAAACAAAGCGCACACACTAACGCAAGCATCTCCTGGAGTGCGAGTGAGGGCAGGGGAGGCAGCAAGGGGAGACCTTTGAGGGCAATGGTGCCGTCGCCAGAGGATTCACAGGCGAAGGGACACCGGCCTAGGGCTGAGCGGGCCCGAAGGCCCGAGCCTGACCCCGGGGCCGGCCTCACCCGGGAAGGCCGCGACCCCCACAGCAGCCCCCGGAGCGAGTGCCCCGAGCCCCCCGGGCTGACCAGCGGGGGCGGCGGGACCCTGCGGGGCACAGACGCCGGGCTCCGGGCGGCGGGATCGGGCCGGGCCGGGCCGGCAGCGTGAGGGCGGCCGGGCACCGCAGCGCTCCCGTCCCGCCCGGGCCCATCGCGAGGCCGCCCCGCCCCGCCGTCGCTAGGCCGCGCCGCCAAGGGAGGAAGTGTCGTAAAGGCTGACAGGAAACTTGGCCGCGGGTTACGGCAGCGGCGGCCG
This sequence comes from Phoenicopterus ruber ruber, assembly GCA_009819775.1. NCBI lineage: Eukaryota > Metazoa > Chordata > Aves > Phoenicopteriformes > Phoenicopteridae > Phoenicopterus > Phoenicopterus ruber. Next base: position 5,741,256 of record CM020219.1, read on the forward strand.
CGCTTGGCGGCCGCTGGATGAGCGGAGAGTGGGAGCCGCGGCGCTGAGGAGACGCGGGGGTGAGTGGCCGCGGCGGCGGGCGGGGAGGCCGCGGCGGCGGCGGGTGGCCGCCCGGGGCCCGCAAGGGACCGGGGAAGGGCCCCGGCGGCGGCGGCGGGGGGAGCGGGACAGCAGGAAGAGGCGGCGGCGGAGCGGCGAGGCGGGGCCCGGGCACCGTCTCTGCCTTTGTTCGTGCCCCCCCCCACCCCCGACCGCGGCCCGTGAGGCCGCCGCCTCCCCCCCTCGCCCCCGTCTCGTCTGACGCCCTCCTCCTCGGTGGGTTTGTGTCGGTCTCTCCCGTAGGATATGGCCGAGGTACCGCCGGGGCCTAGCAGCGTCCTCTCCCCGCAGGGGGACACGCTCTCCCCCTTCCCCGGAGGAGGAGGGGGGGCTGCTTCCTCCTCCTCCTCCTCTTCCACCTTCTCTGCTGCCGCCGCCGCCTGCACCGGGGCCCAGGACGAGGAGGCCGAAGAGGAGGAGGAAGAGGAGGGACCCGCGGGCGGATGGGAGCAGCAGCAGCGAGGAGGAGGAGGCAGCGACGGCGGCAAGGGGGGGCCGCAGCAGCACCGCCTCCACCACCACCACCACCATCCCCCGCACCACAACCACCAGCTCAACGGCCTCATCAGCCCCGAGCTGCGGCACCTGCGGGCCTCCCTCAAGAGCAAGATCCTCAGCTCGGAGGCAGGGGCAGCCCCCGAGGGGCTGGAGAACAAGCGAGCCAGCAAAACAATGGGCTCCGGACAGCAGCAGCAGTCATCGCCCCCGACCACAGCACCGTGCTTATCCCCCCTTACCAACCACCTCCCTCCCCAGGGAAGGACTGCACCCTCTCCTCCTCCTTCTCCCCCAGCAGCAGCAACAGGGGACAGGAGCCAGCCTGCTGCCACAACTACGACTGCTGCTAAGACTGCAGCCCGCAATGGACTGGCAGGAGAGACTGGCTTGGAGGAGGAAGAGCAGGAGGAGGGGGATGAAGGAGGGGAGGAGGAGGAGTCCCTGCTGCTACTCTCCAGGTCCTTAGCAGCAGTTTGCAGTTTGAAAGGCTCGGGAACGGACTCTCAGCCCGAGGAGGACCTAACGATACGATACGTCCGATATGAGTCAGAGCTGCAGATGCCCGATATCATGAGACTGATCACCAAAGATCTGTCTGAACCCTACTCCATTTACACATATAGGTATTTTATCCACAACTGGCCACAACTTTGCTTTTTGGTAAGTGCCAGAGGGGGCAGGGAGGGTAGGAATTGGGAGTGGTTTGGGGCTGGGGAGGAGAGGATTACAGGGTTGACATTTGTGGAAACATTTCCAATATCTTTTTGTGGTTAAGGTCAAGGTTTTTCGGAAGTACCTGTCTTCCTAATGAAGTCCCCTTGTGACCTGTGCATGTATAAGTAAAACATACACCTGAAGTTCCTACATTCGTTAACGGATGTTTTAAGTGGTGGGGAAAGGGTTTGAGCACAGGGCTAGGATCCAGGAATTCCAGGCTTCTAATCTTCATTTTGACATTGACTTTTGTGACCTTTGGTAGCACATTTTATCATTCTGTCTCAGTTCCTAGGTTTGTATTTAAAAAAGAAAGCACTTAGTCCACTAGTGTCTTATGAGCGCTTAGTAATTCTTGTACAATGGTTTTAAAACAGTCTTCAGCATGGCTGGCATATAAATGTTAAGTGATAGGTGGAGAGGCAGTGTTAAAGGTTTTGTAGACTCTTTGATCTATTAGCTTTGAAAAAGACAAGTACAACTGTATTGCTTCTTACAGGTGTGGTAGTGTACGCAGCACGCAGAAATTCTCACGCTGCTTAGACTGTCTTGCTGTACTAATGATGTATTTAGTTTTATATTCTTCCTACTGCACTACTGAAAAGATTGATTTAGCTGTCACCCTGTCTTTCCAAATGTTTAGCACTTCTTATGGAAGGACTTGTGTCTCGGTTGAAAAGTATGCTTGGAGGATGCTCATCTGTCCACAGGTCTATGAAACGGAGCACAAGTTGGCTTGAGGGGTATACGTGCATAGTGGGAGCTTAGCTGTGTTTGATTTACTCGTAGGAAAACTTATGTCTGCAAAAGAGAACATTTATGGGAGTGCATGGCACTTCCTTGCTAAGGTAAATGATGAATTCTTCTCCCTTGATGTTTTAATCAAGGCTGGACAGCTCTCTGAAAGGTATGATTTAGTCAGAGCCAAGACACCCTTCAGTTCAGGAGTATCTCTGTAAAATTTTAATAGGGTACGAGTACAGGAGGTGAGGCTAATGGAATCCATCTGGCCTTAAACTTCCTGAATGTTCTTAGTTTAGGGTCTGGTACAATTTATAGCGGGATTTATATGATTTATAGGAGGATTTTCAGAACTGTGCCTCTTAAAACCCTGAAGAGGGAATACAGTAGGATTATACAAAGTTGAGCAAAGCATTACCTTCTGGAACAAAATAGAAATACAAAAATATTTGAAAACATTGTTCAATGCAGAGTCATGTTTGCCATTATAAGGATGCTGACCAGAGCAAAATGGTATTTTTCAAGCACTGAGCTGTGCGTGTGACTGATTTACCTCATACTGAAAAGAAATGCTTGTGAACTACAAATGTCCATACTTTCAGCATCAGGCGTATCGCTGGTAGTGCCCAGGTAATGTTGGATACTATTAGATCACAATGCATCTCTTTAGACTTTAAATCTTTATTTTCTTTGACAGGGAGTAACTTGAGAATTTTTGTTATGAAAAGAGCAATGGCAAGTTGTTTGACAGAGCACTAAAACAGATGATTTCTCATAAGTGCATTCAAAGAATAAGATATCACTCAAGGAAAAGGGTCTTAAGCTTACTTTGTAGTGACAGCCTCTTTTTAATGGCCTTGAAGAATCAACAAAACTTTACTTGAACTTTGTATTTGCCATTTTTTGAAGGGTGGAACAATGTAAAGTACATAAAACTGTAGAGAAGAATATGTGGCTATGAATGTCTAAAGCTGTTAGCAAATTGTTTACTTAATTTGAAGCTCTTGCAGTATGTTGAGTCAAATTTGATGGTGGTTTTTGTGACTGGTTTTAGTATTTTTAAGGTTTGTTTTTTAGAGGTTGTCTTGAAGATTTTCTGTTCTATAAAATTTAATTTGTTCCTGCAGTTAATGGATTCCTGAACTACTTCTATCTAATAAGTCTCTTTAAAATATTTATCTTCAGTCAGGGACTGCATATTCCAATTAGCAAGAACAGTGTCAGGATGGTGAACAGGAGCAGAGTGCCTGATCTCACAGAATCATTCGTCTTTCATGCCTTGTGGCCTCACACCCTTCTGGTTTCAGGTTTTGTTTTGGTTTTGATTGGTTTGGGGAGAGGGGTTAGATTGCAATTCAGTTGTATTTGAAAAAAAAAAAAAATCTGTAGGAGTTCAATCAGTTCCTTTACTGAATTTCACCATCACCATTTTTTAAAATCTTCCCATGCGTACTCACCTGTCTTCATTGCACTGTCATGGGCTTCTTTCCCTTTCTCAACATGTGAGGGGAAAGTACTAACCATTTAAATTTGAAGACGGGACGTGTATTTTCCGTAAATGATCAGCAATTGTCCCTTGCAGACATTTATTTAGTAAACCATCTTAAACACCATAACTTTGCTATCTAGCATTTTGGATACCTGACAATGCAGAGCTATTTTCTGGGGGCATTATTAACATTATTCCTGAGGATCATCTTCTGGGTTTGAAACTTGCTGAGTTTTGGCTTGGCCTTCCCAAGGTGCACCGTTGCTCTAATGGCTCGTGTAACCAAAAGGGCTGCTTGCTTTTCCTTTCTCTTCCACTACCTCTTCCTGGCTTGTGCCAGCCCTTGTGTTTCCCTGATTAGGGAAGCTAAGATATCCCTCCCACCACCACCATATATTTGTAAGCGTGTGTGTGTGTTTACGTTTTAGGGTCGCATTTCTGTTGGTTTAAGGCTCCAAATATATTCATAGTAGGATGATGGTGTTGGTGCAAGGGAAGAGGTGAGAATGCACAGCTGGAGGGAAGGTATAGGACCAATCCTAACTAGTCACTAGCGTGGTTTTGCTGTATTAAACCACTTCCTAACTGTACACTCAGAAAAGAAGTTCATACTCTGCTTTAAAAGGACCTGGAGATACTAGGAATCTTCAGAACCTCTTCATTTTAATGTCAAGTTCATCTGTGTAACTGTCTTCCTGACTTTAGGGGTAACAAGTGGGGAACACTTGATGATCAGTTCTGATGTGTTACACTGCAGCATTGTCTGACTGAGCTGTTGCAGGGTAATAACCTTCTCCTCCATGAACTGCAACTCTCTGCTTAAACTCGGGTATTGCCTGTCTTTGGAAGAGCAGGTTCGCACTCTGTGCTAGGTGTGGATGCCCTGTAAACGCCTCATTTTTACTTATTCCCAGGAGCTCTGTCAGCCCAATTTCTCTTCAAACGACCTATGATAACCACTCCTCTGTCAAAAAATGACAGAGGAAAGGGGTATCTTTTGTTTCACGTGGAGCATTTTTAAGCATCGCTACAGCTTTGTCCCCATATGGACTGTAAATGCATTTTCAAAGTTGTAGCTTGCTTTTAAAGTGTTTTTTGCGGCTTCTAGTCTTAGCAGTGTTAAAGTTCTGAAACTTCCATTTAGAACTGTTACATTAAATATTTCAGAAAATTGTTTTCAAAATACTTCAGCGTGGGAGAGGAGAGGTGAGCTTAGGAAACCTTGGTCTGTGCCAAAGTTTGGATAACACAGGACGTAATAAAAGCAGAGTTCTGGCTGTGTGTTGTAACCTCTCCTGTAATTCACAGTACTGCACCCACCACTCAGCTGCCTTTTAAGAAAAATCTGGAAAATCTGTGCTTTTATTGGGCACTTAACTTTGCCACTAGCTATAGCAGCATTTATAATTTAAACTTTCACAAGTTTAAAAATAACCTATTAATTCTGTGTAAGTGGTTTTAGATGTGTTGTAAATCCTAAATGACTGCAGTTAAGATCTTGTTTTATATTAATGCTTTGTCTTTTTTTTTTTTTTAAATTGGATTTTATTCAGGAGTCTAAGCATATTTCATGTTGAAATTAAGACTTGTTAGACATCGCCCCTGTTTTGCAGTTGCGGAAAACTTGGGGCATAAAAGAAGAACCAGAAAAGTTAGGAAACTGTCTGGGAAGTCTTCCTAGCCTCGTGGCAGACGTAGGAAGAAATTCTATAACATCCATTCCCAATTTGCAAACCCTCTCTGTATTCCAGTTTCCTCTTAGGTGTGATCGTGGTTTAAGATACAGGCTTGTTGTGCTACTTCTCACTGTCAGAGGCTTTGTGAAAACTTCAGTCATTGCAGCATCTGAGTACGTAACGACAGCTAGCCTCGTTATTCTGGCAGTGCTGTTGCATGGGAGGGAATTACTTGTGTCCAGTTTCACAGAGTGGAAACAGAACGACTTAGTGATTTGCCCAGTATCGTAAAGAGCTCTGACTGAACTGCCAGACGTTAGGTTAAAACCATTAGCCTAAATGTATCCTCTAATGGCATTCAGTAACACGATCGCTAAATGTAAGCCAAAGGATTCCTACAGAGCCCTTTCTGTGATACTTCAGGATGGATTTTGGTGCATGTGCAAAAGGGAAGCTGTGTTGCAGTAGTGCAGGTTCTGCTGCATTTGAATCGCAAAATATTTCTCTTTCAGGGGCTAGTTGGTTGTTTTAATCTTCTTTAAATAGGAACAAATGTCACAGGATCTGGGTATGAAATGCGTACTGAGACTGTGGCTGACAGACTTACTGTCATCTTTGCTAATGAAATTAATGCCAATTGTCTAATTTTGTGAAAAGTAATGTTCTTGCTGATTTACAGACATTTCTGTGCTAACTCTTCTAGTAATACATGAATTCAAATCCAATATTTGCATCAACTTTGTTCTTATGAATAAGTTTAAATGTTTAAAACAAACTAGATTTTAATATCTTTTTACTGCAACCATGTATGTTAATCCTGCTAATGACTTACTATTGAAGTATATTTTATAGTACTCCGTGGGGTTTATAATATATAATAGTAACTTGGGCTGAATTCTGTTTGTAGAAACTTGTATGTTTAGAAGTACTCTCATATACCTGGAAAGAAAATTTGGCCCATGATTGTCTTTTCATAAACGGTGTTGTGTGGCAACTACTTTTTCTCCTCCCCACTCTCCCTATTTCATTCTGGGTTGTTGTTTTTTTTTTTTTATTTACACAGTTTAACCTTCTCCAGGGAATTAAATTAACAAAGTTTTACATCACATTTTAGGTTCATTTCCAGCTTTAGATAAGGTTGGAGAGAAGGAGAAAGGAAAGGAAAGGAAAGGCAAGGCAACAAAAACCCCCAAATTAAGGTGGAAATAATGCAGCACTCCCTCTGTAAGTGGAACGACTGTAGATTAACTGGCAGACTTAGCTGCCTAAAGACAGAGAAATAGATTTAAGTGTTTGGGGAACTGGTAACAAAGTCATGCTTTATTCAGTTCTCTGGCAACAGTGGTAAAACCAGTGGGTATTTGCTGCTTTGATCACTGAAACAAAATTCTTTGCTCTTCACTTAGCATTTTAAATATATGATTCATGAACATAGCTTTTCTGAAAAGTGCCCTAAACAAGAAAGAACACAGATATGCAATGTCTAGAATGTCACTATTCTTGAAGTGTGTAAAAAAAAAAAATATATCTTAAAAATTCTCCGCATGACTGTTACGGTCAACAATTTGCACGTGTTCACTTCAGGGCAAAGCATAACTATAACATACTAGTTTGTGGTGTGCTTTTTTTTTTTTTTAGTGAGGTATAAGATTACATCTAGGTACTCTGCGTAATTATAGCAATGTTATGAACAGTCTGTCTGATGATACTCTTTATTTAACTCCCTGCTTTTCTCAGGTCTGAGCCGAGATACAAAACTTGCCTTGAGCTGACACTTTGCATATACAGTTTTAGTATAAGTGCAGCTTGTCTTTTCTATGGAATAAACTGTGTGTTAGAACAAATGAAAAGACTGCTTAGAGGCTGTATGTTTCAATCCATTTAGATCATGCCACAGGGGTTTTTTTTTGTTGTTTTAAAAAGCACTTGTCTAGATTGTTCAGGGTGGTTCTGGGATGCTGCTAAAAAAATGTGTTTTCCTGCCAAATAAAAACTTAGCAATAATTACATTTGCCTGATGAGCTTAAACTATATTAGAAATGGTGTTAGGATCACGCTGTATCATCGAGCTTTGCAAGTGCAGCTCATACATTTTGGGCTGCTTTGTTTCACCTTTGATACAGCTCCTGGTTGACAGCTAACGTGGTTAGTAACCCATCATCTAGGTAGAGATGCTAGAAGACATTATTCTTCTTGGGGCAAAAAAACCCCGTGGGTATGTGCCTGCAGTACGATCTGCATGAAGGAATCTTCTCTCTGTGGAGTCTTAGCCTACAAGCTGTATACAAAAAGGTTCAGGTGGTTGGAGGCTATAGAGTACATACCATAGAGTACGGGGAAGCGAGCACTGGGTTCACAGGTGGGCTACGCTGAGGCCTGGCAATACTGGCTTTGGCAAGTCCTTTTCGTTTGACGTGTCTTACTGTTGTAAATTTGGATTATCCGGGAGCGCTTGTGCCAGCACATGCTTGTGCCAATCATGTGCTGCAGTCCCAGGTTAGTTGCTACGCTTTTGCCGAAGGCTGGTTCCCCCCTGCAGATACAGGTCTATCAAAGTTGGTGCGTCCACTTATACACCCCTACGTACAATTACGAGTTTCTTTTTTATCTCTGTCAGTCTTTCCTGAATGAATAGTAATTCATTCTCCCCTTGGATGCTATCCTACTCTGCAGCATTACTCAGTTTTACTGCTGCAGGTTATAATGTCATTAATCTCTCATGCTGCCTAATCCTTCAGTTAACATATGACTTAGTTTTTCTTACACTCTTTCTCTGATATATTTCATGGTAAAATTTTGGTGAACACAGTGGTTGTGCAAGTGGTTTGATAAGTGTTTGGGGAGGAGTTGGGTTCTTTTGTTTTGTTTGGGTTTTTTTTTCTTAATATTTCAGAACAACTACATCTCCTTGACCACATTTTTTGTGACAATGCCATTGGGATTAACTGTCAGTGCATAGCTCTTAACAAATGAAATCTCTGAACAGTTAAAATGTGTGAAATTAACTGTGTGCTTTTTTGTTTGTTCTTTGGGTGTCATATGACTGAAAATGACAGTTTCTAAAAATTAAATACAGCAACATTTTTCTCTGATCCTTTGTGGCCTTGACATTAAAACTAGACAAAAATTAAGCATGTTATCTACTGCAGCCCTTGTACATGAAAATTCAGATCACTATAAAACAGGAGTGGACTTTTTTTCCTCTGCGGCAGCCCATGTGAAAGGGTGATTTGTGCCTTAACCTGGTCTTTTTTTTTTTTTTTCCCCCCTTTTCTATCACGTGTTCTTTCCTGTAGACTTCGTGGAATAATAATGTGGTTCTCTCCATGAAAATTTATTGGTTGTTAATAGACATGTAACTTTATTTGAATGTAATAAAGAAATAAGAGTCCTTTTAATCTTATTTATACTTTTGGAGACGTTTTTAAAATTTATTTAGTTATTTTTTGATAGCTTTATGCAAACAAATTTTGTGTGGCTGTTTCACTTAAAATGAACTGGTTTACTACTTTTGGTAGCACTGTAGAACACAAACTGAGAATGCATACGTGTATGTTTGTCTTTAAGGCCATGGTAGGTGAGGAGTGTGTAGGTGCCATCGTCTGCAAGCTGGATATGCACAAAAAGATGTTCCGCAGAGGTTATATAGCCATGTTAGCAGTGGATTCCAAATACAGAAGAAAAGGAATTGGTAAGAATAGCCTTTTTTGTTATTTCTTTCTTAAATCCTGTAGTTGGGATAACTGTAGCTGTCATAAAGATTTAAGCAGAACTGAACTTGCAGATGTGGTGGTTTCTCTGTCATCCCCGCCTTACTCAACCACACAGGCTCCCCAGTGGCTTTTTTTATTTTCTTAAAATAACCTGAAATGCCCTATGAGATTTACATCTGGGATACGATAAAGCTAAAAAGAAAGGCAGTCAGCAAGCCCCTTACCTCTGCCTGTTACCACTGTCAAATAACACCAGTGGGAATTGCTTTGCGTTTTTTATATGTGCCCTCATCACTGTATTTCTATGTTATGTTCAGTCTGTCTTTTTTCAGTGAACTTATCCTCTGGCTTTCCCCTATCAATTATGCATATATTGCCCGTTGGGGAGAACGTATGTAGCTCATTGTTGTATTAATAAGTGAAGAAAAATAGTTGTGTATTGCTACTTGAATGACTGAAACGGAGATCTGTTTTGTTGGGAAGTTACATGATAAAAGAAGTCACTCTTGGCAGGGAGTTTGCCCTCCCTCATTGATCAGTTTTGCCCTGATGAAGGGATTTTCATTCTAAGACCAGTTCTCCTAGCTGGCTTAATTAAAGATCCGTTCTTATGGAACTTTACTTTTTTGTGTTGGTTATTGCGAAATTATGTTTTGTAACATTTTTGACTTAAAACATGGACATCAGCTTTAAAGGCTAGAAATGTGCTTCACCACTCATTCACACTGAACAGCTCATACTTTTATGATTAAAGACAGAAAATTACTTGCAATGGAAAAATATGGTGATACATTGCAGAATGGTACCATTGTGTTTCTTCTCCTCTTCAAAAAAACAACAACAACAAAAAAAAAACAACAAACCAAACCCTCCAAAAAACTTGAAGCACTGCATATTACCATGACTGTTCAAGCATTTGCGGATGGTTTTTTTTCTTCAGTGCAATTCTGAAGCCATTGTTGGTTTCTGTAGTGGAGCAGAGGGAAGAGGATACTGAGAAATCACTGTCTCTCCTTTCCTTTTAGCTGAGTCATGAAGGAGCCTGCCATAATTTAATTGCAGGTGCTTGGATTCATAAGTAAATAAGAACTAATGCTGTTATCATGAAGATCTCTGCAAGATTTTTCCCCTCACTTTAGTCAGTTCATTATTGTAGAATTATATAAACAGAATTTATATTTAAAGCCTTGCTTACTTTAGCAACATGTATGTTGACTTTTTCCTGCTCTTGCCACCTTGCTGTTTTTCAAAGTACTCTGTTAATCTGAAGATTTGTTTTAAATGTAGTACAGTTTTGTCATACCTTCAATGAAAATCTTAATTGATTAAAGTTTTGAGAATACTTTAAAACATTCTCTAGATTCCTTGGGGTTTTTTTTCCTTTTCCTTAGCCTTCTTATGGAAGTGAGATTTATGCAATTTCATTGAACAGCAGTTTTTTCCACTAATAACTTTGAAATCAACTTTCAATTTCACCCCAATTCTACAGACAGGTAGGGATATTACATTTGTAGAACTGTTGTGAAATAGATGAAAAATAATGATAAAGAATTAATTTAATGCTTGACTGAGGGGAAGGGATGGGCTTCAACCATATTATTAGATAGCAGCAAATCCAAATGGGAGTGAACCACAAGAAAAGTGGTTTCATAAGTTCTGTTACTAATAGAAGTATTTGTTTCAGTAAGAGGAAATTCCCTTGGAAGATGAATGTCCTTCAAGTACATGCCAGCAGATTTTGACTTTAAATGCAACAAAAAGGAATGAATCACATCTTGGAAGGCTATATATAACGCTATGTTAAACATAGAAGCCTGTTTCTAATGTCCTTGTGTTAAAAGAATCTTGCGCTCAAGCTGAGTCTCTGGATAACTTTATGGATTATTTTAATGTTCAAATTTGAGACTGCAACTTGACTGCAACTTCTTGTTTCTTTCTTTCTTTCTTTCCTCCCTGCTTTCCCCAGGTGTCATGTCATGTAGGTAGCACACGTTAGTCATATATAAACTATCATCTTTTGCATTGCAACTCTGACACTTACTGAAATCTATATTTCAGGTACAAACTTGGTTAAGAAAGCTATTTATGCTATGGTTGAAGGAGATTGTGATGAGGTAAGATTTTATAATCAAAAACTTTCATAATGTAAATGGTTTGCATTCTCCTATATGTGGATTCATTTCACAGGTTTTTCTTCTACAGGACTTTTTTTAGGTGGGGAGTGGGTTGGTAAGAAGCTATTCCTTTTATAATAAAAGGAAAAATAACCTCAGAAAAACATATGGCACAAATAGAAGGATTTTCTAAATTTGTCATAAGGGCTCAAATTCAGTGTTTCAGGTTTTGTTTCACTTTGTGAAGCTGCCTCCGCCTTTGGTCACAGGCACATTTTCCTCCAAAGACTCTAGTTTAAGGTGCTACTGACCAGTGTAACTCGCATGTTGTGTGTAATACTTCCATACTTTCAGAATACACAGAGATACTGGAACATTACGTGCTGTAGTATTGCAGAATGGTTTTGTTACAAGTCGTCAGGCTATTCTGACAGTGCACGGCTATGTTAGGTAGCACTAACAGAACTCTCGTGATTTAGCATGTCAACGAAAACTTGGAAGGGAAGTGACTGAATCACTGTCAAACTTTCTCTGGCCTATATGTTATCAGTCTTTCCTTTCACCAGATTACAGTCCCTACTTTTTATATATATAAAGCAACTGTCTTTATGTGCCATGTTTAACTTGTGAGGAACTCTCCCTACATCCATCCCGCTTAATGCGGTTATCTGTCCCTTTAACTTTCATCTCCTTGGTGCAATGCAATTCTTAGCTTGTTCCTGGCATGTGAGCACTGTGTCATTTCAGTGTGTCGTAGTTAAGGATCCTTTGATCTCGCTGTTATCTCATTTCAGCTGCTCCCTCGATTGTCCTACTGCGGCGTGGTGAAGTTTCTTATGCAAAACTACAGTTTTTGTTGCAGGACTTCTGGCACATGCTCTGTTTATTTTTCCACTTGTTGTGTTACGCCTCTTGCAGCTTCCCTGCATATGTTCTGACTTCATTCATTCTTTGAGATATTTATTCTTCCTTTCAGATTCCTTCATACCTCTGCTTACTGGTGGCTTTTTCTCCACACCGCCCCTTCCCCCCCCCCATTTATGTGGTACTCAGGCAGTACAGTGCAATCTGATAGTTCGGTAATTCTTTAAGTTCTTTGTTTTGGCTTGTTGCTTCTATCATCCTATGTAATATGCTTTGCTCTAATCTGTTTTACTACTTGCTACATTGAACTAATCAAAGAAAGGTTTTTTTGTTTGTTTGTTTGTTTTTCCGTTGCCTTCCACTGTGGTCTTGAATTCATGTGCCATTGCTAGAGTATTCAAGATTAAAAAAAATTTGAAAATAATTGAGGAATAGTATCACGCTGTCCACGTCGCAGTTGGAGAATTGAGATGCAGAGAAGTTGCCTACTGTTGTTAGAGAGTCAGTAGTAGAACTGGCTATTTCTACTCAAGTTTACCAGAGTTGCAGTAATTAGCATATGATTTATGAATGCATGCGTACTACTTCTCGTGTAACTTCATTCTAAATTGGACTAACAGGTATACACATAATGATCTCTCCTGTGTCTTTCTTTTTTTCTACTGCTGTAATATATTAGTCCAAGAGTCCTTCTTACTGTGTTTTATCTTTGTAAAAATGAAATAAACATGATAAGGATTGCGGGCTAGTCTGCAGTGAGACCTCGTTAAGCCTTAGTCACAGATTTTCATCTATGGTGCTGTATAAATGCTTTGTACTAAGTGCAGAGGGCATTTTTCAGAGACTATTGCTGTCCCTCTTTAATCGAACGCGCTACAATTCAAGCTCCTAGAAGTGTGTGCTGGACGGGTGCAGGCATGTTTCAGTTCCAGTTTGGAAACTGTGCAACCGTGTTTGTGGGATGATGATTCTGAACTAATTATGCCCTGCTTCTTGGGGGCTTTTGCATCAGCTGAGTCTTGTGCTGGCAAAGAATTTTGAAATGGGAGCTTCTTATGCCTGGGCAATGTAGAGCACAAGCAGAGTGTATTTCTGACTTTCTACACCGGGCAGCAGAGGCATACCCACACTGACTTGATATATTTATGTTGTTGATTTTCATGTACAGGTTATCTACAGCCCAATAGCCAATATTTTCATGTTTTCTTCTTTTCTTTGCCACCAAGTATAGGCTTCTTCCAGATATACATGGTACAAAATAATGATAATGGTTACTTGTACCACATGGTGGATTGCTGAGTTTTCAGTCATGACCGGAATCTGAAAAATCCAACTTGCCAGCCATTAAAAGCTCTGTCCGACAGAGCCTACACACGTACCCTTGCTGATTTTTACAACAGTTGTTGGGAGAATGGTTTCTGGCTATCTGATTGATGCCTAGAGCTGATCAAACATGAGGTAGTGCATCACAGTAATTTGTTTTCGTGAGGTGTGTAAATAGTTTAATCATCTCTGCTGCTCTTAAGGTATTTTTCTACATCCCTTAATAAAATCGGAAGCACGATGAAAATAAAAAGATGCTGCTACTTGATATAAGATGAACTACAATTCAAAAAAATGCTATTTTCTGAAACTTGCTTGGAATAGGATTAAAAACATGAATATGCAGCTGTGGGTGTCATGAAAAATTTCCAAAGGCTGCCTGGAAGCTCTTCCCTTCAATCTAATTATGGAATAGATGCAGTAAATGTACTTAATTTTAATAACTTGTGGCATATAATCTGATAAATGCTTCGTTCAGTGTGTTGCTTTTCAAAGTACCATAGATGGGACTTTTGAGGTATCAACATCGAGTCCTGAAAAATAAAGGATTTATACAACACTGTAGATGAAAATCTTGAAAAATCACTGCTGATGTGCTGGCATTTCAAAGTGTGCTGCAATATTTTAGTAATTAAGGACTACTTTTTTCTTTTTTTTCCCCCTGTAAGCTAATTTAGTGGGAATAAACTAAGCCAGGCCTATGCAACAAGTGATTACAGTGCAAGCTTCTGTGGTCAGTCAGCAGCCTAAGAGGTAGTTTATGCTATATGCCATGCTTCAAAGCTGAGAGGCAATATCCTTCCAGCCAGGGGTTGTTTCCCAGCTTGAGGAACCTGTGGGGTGAGTAAGTGAAGAAGTGAATTGGCTGGGGTGGAATCTGCGTGGCGGGGAGGAGACGGCCATGAAGCTGGCCATGGCCTGTATTAGAATAGAAACGAGGGAAGTGATCTGATGTTGGGGGTGGGTGGTTGAACTAGAAATAACCTTCTAGCCTGAAGAAAGTACTCACAGCATGCTTTGAGCTGGAGTGTCTGGATATAACATTACAAAACTTGAGGGATCTTTGATGTTAATGAAATCTACTATTTGGGGTAGTGAACTGAAGGTTTTCAAGATTATAATGGGCTGAGTTTCCGAGAGGTCACAAAGATTTAGAATAACTTTGTGGGCTGATTGCATACAAAATGTGAACTATGGAAATAAATCAGGTGAAGGTGAATAGTTTTTCTCCCATCTCCAAAGTTTTGAAGATATTATTCTTTCAGTGTAAAAACGAAAGTATGTGCTAACTTCAGCAAGTTGGGCATCTGGCTGCTTTTTGTCCATTTGCTTAGTTTTTACTGACCAACAGTACAATTTTTGAAAATTGCTGAAGACCTTCATGTGGAACTGTTACATCCCTTAATCACAATTAGAAAGGAGGAGTTGTTCATTCATATGTAGGTTTTCCATCTGTAACAAATGACTGTAAGTATTAATCTGCATACGATTCATTCACTTCATGTTACTGAAATAATGTGCCATGTCACTGGTAACTAATCAAAACAAGACTCTAGTACGTGGGACTTTGAAGAGCTTTTTGAAGCAAAGCGTAGAATATGAACAGGAATTGCAACTTCTCATGAGAATTTCCATTGAAATGTTGGGGTGATTTGAAGTGGGGGTTTTTGACCACACCGGTAGGTGTGTCATTTTAATTCAGTACCACACTTGTAAAAATTAAGTGTATATTTTTACACAATCCTATTTGAAATTATCAAACTATTGACATCTTAGCTTTTTCTTAAGCTACAAATCATCTAAGGTATTAAGTGTCATATTTTGGGTGCTACCTTTCTTTGAAAGTTAAGGCAGTTAAACTGATTAAGGACACTGGACAAGCAGCCATAACTTGAGTCTGAGGATATGCCAGACTTACTTGTAAGAACAGCAACCTCTTCTGTGAGTGCTGAGAGAGTACTTTCTTCATTTGCTTATTTGACTTGGCTGTAGTCATTCTATGACTTGGTTTCTGAACTTGAGTTCGTTCAGAGTTTGAACTGAAGAAGCAAGAAAGCTTGACCTCTCTATTTTTCTTTGGTTTATGAAAACATAATAACAAGAAACATTGCACTGCACTCTCACTATAGGAATATTTCTTGCTTCTAAACCTAGTTAAAATTAAGACAGTTGAGATAAAATGTTAGGTTTATGAAATTTAAGACATAAGAGAAAGCAACAGCCTTCAGAAAGTTGCAACTTGTGCAGAAAATGCTGTTAAATCCAATCAGACCTTTGCTGGTCTCCAGGGGAGGATGTGGTTGTGTTATTAGAGGATTTAACAGGCATATGTGTACAACAAAATACACCCTGTGAGACCAGGAATAAATGTAATGATTGAAGGTTTGGAGCTTGATTGAAAATCTCACACGGGAAGGAATGAATCCTTCACAAAATGAAGCTAATGAAATTTGGATAAAATATGACTGTGTTTCCTTTTTAGATAATAGAAACATGTTTTTAGCCCTGAGAGATCAACGCAATATGTTGAGATCAGGGAATTCTTTTTCATTGTGCCAAGTCTTCCTTAGAAATACCAGAGCAAATCTCTTGCATTTGCTTTCAAGATGAGCATTCACTCAGGTAGTGGGATTCCAACAAACTCGAATTTCAACATTTAACCACTCCCTTAAATTCAACGATCTGCAGTGTTGGAAGTCTTCTAGCATTGCAAGGTGTGCGAGCTTGCAGTTGAATACAGATGTGTTGTATCACTCTGCCAGGTTACTAAACTTTTTGGAGAGTGAATGCCATTTGTAGCTAGAGTTCAAGTAATAGTCTGTGGATTTAAATGGGTCAGATTGCCACTTTGGCGTAATGCTTTGTTTTAATTTCAATTAAGTTGTACAATGCGCATAATTGTGTACAAAATAGCACTCTTCAGGAAAACTATCGTGCTTCCATAACTTGTTATAAAATAACAGATACCCATTTTAATGGATTAAGGATGTTAAGAGTAATCGATCAAGTCACAAGACTTGATAGTAATATTCTATGAAGTGCCAGCAAGAGAAATTCAATCTCTAATTCGTGCCATAAGACTAAGAATTGAATTAGCTTGTCTTAAGAGTGCAGATAAAACAGACTGTCCTGCTGTAATTTAAGAACTCTAGAACTCTGACTATTAATATTGTAATGTGTGAGACAGTTCCTTTTTGGAAAATGAACTACTTCTAGGTCTTATTTTCCCCCAGTGTAGGTTGTTTGTTGGGTTGTTAACTCCAGATTTACTATTCTTTCGAACATTCTTATGTTGAGAAGCGCAGGGGGAATTATCCATTGGAATGTGGTCAGAGTGGCTTGAAACTTGAGTAATGGTCAAATATATGCATTAAATGGATCTTAAAATCTTATTGAAGGTGACCAGTCTAACTGCTGGCTGCCTCCCTCTTACCTTGGCTTAGCCACTCCTCAGACTGCAGAACACGAACCTGATGGAGAGAAAAAAGAAAGGTTTTCTACCAGGTCGCTTTTTGAAGTAGCTCAGCAGCAAGCCTAGTGAGCTGGCAGAAGAGGTGGGGGAGAATGGGAATGCAAGCCTGAGGGCAGTGGGGCCACCGAGTCCATGAAGTAGATTGACTTAAACTGCCCTACAAAGATAGGCTAATATTTTGTTCCTGGTTTTGGGTGGCTGTTAACCAGTTTTCCTGCTATTTATTGGAGGAGAAGGGTATCCTGGGTTTTGAGGTGGGGTAGATGACTCTTTTTTGGACTGAGGGAGTTTTGTGTGTTTAATTCTAACTACACAGAGTGGGTATCAAATGCTGGTTTAGAAATAGCCATTAGTGGACTTAACACCAGCAGGGATCACTGGTTTGCTGCAGAAATTGCTTAGACTGTATTTTCATTATATGGTCTTTCTACAGCATCCATCAGCTCTTGTTTAATATGTGAATGTACGTTGTCATGGGACTGTATGTAGTCTAGCCAGTTTATTAGTTCAGCCTGTGTTCTTGCGCAACCATGATCTGTCCTTAATAGCAGGATCCTTAAATAATTGAGTTGTACAACAGTGAAGAGGCAAAACAAGTTTTTATCGTTTGGAGTGGGTGCACGGCTTGCCAGTTACGGCAGAGCTCTGCTCAGTGCATTTGTAGAAAAGAGGGGGAAACAATTCAGAGGGACGTTCTTCAGCAGTTTTGTATTTAACTTCTTGTTAACGCCACTGTAGTTTTTTCCTGTACTTGAGACTTCTGGGATGATTCTGAGTCTTTGCTTAATTTGAACTACATTTACATTTGGTCTGAGCTATTTATGACCGGTCTTCCTGCAACTGGAATCTTACCAACACGGGGAAAAAGCTGGAAGAAGCTGCTCTTTCTGCCTGGTGTGCACTCTGATTTGAGTTTGGGATACTTGTGTTGAGCACAAATATTCCTTGCAAACATTGGGTCTGACAGCTACTCGTAGAATGCTGAAGCTTGTACCTAGGTCTGAATCTATCGAATTAGAGGTCAAAGATATTAAATGACTAAACAAAACCTCATGTGCCAAGTTCTTGTGACGTGCAGAAGTTCAGTTGCTCATTCAAAATTCAAAGTATGTTTTGGACCCTGACCCATTTGGTAGGTTGGTTTGGGGGTTTTTGGGGGGTGTGGGTTTTGTTTGGTGTTTGTTTTGGTTTTGGGTTTTTTACCCTAGCTATTAGGTAATGAGTTGAAATACTATTTACAGCAAAGAAGTAAAATCTTGATATGAATGAAATTTGCTTACAATGACAATTGTTGATTAACTGCTAGGTTGGTTTTTTTTAATGTGGGACTGGAGGGGGGTTGCTTGAGTAAGTCAGGACAAGAAAAAATTAATTCCACTTGTTGCTAGTAAGTGTTCCTTTAAATGAAAACTTGGAAATTGGTTCAGCAGTCATGTAATTGCAACTGTTTTCTAACATGATATGCCTTTTTTCTTTTTTGTTTTCCTTAAAGGTTGTATTGGAAACAGAAATCACAAATAAGTCTGCTTTGAAACTTTATGAAAACCTTGGTTTTGTGCGAGACAAGAGGCTGTTCAGATACTATTTAAATGGAGTTGATGCACTGCGTCTTAAACTATGGCTGCGTTAAAAGAAACCATCACATCAAGCAACTGACGTCCCAACAGCGCAGAGTTGTCCTTTGCATGCAATGCAATTTGTACAAAATTGCTTTGCAGGTGGACTTAGTAATTTCCATGCAGCTCTTAATCTGTCAGTGTCTCATTGAGTGTCGCACATATTTGTTGCACTTTGGCATGGCGCATTTGTTCAGAATTAAAACCGATTGTTTCAAACTTCGAGTTCTTTTGGTACCAGCAAGATGTGCCAGTTGATAGCCAAGATATGTTCATTCATTTGCAAGTCTACTGACTGTATTACATACACAGTGAACATTCTATCAGAGAACCTGTATGTGGAACGCGACTTTTGGTTCCAGAAAAAAGCCAATGTAGATTGTAAAATTCTATAAGTATACTAACATTTCATACAAAAATTGCCATAGTTTTCTGGAAAAAGGCTTCAATTTTAGGTTTTATTTTTCAATATTGAATTTTCCATTCTTAAATATTGGTACCTCAGTGATTAGTGAATGAAAAAATGTATTGTAGGGTGGGGTGTGTGTTACAATGAGTAACAGTAACAATTAAATTGCGTCTGCCAGTGCCTGTATAGATAAGTATATTTGTCTTCACCTCTAAGTTTGGAGTGCATGCTTTTATTCTTTTACTTTCTTCAATTGTCTTTGCAAGAAAATTTCTGCTTTTATTTAAATTCTGGATTTGATAATAAATTATTTCAGATTTTTATAATTTGGATACTTCTCCCAAACGAGGGTTTGGAAGGCCCTTCTTTTCTTATAGCAAGAAGTGTAAGCTATTTTGAAAACCTTGAGTAGCTGCTAAAAGAGAACCTGATGTCACCAGTAAATCTCTGCTGGTTTTGGATGCACTTTTTTCATTAAAAGAGTGAGGGACTTTTAAAAGAAGATATAGAAAATTAATGTAAATTGGTATGATTTTATTTAATCAAAATTATTGCTAGAAGCTCTGAAAAACCGCTATTTTAAGGTAGTTGGAACAAATTTTTTTCAGATTCAGATTGCTTTGCTTCAGTGTTCTAAAATGCTTCAATCTTTGGTTCTTGGTCTTGGAAATAAATTTCAAGATGTATTGTATCCATTTTTAGCTGCTCTCATTTTCTCTAAACTTACATGAGCTAAATTATTGGGGGATTTTTTTCCCTCCAAAATCAAAGCAGCGGGGAAGGACTTCTCTCTCTCTCTGTCTCTCTCTTGCATTCGCTCTTGCTCTGTTTTTCTCTTTTCTCTTCTTTTTTTTTTTTTCCTTTCCTTAATTGGGCTTACATAGGTTTTACCCATCCATTTTTTCAGTAATTACAGTGTCTAGGCTTTCTTGTTCAGTGTGATTATATAGCCCAGTTCTATGAATCAGTTGGGGTTTTTTTTTCACTTTGGAAAAAAAGGTATTAGTTGACTTGTGGAAGAACCTATGTAATCTGTGAAAAGGATGAACTCTCAGTGAATCCGCTCTTCTATAGTTGAGCGTACTCTTCAGATTTGCCTTACTACACTTTTTTTTTTTTTTAAGGGTTTGGTTTGAGTCATGGGGGTTTTTTGCTAATTACTGTACATTTAAAAACAGAACCAACAAAACCCCTACCTCCAGTAACATTTGGAAAAGAGCCCTGTGCAGGAAAACTGGATTTAAAGGAAAGCCTTATTTTGCACAGACCAGTCACACATGGTGATGGGCATTTCTTACCATGTACAAATTATGAGTTGTATTTGAAAATAAAGATTTTTAATGCAAATTGGCCCTTCTGAGTTTTCTGCTCGTAGACGCCATTTGTGCTTTTGAGGGGATTTGTTCCCCTCAGTAAAGAAAACTCACATTTAAAATGGTGCCAGAGTCTGTTATTCACAGAGTGGTGGAGTTCAGCATAAAGCCTGTGTGTTGCCACTACGGCCTTGTGACATGATAAAACCTTTTGTTCGCATTATCCCGATCCCTCAGGTTTGCCAGTTGTTCTGGGCGACACTTCGGGAGGTTTCGTTCCTAGTTAAGACTTAAATGTTGGTAACGTTGAATCAATCGAAAGAGATTTCTCTCAACCATGTTGCAGTGGTCCAGGACGTAGTGACTGCTCTGGCTTGCTTGAACTAAGGGGACGGATCAGGGAGGTTTCATACCTTGTTAACAGCTGTCGGACTTGTATCGCAAACTGCAAACTAGGCTATCTTGTGTGTCTGCCGATGTTTAAAAACTGAGAAGCCAGACAGGCAAGTTTTCTATTGGTTAATATTTAAGCCGTGGGTGTCTTCAGATTCAAAAGCCGACTTAAAAGTTACCCGAAATCACTTTTCACGAAGGCACTGCCAAAAACATTGCTTCTGTGCAAACTTCAAATACAATTCTGTTTGTTTATTGTAAGAAGTCATTGTCGCCATGCACGTTTTGAAAATCCTGCGCAAAATAGGTGCACGTTTCTTTCGAAAGCACATTGCCTGAAAGGTTCTGATATTGCTGCTGTGTAACACGCAGTTCACTACGGAAGATGCTGAAGCTGTATGTGTTGGTTTGTATTAAAAGAATCAGATTTGTTCTCTGTGTTGCTTGGGATCCGAGTATCAAGTGGGAAGTTCCAAATTTGCAAAGAGATGAAAATAGGTTTTCAAAAGAAATCTGGCAATGAAAAGTTGGTTATTTCTCACGTCTGTTGCTAAAACACAGTCCTCTCCCCCTCGCCTTTTGCATTGACAAATCTAACTAAGGAGTTGATCACTTTTATGTTTAAATTTGCCCAAATGTTGCTAGTGGCTGACACGCCGGGATGGATGTTTGCATTATACTGTTTTTTAAGAAATGATCAGGTTCATCACCTTCAAGAAAAGTAGGCATAATCGAATTGGCGTTGCGTTGTACGTCACAAACTGTTTTTCAGGGCACTGCAAGACATTGCTCAAACTGAGTGCTACGTTAAAAAACTTTCAGGTCTTGTATAAACATTACAACCTATATTGGAGTTCAGGTATCAGGTGGGCATCTATGAAAATATCAAGTGTATCTCAAAATACTGGACTGCTGTTTTGAGTGGATTATATTCTTCTGTCCCTTTATCCTTTTTGATGAGAACAAACACAGTGGGGTTATGAAATGTACAAGCTGTCTAAATACAATGCAGTCAAATAAATGGTTAAGTTGTTTATCTATTTCCTTTTGAATGGAAATGTTCTAATGATTGTTTTGCTTTGTCTGCGAAATACGAATACGTGCTTGTTCTCGAGAGGGAAATGGCGGAAAAGTTGTTACAAGAGAATTGTTTAGCGTTACTTGGTTTTCATTTCCATGCCTCTTAGAAGCATCTTGAATAACATTTATATGAACTTCGGTTTCATAGCTGAACTAAAGTGGAACCTTTTTTCATATCTATTCAGTTATGACTAATGTAGTCGTGCTGGACTTTCCTGGGACGTAAGGGGTGGGGTAGTTTTTATTATTTTGGTTGTACTAAGCAGGAGTTGAGAACTGCTTGCAGCCCTTGCAAAGCTGAGAACTCTCTCAGAAGTGTACAGGGGAGGCTGTGGATTTTGAAAATCCGTTGTGCTTTATTCCCTCTACAATTACATTTAGACTCCTAAAACTTTCTAAGAATTAGCCGGCAAGTGGTGTTGTGCGTGGTTGGCCGTGTGGTTGTTGAGAGGTGTGCAGATGACTGAGAGTTGTAACCAACTTCTGCTAGAAATTGCTGGTCCCCTGCCCGCAGCTCCGAGTCTTTTGTTCTTCTCTCTTCTTTTCCGATTCCTCACAGCTAGGCTACCCGGTTACTAGAGTTCATTATGAATTAAGGCTTCACAGACCTTTTACCACTTCTTACACTTCTTTTTATTTGTCCCAGTAGTGGGAACTGTTGTACGTAAATGGAAGTTTCTTTCCAACTCCAGGAACTGAGTGCTGGCCGTTGCATGTAACTCTTTACCTGGTCATAAACCAGTGACGAACAGCCCTGCTGATTGTTTTTTTGTTTGTTTGTTTGTTTTTTTACTCCTCCGAATCCTCCAAGTATTGAATTCTGGGCAAGATAAGGGTTAAATTATTTTTCCTTGTCTTGCACTGCAATGTATTTATAGCCCTAGTATATCTAGTTAGTATGCATGGGCTAAAATAGATTTGGAGAGGCCCGGCATTTCTTTCAATGTGAAATTATAAGAAGTATTTTTCTCACAGATAGTCCAGACGATGCAAGACTGGTTAGGTAATATTTTTGGGAATGAGCGGTTTATGTGTTGCTCACCAATGCACACTTCAAAAATCTGTGACTTCTTTAAATAGGTGGTGCAGAGGGATCCCGAGCTATGACTCGTACAGGGAAAAGAGAAATGTCTCTAGGTCTGCAGAAAGGTTTTTGGTAAGGAAGCTGCGGCTTTTCTCCTCCCCTTGCTATCTTACTCCCTGGGGGGAAGACAGGACTGTGGCTACTCTTGGTCGTTGCTCTTCAAGCTCAAACACAGGCTGGGTGGAGAAGGGATCGAGAGCAGCCCCGAGGAGAAGGACTTGGGGGTGTTGGTTGATGAGAAGCTCAGCACTACCTGGCAACGTGCGCTCGCAGCCCAGAAAGCCACCCGTGCCCTGGGCTGCATCCCCAGCAGCGTGGCCAGCAGGGCGAGGGAGGGGATTCTGCCCCTCTGCTCCGCTCTGGTGAGACCCCCCTGCAGTGCTGCCTCCAGCTCTGGGGCCTCAGCACAAGAAGGACATGGACCTGCTGGAGCGGGGCCAGAGGAGGCCACGGAGATGATCCGAGGGCTGGAGCCCCTCTGCTATGGAGACAGGCTGAGAGAGTTGGGCTTGTTCAGCCTGGAGAAGAGAAGGCTCCGGGGAGACCTTCGAGCAGCCTTCCAGTACCTAAAGGGGGCTACAAGAAAGCTGGAGAGGGACTTTTGACAAGGGCATGGAGTGACAGGACAAGGGGTGATGGGTTCAAACCGAAAGAGGGTGGATTTAGATTAGATATTAGAAAGAAATTCTTCTCCGTGAGGGTGGTGAGGCCCTGGCACAGGTTGCCCAGAGGAGCTGTGGCTGCCCCATCCCTGGAAGGGTTCAAGGCCAGGCTGGACGGGGCTTTGAGCAACCTGGTCTAGCGGAAGGTGTCCCTGCCCATGGCAGGGGGGTGGGACTAGATGATATTTAAGGTCCCTTCCAACCCAAACCATTCTGTGCTTCATTGTAAAGCTCAAGGGTAAAGTAAAAAAGAGTGAAATTCAGGAGAGTTTAGAACAGATGAGGTATTGATCATCTTGATGTCCTCCACAGGAGGACAGTCCCCTCAATGAAGTCTGCGTGAGCCCTCTTCAAAGGAGATTGTGGATGCCTGCAGTTGCTGTGGGTTCGAGGGGAGACTGAACAAATACTTGAAAGGGGGATCTGTTGAGAGGTGCTAAGTAGACAAACCATACGAGGCTCGGGAATCTTCCAGAGCTGAAAAGCCTGAACGGCTGAGAGACCACTACATGAAGTGTCACTCACTACGTATGCTTGCCCCATCCTTCCTTTTCCCAAGATGACATCTTGTGGCAACTCTTCCTGTGTTCCCATTTTATGACCGAGACTGGACTGGATGGACTCTTGGTCTGAGCCAGGGTGCCGGTGCAGGACAGAGCGATGCTACCGCAGGGCAGGGAACTGGCTGCTCCCAAGGAATGCTTTCCATCTTTGCAGGCATTACAGGCTGAAAAGCCTCCTGGTTTGTAGACTTTGGATCTGGGGCTCTGTAGGACAAGTGGTGCTTTTGTTCAGTAATATTCCTTTGCTCTAATACAGAGAGGGTGTGGAGTCTCCTTCTCTGGAGATGTTCAAAACCCACCTGGACACAGCCCTGTGCAACCTGCTCTAGGTAAACCTGCTCTAGCAGGGGGGTTGGACTGGATGATCTCCAGAGGTCCCTTCCAACCCCCGCCATTCTGTGATACACTGCCAGGAAAAGCGGCCCTGGGGATAATCAGAGTTTTCTATGCATTTTCCTACCGGGCCAGGGGTCCTTCCTCCTGCACGCTCAGAGAGATGAGTGCGATACCCTCTTACAACTAAGAAATGCTTTCTGACCCCGGATTTTTCTAAATATGCCTCATTAAATGACGATCAGTTCTTGCACCTTGCTAGTAGCCCAATGCTGAGGTACAATTGTTTTCTTCCTTCCTTCACTGAACACCTGTTATCATTTAGAAAACACGGCTAAATAAAAGAACATCCCCTCTGTCTCACGGCCAGCAATCCCTATTGATCTTCCTTCAGCTGCATGAGATAGGAAAAAAGTCAAATCCAACTTGGGATTTATGGTCTGCACAGTCTTCTGCCAAAGCTCGAGGGCAGGTCACTGCATGCTTTTGTCATGGATATTTGTGTTATCCATAGGCCCTAGATTGACGATTGCTGGATTTTAGGTGACTGAGTAGGAAATGAGAGATCTTGGTTTTAAACAACCGGAGTAGAAACAAGAACGTACTGAGAAGTTTTAATAAGACTTTTTCAGAAATGTTAAGGTCCCTGGGACACACACACACACATGCATGACCCCTCAGGTTCAGATTTTGTTAAATCTCAGTATTTTACTTCCTTTCAAGCAGGGATGGAGAACGATTCGCTCAATTTTTAGCCATTGCCTCACAGGTGGCTGGAACCTGTAAGGTCCAGGTGGGAGACAGATTCAAATTCCACCTCTGCATCAAACAGAAGTTCCATCCTGGACCTAAGAAATTCTCCGACAATCAAAACCAAACCCAAAGAGCAACAAAAAAAATGGTCCAAAATGTTTTTTGAACTTTTCTGACAGACGTTTTTCCTATTTCTTGCACCAACTAACACCTTGAAGTTCTGCGTTTTCTTTTTAAAAAAAGATGCAAAACCAGGAAAAATCATCTTTGCTGCAGGGAATGCTTCTCTCCAGGTGCTGGAGAGTGGGAGAAGCTGCTAAAGAGGAGGTAGTGGCTAAAGATGTAATATGGCAGCATGGTAGTAACTGGTTTCTGCTTTCTTGTTTCAGTCTGTAGTAAGATACAAATGAAAAAATGAAGCAGCAGGTGTTAAAATACCAAGAAAGATGAAGGTTGAAAAAGTAGGTGACTGAGCAGCTTTGCTAAGGTAAGAAAACGTTATGCAAAGCTGAAGTTATCACTGATCTTATAAAGCAGGGGCCAAAACTGTTGGCCGTGCAAGCCCCTTCCAGCTAGCTCTGAAAATACACGTTCTGGCCACGTGAACGCGCTCCTTTCCGCGAGTCATTTAGAGCAGACAACTAATTGAATACCCTCGTGTTGCCACGGCTCCCTCCCGAGGGATGGTTGCACTGGAAAAGGCTCTTGGTCTAAATCAAAATTAGTCTTTAATATGGGAAAGAACAAACAAACGAGCCCTCCGAGTTGGATGCATTTGATGCAGGTGGTTGATGTGTCACTTCTGAATTGCGCCAAGTGTGCTTCAACCTCGTTGACTCGCAGCGTAAGGGCTTGCTGGAGGAGCTCATTATATTAAGAAGCAAAGCAGCTGCTCTTCACCCAAATCAAGGATGTCCTTCTTTCTCGTCTCCCTTCTCCGCGCAGCGACGTGCTGATCCGAGGGCCCTGCAGCCTCCCAGGGAACGAATGGCGCTTTCAGGTGTGCAAAGCTGCCTTTGCCTCGTTCAGGGCTTGCACCAGCCGCCCCGATGCTGCTGTTCAGTGACACAATTCACCAGAAAACATGATTTTTTTTTTCCCCCTGCATTTGTTACACCGATGACTTGATCCAGGAGCCTTTAGGTTGCGTTAGGTCTGAAGTCTCTCTCGTGGCTGGCACAGAGCGGGTTTGTGCAGCTCTAAGGCGAGTTTGTCGGGGGCGAGTGAGCTGTAACGTAAACAGCCTCAAAAAAGTAAATAAATTGGGAAGTGGTTCAAGCCGCAAATGGCAGTCAGAATCCTTTTCTGCAAATTGCAGAGATTTTTATCTTGCTGTCTGAAAGTGACATTCAAAAAATTGCTCTCTTGGGGCTGGAAGAGAAGTTCTTCATTACTGAAAACGGGGCTGGATATGATTAAAAAGAGAAAGCGTGCTCCTTGGGGTTTTTTGTTTTATTGACGTGAAAATTGAAAAGCTGGCAATCTCTGGGCTGTCACTGAACCAACGATCACTCAAACGGTTTCATATATACGCTGACAAATGATTCCATTTGAAGTGATTCCCTTTTCCTTCTTCCCCCGTAGAAGGCACCTGCATGGGCACTACCTTGCGTTGGGCGAAGCGAAGGGACGCCTATATGGTCTCGGTACACTCAGTCCTCGGTACCTTATCGAAATATGCCAAAAATACATTTATTGCAATGTAAAGCTTCAATGTTTTGGCTCTGTCCTTGTAGAAATAGCTTTTCTATCTCTCGACGGGAATTCTGTAGTTCTCTGTGAGATTGTTTTGCAGTAAACTATGTGTTCTTGGAAAGTCCTGCGGAAGAAGTGCGCTCTGAAAACTTTGCCAGCGTCAAAATCCCAGGAACGTTTTGAAACCTACAGAAAGAACCCTTTTTCTTTCACAGATCCGGGAGGTGACTTCTCCTGGGTTTTTTTGCTCACCAGCTAAAGAGCTTAGTAAATACTTCCAAGCGTGGAAATAAAAATCAAAGGTTTCAAAAAACATTTTTAAATATCTTTTTTAACGATCTTTTGCCAGCTTCAGCCCTCCTCCACTCCTGTTGGAGCTTTGCAAACTTTTAGTTTTCAATATGTTCTAACACTGAAAGAACATATTACTGCAAGTTTTCTTTGGTAAATAGTTTCCAGGGAGATTTAAATTTCTTTAAGCTGCAAATTTCTCATCCTTGAAATTCGAAGATAATTTTTTGAGGTTTCTTTCAATTGTATCCAGCCCCAAAACTACCTTCTGTTACTGCTCATCGGAAATCCAGCCGTGTTGCTGGGGCTGTTTTACACCGAGCTGCTTCTAAAGCGTCCCCTGTTGTCTTGCGGCGCTTTCGGAAGCGGTCCCCGGTGCTGGGGGGGACAGCATTCCCGCGGAGGAGGCAGGGAGCGCCCAGGGAGCGCGCGGTGCGGCTGTGCCGTCGCTCGGATGCAGTCGGCATCAGGCAACTGGTTTAGGGCGGGTTAGGAAAGAGCCGCGGTCCACAGACAGGGAGAAGAGGGGGAAACTGAGGCAGGGGAGTCTCTGGGCGTGCTGGAATCCTTTGAGAGACACAAATTCTGGAAACCAGAATTGCTGGTGCTTCAGGGGCGAGTGCTGTCGTCATACCTTGGAGTACGGGAATTGTCCGAGTCTCGGACAGACGGGAGACTTGGGATAGGCTGTGGGTGTGTACCCTTAGGAAACCTGCAATTTTCATCATCCGTGCTTTGCTTTTCTCTGTACAAGAAAGAATGACTTCAACTAGTGTTAGCCTACTTAAAACACCGGATCGCATGTTGGTGGGGAAAATACATGAAAAAACAGAAAGGAAGAATTCGGCTTGGAAGTTACCCTGTATCAGTGCTTAGTTATTACAGGCGCCTGATCTCGTGGACTTGTGCCAAGGCAGTTTTTGCTGGGACTTTATGCAGCCGCGGGGATTAATCCTTAAAGCTGGTCCTGACACAGGATGAAGCCTCTGACTCCTGTGGCTCAGATGAGGCTCGAGGGTTAGACCGCCTCGCTTCACCAAACAGAAACCAAATTTTTCGTTAAAATTAGGACGTTAGGGAAAAATGGTGAACTGCAGAAAGTTATAGCTAACAGAACTGTAATAAAGCAAACCATCCTTTTGTGGTCACCTGAAATAGCAGCTACGTCAGAAGCCGTCTCAGCCCAGGCAGCTCTTGGAAATCTTTCTGGAACACGCAATAGCTTTAGTTAGCGCCTCTAAAGCCCTGCTGCCCGTCACAGCCATCCTGGCTGTAACCCTGCCGTGTAGAATCACAGAACGGTTTGGGTTGGAAGGGACCTTAAAGATCATCTAGTCCCACCCCGCTGCCATGGGCAGGGACACCTTCTGCTAGACCAGGTTGCTCCAAGCCCCGTCCAGCCTGGCCTTGAAACGCTGCTCCCCGTTCCCCAGCACTGAGCGCAGCAGGACCCCCGGCCATGAAACTACGGCTGCAGTCGTACCCCCGGGTATTTTGGCCATTTTCGCCATTTCTTGCTGTTGTCCAGCGAGAGATTGCACCGGGGTGCCCACAGACGCAGGTGGTGAAGGTGCTGAAGCAGGTACGGGGAATAGCGTTGTTTCCAAAGGGCAGCATGAAAAAGTGTGTGAAGATGAGTAAAAAGGAGAGTTTGGTGGGTTATTTTCACCGTCCATGTATCAGATGTAGATAAAAGTGCAGATCCTCCTAATGGGAAGTCAAATCTCCTTTAGAAATCTGCTAGTTTCCTAGTACGTTTGGCAAGCTCAATTGCATCCCCCAAATTTGTGTGTCACGGTGCTGCCCTAGCCCAGGCCAGCTTATCCCCGCGCGCACACGGATTTAAGCAGCGAACAAAAGCTAAAACCACCTTTCCTAAACCTCAGGCTATGCGTGATTTAAATGGTGCTCCCAGCCCACTTTTCCATAGACTGGCCCAACTTGCTTAGAAATGAATAGAAAATTATTCTTTTTTTTTTAATTTAGAGGCTGAGGGAAGTTGCAGTTCTCAGACACAGTGTGTTTGCTGGTCTCCGACCGCTCGGCTTACTTCAGGCTTAGGAGTGAATTTTTGGACTGTTCTTTATTGTGGGCTTGCATGTTTAATTTGGTTGCTTTAGGCTTGCCCGAGTCCTGCGACCGCAAGCACACCGGCATCGATTTGGCTGTAAGCACCTGGATACAGCGCTTGGGGGGTTCAGACTTCTCCACGCGCTTGCTCCGAATTCATGGTGGTCACTCCAAAAACTCAGGATACGGACCACGAGCAAAGGATACGGACCACGAGCAAAGGATTTGTCCTTTCAAGAGAAATGTTTCATTCAGAGCAGCCACAGCCTTTGCTCCGTGTTAACATCTGTGTGCCTTCTAAAGACAAAATGTATCCCCAGTTCAACATTTTCCCCCTTGTGAAAGGCTCTGTAAAGCTTCCAGCTGCTCAGAGTCTGCTGGCTCCCACGGCTGCGCCCCACGCCGCTCTTTATCTAGTTGGACAAGTATTACCAGGCTGCTTTCCGAAGATCTGGAGTATCTACGGCGCGTCTGGATTCTGCTGGGAGTCTGCTCCACTGCTGCCTGCGCGATCCAGCTCGTACGTGTCAGGCGAATAATCTGCAGCAGCAGCGGTTTGGGCTCGCTGGCGTGACCGATAAGAGCTTTACATAGAAATGAGGCAGGAGAAGGTTGGGATACGCAGGTCTAATCTCTCTGCTTGGTTTTTAATAGGAAACAAGAGGAAAAGCAGGTAGGCTGTGCCGATGGATAAAGCGGTACCGTAGGGCAGAAGATGGAGAGCGAGGACACATAAGTCCCATATTTTCATGTGCTTTACACACTGGGGTTAAACCAAACCTGGTTAAGCAGATTCTTCCTTGACAGTAAGTGTTTGGTTACCCACCCCTCGAATTACTCTGCCAGGGTGGGGAAAAGGGATAATGGCTGGGGAGTGATTAGGAGAAGAAAGTGGCGGTGACGGGAACTCGGAGGTGTGGACCTGATGAACTGTCTCCTGCATGGATGGAGACAGGCTCTCTGGCTGGCTGGCAGGGGGATTTTGCAGATAATCCGTGAGTTAAAAGCATGCAAACGTGATGTGTGTTTGCAGAGGGTTCAGGAGGATCCGCACCGAAAGGGCAACGCTCAATTCACCCGAGGGGCTGCGTGTGGCCAGACCTGAGTGGGTCGAGAGGTGATGTCAGGAAGACTAACCAAAAAACCCTTGAATTCCTGGTGCAGAACAGGCCCCCACAGGCCTTATAAAAAAAGAGAAATGGGGTGAAAAAGCAGTCCTGGCGTGTGCCCTCCTCCAAGAGGATTGTATCCTTTGGCAAGGATATACATCTTGTGATGTATGTCTGCCGGGTTAGTGAGCTGAACCAGCTCCCGGAAAGGTTCAGCTAGTGGAGGAAAGGCTGGGAGCGAAGAAGCGGACCTCTGTATATCGGCTGTGATGAACCAAGAGAGCAGCTCAGCCGTCGTGAGTAACTTTCCCTGGAGAGAGTTCAGCTCTCAGCTGAACGCTGGCAGCACCAAATGCTCTTTCTGGGTGTGTTCCCGTTGAGTAGCTTCCAACTTGGTTATAAAATAACCCAGATTTTAAACCCAGATTAAACCCTGCTTTTGTGTGCGTCTTCTCTAGGAAGCAAAATACCTGCCCTTGTGCCTCTGGGTTTCCAGCCCCCTCTGACTAACCTCTCTTCCCCCAGCGTGATGCAGCAGGTCCCAGAGCAGCAGGAGGGCAGAGGGACTTCTCAAGAAGTTGCCCCCAAGTTCTGCGTCCACGTCTCCTGCCCCAACACGCGTGTGGCCAGGGAAGGACCACATCCTTCGCATACAGGCACGCTCTGAGTGCTCTGACCTGTTGCAGAGCTGAGCCTCCTCTGGGATGGTTTAAGCAGGCAGATAAATGTTTTCATGTTTAAGAGCAGGGAATTAATCACACCTGCCAAATCCTTCTTGGTAAATAAGATTAAGCTTTACCAAGGAAACCTTAAATTGTAAACCCTACTTTTCCATTTGAAAACTCGCTTGTTTCCTTTTAGTAAAGCTTTTTATTTCTTAAGAACGCTTTAGGGGTTATTGTCTGGCTCTGGCCAGTCACTGAAACGGGAAAAAATAATGCCAATTTGTGCCAGAGACTCCTACTCCTTCGGGTGGGAAGAGCCACCGTGGGAGGTGTGGGCTGCGTCCCCCCGAGCCAGCTGTGTCTGCTCCGAAGCATCGCAGGGAGACGGATGCTCAGGGCTCCCTGCTCGGAGCCTTCGCAAAGGCCACAGCTTTTACTTCATCTGCTCCAGTCCCGAAACGTGGTGGTGCCCAAGTCCCTCAAGAGGCCCCTGAAGGGAACTTGGGCAGAAGGCCACACGCATCTCTGAAAAACCACCGTGGGGAGAAATAGGTTGGCTATAAATGACCGAGGAGCTACGACTCTTAAACCTTTAGGAAATGTATCTGCAGCAGAAGGTGTTGTGGGTTGGGAAGCCGGGCAGAAGCTGAACAGCCTGAGATAATGGCACCTCAGGGGATGGGGAAAAAGCCCATGTGGTTCTTTCAAACCAGGCCCTGCTCTCCCGGTCTTCTCCCGGTCTTCCAGCACGTTTAGCCCAAGATCTCTATCTGGGAGAAAAGGCTGGGTTTCACGTGAACAGGCTGTAATTGTGTGGGTAATGTGCTCGCTTCTCCAGGTGTTGGGTTACTGCTGTCCTCTGAAAGCAAGGACCTCCTCAAGGTCAGGAGCTTCATGTGCATTTATTTGTCTGGTCACCAAACAAAAACCTTTCTTCTCATGACAACAGGAAGGTGGTGGTGCTTTCTGTGCTGTGAAAAAAGCATCAGTAGAAAACCTGAGACAATGTTCTTCACGCATTTGGGGGCGGTTCTTTGTTTTATTTTTCTGTCTGGGATCTTTTTGTTTGTCTTTTTAAAAAAGTCACCTTTCTTGGCCTCTTTGAAATGCACCGAGTGGATGATTAAGCGCAGGAAGCATCCAGTCTCTGGGCGTGATTTGCATGCTAATCAATGAAACCAGCACCGCTGAATCCTCTTACGCTTGGCCATCAAAGCGGGGCATTAGGGAACGGCGAGAAGATGATAGCCATGGGCCGGGGAGCTGGCGGCGGCTGGAGGCATCCCCGCAGGAGTGGAAGTCCCGGCGGCGAGCAGGGTGAGACTCGACTTTATACCTGACTCACCGGTGTTGTCTAACAGGGGAATCTGCATATGGTTGGCAAAATCCACCACTGAAGGGAAGTAACTTCAGGGAAAACATTGCCCTGAAAGCATTTAATTATTTTTCTTATGACAGAAGCCGTCTGATTAGAAGCACTTCGGTACATTGAGCCAAATTTTATAATGCCCTCCTCCTCGATTTTGTGAAACCTTCTTTGCAAAAACACCACAGTTGCAAAAACGGCCCCATGAACCCCAAAGGCAAAGGACGTCGTTCTATACAAACAAGCAAACCACACAGGTAGGGTTGCCATGGGCGGGTGTTATTTTCTCAGTACAGGGCCTGAATCTGAACACGTCTGGGTTAAGAGTAATGGTTTTCTTTGGAGGTTTTTGTTAACATGGATTCACTCCCTGCTCCAGATCTCGGCACCCCTCTCCAATTCCTGGTCTGAGCACAAAGACAGGTCTTATTGTGCTTAACTAGAACATCAGTTACAGAATCTGAGCACTTGAAAGCTGGGAAAAAAAGAAGAGGTAAGACCTCGTTCATGTTAACTATTTCCACATCATGACCACTTGCATGACTTTTCTTGACTGTATACAAAAGCCTTTTCCATCTCTGCAGCTACCTCATTCCGACTCAGATAGATACTTAGCAGTCTTCCTTGGTTTTTTAATAATATTTTTTTTCCAATTTTTAGTGTTTTGTAATTATTTTTGTCCTTCTTACACAGATGAATACCAGGATCCTATAATTTAAACACCTGGGTCAGAAAACTCATCAGTACATTGCAGCAGAAGAGTGAAAACAGTGGCTAACCTTGTATTATGCATCGCTGAACATCTGTTTTCCCATGGTAAGTGAGGAGGCATCGCAGTGGCGTGTCCCAGGTCCTCCAAGCCCCCTGTCCAGAAGTGACATCTTTCTGCAGAGGCCACAGTCCTACAGAGAGGAGACCAAAGATCTGATCCTACAGCTGCAAAATCATAGGCTCTTCCACTTGACTTGAAGGGAAGCCCTTGGCCACCTTCACGGACCAACATACCCACCAGGATCACCATCAGCCCCTACAAGCCAGGTGCTCCCACGAGGCCGCAAAGCTCATTCCTGCTCTTGGACGTCGTTAGTGACCTCCCATGGGCACATGCCAGTGCACGCGTTCACCCGAGCCTTCACTGTGCCGAGGTCTTTAAGAGGGGTGGAAGCTGTGAGAAGAGAACTGATGAAACAGTGTCTCAGTGTCACTGTCTTGGAGTAAAACCCCAAAGAGATTGAAGTGTTTCCCCAAGCTCTGCAGAGCCGCCCTCCGTTGCCTTTAGCGTAACTGTGGATCTGCGCTCCCGGCTGCTTTCCCAGGCATCGTCAGCTGCGATGGAGGAAAACCTCATGTTTGCTACGCCAAGGCCAGGGGCTCAGACAGGGGCTCTTGCCACGGGAAGGTGGAAAGGAAGAAAACGGAGCAGAGCTGGGAAAACAAGTCCGAGCAGCGAGCACCTGGCTGGCGAAGCAGAAGCTGGGGCTGCCTCCAGCCCCGTATACCCCGGCTTTTGAGCCGCAGCCACCAGGCTGTCCAGGTCTCCAGCACCAGCAGGACCACGGTGGTTCTACCTCCTCATCACGCTCTTTCTCTAGGCGCCGGCTTATTTCATCTCTGCCTGAAGCCGTCCCTCTATATTAGAGCTTGAAGGGAAACCTGGTTGCTTAAGGATGCAAAAAGTGCTCCACTTGTTACAGTGGAAGAGTCGGTGCCGTGGTGTGAGATGCTGCAAACGGCCGGGCAGGACCGGTCCCCGCTGCGGGGAGGTCGGAGCGGGCTCCCTGGGGCCAAGAGCAGCGTGTGGGTGTAACAGCGCCGGAGAGGGAGGAGCCCCTCGTCCTTAGAAACTGTGCAAGGCTGGCTGCCTTCAAAGCAATTTCCGAACATTAACTGAGCTGCACAAGTTCCCTGCAGGTAGTTAATTAAGTATCATCTTCTTTTGAAAGATGGGAGGGAGGAGGAAAAAAAAAAGTAAATGAGGGCAGAGCAACGAAACGCGCCTGAAGGATGAAGGAAGCGGTTCTCAAACCCCAGAGCAGCAATGGGCTGTTCCCAGCTCCTCGCCCTCGGCTTCAAAAGCGGGGCCAGGCAATTTGTTTTTAGCAGGTAATCCTTCAGGAAAAAAAAGATTTAGGGTCTGCAGGAAGATTTTAATCTTTTTGCTTCATGGCCACTTCCAGTCACAGAATCACAGAATCACAGAACGGTGGGGGTTGGAAGGGGCCTCTGGAGACCACCCAGCCCAGCCCCTGCCAGAGCAGGGTCACCCAGCGCAGGCTGCACAGGGCCGCGTCCAGGCGGGTTGGAATCTCTCCAGAGAAGGAGACTCCACACTCTCCCTGGGCAGCCTGTGCCAGGGCTCTGGCACCTCACAGCGAAGAGGTTTTTCCTCATGTTCAGGCGGAACTTCCCGTGTTCCAGTTTGTGCCCGTTGCCCCTTGGCCTGTCGCTGGGCACCACTGAGAAGAGTCTGGCCCCGTCCTCTTGACACCCGCCCTTGAGGTATTGATAAGCGTTGGTGAGGTCTCCTCTTCCTCAGGCTGAACAGCCCCAGCTCCCTCAGCCTTTCCCCGCAGGAGAGATCCTCCAGTCCCCTCATCATCTCTGTACCCTCCGCTGGACTCTCTCCAGTAGTTCCTCGTCTCTCTTGAACTGGGGAGCCCAGAACTGGACACAGGACTCCAGATGGGGCCTCACCAGGGCAGAGCAGAGGGGGAGGAGAACCTCCCTCGACCTGCTGGCCACACTCTTCCTCATACCCCCCAGGGTGCCGTTGGCCTTCCTGGCCCAAGGGCACATTGCTGGCTCGTGGGGAATTTGTTGTCCTGTAGGACTCCCAGGTCCTTCTCCGCAGAGCTGCTTTCCAGGAGGTCACCCCCAACCTGTCCCGGTGCAGGGGGTTGTTCCTCCCCAGGGGCAGGACCCTGCACTTGCCCATGTTGAACCTCATGAGGTTCCTCTCCGCCCAACGCTCCAGCCTGTCCAGGTCTCGCTGAGTGGCAGCACAGCCCTTCTCGCAACAGTGAAGCGGACCTGGAGAGCCTTGGGAACGGGAAAATTCAGAATAAAGGTTGAAAGCAAGAGTTACTGCAAAAATTGGTTGTAAAGATCGAAGATCCCATTTTTCCTGCTCTAGCTTGAGCATAATACTTTCTTCCACATTTTTGTGATTATTTTTAGTAGCATCTAGCTAGATCATTGTTACAAATTAGCTTTGCAAAAATAGCGACAATAACTCGTTGTGGCTGGAAACTGGGATTTCAATAAATCAAAACCAGATAAAAACCCCAAACCAAAAATCTGCTCTTAAGCTTGTTTTGGTTTTGGTTTTGGGTTTTTTTTGAGTGGTCAATTCTTAGGGAAAAATGCAATTTTTAAAACATATTTTGCCAAGACCTGCAGACACATTTTGAACAAAATTAATTTTGCTCAAAATAGGTTCTACTTCTTTAAGTCTCAAGTTTGAAAAACATCCGGAACCATGTCAGCACTGTATGCTAATGCTCCACCTGACCTTAAAAAAAGCTTTAAGAGTGGTATTTTATCAATCCCCATCACACTGAAGCAGTAACGGGCTCACAGTCCTCGTGTAGAGCGACGTAGTGAAATGAAGCTTCAGAAGCTTTTTTTCCAGAGAGAGGAGCGCTGTCAGAAAAATCAGCTCCAGCAAGTCTCACAAGGGAGGCTTTGTGTGGCAAAAAGCTGTATTTTTAGGTCAGCTTGGCTAAACTGAAGGAGGTGATTTGCGTGTTAAATAGAAGGACCGCCTGGCTTTTAAGCTCAGCCGTTTTTTGCGGTGCGGACATAAGTCGTGAGCCGCGCTCATCGCTTTGGGGTGGTGTTTGTAACCGGGACCGAGTGGCTACCAGCCAGAGGCAAGTGCTCGGTCCGCAACGTTTCATGAAAGGTGTGCTTCTGCAAGGGGCGACTGCAAAACTGGCGCTTTCTTGTTCCTCTTTTCTCCCAGAACAGTTGTTATCTAGCATTTTAATTGAGTACCAAGTTAATAAAGTAATTTTGGATGTTAAATCGTGTGCTGGTTCTATTAAACGGGTCATTTGGGGTCTGCCTGGACCACCAGCTAATGCCAGCACAGGTATCTGCGGTGTCTTAGGGTGACTTAGGAGGAACTTGGAAATTCGAGGCTGGATCAGCAACACAACAGGGTTTTGCTCTACCCCATCACTGAGGGTGTGCGTCAGCAAAGCACGCTGCCGATGGCAGCGAAGGAGAAGGAAAGCTGCATGGACCCAAATGAGAGAAGCTCTGAGAAGACGAAGGATGCCCCAGCTGAGCTTCACTGAAACTCCACGAGGGTACGAGCGCCACGTCAAAACTGCCGCTGCAGAGACGACACCTCATTCCAGCTGACCAGGAGACACGAACACGCGTGCTCAGCTCCCTCGCGGCGGCTGAAGTCCACTCTGAGCAGTGAGTTAGCACCGCTAGCTTCGTGCATTGCTTAAGCCATCCAAACAGGATTTAAATGAAGCTTAAGCAATGCGCAGGGTCCTGCCGAGACCTTCTGTCCTCCGATCAGAAGCCCTCAGGGGAGCTGAGGAAGAAGGAAGGTCCCTTGGGTAAGGGCCAAAGCCAGGCAGAGACTTTAGGGAGAGATGAAGGGGAAAAAAATAGCTGAACTGGGGAAAGACAGAAGGGGAAGAAGCCCAGGCGTTGTTTTGCAAGTGAGATGCATGATTTCTCCCGTGTGCCTGCTCTCTGGAATGATGAAACGAGGTGCTCAAGGGATGGGGCAAGGAGGGAATTATAGCAAGGAACAACCGATCAAATACGTGTTGCTCTCCTGTCAGTGTGCCAAGTGCCGTATTTACTCTCGCTTTTATTTTTGCAGACCGCTCAGCCGATGCTGGATGCACGATCGGCCAGAGCCAGCTCGTGATTGAGCCTTTCTGCAAGAATTCACAGGATGAGACGTTCCCACAACATGTCAGTAGGTGGCAAAAAGCTACAACCCTTGTGCTAAGCAAGAAATAAATATTTTTCCTACTCCTGCAAGAACAGGAGGTATCTGTGGGCAGCTCCGTCCCGTCGGTGGAGATGGATCGTGTTTCCCCTGGGCCAGAGATCCCTGCACCAGCACCGCTGGGAGGGAGGGGACATCCCAGAAAGGGCAACGTCGCATTTTGGGAACAGGTAAAGAGGGTCAGAAGAGAAACAGGAGCTGCCTCCCTCCTCTTAGTTCCGTCTTGTGCCGTCTCTTGACCTTGCTCAGGAATTATTTAAAGCAAGCTGGCAACCGTAAGGGCTTAATCGCTGTTTCCAGCATTGGAAAATGACCAGTTTAGGGCTGTGCTATCGCGGCACAGTCTGAGGATACCTACTTAGACAAACCAAAACGTGCCACGGTTGGTATTTTTCAAGCTGATGATAATACTTTAATCTTCATGTACAGCCTGAAACGGAGCTGCTCAAGTCGATGTTCTTGGGCGCTTTCCTCTCGCGGCTTTGTGTAAGCAGATTGAAGCAATCCCAGTCGCCTGTCACACACCTTCCAGGGAGGCAGAGCAGATAAAGGGTTTAATTAGGTTAGTGGATATATCCCAGTGCCTTTGATGGTGGGGGTTTTCTGCTTTGGAACGTGTGCGTGTGTTGGGGAAGGGAGGATGTTGCTGAAAACTTGCATTCCTGAGGAGGTCAAGTACTCAGAGCACCAGGCGGGACAGAGCCCAGGAAGGTCAGAAAATCACATCAGTCCAGTCTGCTTGATGGGATCCAGTTACAGCGTGGCTTTGTTCAACTTCATTTACCCAACACCTCTCTTTGCTAAGTGTAAGTAAATCATTTTTCTGCTCAGGAACAGTAACAGAGATATTACAGCCACCCCGGCTGCAGGATCTCTGAAATACCCTCCAGCTTTTGTAAACGCAGGGGTAAGGTTCGTGGACATTTCCCCTCCTAAGCTGAACATTTCATTGCTAATGATTTTGCCGGACATTAACCACAGGTGCTGGCTTTCCCCAGCTCGGTTGTCTGCTCCAGATCGAGCGTTATCATTTTGTTTGAACATTTCAGCAAAACTGGTTCAGCTCAACCTGAGCTGGAGGAGCTCGTGTTGCTCTGGCTGTGTTCCTACCACCGACAAAAACATCCTGTAACCGTTTCACTGGGAAGATCAAATGTCCTTGTGCCTTGGGGCAGGGATCTGCCTGACCTACATCTCCCCTTTCTTCGGGGCTGTGCCAGTTGCTGATACCCATAGCCATGTCATTAACTGCATAAAATCTCCTTTCTTTGTCATTTTGGTGAAAAATTGACAACGTGAATTCTCTGACGGGGCTGCACCTGGGCTGAGCAGCTTCTGCCTCAGCACAGCTCCTACGCGGAGACACGTTTAACCTGCAGGATGGGTCCAGCCTTGCCTCAGAGCTGGGTGGCTGGTGCGGGATACAGAAACACCTTTTTAGCCAGCAGGTAACTCCCCCCGCCCAGGATAGACAGGGGGAAACGTCACCCCTGGGGATGCCCCTTACTCCTCCTCTCGTGTTCTCAGCTAGAAACAGAGCAGGTG
The DNA here is from genome assembly GCA_009819775.1 of Phoenicopterus ruber ruber. Lineage (NCBI taxonomy): Eukaryota > Metazoa > Chordata > Aves > Phoenicopteriformes > Phoenicopteridae > Phoenicopterus > Phoenicopterus ruber. The sequence continues at coordinate 5,779,887 of CM020219.1, forward strand.
ACTTTTATATCAGCTTCACAGCCCTTAGATAGCCACAATTACGTCGGACAAATCCCATTCTACGTCCCTGCTCTGAAACCTTCACTCTTGGCTCTTCCTCCTCCGACTGTGCATCGCTCCGCACCACCAAAATCAAACCCTGGGTGGGTTTCCTCACCGTTATCCTTTAAAACCCATCCCACATCCACGTCTGCTGTCTGGGAGGCAGCGGTGCCGCAGCCTCTCCTCGCCGGGGAGGCACGCTGGGGTCGAGGCGAGGGGCTCTGCTGGAGCACAGGCGCTGTTTTCTGCGGTGCGTGACTTGGGCTGAAGCTGCGTGTGCTCAGTTACGCGGAGCAGCAAGTTTCACCCTCTCCGTAGTTGACTGTAATGACTCAGCCTTCAAACGATGAGCCAATATCGAGCATTTGGAATCGGGAGCTGTTCAGAGAAAACCAGCTCTGTAAAGTCTCCCTTGCTGAGCTGCAGCACATGCCTTCCGGGGTTTCTTTCCGTCTTCTGTAATTTGTAGAAAAGTCTAAGTTTCACCTTTAGAAATAGAGAAAACATTTTCATTTCCAGCCTCTGGAAGGATGTTAGAAAACACGAGAAGAGGATGAGTTGCCATCTGCCTCTCTACAGGTGACGGTGAATTAATACGATCGAGAGCAGCACAGTCAAACAATTTTGAGCACCAGGAGTAGAAAGCAGGTTTGCTGCTTTTATCGCCTCCATAAGAGCAAATTTTGCACACTGTAAATTGATAAATTAACGCTCAGAGTCTCTTCTCGGCACAGTCTGTGATATGGATCGACTGGCCCACATGCGCTTCTCCGTGGGCAGCACTCTTCCCCAGTGCTGGCAACATGATTATTGGAAAACTAATCAGCTCTATCTGAGATAAATTGCATTTCCACCAATTATAGCTTAATTGTTGACAGATGGGAACACAGAAGGGAGATGTGTCACACCATTAAGAGGACAGGTGTATAGACAAGTGCCAGATTAATTGTTCCAGCCCATTAAATCATCGACCTTTTCAGCGTACCCTCAATGTCGAATTCAAAGCTCTCACGATATTTCCAGCTCACACACGATGACCATGTTTATCAGCAAAGTTCTCAGGGGCGTTTTTAAAACACACGGACTCCAGACTCGGACTCATTAGCCACGATCAGTTCTCCTTTCTCATTAAAATCAGTTCTCTTCTTCCTCCTTCTCTGTGGTGGGGTTTGTTTTCTTGGCTTTTCAGTGAAATCACGCATGGCATGTGGGCTTTCTCCATGGAGCAGTTTTCTCCACGAAGCACGGAGACATGCTGTAATGGGCTATACATTTAGGGATGTCAAAGAGAGAGGTGAAATCAGGACAGAGAAGCTCTGAGCTGGGCAGCTGTGCTGGAGGCTCCAGCTTTGATTTGGGGCTTTGGCTGTGATTTCCAGCTCCTGCTTCGCCTGCGATTTTCAATAAAGCCTGAGAGAGACAAATAGCTAAATACCATTTAAACTGAGTCAACCATGGGTGTCTAATTCCCCTAAATATGTGTAAAAATGTATCTCCTGCTCTTTTTCTGGCTATGTAATCCGGGAAGCTGAGGATGCAGCGCAGACACACCCAAACCAGCTTTGTGGGAGCTCAGGTTCGAGACAGCGATGCAGGACATGCTTCGCCTGTCCTGAGCTACCCGAACCCTGCGCTGTCCTGGGTGACTGAGAACTGACTCCAGATCTAGTTGTTCTGGATGTCCTGACTTGAAAAATAAGAGGATAAGGTTTCCAGCTGAAGGAAATGAAAGTCGCTGTGATGATAATTGTATTTGTGACGACTCCTGGGGTCCCTGGCCTGTGCCAATGAGCTGATTTGAAGATGTTTTACCCTTGGGTAGGTTTTAGAGAGACCAAGTGGAAAGCAACCCAGGAGACAGGCAGGAGGTACGAGGAGGAGTGAATGCCCTTCGTCAGCTCTGCAACTTCAAGTGGAGGTAAAATTGATGCTGGGAATCAGGCAGGTCTTTTTCCCAGGGCCAGGGCTGGTGGTGGGCTCTCTCCCTCCCTTGCGTAGCACCGGTGCCCCACATCTTCACTTTGTCACATTAAAATAACTATGAGATGGGTAACTGAAATCTCAGGGAATCCTTTTATATATGTGCTTAAATGACTTACTGCATTCCACAAAGACGATGCACCTTTACTGCCGTGGCCTTTACAGACCTACAGAGACAACCAGACAGGAGAGAGGAGAACTGGGTGACGTTCTCTCTCAGATAACGAATGATTTTATAAGGAAAAGCAGATAATTTTATGAAAAAAAAATACAGTTTAGGAGAGATGGAAACTGCATGTATCTCTCTGATAGATCTGGTACCCTTCATATAACCATCTTTTTCAATATCCTTGGAAATGTCAGGTTGCAACAGGGCAGCTTGTTCAAATTCCCGGTGGATGCAGCAGCCCCAACCAGCACCCGCACCACCGGGGCAGGTGTCTGCAGGAGATGCTGGAGGTCCCTCCGTTTCCACCACTCGCTGTGCAGCACGGAGCCCTGACCAGAGAAGGCAAGTGAAGGAAAGCCAGCTTTTTAGAAGATTAACCATAAAATTGGAAGTTAGTGCTGAAGAAAGTATGTGTATTTTGGTGTCCAGGGCAGGGCAGGAGAGGAAATTCCAAAAAAAAAGTCAAAAAGGAATTTTAGAAATGCCGGAATATTTATTTTAAAGATTTCCTAAATGAATCATTTTACCTTGCATTTTGAACTGGGGTTTTGTGGTTTAGAAAAGGATATAAAGTTAAAAACAAGTTAAACAGAAAGGTTGAGTAACCCAAAGGCAAGCGAAACATTTCATTTCAGCTGGAACTTAATATTTGAGGTTAACCCAGAATATTTTCCAGCTCCTGCTTGGTTTTTTCGCCAGCCTCCTCCTCCTCCCTCCACCTCCACTTCATCGTTGCTCAGTCCAAGCCATTTTTTCCCCAGATATTTTGATTCAGCCACATAACCCAGACAGTCGTTATTCACGCCACATCAGTTGTCTCCTCGTTTCCAGCTGTCCTCTCCACTGGCCCGTACTCCCAGAAATGCCGCTTACTGCGAACATCGAGTCTCCACCCTCGGTTCATCCATCCAGGGGGGTTTCAGCCCCACCAGAGCTGGGGCTTGTTTCTTCAGCATGTCCCTCTCACCCCAAGCCATGCCACTAGAAATCCTTGTCAAAGAAGTCGTCGAAGAGAGAAACTCTCTCCGTCTTTGTTCTCACAAGCGTAGGTTTGCGGTAAATCTTCTCTTCCCTTTCCCACTCCTCGGAGCCCGTGCTGGAGCTGTCCCAGAACAGATCCCTCGTCCGTGGCTCCCTGCAGAACCACAGATCAACCTTCCTGCTCTTGCCTGGAGGAAGCTCAGACCCATCACGCTGCTCGGAGAGTTCTCCACCCCATGTGCTTCCTTGGGGAGAAAAAAAACCACCATAATTTTGTGGAGCTGCATGCCCAGTCCCCCGGGGTTTAGCTGGAAACGGCTATGGGCAGCTGGAGGCATGTGAAGAAGATCCTGAGAGATCCCTGTAAGACCAGACCCCGTGCTCGGGGCTGGGCAGGGTGAGGTATAATATACTCAGGATTATATATGGTGAAATTATAGTCTGGCAAGAGGCAGTATGGTTTTATCCCCTAGCAGAAGAGAGCTGAGGTGAAGAAACATGAGGGAATAGGAGCAGCCAAGTCTGTTCCCCTTTCTCCTGGTGAAAGTTCACTGGCAGACAAATTTTTCACCAATTTAAGCATTTTTACCCTCAGTGATACGTTTCCTGTGCCGAAGGTTGTCACGTGCAAGCAAAGCAGAACAGGGCCGGTGCCGCGGGGATGTCGGTACGAAGTGGCGGCTGAGATTCGCTTCGATTGCCCCTTCGTTGGGGACAGTGAGGTCACCTCGTGTGCCCTGGCATCGCCAACCCCCCCAGCCGCTCCCCCAGCCTGCATCACCCAGTGCCCCAAGGCTTAGATCGGCGTCACGGCCACATCCAAAGCACCGCAGGATTTACGCTACGCCTGTTCCTGCTGCTCGCCCGTCCTCGAGACGTGCGGGGGAACGAAAAGCTCCTGCGCGGTGTTTGCTGGCATCGCTTCCTCCTGCGCTGCGGCGTGGGCTGCAGCGGGGACACGTGCCCAAGAGAGGCTGAGAATTCCACCTGATGCGTTTTCACGTCAGACGTTGAAAGTAACGCGGAGCCACGGCTGGAAATTGTCTAACTGGGAAGATCTCGCCTTAATTACACATCACCCAGAGGGATGCAAACCTGTGGTGGAAATGGCCTGGCTCTGGGCAGTGGGAAGCAGTTTCCGTATAAAACTAAACCTAAAAAGTGAGTAGCCTCAGTGACTGCAACGTTTACCCCACGGTCATTTAAGGATGGCAGGAGTCCAGAGGCTACACCATGCATATGAATGCAACATATTGGTGGAACATGCAATGATGAAGCCAGGAGCAAATCTCTGGCAGCTGTTGCTCAAGCAGCTCATTCTCCATTTCTTTCTCCTGCTGAGCCCGGTTCCAGCTTCCCAACGTGCCCAACAGTCCTCTGCCAAAGAAGACTTACTGCAAGGTTCAACACCCCAAAATGTATGTGGGTACCCTCCTTCAGTCCTTCATGCATGTCAAGGGGGAGAGACAAGGCTGACTGTTCTCCCCAAAAACAGTCTCGCAAGGTCCCTGAAAATAACCAGCAATCTCACAGCATCCAAGTTTCCCTTTTGCTCAAGGGAACCTCACACGTCCTTTCTCAGAGCAGAGAAATTTGACATGTAACCAATGATGTGGTGCAGTAGAAAGGCTCTTCTGAAGCCCACCCTGCTTGACCCCAGCTGAAGATTTGAGCTGTTTGTTTGCACCATGTGCCCTCATATATTTTGCCGGGGAACCACGCAGTCGTGTACCCGCCGATGACTGCATCTACCAGTGGTTCAGCCCCGTGCTCCCTCGAGGAAGGGACCAGCTCCGTGCCTGCACGGGGCAACCGCTGGGTCAGCGTGGGGCTGGGGCTTGGCTTCGGCTCCCCACCTGAGGATGGCTGCATGTTGTGGTGGAGGCTCTGCCAGAGCAACTCACGTCTTGCGCTTGAAGGAAAGCTGTCAGGGCACATTTTAATCGGCGACTGCCAACCCTGCCAGGGTGACCACTGTGATGCTGTCACAGGCTACGTCCCCATGATCCTGGCCCAGGCTCGGGCAGGAGGTGTCCCGTGCTGGGGCAGAGGGCAAGGAGCAAAACCTGGTGTAAGCGTTGATCTTCAGGCAGTCGATTTCCATTTTCTTTTTCTCCTTCACCCCTTTGGCCATCATGTTGGAGTAGCTTCAGAGTTGCCCCCAGGCCGTGTATGTTCGCCTATGCAGCAGTCTATATGCTCCCCTCCAGGGACACTTTAGCCTGAGGGACCCCCAAGGATGTGCGACCCCAGGGACATCCTCTATCCTCACACTCAGTTTGCCGTGCAAGGGACATGTGGGACAAGCTGAGACTCTTCTGCTGGTGGGAACCTGCTCCTGCAGGGGCCTGGCCCTGAGGACTTTGCTTTTATGCCCCTATGGCTGCTCCATGGCTCTTAACTCACACCTGCTCAGGTCTGTTTGGATGCTATCAGAGAAGCAGCCCAGAGACCTGCGTCCTGCTCTGAGGCATCCCGACGCTTTGCCTTATGACCACATCTCACAGCCTTTCCCCCCCGGTCTCTTGAACTTGCACTGTGTCACGGCGGGAGACGGAGCAGTGAGAGCAGCTTCCACAGGGAAACTTCTCTGATGACACTGAAGAGGCTGGCGAGTTTTACATCTCCTTGGAAAATTATTCTACTTACCACAGTCGTCTCCATGAAAACGCTGATTGTGCTCAGCAGGGACGAGGTCTCGGCTTTCGGCGCTGTTGCCTCTCTGGAGAGTGTCAAGGACTTTCTTCGGGCTGAATTCCTTGATTTTTTGTTTATTGATTTTTGCCTCCCTGTGGAGATTTCGCTTCAGCTCTGCCTGGGTTTGCAAACGAATCGTCAACACAAGCAGCAGAGGAGCGAACACGTTTTAACAGCTCAACGCGGCATATCATTAGGGGGTTGGCACTGAAAGTAATTACACAGTCGAGTAGTTTAGCCCGGGCAAATGGTATTTGCCAAACTGGGTATGTGACAGGACATGACCCAGACAGAGATTTTTGGTTTCTCCATGAGCCATGGCCAAATGAGCGCTAAGTGTTGGAAAAAATCAGAAGAAATTACTGACCACAGGGGCCCTGGGGGTGCTCCCCACCTCTCCTCTGCCTGACCCACCGGGAAAGCTTCATTTGACCTTCCCAGCTTTAAGCCTCCTCGTCCATGGGAGAGACACCAGGGATGGGCAGACCCCATCCGAGAGGGGAAGCCCCAGCCTCTCCCCAAATCCGTCTCAGCGTTACCTCTCGGCGCCTGCGGGTCAAGTCCAGCATCTGCAGCTTGTGCAAGTGCTGCCGCCTGCCAGGGACGTGTCTCAGGCTTTGCCCCCTCTTCTCCAGAGCCTACGAGGTGTTTAAAAACGTCAGTAAATACACCTGTACTTTCTGAAAGAGAAGTAAACAGCCACCGGCTTGCAAACCCACGCCCAGCCCCTCGGGTGCTCCCCGGATAAAGGCAGCGACGTCTCCCTGTGCAGCCAACGTGCAGAAATTTATCACAGATTTCCACTGCGCTTGCAGTTTATCTCACAGCTCTGGGGCATGATGGAAAAAATCTTCATTAAAACAATGTATACATGCTTCTGCCCCCCCGAGGTGTTACCGCTTTGTGTCGGCTGTCCAAGAGAATCTCATGATCCGAACGGAGGAACCACTTTTGCGCGTTCGGGGTTGCAGGGGGTGTTTACGGCACACAGCATTTGCAGCCTTCTCCCTGCCGACTGCAAGCGACGGGTGTTCAAGTTGCTCAGCCATTTCAAAAAGTGGTCCTCAACCCTTTAGCCTCAAAAATATTTAAGGTCCTGGCTCAGCAGGCCCACCTCATCCAGGGAACTGTCATGCTGGAGATTCAGAAGCTTTCCCCTTATTTTGTATCCTTGCACCCACACCCCCGTGTTTCAGCCAGTTCCTGGGCTCAGCCAGGGATGGGAGCGCAGCCGGTGTAAAACACCAACTTCTGCTCTTCGAGGTGCCCATAGCATGAGGGAAAGGAGCCTGCAGCCAGCAACGACCTGTGCACAGGGCTCGGCCCATGCACTTACCTTCATTTTTGGGCTTGCAGCCACTTCTTGCTGACTCCAGGGCTTTGCAGGAGCGATTCCTTGCGGAGGGCCGGCAGGTTCAAGCCTCTACAAGTCCAATATTTATAATATTCAGCATTCCTCATTCCACACAATTGTAAAACCTGATATAAAACTACCCTGACATTTTTGCAGCTCCAATTCTGGCTCGGCTGCTTGGGATACAGGAAGGAGAATGGCATCTCTAGCAGATGCTCAGGGAGATGAACATCTCTTATGGTCCTTTGGGAGTGGACAAAACTGGGGGAATCTCCTGCATTGGAGTCAAAGTGGCAAAATCCCAGTTTGAAATTGGTTTCATCCCTATAGGTTCTTCTCTTTGAGCCTCAACAGTGCCCAAGGCTCCAGCCAAGACCAGAGTGAAGGCAACCCCACCCCCCCCCCCCAGATTGCTTCATGTCGAAGCTGAATCATGGAAATATGTCACAATTTAATATAAAGCCTCCTAGCAGGTCATCCAAGGGCAGATGCCAGATACCGGAGACCCAGAGCACCATTCCCTCCATCCAACCAGTCTTTTGTGTTGGCCTGAGTAGAACCTTTCCCTGCAGAACTGTGCGTGGGACAAAGTGCCTTTCCTGGTGGCTAATGGAAGTGGGCAGAGACTTGCTTTACAGACTGCTCTGAGCATGAATTTTTATCTTGAGGAGCTAAGTTGCCTCCTTAAATCATGCCAAGCTGCTAGATGATACTGGGTCATTTCATGGCTTGATATTGCTAGCGTCCTCTTCTAGGATGGGAGCTCAAAAATAAGGGGAGCATCATCAAGGACTTCATCAGTAAGACCTGATTTACATGTTATGTGGGACATCATTAACCCCTTGAATACCAACTAGTGTCCCATAAACGGTGACGTGCCTCTGGCTGTCTGCACTGAACTGCTGCCGAAGCCTGAGCTGTAATTTTGAAGCATCCTGTAAGTCAGTGCAATAACGCAGAAGAAAAAAAAGTCAGCAGCATCACGTAAAGGAGACATCCCCCGTCAGCCCTGAACGCCAAGTTCTCATCTCTCTTAGCATCAGAAAACCTCACAAAACTGAATATGAAGCTTAAAAAATGGCACTAGATGGCAGCATGTGACACCACAAACTGCGGCTGGGGCTGCGCGTCCCTCCTAGATGCCACCAAGGCGGCCAGCGCGGGGTGGCCAAAGGCCGACCAGCTCCCGCGTATTTCGGCTCGGCTCGCCGCGCCTGCCGGGGAAGCCAAGTCTCAGGCTCTTGGCTCAAGTTGTGTCGCAGGCTGGAAAAGCGACTCTTTTCTTTCATCTCTGCGAACCTCATGGGATTTTTCTCTGGAAACACTCCCCGACCGAAATCCTCTAAAAGTCCTTGAAAAGGCCGCATCATCCTGCTCCGCTGTCTTTGAAAACATTCCCGCAGGGAAAAAGGGCTTTTGCCGGTGCTGTTTACACTCCCTAACAGCCGTGGCAGAAGCACGGGGTGGGGTTCACAGCGTCATTGTCCTGCAACGAGTGTCATCGGTGTTTTAATAACACATAAGTACAGCTGTAACGGAAATAAGACAAATGACTAGAAATTACATGTTGATAGGAGATTTTTAAATGAGGCTGCGATTCTGTGTGACAGTTCGTAGGACGTAGCCGGGCTCATTCCAGGTGCTGCTGTCTCATCCTCCCACCAAACCCAGGGACACCTCATTCAATAGTCGGTGGCTGACTGTGCTCTCCAAAGCCACCGGTCTTGGCCAGAGCCACAGTGCGGAGTGGAGGGGGTTTAACCGACCCCGTTTGGTGGCTCTTCTGGTCTTTATTACATTAAAAAGACCTTAATCACAGCAAGGAAGGCTTGAGCAAAGCACCCCTGCTTCAGTGGGTTTGCTGCTGTGGGACATGCAGAGGGTTTGTCACCGAAGGTTGGGAGAGTGGAGATGCTCTCGGGGAGGAACAGGGTGGGTCTCAAAGCAGCCCAGGGAGGTGAGAACTTCACCCAAGGATTTTAATTGCAAGGGGTTAGGGAGGTGCCTGGGAAGGAAGAGGACCAGCGCAGGCAGCTGAGGGGCAGCTCGGTGCTGCTGTAACCCAGGGCAGGCCCAGGGCTGCTCCAAGCTGCACCCAGTGCTGGGATGACCCAGCACCTACAGGAGTGCTTCAGAGAAGCACGTGGCCAGTTGGGGCAAATACATCTCTTCTGTGGGTTAAACAGCCAAGAAGTGCGTTTGCCTCTTTATCCCCAACCGCTGACCACGGGGGACTCCCTCCAGCCGCCTAGTGAGGCTGCTGCTGTGCCCCGTGCAGCTGGGCTCTCTTAGAGGGGTCTCACCAGCAGGTGCAACGTTGGTCCTTAACTGCTAATTGAAAGTCCCACCTAAATGAGAGCGTGGGGAGGTGAGGTGTTTCCAGCAGCCGAGCGCTTCCCCAGGCAGAACACCCTGCTGCACCTGGCTCGGAGGGGTCTGTTCAAGTTGTCCCCTTTTCCTGACACATTTTACTCCTCTGAGCCCTGTTTGCTCTCAGTTTTGGACCCCCCAGACCTGGGCCAAGCAGCAGAGAAGAAACGCAGCCGAAAGCCTCAAGCAGGGGCTCTGAAAGAGAAAGATCCGAGGAGCAAAGTGGGGAAGCTGCGGCTCTGGGGCATCCAGAGCGGGGCTGAGCCTGGCGTCCCCCGGGTCCCTCCTGACCCTCCGTGGGCGCGTGGGGAAGGAGGCAGAACTCAATCTCAAACACTGGCAGCTTTGCATCCTCAGCGGTGAGCAGGTAAGAGACGGGAAGCTGGAAGGCATTGCTGGCTGGTTTGGGAGGGTGCGGAGAAGCAATGAAAATTCAGGTGGAGCAGAGAAAGCAGCGTGTGCCTCTGGGTTTGGGGTTTAAATAACCTGATTTATGGCAAGAGTTAAAGAGCCCTGGTAATGCAGCTCCAGCTTAGCTCTGTGAGCACATGATGGGGCCTCTCCGAGGCCTGAGCCTCACCCAGGTTTTGTATTGTATAGAAGCATCAGTGCAGAAAAATATCCGCACAGAAAATGCATGCGGAGGGCTTCTTGTCGCTCTTTTTTTTTTTTAAAATGAAATAGCAACTCTAACCCTCGTGCAGCACGCTACATTAGCCGCGTTTCCTTTCCTCCTCTGCAGTAAATGATATGGATATAAAGATATTTCTGGAGCTTTACTTATGTTGTGGTGACACTTGTGTGGGGGAAAACCTGATTGCCAGGTCAGGTCGAGTCATGGGTTTCAGGGCTGGGAGGGGAAGGGATCTGGGAAGTGCAGGAAGGGGAAAGGAAGGAGCTCAAGGAGGAGTGAACAAGGGTGTCGTACATCCGGTTTGGGGGATTTTTTTTTTTTTATGTTTAGATATACAGGGGAGGGTGTGCACATGTATACACCGTGCTATCGAGGGGAGAAGGCGAAGGTCCGTGTAGGTACACAGCATGCATAGCAATTCTCGAAACCTAAAATAATCGCTCTGCCCTTCCACCGGCCCCTATTGCAAAGCATGTCTGTCTGCTTTTCCTGCCTCTCTGCCCCGAAGCTGATGCCAGACCTCGATGGGATATTTGGCCTGAAGAGCCAAAACCGGCCCCACGTGATGCAAGTTGGCTCCCTCCTGCCAAGGGCTCCGTCTTGGCCGCGTTAACCCCGTGGGAGCACTGGGATTCAGCTGCAGGTACCCAGAGGCACAAAGGAAAGCGGGTCATTACAGGAGAGGTGGCCTCGTGGCCAGTGCTGGGACACGTGTCCTCGCTGGGGGTCTCCACGGCGTACGAGGGCTGGCCGGTGAGGCACGACCCGTGGAGTTGGGCAGGAGGGCAAAGGCAGGGCCCCACTGCATTGACCCAGAAATGGTGTGGCCAGCAGGAGTAGGGACGTGATCGTCCCCCTGTACTCGGCCCTGGTGAGGCCGCACCTCGAGTGCTGGGTTCAGTTCTGGGCCCCTCACTACAAGAAAGACATTGAGGTGCTGGAGCGTGTCCAAAGAAGGGCAACGAGGCTGGTGAAGGGTCTGGAACACAAGTCCTATGAGGAGCGGCTGAGGGACCTGGGGATGTTTAGCCTGGAGAAAAGGAGGCTGAGGGGAGACCTTCTCGCTCTCTACAACTACCTGAAAGGAGGTTGTAGAGAGATGGGGGTTGGTCTCTTCTCCCCAGTAACAGACAACAGAACAAGAGGAAATGGCCTCAAGTTGCACCAGGGGAGGTTTAGATTGGACATTTGTAAAAATTTCTTCACCGAAAGGGTTGTCAGGCATTGGAACAGGCTGCCCAGGGAGGTGGTGGAGTCCCCATCTCTGGGGGTATTCAAAAGGCGTTTAGATGAGGCCCTAAGGGATACGATTTAGTGGGGGACTTGGTAATGCTAGGTTAATGGTTGGACCTGATGATCTCAGAGGTCTCTTCCAACCAGAACAATTCTATGATTCTATGACCCCTCTTTGGCTGTTCTTAGAAGATGAAGTCCTTGCCCTTGTGCTAATGAACCCAAAATAACCTCTCTGCGGTCAGCATACCTGCTCTGCCCCAGGTATCAAACGTGGGCTGGTGATAAAGCTCATCTAGGGATGACCCTCTAAAGGCAGGACCTCCTACTTGCATTGCTGTAGGATATTTTTGTCCCCCACCGTGGTGCTGTGACATGTGCCCACATCTCCAAGAAAGCCCGTGTCAGTGGGTCAGTCAGAGCAACTCACAGGGAGCTTTTCAAACTCGCCTTACTTGAGGTCTTCGAGGCGGGTGCTGTTTAATGATGCTGGTTTCTCCCTTTTCCGGCACGGCGTTGAACGAAAGGGGCCCTTAAAGATTAGAGAAGAAATGGATGAAGTTACTTTTGGGTGATCATCAACTACCGGGCTGTACTCGGCAATAGTTTTCTGCCTTGTTTTTTGGTTGACGTGTCCTACTGACACCTCTCTTGGTGTAGCCCCATAACAAATGGCATAAAGTACTCTATTAGCTGCAGAAATAAAGTGAGGATGTACCTGCGGTTTCTAACAACCGTGCCTGCTGCGTACCGCTCCTACTTCCCTCTACAACCCCTCATACATCCTATACGTGACAATAACCATCCTCCGTGTCTCCTGTGGCCTCCCTGGGTCCCCCGTGTGACCCAGGGTCCTCTTCTCCCATGGCCTGTGACCATCAGCCAGCCAAGAAACCTGTGGGCTTTGCTGCTTCCTCGCTGGCTGCCCTTTGAAAGTGGGGAACAGGCACCAGATGGGTCTTTTCTTGCTGCTCAGTCCCTGAGACTTTATTATTGTTATTTTTTGGTGGAACTGAGAAATATCTCTGATGTTTTTACTGACCGTGGCGGAGCTGGGCTACAGCCAGCCAGTGGGTTTGGAAGTCAGTGGGTTACGGTGAGAGAAGCGCTACAATCGCAGACCCTTATCTTTGGAAATCAGCCCGAAATAACGTGCTACACGCCAGCGATCGCCTGTTAGTTATTAAAGCAGTGCTTTCGCTGAGGCTGGGGCTCGGGTCCGTTCTGCGCCCGTGCTCTCGGGTGGACACTGCTGCCTGCTTGTTTTTTCTTGCACAAATAAATACTTGCACGTGCAGTAAGTATTTCTTTTACAAAAAGAGTTTCTCTATCCCACCTATTGTCCCCAAAAACTGTCTCGGTGCATTCAAATGCCATTTTATATGGGGAGTTGAGCGAGGTGTTGCTGAGCAGCTCTTGCTCCCATCTGATGGGAGCCTGGAGGTGGCCACAGGGGAGGAGAGTTGGGGATAAAGTGCAGGAATTAGATTATAGTTGCTGCCAAATTTAATAGTTATATTAAAAAGAAAAATAATAATATGGAGGTCACCTTAGGGGGGACTTCATTGGTCCCTTTAAATGAGCCCCATGGGAGATTGCCAAGGCAGGGCTCTCGGAGAAGAGAGAGGGAAGGCGATGGAGGGTGTCGGGGTATGGGAGGAGACGGTGACTCCATCGGATAAATGATTGCTGGCCTCTGCGGAGCACCGGCAATGATTAACCGCGGAGCGAAGCTGCAGCTGCTCTGCACATGCAGGAACGGGCGCCTGAAGCGAGAATTTCCAGCACAGGCTCCTCTGGAGACGAACTTCAGCTGCCGGGGAACATGCGCTGAAATAGCAGCTTGTAACAGCAAAAGGGGGGTTATTCAGGTATCGCCTCGCGATCTGCAGGACAAATTAGTGCATAAGGAATTTCTAAGGGGGAAGTTAAATGTAAGGAGGTGGCTGACGGCGCTGGGAATGCGGGACACGGCACAGGCAAGGGGCTGGGGCTCGGGAGAAGCTTGTTCTGGCAAGGGGTATGGCTTTGGGGAAGTTATTTCTCCCTTTTGAGGTTTGATGGTTTGTGTTGTGTGTGTTTGGGATCTTTTTTTTTTTTTTTTTCAGTTCTTCCCTCTCATCCTATCCACGCGTGATTCTTGTAGATTTGCCCTTATCCTGTACAGACACAGAACTGGGAGCCAAGTGCTCACTGTGCCCAAACCTGCCCGGTCCCCGGGGGCAGGGATGGTCCCCGGGGGCAGGGATGGTCCCCGGGACACCTGCACGATGCCAGCGAGGAGGGGCCGTCGTCCTGCCGTGCAGCCAGCAGCGCGGGGCCCAAGCTGAAGTCATTCTCCTGGCTTTTATTTTTCACCCTTGCACTGCAGTAGCAGCAGGTTCTTCCCGCTGGAGGAAGCGGGATTTAGCACAAGCTGAGATGAACCCTCATAAACCAAATAAAACCTATTCTCTCGGAGGTTTTGCTTATTTAGACAGCAGCTCAAGCTAATACATCGCTCAAGTACTCTTGAGCATACTCTTTTTATTTCTGACAATGAAAAGTAATAGAAAATGACATTTATTGAGGGAGTTTCAAAGGGTTTTTTCATAAAACTACACATTTTTTACAAGCACTCATTAAATGCCTCCTGCTGATGATGTGCCAGAACAGGAATATTTGGTTATTCTTGCTGTCACGAAGTACTTTAAACCCCATGTTGTACAGCCGGACCTGATCTGCATTCACCCAGGCCCTCCGGCTCTGGGAACGTCATTGCTATCGCGCCAGAGGTTTATTTGCTTTCCCCGTTTCCTGATGCCTCTCAGTGGACGATCCTGGAGGAAACATCCAGCCCCCGGTGAAGCAGCGGTGGTTAACGCTGCTCGGTGCGTGTCAGAAACTCATTTTTGGAAATGGAAAAGCGGGGAGGAGGGTGCTGGGGCTGCAGATCCTCCGTCTGTGTTGCCCTTTCTCCGACCACGTTGGTGTTTGGGGGGGATTCTCCCTGCGCTCGCCCAACGTGGCCGTGGGAAGCCGTTCGTCACCGTCCAGCTCGTTGTACAGAGCTCTGCGTCCGCCTTCGGATGGGTGCAAACCTCCTTCCTCGCCTCCGGGAAGGGTTTGGGTATGGATGGAGTTTAAACCCTGCTGTGAAAGGCCGTGGGAGAGGTTGCACGGTGGCACTTGTAGAAAAACACACACAGCTTCGCTATGTGCCTTCCTCTGCCTCTTGGCTTATGAAATCAGCCCTGTGCGAGACATGGCTATAATTTATTTTGATGCTGAGTTTTACCTGCTGAGCACATTAGCCAGAATCTAATTCTAATTAAGCTAACGACAGGGATATGCCCAGTGGCAGCAGGCGAGCAGAACGGGTGTATAACTGGGAGTTACGGGGCTGCTGCACGAGGGCTTGCTCGGACACAGGCTGGCGTCTCTGCGTGCCGGGTCGATGCCGGGGAGCGGGGCTGTTCCAGGGGGATGACTGACGGGAGCCTGGGATCTGGGCTCTGGTGACTGAGATGCTTTCCAAAACAGGCCAAGGGGAACTGGGGGGGGGCGGGGAATGAGATTTTCCAAAGCTAAAAAGTCCTGGAATGGCAAAAAGCTACTCATGCAGAATGGCGTGTGCGTGGACCTACGCCCGCCCCGCACTGCAGCGGGCAAACCCGCGGCTCCAGCTGATGCCCCCTGGTTCTCCGCTTCGCAATAACTCGGTGATGCCCCCCTTACCTGCAGAGGCTCTCCCGTACCAGGTCTCCCGGAGAGGTGGAAGCTGCTGGTGAAACGCGGGTGTTCCCTACTCGGCTGAGGCTGGCGGGTGCAGGCTGGGCTCTGCCGGCACGCCGGGGAGCCCGTACGGGGCGGCGAGAGCGGGCAGGTCCTCCCCGCCGCGCATCGGTGCCACCTTGGTCACCTTGGGGTGCGTCTTGGAAGAGCTCAGGCCCATTTTGCAGAGCGGTGGCTTCGAAAAGAGAAGGAAAAACCCCTCGTGCACCGTCCTTCCTGAATGCGGAGGGAGCCTTGTGAGCAACCGTGGGGCCCGGGGAAGCTCCCTGCCGGCTGCCGAGGCCGGGGCTGGCTCCCGTGGACGTGCCCACACGTCCTTCCCCCTCGGTTAAACATTGACCCGGCTCCAGCCGTTCACCCACGGGGACGAGAGGTGGCTGCTGCTGACGGAGAAGTGGAAAGCAGCTTGGGGAGCCAGCGTCAAGCCCCGGGGAAGCTTAGTTTTTTACCTACAAGTGATTTTTCAACCAGGGACGCCACCTCAGCTGGCTGTTGGCTGACCCAGAGGTATTTCTACAGCAGCTCTTTTGCTAAATCTTCAGTTTTTAGAAGGAAATTCAATCCTCGGAGCACCAGAAGGGTTAAAGCGTCTCCCACCCTGTGTGGGAGAAGCAGATGGCGGACAGGGGCTGGCTGAGGAGCATCCTCCACCCTTGCTCCTGCGGGCCGGTGGCACTGCTGGAAAAAAATGCAGCTTTAGCACAAACCCACCTGAAAACATCAGCCAAAGTGAGTCACATTGTGCAGTTTTGGAGCTGCTGCAGGATTTGGACCAAACGCAGCAGGATCGGTGCATAAGGGAAAGATCTGCACTTCTCCATCCGCTCCCGAGGTGTGGGGGGGGTTCAGAGGGCGCAGTGTCCTCGGAGCTGTAGGGAGTCAGTCATTGGTTTCCAAGGTGGAGCGGCTGGAAAATATGTAGGGAGGATTATTTATGCAGCAAGGTTTCTATTGCAGGGTGGGATTTCTGGCAGGAATAGGGTTGCGAGAGGAGCTCAGAGCACCTGGGGGCTCAGCTGTGAAACACGTGGAAACCAGCAGACACCGAGCGTGCGAGGGAGAGCCCAAAACAGCGTCAGAGCCGGGGTTCGTTTAGCAGAAGCTCGTCCCGCTGGGATTCCTGGAGCGATCCTGTATAGGTTTGGAGCAATCGGGGCCTCTTTTGGCTTTTCTCTTGAGAGGAGTGTGGGGAGGAGGGTTGCACAGGGAAATGACGGTCACGGCAGAGCCGAGTGTCCAGCACTCCTGGCCAGTAGATCCAGGGATGAACCACTCAACTCCCCCTTGATGGAAACGGGGAGGTTTTGAGCTGCAAAATGCCACTGGCCAGGGGTGGCAGCTCCCAGAAGAAATTATTCATCCCTGGAGCAACCCATCCAGTTCATGTTTTCAGCCGGAAAGCACCAGCATCACTCGTGACTTTGCTTTGCAACAGGTCACACAGGGCACGAGGGAGCAGAATTGCTTAATCTGTACTTTTTTTTCCACCTTCTTAAATGAAAATATAAAGCCAACACCCTGCTTCCCTCCTGAGTTTCTCAATGCTTAATGTCTATTTTTCCACTTTTTTTTCCCTTCGCCCTCCCCTGCTGAGAACAGGTCGTTCCTGTTGAGCAGCTTGGGAAAATGGTGAATTAAATGCACCGACGGATGTGGCGGAGCAGTGGAAAACCCACATGGATGTTAAAGCTAGCACCTGTTGCACTGTATCGGGGTGTTTCACCTGGGTGTGACGCTGTGGCCGCGGCCCCGCTGAAGTCCTCGCCGGGTCCCGCTGCTCCCCGTGCCACCAACCCCCCTCTCTTGGCCAGGCTTCTTTCCGGGCCGTCTGGGTTTCCCCACCTGCCGTGCAGGATGGCACCGTGGCTGTCGCACGGTGATTTAGGGAAGAGGATTGCAAAGGGACGGACCTACTCGCGGTTGATATTTTTCCAAGCACTTCATCTCCACGTGAAGAGATGCTCCTCTTCGCGTTTAAAGGTGACGCAGTATCCTCCTGGCTGGCTCCTGAGCGCCGGGTCCCGCCTCCCCCGCTGCGGCACAGCTCTGCGGTGCTCGCGCCCGAGGATGTCAGCCTGACAGCGCCGCTCGGCACCTTGATGCCGCATCAGCTGGGGACCGATATCTCTCAGAGTATCCCTGAAAAACTCGGCATCTGTGTGCTTCGGAGCTGCGCTTTGATCTTCGCGTGCCTTTACTTTGTAAAGCGAGGAGGGCTAAGAGCAGGAGAGGGCTGGGAGCTGTGGGGTTGGGGGGGGAGGCAGGCTGCAGAAAGAAGCCCTTCCTGCAGGGTGCTGGGGCGAACCGAGAGCAAGTTTGGGGTTGAACTGGGTCCCTGAAGGGCCCAATGGTACCGGAGGAGGCTCCCAAAAGTTATCACTTGCAACTGCTGTGCTAAAATTACCCCTTGGTGCCGGTACTCGGGCTCCCCAGACCGCAGCCGTGCAGGGTGCTGGGTGGACGCTGTGCATGCGCGGTGGTGGAGGTCGTGGCTATCGTCGGCGTCGTTTTGGCCTGCTCGGTTTGAGGGCAAGCAGTGACAGCCCGTGCTACAGCACAAAGTCATCCTGTGTTAACCCCCTCGCTTAAACCCGCCTCTAACGCCAGCCGATGGCGTTCGGTGGGGGGAAGGATGGGCTGAGGTAGAGCCGAGCTCCGGGCTGGCTTCATCGCTGCCCTCCTGTGATGTGAAGCTCATCCTTTTCTTTACCTGGGGGGTTATTTAATGCAGCCTTTTGTCTGTAGTTAAGGTTCAGTTTGATTCCCGAGCGCCGTGCTTTAGAACACAGGGCTGAAGGAGCTTTGGTTCCACACGTTGCCGTTAGGGACAGCACATGGTCCCTCCCAGGGGAGCTGGAGGCTCTTTATACCTTTCTCCCATTTCATTTATTGTCTGAAACCCTCCACCAAATTCAGCTGGAACCTGTTAGTGATACTGATCCTGCCAGAGTTGGATTTTCCAGCAAATTTATTGTAGTCAAAATGAAATCATTGACCCCTAAGCGCTCTGCTGCTCTTGTTTTAAAGAAGATACAGGGAAAAGCTCAAGGGTAGGGCAGTGCCGTGACTTGGGACAGGGCATTTTCCCACGGAGGAGCAGAGTTTGTTACTCGCCCGCACACAGAGCGAAGGTGAACCAAGAGGAGGATTCGGCACGGGGCACCAGTCTAACATCCAACTGCAACAGCGGGTTGCCTCTGCCTTAAAACTTCTTCTTAAAAATGAGTTTTAAATTACAAAAAACAGGGGCACAGGAGGAGATGGAAAGTGGACAACACTGATTTTTGACAAAATAACGCCTGGACTTTATGCAGATCCCTGGTGAGTAAAGCGGGAGGAACCGTAACGATGCGAATAGGCTCGCTGTCGTTTGTTATGCTTGCAGCGCGTTTAGCTAGCGACAGCGTGAACACACGGAGCAGCGAAGAGAGGAAAATAATCCAGCACCGTTTCACTGGCTGGGATACACACCGGTGCGAGTAATAGCTCCCGTTATTAAATATCTGTAAAGTCAAGAAATACAGCGCGTTCCTCCCTCTGCTGCTTGTTGCTTGTATTAACAGGGGATGTTCATCTTATCCCAGCCACGGCTGAGCACTCGTGGTGCTGAGATAACATCATCCACGGTGCCCGGTCGCTGAGCCCTCTGGAGGCGATGCCCGAGGTGGGTTATTTGCAGCAGGTTTTGTTTTCCTTCCAGAGAGCACCCGGCCGGGCCCTGGCGTGAAGGAGAATCTGATAACGCAGCTGCCAGCTCAAAACCGGCATTTTCCTTGGGGTACGAATGAGACGGAGCAACCAAGATGAAACGTGTGCGTTGCTTTGCTGGAGAAGGCGGAAGGGCTCATCAGAGACGGGTAATGAAGTAACCACATCTGATCGGTCGCTTGGCGGGCGTGATTATTGGTTTGCATTCCTCTGACGGATCAGTTGTGCAAAACAGCCTCCGTTTACTGTCTGAATCCTTGGGTTTGATGGGTTTTCTCGGGCTGAAAGGCTGAGCTGCACTCTAGGAAAAACCAGTTACCTTCCTCGCTTAACGAGGAAGACAAACCGCAGGCTTCTGCAGCCCCGGCTCAACCCTTGGCGCCGTTTGCGCAGGCAGCAACGCGGGGGCTGCTGGCTCCTAGGAGGAAGCTTGGGTTGGGTTAGACTCGGTCTGTTAAGCCCGGTATGAGGAGGAAGGTGGCTGCTGGGCTTGGAGCTCCGCGTCTTCCCTGCCTGCAGAAATGGAAGGGTGACCGCAGGTCCCTGGGATGGGCCGTGCACAGGGGCTGCTCGTGGAGAGTGATGGGCTGGCACAGTAACACGCTGCGCCCCTGGCTGTCAAACAGCTCAAGTAGGGAAAAGCTGGCTCAAACACAGGGATTTCACGTGGTTTTCCCTGCTGAATACTCAATGAGGTTCCTTGAAGGATCCAGTCCTGGGCCTGAAGAAGCTGCCATGAGGCTGCTTGCCAAAACCTACTCATCAGCGCATACTAAAAGGAAACGTTTGTTTTTCCCATGTGTTCAGTTTGGCGGGAGCTAGAATTTCAGTAAAACCCATCTCTAAAACTATCTATTAGTGTAAACGAATGTATTAACTCCAAAACCGACTTGGGGTGGTGCCCAAGCTGCCACGTGCTATTTGCTCTCAGCTGTACCCTCCCATCAGTAGCTCCTGTTTGATATAACCCACTTTTAAAGAATATTTTCATGTCTAGCTCCCTTCAAAAGCAGCAGACGAGGCTCTGAGCCCATCTTCTCACACGCTGGAAGAGACTTCTAAGAGCCCGTGTGTGTGTATCCAAACCTGACACCTCTGGGCTTAGTGCAAAGGGGATTTTTGTCCGGGTTGGTTTCTTACAGCCCTAATTCTGCAGCCGTGTAATGAAAGAGCCCAAATTCATGGAGATTTTTTGTTTGTTTGCTTGGGTTTTGTTTTTTTAAATATACAGAAGTATTTCATTAGCTCTGCTGGTTGCAAGGAACAGTTCAGAGACACGAATGTTAAAGATAAAACCCATCCAATAAGTAGAAGTGAGTCGAATAAAAAGGCGTTTGTTATTATTTGTTATTTTGTTGTTATCTACATGAAGGGCTTTGTTGGCGGCACTAGGAAGCCCTGACGGCCGTGGGGACGCGCCGGCTGCCCGCCACCCTCCCGCCCCATCGCTGCCACCTCTGTCCCGGGACCAGTGATGCCCCGGGGGGTCCCCACATCGCGGGGCTCCCTGGGACCCCCACGGGCATCGGGGCCGCGGGGGCTTCGTGAGGCCTCGCCAGCCAGGCCGTGCTGGCGGGGAGGTGAGCTTGCAATCGGCCCAGGTAGGAATCGCGGCTGTGCTGGGTGTGCTCTGGCTGTTATCATAATAACAAACGCAGTTGTTGCTTGTAACCGGTATTATTAATAACAAACACTTCCTTTCCCTAATAATTTTCTTTTTTCTGGCAGAAATACCATCAAAACCCTCTACTAGCTGGTAATCAAACTTGCAAACTGTGGGCAGGTGAGTAGAGCTCAGCAACCTGTGATGCTTTCCAGTTGTTTCTATTCTTCTTAAAAAAAAAAAAAAGGGGGGGGGGGAAATGCTTCTGTCTGCACATAGAGTGCTCTCAAATAAAAATCATTGCACGTGGTCAATCATCCTGGGAATGCTGTAAGAGCCTAAGGCTTAGGCTTAGGCCGGCCAGCCAGCCCAAGTTACACAGGGACAGGCTTTGGGAAGGACCTGGGTGGGTTGGTTGGTTTGTTTTGGCTTTTGAAAGATTTTTCATGGTGGAGGTTAAGAAAAATACTTGTTTGGGCTAAAGGAAAAGCTCTGGAAAAGAGGCACTGACATTTCCCAGGGACGCTGGCGATCGAGGTGTTCGATCTCTCATGAGAAGCTGCTTGTTCTGCTGAGAGCGCAGCTTTTCTGGGAGAAAAAAATAAATAAGGCTGTCTGTGGCTTTACGAAAGGCACCCAAAATCCAGCGCCGCTGCTAGCAGGCTGATGGAAAGGGGCGCAGCGCAGCGTGGCTCCGGGAGGGACGCAGGGCGGGAGTCAGGCGCCTTCCAGGGGGGCGAAGCTATGGGTGGTTTCAGGTTTAGAGGACGTTTGCAGCCATGCGGTCACAGGCTGGAGCAGACCGTGGGTGTCACGAGTGGGGTCGGTTCTTTGGCAAGGGGTGGGACAAGGTGTGAAGCCAGCTAAAGGTGTAGAAGCAGCCCTAGAGTTGAGGGTATGATCAACACCAGCTCAATTCCCCAGTTTGGGTGACTACGGCTGGTAGAAATCCTACGTTTGAGGGAAGTCAGGGCTTGGAGTAGTGGGAGCATCGTATTTGGGGGCAGTTCACGCATGCCTCAGGTCAGATCTCGGGGGTTTGTGAGCACTAGCTGGAGCTGGCTCAACTGGTCGGCATTTTGTGGGCTGGCAGGAGGGAAGAAGGTCGGTGTGGAAGCCCAGCAAAGCCGTAGCGTGACACTGCAGCTGAAACGCTGGCTGTGCCCCAGCACCTGCACCCCAGGTTAACCCCAAACTCCTCCTGCAGCCCCTCACCCGCCCTTGAATCCTGACCACTGCTGATGAACAAGCAGGGAAAACCCTGTCCCAGGTGGCACCCAGGGCTGTAGGCTTCTCACAGACACCACCCGTGATTCAGTTTACATTTTCTGTTCTTTTTTTCATTAACAGAGCATTGCAAGATAGCTGAGCCCTGTTCTTCAGCGCTTTGAGCAAGTGGAGGCCAGTTGCCTCCTCGGTAGACAAGGAAGCCAAATGAGTTTGAACTGGTTTTAGCTGGCAACAGCTCACGTAAACACGCTGTTCTGTGCTCAGCAACAGACCTCTCTCCCACCCAGAGCGGGAGGCAAGGGGTCCCAGCAGCGCCTGCCCGTGCCCCCACTGGTGTCCTGGGCGTCGCGTGGGTTAGGACACCGGGACCGAGCCCTGGGTTTCCACAGGCTGCAGACACAACGTGCCATGGAGAGGAGACAGTCTTGCAGCGCCGCATCTCTGGGCTAACAGCACTGCAGCACGTCCGGGTCATGTGCGAAGCAGCTTTCGTTATGTATTTCGCATAGGGCAACTTAATGAAAAATTAATACTTTTTGCATGTCACGGAGTATTTCTTCTGATAATAACTCCTAAGATCAACGTGAACATCGGCTTCCTTCAGAAATGAATTCTCAAAGATGCTGGGAGACATCTGAAATGGCTTTCCACAACCACAACCTCACCGAAAGGTCGCTTTATTTTGAAGGTGAGTTGACATGTTCAATTTTGAGATTTAGCTGGAAATAGCCAAGATTTGTATCCTTGAGAATGGCTCTACTTTTGCCACCAAATTGAGATGAACGATGTGGACTTGATCCATATTTTAAACCCACCAGTTCAGTAAGACACAAATTTAATGGTTTTTATTACAAAACGTTTTATTGTAGTTATTTACACCCGTTCCTTGATAAGTGTATAAATGTAAACATTTATTATAGATGTATTTCTCTTATCTTACAGTTCATCTCCAGTTCAGAGTAAATGGCGTTTTTAAGCATACAAGTAGTGAGGAAATTTAAGCTATATTCACAGAATATACATCTGCGTGCAGTTAAAGTCCACCAGCCCTAAGCTAGTGGTATAGACACTGTCCCATTAGCTCTACTTCTGCTTCTCGTGTGTACGCTGGAGTCTGTGATGTCGTCGGCGTGATCCTCACTTTTCTTCTCCTTCAAGCTGTTGATGAACCTCAGGGTGATTTCATCCCATTCCTCAGGGAGCAGCATCAGCAGAAACCCAATGCAAATGATGATGGTGGCTCCCAACCTCACTACGCTGAAGATCATTTTGTGCTTCAACAGATCCACAGCTGTGAAGAAGAAACAACAATGCCGTCAAAAACTGCAGCAGGATGAACTACAGCATCAGACCAGCCTGGCACATCTCTGTGACCTGCATGTTGCACTCGGGCTGCGATACTGGCCTCGTCGCTCCCAGTCCTCTAGCGTGACCAGCTCCTTGAGTTCAGAGAATGGCTCTGCCCTGTCAGCATACTAGTGGAAGTGCCACGTCTCCTCCGTGCCTCACCGCCTTCACACAGGCACTGAGGAAGCCTTGCAGGGCTGGTCCAGCCTCAAGGTTTCCATTTCTGCTCTGAGAGGGAAGGTAATTAGAATTATGGAATGGTTTGGGTTGGAAGGGACCTTTAAAGGCCATCTAGTCCAACCCCCCTGCCATGAGCAGGGACATCCTCAACTAGATCAGGTTGCCCAGAGCCCCGTCCAGCCTGACCTGGAATGGTTCCAGGGATGGGGCATCTCCCACCTCTCTGGGCAACCTGTGCCAGGGCCTCACCACCCTCAGAGAGAAGAATTTCTTCCTTATGTCTAGCTTGTATCTCCCCTCTTTTAGTTTAAAACCATTCCCCCTTGTTCTATCACAACAGGCCCTGCTAAAAAGTTTTTCCCCATCTGTCTTGTAGCCCCCCTTTAGGTACTGGAAGGCTGCCAGAAGGTCTCCCCGGAGTCTTTTCTTCTCCAGGCTGAACAAGCCCAACTCTCTCAGCCTGTCTCCATAGCAGAGGGGCTCCAGCCCTCGGATCATTTTTGTGGCCTCCTCTGGCCCCGCTCCAGCAGGTCTGTGTCCTTCTTGTGCTGAGGCCCCAGAGCTGGAGGCAGCACTGCAGGGGGGTCTCACCAGAGCGGAGCAGAGGGGCAGAATCCCCTCCCTCGCCCTGCTGGCCACGCTGCTGGGGATGCAGCCCAGGATATGGTTGGCCTTCTGGGCTGCGAGCGCACGTTGCTGGGTCATGTCCAGCTTTTCATCCACCAGCACCCCCAAGTCCTTCTCCTCAGGGCTGCTCTTGATCCCTTCATCCCCCCCCAGCCTGTATGGATACCAGGGGTTGCCCCAACCCAGGTGCAGGACCCTGCACTTGGCCTTGTTGAACCTCATGAGGTTCACCTGGGCCCAATTCATGGTAACTCTTTATCTACAGCAGGTTGCATCAATGTAATGTTTCCTTGGGCTGCATGGACTGGTGATGGGGAGAGAGCAGCATGCAGGTCAGAAAGCTGGAGTCGATGCCTCCAGGCCCAGCCTCCCAACTCCACAACCAGCAACACCACCACATCTGAGCCCTTCAGCAGCCTCTTACAGGTACTGACCGTTGCGTAGCTCTGACCTGCATCCCCCTAAAACCAGATGTTTCTTTAATAACGTACTCAGACACATGGAGCAGTGAGGCTAACGGGGTGGAGGAGGAGACCGGAAGAGCAGAGATAGGGCTATTTAAGAAGACAGGACTCTGGAGTAAACTTCCACGTATCCACCCTGCTCTGCTGCCGCACGGCAGGTCACTAGCATGGTGCCGAGTCGCAGCAGCAGCGTGCTGACCTTGCCACATCTCAGCAGCAAACAGCTTTGGGCTGCTGGCTGGGGATCAGCCTGCCCTCTCCTCTGCGTGGTATGAATGCAATCCGTCACTCCCAGAGAAAAGAGGCAAGAAAAAAAACAAAGGCTTTCACCAACCGAAACACCCACCATCACCAGGAGCATCCATGGAAGCTGAAGTAGACTGAACTGCTTTTGAAATATGTGGCAACAGATTTTTGACTATTTAGACAATAAACTGCTGCTGCTGCCCGCATGCCTGTGTGCTTATCGTTCCACCGACAACCACGGTACTTGTACCTGCATTTCCAGGGACGCTGAGCACCGTGCCGATAGAGATCAGAATGGGGTATGTAAGCACGACGCCAACATTAACCAGAATGTTGAAAGCTGGAGAAAAACAGAGAAAATAATACATGATTACGGGGAAAAGCATTAGAGTGAGACTTTTCTCCTCCACCTTGACCCTACAAATATGATATATGCTGAGTGTGCACACCACAACGATGTAGTTGTCACAAAATGATTGATTTTTTTTTTTTTTCCCCCCACCATATATGAGTATGAAATGAGGGGAAGTGCTGCATGGGGGAAGAGGGAGGGCTGTAGGTCCATTCACAAACTGCAATAACAAGGCTATCACACTCCGATTTCCCAGCTTTGTCCAAGCTTTAATCAGATACCAACCACACAGTTTTGCTGCCATAAAACATCAAGGATGGTGATCCCAACTTGGCTGAGACTCTGCTGTCCTTGTCTCAGCAGGACATTTCACTGACGAAAGGCCCCACACCCCTCTAGCTGGACCATGCACCAAGGGTGACAGCAGCAGGGAACTCGCTCTCTAAAGGACACTAAATACAATTAGCTGATGAAGTTAACTGCAGACTAAGCAGTTTGGAGCGAGACCATGGTCTTCCTGCCATGTTGAAGGCAAGGTGAAAGCTGACAGAAGTACAAACATTCGATGCTTTTAATTTATGGGTTGGGTTCTGTTTTTTTCAATGACATCATTCCCAGCCAGCTCCAATTTCCTTGAGAGATCGAAAGCAAACTGCAAAAACTTCCCTTTCATACCATACCTTTCATGCCACTCTCTAGGGTGCTCTTCCAGCCCTTGCAGCCAGGGGCTGGTGCTGTGTGCTGTGGCAGGACCCCAAGTCCTCTCCGATCACCCACCACCCATTCCTCTTCTGCGAGCGAGTCCCCTACGTGAAAGGAGCAGGTTTGTCTGCTCCAGAGGGTTGTTCCCTCGTGGCTGGGATTATACACTCGGGTAGATCTCCGGGTGGTAAATCATCCCTACTTTTTGTCCCTTAGGTGCTCGCAGAGCAGCTGCAATTCACGTTAGAGCAGTTTCAAGGTGCTCTCGGCACCTCAGCTGTCAGCCCAGCCACGTCTCAGGATGGCTGCGTGGATGGGCTACGTACCGGGCAATGACATCCTCTTTGTTTCCATTTAATATACTCGTAGTGGAGACAAAACCCTCTTCAATTATGAAATAATAGAGACTTTACTAAAGGAAAGGATGTTGTTGTATCCGGAAATTAAAATGCCCCTGGGCTGAATCCAACAGAGACTCTGCCTGGCTAGAGGATAGCAATTGCGGCTCTGCAAGAGGGAGCGTTGTGGAGGAGCGGAGGGGAGGTGAAGACCGCAGGCAATAAACAGCACCAGCCTTTGCAGGCTCATGCCAAGCTGTGTGAGTGCTGCCCAGAGCCCTGCAGCACCCACAGAAAGGTGCCCCAGCGCTGTGGGTCCCCACGTCAGTGCACACACACCCCACAGAGCACGCCGGGAACTGACCGGGTACACGCAGCCCTTTGAAATTGGTTTTATAGCAATCAAGCTGTGCCAGAGACAGGGAAATACCAGTAAAACCATGACAGGAATGCAAAGATGTAAAGTGGACATTTAGTATCTTGTTTATTCTCTGCTGTTAATATTAGTGTTAAGGCTTCCTATGAAAAATATGAATAATTTCTCAAGTATGAGTTTGCACTGGGATCAGATTTCATCTGTGAGAGAGCTCTGCTGCTTAAGGGGGGGAATTGTTTGTGCCCGAGGCTAATTTTGTATTGGGGGAGAGGAGAAGAGCTAGAAAAATGAGTAAATTTTTTATCACATACCTAACCAGAGGCCGGCTACGCCACACAGGTAACCCCACGGCACAGCGGAGAAGGGGGACCAGTACTCCACTTTTGTAAAATACAGTATGATCGGGGTAACAGAGATGAAAATTAAATTGAAGAAGCCCAGGGTAGAAACAAAATGGGCCGCTTCCCCGAAGTTTGCACTTCCAAGAAACATTTTGAACAAAACCTGCGAAGGAGAGGAGAGAGGAGGGGTTTAGACTTCATGCCTGTCGTGGGAAGCAAAGCCTTCCTGCACAGAGCCCTCCGCTCCCTTGGGGAGTCAGGCCAGCCCTGACCAGGACAGCATGCACAACCCGGCCCTTTCCTACAGAAGAGTTTTGCAAGGGGAGCGTTGGTCCGATTTCTGGCCTTTCCCGTGTTTTAGCAGAGGAGGATACCATGTTATTACCGTGGGGATGGTTGAGGCTGTATAACAAAGCTTAATACAAAATGCCGGGAGGAGCAAGTGTAAGTAAGAACCCAAGGGCAACACCATTCATGCAACGAAGCTACAGGATTTGGGCTGCGCTTGGCACTGTGAGGATTTGTGAGGGGTCTCCAGTGACTTTCACAGCATGAGCCTGCTGCGAGAGGAAAGCCTAGCCTGGAGCGGCTCGCTTCACATTCACAGGCAGCACAAGCCTCACGGAGGATTTGTCCTACACGAGCCTGAATTCACGCACTTTGAGTGGCTTGTGAACGGTCCCAACAAATTTATTAGCGAGACAAGCAAAGTCTAAAGCCAGGAGGCAACTTCTCATCCCGCTACAACTAACTCCAAACTTCTCTGTACACACACTTCACCCTCCCCGAGCTGACAATCAACACAGCCACCTTTAGCCCAACCTGTTTCCAACTCAGACCCTTCCCCGCGCCCTTCATCCCTCACCTTCACGAGCAGCCACTGCTTTCGAGCAGGGGGCAAAGCCCTGCGTGCCTCTAAGGCGCCGCCTGCACCAGGCACGCACAGGGGCTGCAAGCCCAGCACGAGCGCAGAATACGCAAGAGAGCTGCAGTGCAGACCAGGGATGAGCCGTCCGTCCCCGCTCAGGGGAAGCGGCTCTATCCGCATTCGGGCTCTCCTCCCTGCTGCGAATGGCAAACCCTTTCGAAATAGTGTCGATAAACTGCAGTGGCAGGAAATGATTAAAACATGATCCTAAACTCCTTGCAGCATAGTAACGGAGATTTCATTAAAGGCTCATAAAGCAAAGTCATTCGGAATATTTGGCAGCTAACAACTAATTACCCTCATAGTACATTTCCTGACATCTTGACGTCGCCTGGTCACAGTATGAATGATGCAGGAGGGATGAATAAAATAAAACATCTATTTTATAGCGATTTGCTTTGTACTGGTGCATTTTTAACATCCAATGTTAAAGAATATAAGAATACTAATAAACAGTTATGACCTACCTTATACAATGCAGATGTAGAGGCTGATCCAACAGCATATGCTACCCCGATAATTGAATCACCCTGGAAACCATCTGCATATGCCATCATTACGATTCCTGTGATTGCCATTATTGCTGCAACTATCTGCACAGACAAAGCAAAGCAACGTAAAGCTCAGCACAATTTCATTACACGGAAAGAGATTATCACTGTGTGGGGTTTTAATGAGTGTCACTAGCTACTTTCTCTGACTTGAAGCTTTCTTGCTTTCCCTTAAATAGGGAAAATTATGTATGGTTGGGAGAGATGTAAAACATAATGAAAGTGTACGCACTGATCGTGATATGGATCTATAGCATTGCAAATTCTCCTGGGACCTACTGACAGAACATCCGTCATTAAGTATTTTATAAGCTAAACATCCACTTTGGAGATATGACTCCAAGATCAAGTAATTTTAAGACATTATGCTCTACTAGAGCAACACGAGAAATATTTAGCAACGCCACTAATTTGACTTGAAATGGAGACATTTAGATGGCTGACCTTCCTGGACATCACGCCAGGAGAATGACCCCTGGAATACCAGCGTACCACGGGGAGCTCTTCCAGGCTGCCCTGGCTGGACACGGCATTTCCTAGCAGCCCTGCCAGCTTTCTTGGCCAGCCATGACCAAACTTCTTTAAGAAGCCTTTACCTTTGTGCTTAGGTTTTTGGCCTCATTTGAAAATCCCAGGCAGAGCTTCTAAGGAGCTCCAAAGAAAAAGAACAGAAATAATTAACTATGCCATATCTGAAATCCTGGGTCTTCACTCCAAGGACCTTAAGGAAGTGGTAGGGATCCCAACATGTTTTATTCTTTGAACCGCCGCCCCCCCCCCCCCCCCCCCCCCCCCGCCACCTAGTTGCCCTCAGCAGGTAAATATGGAGTCTGAATTTCAGAGACACTGAATACCCAGCTCCCATGGACTGCAGAGGAAAAAGTGTTTCCTCAGACTCATGGAAAGTCACAGCTCCACTTCCAAAAGATAGCTTTTTTAACAGAGATTTTTAAAAAAAATATTAGTATGACATTAAACATGTTAATTATAAATATAAATATAATTATAAAAAAGGTTGTTTGTGTATTAGAGCTGGGTCTAAAGCAGAAGACGCACAAATGCCGATACCCAAAGCTGGCTGTTGCAGAATCCCCAGCAACTTTTAAGGTTCAGACCCTGTTTTCCATTCCCAGATACCCACTGAATCACACAACTCCCCAGTGGATCGGCAGGGCAGGCTCTCGCCACTCATACAAAGTTGGGAGAAACTAATGTGGTTCACCTCGACAGCGCTAACCTCTACCAACACCGCCACACCGACTGGCTCCCAAACTCAACTGCTGAGCCAGGCAGGGCTTTTTACCTTCTTGCTCCTGCAGCTCTGGTACAGCTCCTGAGCCAACACCAACGTGAGATGGACACTTGCTTCCTGGAAAAGCTCATTAAACTTCATTTAAGATATATTTACTGCTAGACAAACCTAAGCTTCACGTGCTTCACACCACAGACTTTAAAGGCATCTTGATCAAATCATGTGCCCTTTTGCAGAGACGCCTGACGTCCAGATCTCACATAGTTTTACCAAGAGGCCCAGAAAACCCACTGACACTCATACCGAGCAGATGTGAGCCAGACTAAGGCAATAAGCACAAAAATCCCACAAAACAATTTCAACAGAGCCCGTCAGTGGAGCAAAACCACGTTTCAAGGAACACATGCCTGACTCAGGTAAAGGTGTCCACACATGGGACACAACGGAGAACCAAGAATCAACTCCCAGGGTGGAGCCAATCTCTGAGACTACAGGTAAAAATGTTAGCGCTCCTAAATCCCACAGGCATCAAGGCCAACATCTTCACTGGGGGACTCATCTCCTCGGTGCAGCTTTAAGTACTTCTCTCTCACCGTTAGCCCTATTTTACCAGGCACACAGGTACCCCCCTTGCATTGCAGTCGCAGTGCCGAAGGCAGAGTCACAAACCACAGCGCAAGTCTATATCCCACCTTACTACTATTTAAAACACCCAAGGTCCAGTTCAGCAAAGCTGCCTAGCTGTCATCTAAACCCGAAGATACTGTTGATACCCCCAAATTCACCACGAAATGGCACTTGAAAGCCAGGTCCTCCAACTTAACGACAAGGGCTGGAGTCACATACGTACTCACACTCTCTCAGGTGTAATGCAATGGTTCGATGAGATCTGGAAGGGCTTTAGCAAGAGGGGACCAGACGGCTTCCCTCCCCTCCTTCCCAGAATAACACATCCCAGCAGTCAGGCCATCCCCTTCATCCAGAGGAGGGATGGGGATCCAAGACTGCCATCTCTGGACTTAGGGCTCTCACCAGCGAGCTGCTGAGGACAGTGGAGCATGTTGCACTTTCCAGTGCCTAAATGGGAATCTAGCCTTTGCTCCTTCATTGAGTTGGGGTGCTGGAAGACATCACCCTCTGCTGTTCACCCTGCTGAAAAGTCAGGGCACATCTGGCACAGGACGCACAGACCATCACCCAAGATGCAGCGATGCTTATTTTGATCCCTCAGCTCACATCTATACAAGGATCTGTGAGCAAAACACAGTTACATTCTCTTAGAAGAATGAGCTTCAGTCCCGTTCAGCGGGAACGGTCCCTACAGAGCTTCTCCCTCCTACCTTTCGTTTAGTGAGTAGTTCATTAGTAATCTAATTGTGTAATACTGCTCTCCTTACAGCTTATCCTAAGACACAAATAGCACAAAAGTCCAGCCTTGAAGCAACGCAGAATTACACCCAGGACCTCTCAGACTTCAGCATGGCCCCCCTATCACTTTCCAGAAGCCCCCCCTTGTCCTGCTACACCACCTGGCTGGTTTCATCTCAGGCTGCTCTACGCAGCTTGCCTTGCACATAAATTCAGATGTAGCATTTCATCTGTCAGCTGGAATATTTCAGCTGTAATATATCAAGCAATGTCTCCCACAAGGCAAAACAGAAAAGTCCAATGTGGTTATCCCCTCCTTCCAAGGAAAAGGATCGAGATTTAACTCTTGGTGAACTCACCGCTCAGCCCCAGCAAGTGAGTCCTTTCCTTGTATTCGTGGAAATGAGTGGATCCATCATCCCCAACAGGAGATTCTTCCTATTGGGAAAAACATCTTCCCAGCCTGACTACACCAAATTTAGAGAGACAGTTTCCTAATTTAATCAAATATTTAGAAAGCCAAGCACTTTTTTTCCTGAAGCAACTAAAATGATGGACACATAAGGGGCACCATCTCATGAGACATTAGATAAATAAGACCTGACACTAGAAAACAGCAAGAACATTATTTAAGTTTCATCTTCAAAGCTCTTCCTGCAAATTGTACACCGCTACATCGGCACAGTTGACCTCTGCCTAGCAAGCGTTGCGTGTTCGCTGTAGAAACCCAAGAGCACATCCTGCAGGCTCCTGTAAGGTGACAAGAAGCAGCAAGGTCACAGTGAAGCAAAGCTGGTTGTTGCAGCTGACAGCTCGTTAAACAAAGCTGTTAATTAACGGAAGAGGGTAGTAACTTTCTTTTGGAGCTTCCTAGGTAAGGAATGAAATTAGCCTCCCTCTTTTTTTTTTTTTTTCCTTTCCCATGGAAGAGATCGAGGCCAACCAACATTTTACTCAGGAACATTTTTTCCCATGTGGAGCACAGCAGTAAATGAGGTGCTGTAGGAAAGAAACCTGTCTCCAGGCTAGAGTCAACCTTTTTTTTTGGGGGGGGGGAATATCCCCAAATCACTCCGTACCTACCTAATAAGCATTAATTCAACTTCACAGATGAAACACAACCAAGGGCTCAAACATGCAAACATTTAAGCACGTGGCTAAATCTAAGCAACACAAGCCAACAGAACTGCTCAAATACGTGAAGTCTTTTAAATATTTGTGCTTGCTCTGAGCCAAAGCTGTCTGGACTTCCAGAAATCCCAGTGTAACACGGATACATTATTAATTTGTGAGATGTTCAGAAATGTCCAAGCAAAGAAGATTACGGTGCAGGGCAGCAGGTACTCAAGGTACCTAAGGTCTACCTGCACTACTTTTATAGGTAAATAGCTATATAGTCATTGCTGTGTATGTCCTTCTCATATGAATATTCTTTCTCCCGCTCGTGTTTTTCTCTTTCGGGTTGGTTGCAAGCTCCTTCCCACGCTACGGCATCACTGCTGAGGGCACATGGCTCTCACTGCAGAACACACACTCTGCGTAGCTCCGACGCAGCCAGGGCAGCCGAACCTTTGCGTGCAGCCCCCCGGCAGCCCTTCTGCAGCTAGTCAGCACTTCCACGGGCGAGATTATGCCGTACCATAAGGTGGCCATCAAGACAGGTTTGTCTTTAGACAGCCCATGTGAAAATCCAGCCCCCCAGCCTGGCCGGCGGCTGCTTTCCGGGGTGTGCGGGAGCAGTGTGCCGGCACGCAGCCGGGGGATCGGAGAGCTGTCAGGCAGCCGGCCGTGCGGCTCCCACGTGCCCGCGGGCGTCTGCGGGCCGTTCGGAGACCACCTGCAGCAACACCAGGCGGGCAGGGAGCCGGCGATGCTGGAAATCTGCTGCAGAGCCGCTGAGCCTTGACGGCTGCTGGTTCTCAAGCCCAGGGAGATGAAAGCTGTCGCGGGAACACAGGCGCCGGCTGCATCCCCACCTCCGATGCGCCGCAGACGTGCCCGACGGCTCTGAAGCTCTGAAAGAGCTGCTAGGAGCTGAGCTCCTTTGAAAAAGTGGCTGTGCTCCTGGGTGCTGAGTGCTTTCGCAAAAACACCAGCTCGGAGTATATGATTAAGCCCTTATTTCTTTTTGTCTCCTTACTGTCCAAATAACCTAATTACGCTTGCTCTCTGAGAGGCTGGGGGTGAACGCAGTAGAGGCATTCAAAGCACAAAAGGCTGGGTCCGTGCTGCTTTGTCGTATTTTACTTCTCAAACACTCTCCTGCGCGGTTATTAACATCATTAAGTGTTATTCTGGCAGGAGGGCTGCTGGAAAACGCTGCTAATTACCTTTTCAGCACTGTGCATTCAGAATCTGCCAGTTAGCAGCAAAACCCAGATTCTTTTATGTGCAGGATTTGCTGCTCACTTCTTCTGCCAGGTTTTTCTTGTGCAAACCTCATGGTGTTTACAGCATTAATACTAATGCATATTTATAACAACTGTCCTTTAGTCAGTGAAAAATAACTAATAAATGAAAATAGCTTTAATATTTTTCATCTAGATTTCTTTAGGAGAGTAGGCTAGGAAAATACAATAGCTGTGTTTACTCTTCTAGAAGAGGTTGCTTTTAGACAAAAATTAGCTTAAAGGGATCAAAATTTCCTATTTTTTCAGCTAGACTCAGTATCATCTTACACAAGTGAGTAATAACAGCTGGAAGCTGAGATGATCAAGGGCCAGAGGAGGGAACTACAGCCTCAGAAATTACTGTTCTTGTTGATATCTGTAGAGAAGAACTCAGGATTTCAAACCCTGCTCATTTAGTCATCAGCAGGCTGAGGGTAGGTCACATTCACCTGATGCTTCTATACTGTAAATTGTATATGAAACAGATACACAGGTGTCTGGCTTTAGCACCGCAAGATGAAATGATTGCGTCCTCACCTTCGAGGGCACTGTGGCTGAGGTCTGCGTAACACGGGTTCACCTCCTCGACTTTGCCTGGTCTGGACAGACCCTCCACTGAGCCCGTCCAACACAACCCTCCTGGCAGATCCCAACCCAAGAGCTCAGCTGTGTGATGGCACGCGTGGCTTGAGGTGCTCAGGCCCCGTGCCGTTACTAATCACCAGCCAGCCCTGCCTCACCGGGAAATTAGAGGAACTGTTTTACTTTAAACAATTCCCTCTTCCATTCCCGAACCCCAAGCGCAGTGCTCTTTGCAGTGTGCTGGTGGCTGCTCCAAGAGCTGCATCAGATGCCTGTGAAACAGGATGCCTTTTCTTTCCATTTCTGAACCCTTCTATCACACTATTAATCGAAAAAAGCAGCTGCCCTCAGTTTTTTAAAAACAAACCAACTCAGATGAATGTCCCGATCCACCATGCTGTCCGTGGAACTTAAATGCAGTTGCTGGTGGTCCCTTCTGGTCACAGGCATCACACCTGGTCCCAGCCAGCTCCTAATGAAGTTCAAGGCTCTTGATAGTTCGATCCGGATTGTACCCAACATGACCATTAGGCCTTGAGCCATTTCAATGGGGGAATCTGCATCAGCAGAACTGGCAGAAGGCCTAGCTACTCCTTAGCCAAGGTATGAAGTCAGCAGTTTAAATTGCTGCGTATTAGGAGATTTGTGCATGTAAAATTAGTTTGCTTTGCCCCAGATCCAGGCGTACATCATTTTGCTTGAGTTTTTTTTTCTTTTTGCAGGGTACACGCTACGGGCAGTGAGTCCTATAACACTTCAGTGCAAAATACACCTTCATGCAAAACAGTTGCTGTCCCTTTTAACCTGTATTTGGCACATGCACATGTGTATTCATTTATGTGTATGTAAAAAGTAATAGGGTGGCATAAGAAAAATACATTACATATTGAAAACAGCTATCTACCCAAACAAAGAATAAAATTGCTTTGGTTAGAACCTAAACATTTATCACTAAGCTTAAAATAAAATTAATTGACTGTACTTCAGCACTGTAACCCAAGACAGAATAGGTTTATATGAAACTGGAAGTCCTCCTATTCTAATTCATCAAATTACACTTAGCTGTAATAGCTTCTTGAAATTCCCACATCGTATTACCTCTGGAGTCTGAGATCTCTAACTGATCTTCAGGCTTAGGTTTGCATCATAAAAATAAATGAGAAATGGTTTCATGGTATATACATACCATAATGCGGCAGTACTATGGCAGCACAATAGCTTATGGATTTAAGGGCGATTATGAAAACAAGAGAGAGTTGAAAATCAGGCATGTCATTACCCTCGCTCCCATGAACCTGTCTTTCAGCACAATCCAAGAAAGCAAGAAGACAAAAGCTTTGTTACAACAGAATAGGGCAGAGACGTCTGTGGCTGTCAGCTTCTTTAAAGCCAGTAAATACAGGTAGTTAGTCAAAGTCCACAGAATAGAAAAGGGAGCAGTCCTTTTAAGAAAGAGTTTCAGCGTCAGACCATCTTCACCAAAAATCCGACTGCATTCCCTATGAAAAGAAAATAGTTTAAAACTCAGCTAGGATTTTCCTTAGCATTCACTCCAGCACAACATTCATTAGACTTTTATCGCATTCAATTAAGTGCTTTTCCTAACTACTCCGTGCACCCGTGAGAATCTATTGTTTAATCCACATAGAGAAAATAACCTACAATCTTCTTAAAACAGCAATTTTGCAAATAGAAAAGAAGTAACTTACCTGGAATAATCACACTCTATGCAACAGTAATCCCAGGGACTCACGTACAGAAATGAAGGTTATCTATAATGCACCGACAGTTCCCAGACTCTGCCTTCAAGGCCACGAACAGAGGGATTATAACCACAATTTTTTCTCTGTAGCTTGACAATTCTTTCTTGCTTTGCTCCAAAACCTGTTTTTCTTCTTATTGAAATACATTCTCACGTATGGCCAAGTAAGCTTTAAGAATTGCCTAAAGACACTCAAAAATACTGCCAGACCCATCACCACGGTGGGAAAGTGAGCCACCAGCCAGCGGGACTGAGCCAGTCAAACAAGAGAGTACGAAAAGGAAGGAAAGGGGAGGGAAGGGTATTTAACAGCTTTATTTTATTATACAGTGAAAAGTTGTGTTTGCTTAGAGACGTTTCCTTGTGGATTAAATTGCAAACAAAATCTATAGCTTCCCAAACACTGTGTCACACACAACTCTAGTGAGCTGTTTGCTGCTTCGGATTTCACGGAAGGGAAGGGTCAGCTCAGAAGACACTGCTTTCGGGGACGGCACTCCTGTGCGAAGGGGTACCTGTGTGGGCTAAGGGGAGACCCACTACTCAGGCATGCAGCTTGATTAAAGGCACATCACTGCACCCCTCCCGAAACATCTCTACCTTTCCCAAATTGGGAAGGACGTTTTTTAGCAACTCCACTGTATGCATTCTTGGTTAAAGTTATTCCTCAAGATATTCCCAGTACGCTTCATTTTTTGACGTGGCAGGCTCTCTGACACCTCTACTGAAAACATGAGAGGTCCCACGAGCGAATGCTTCACACAACCGAAACACCAATGGAGTGAACCAAGGTACCATCAGTCTGCAACGCATCCTTACGAGGCAACATTAAGGGACTAATCTAAACGCCATGAGGCCTTGGGGCCCCAAAGTATTCACAGCCAAAAATGGCTGTGTTTGGAAGATCGCTAAAACACTAATTATGTAGAACTAATTAGTAACTTCAAAGATTGCACTGCAATGTGAAGTCAAAAACACTTGTTATTTGGGGGGTGTGGTGGCGGTGTAATAATTATCTTGATTTGGCTTCGCCTGTAAAGACACAATTGTTTTCAGGTCTCCTAAACCATTTTTAGTAATTCTGGGGAATTCTGCTGTTAAAAATATTGCAGTTTTTTACTATTAAGAATGAAAACCATCACTCTCATTTTGAGGAAAGCAAAATAATAACATCTATGTAATACAAGAGATCAGCTATGTCTTTAACCTAAATGATTTTATGATTCTACTTAATAACCATTCTTTCCTTGCTGCCACTAAAATGACCCGGAGTACAAAGCAGTCATTTCTGGTAACAATAAAATCCTTTCTCAAACTCTGTGCCAGGGTGTCCAACAAGTTACCACTCAGGCAGGCGGATCTGCTAATTATCCCCTTCACTCCGGCTGACCTCGACATTCTCAGAAGCCAGCCTGTTCTCCAAAGATCAGAGCAGAAATGTTACACATATAGAAAGAGAATAGCTAGTGGTGTGTATCGTTTATCTGAGATGCAAAGCAAATACTCAGTGAAGCAAATAAATTAATGCTTGGCTGTAGGCTTTTGTATCGCTGCTTTCAACAGGAGTTAAAGGAGATGAGTTTCCTTGTGTGAGCATGGACTCACTGGTAGCACAGACTTGAACATCCGTTGACATGCAAATATAGCAGCTTATGTTTAAAAGATGTTTTTCTCGTCCTTGAGACTTAGGTGGATGCAGAGGGTGATTCTGAGCTCAGGCTACATCTCACTTGAAGACAGGCAGCCTGTGAACCTGGATGCACCGTGGCTGTGTCACTATTACATGACAAGAGAGCCAGGATGCCCCGTCTCCTGGCAAGAACAGATCTGCACCGGGAACTACAGACCTGTACGGAGCCTGCTCTCTCCAACCCAGTGGGAATTCTGCCATCGCTTTTGATGCACGATTGGATCGTTACATGGTTGTAAATCCAACCTGTCTCAGAAGCTGTCAGGATCTGTCTTAGAGGAAACAAGGTTGTGCTGCGTTAAAACAAGAGAGGAAGGTGCTTGGGCTGCTTGGAGTAATGCAGGGCGCAGTTAAGTACCCCAGTGCTATGCTGGTAGCGTACAAAGGCAACAGCAAAACCATCTGAGCACGTCACTCTGGGGGAGTCTGCAAGGCAGCAGGAAAAGCTCTTCTACAAATGTGCCACGGGAAATTATACTCCTGTCATCCATCGTGGCCCCCCGCTGCCAGGGAGATGCTGGGAATAAGCCCGGAGCTTCTGCTCCTCCATCCACAGGGAGGGTGGGTGGCTTCCCAAGCCAAAAAGGGAGGGGGGAGATGCCAGAATGGGCCAGGTTTTGTTGTCCTGTAGATCTCTGGGACGTCTGCACACAGACAAACTCAGAGCAGAGTCAGGAGGATGGAGTCTGAAGTGCCCTGACTGTGAATCCTTGGAAGGAGGAAGCCTCAGTGATTATTATATTATTCTGGGTTGGACTCTGTGGGCTGGTCAACTATTTGGGAGAGGCAGTTGTGGCAACGCTGCAAATGTCACTTATCTCTGAGTTCCCAGAAGCAGTGGGAGGGACGAGCACAGATTCACAGCTGGGAAAAGAAATCTGGAAACACTTCACAGGCCCCGGGCAATGGACTGTTTAAGCAGATGGACATCACACACAGCAGCGTACAATGACCAGGCAAAACAGGGGCCAGTGGTTCCTCACCTCTCAATTAAAAATAAACAGCAAAGACTTGTGACAGGGTTGTGCTGAGCGAGACAGAGACCTGATGAATTCACCTCCTTGCCTAGGAGAACTCCATGAATAATGCTCAGCGAGTGAGGAGATAGGAAGAATACTTTATTTTCCCAGTCATGGCTACAGTGGATTGCCTCGGGCTTTGTGAGGGCTGGTTGCTCAGTGGTTAACTCAGCCTCTTTGGCATGCAACTAAAATTAAACTTGCAGGAGTCATCACGACATGACAGTGATTAAAACCCTGGGCTCAGGAGAGATGGCTCCATGGATCCCTCCCCATACAGATAATATCTGTAGGCTGTTGACTTGAAGGCAGAGACGTATCTAAGGGCAGCTGACCCTGAAACTATGACACAAACTATTTCCAAATGCACAAGAAGTCTATTTAAAACCTGCCCTCTGACATAAATAACTTTTTATTTGCAGGTAGCCCTCAGCCATCAGCTCTGGGCAGCGTGCCATGCTCTCAGGAATTACAGCACCTCAGGCAGTCATGTAGCTTTGCCTCTGGCACCCACTAAATACCCTGCATCGCCTCTTAGTTATTCCGGTGCCAGCCCCTGCAGAAGAAAGGGTTTATTCACCCCTGACGCACAGCAGCCTCTGGAGTGTAATGCAGCAGCTGGTTTTAAAACAGCTTACAGAAAAAAAACAGAGCTAACAGACGCTACCTGGGGTAACGTGAATACGGCGAATGTAATTACATCACCCAGATTGAAACTTGGCAAGGCCATCAGTGACACTATGGTAGCAAGAATCACCACGGGACCTTTTGTGAGCACGAGTTGTTACTATGTCATTTGGTCCTTCTATCTAAATGATGGCATCTGCTGCAATAAAATATCTTCCAGCTCCATTTCAGGAGATGGACACCAAACAGAGTAATGGTGGTTAAGCAACTGGTGAATTGTTTTCCAAGACTGATCGAATTCTTGTTTTGCTTCTCATCTGAACATTAAGGAAGAGCCTGGCTATCTGCATTTGTCTGCTCAAGAGCTGGAGCAAAAGGAGAGGGAACTGTGCGTGAACCTGTTGCATAAGCAGTGACTGGCTCAGGGGGCAGCACTATGGGAATGTTGTCCCCCAACAAGGAATGGCCCAAGGGGAGCCCTGTTTTGTGCTGCTGGTCTCCCTCCCTACCATTGAGCTATTTGGGGTAGGAGCAGCTTCAGGCAACAGAGATCCTCATCCCTCCTCTGGAAAGACCCTTGCAGTGAAGATCTAGATTCGCAGTGCTATTCCAGAAGTGGCTGGGGAAGCTGGGCTGAGCTACTGCTGCAACACAGATGGAGAGATTTGTAGGTGACAAACTTGCAGATGACAGATGACAGCAAGTATCAGCTACTTATGACTCTATTTTTACTCTAAGTGATGCTCACTTCTTGTTATCCTTCTCGCTAGAAAACCAACTCTTCCCAACATGTTCATCTTTCATTAAACCTGCACCTACCTACATTCTTCCTAGCCAGTGCCTCAAGGCTGCATAGTGCCTGTAGGACCAACTTCAGCTATTGCATCATGGATATATTCTGGCAGAAAGCTGTTGAACGTCACAGTGTTGTCCTTGAGAAGCCAAGACAGCGGATGGGGAGGCAAAATTTATTGACATTGAAAATATTATCCACCTATTCCAAATTATAACTCTATTAGGATCCTATGTCAAGTCTGTGGAGTGTCTTCTGCTATGGTAAATACCGGCAGGGTTAGATTTCCTATTGCTGAGCTTACTGAGCTTCAGATCATTTTATTCACCACTAATGCAAGGAGTTTCAAGCTCTTTATGTGGGACCTATCTTTTATATATAATGCTGAGGGGATACCAAGAGCTGTGTCTTCTGTCTCAAGACAACCAAGATACTTTACCGAAATGCAGCAGGGAGGCAATAACCTTGAGTTAGTTTCTAAGACCACAAAATTTAATCTCTAAGGTAAAGCATGGAAGGTAAGAAATACACAATTTACAATCTCAAAGATTATAAAACTTGCAGAAAGCCAATCTAAAGTTGAAGATTGAGACTCCTGTCCTTCCAAGGGGGATTTATTAAAGCAACAGTGGCTCTGTACAGCTTTGCCAGCCTGGGGCAGCGGTCTGCAAGTCACTCACATGATCACTGATCTCTGCCAAAATATCACAGACATTGTTTGTTCTGACCCACCGGGAGCATCTGCTGGACAAAATGTCATATGTCTTTAAAGCGTCTAGTGAGTAACTACATCCTCCAGAAACACAAAGACAAATAACCTCTGGACTCTGAAGTAGGCCTGGAATCGCTACAGGATGGGCTTTATTGACAAGAATTAGCTGCTCCACAGAAATAAAACGCGAAAATGAAGCAACAAGAAATCTTACAAAATGTAATAAAAAGCCCTGTAACAGGAACAGTATCAAGAACACAAACCAAACAATTATACAAACAATTGATCTAGCTTTGAAAATAACCCTGTTCTGGGTAGGAGGCTGGATTAAATGACCTCCAAAAATCCCTTCTGAACTAAATCTGCCTTTATCTCTGAATTTAAAAACTACAAATGATGCTTTTCAATTCTTCAAGTCATCAGAAAATCAAGCGCTCATCCTGAAGAGATGTCCCTTCCTGTACCCAAGCTGAAAGAGTTTCACTTGTCAAGTCATAACATGGCACAGACCAAGTAGTTGGTCCCCATGATAAAGTCAGTACGTGCCAGCAGTTACCTCCTGCTCGGGATCTGAGTTCCCGACATAACTGGAATAGGAAATACTCTGGGAAGATGCCCATCAGCTCTAACACCAGCCTCCCATTTCCACACACTCACAAACCTACTTCACATCTCTGTGTGTGCAGAAATTCCTCTGGGCACGTAAGCATGTGTCCTCATCTTTAAAAGCTGAACTCCTAACAGCTTAGGAAATGTATCAATTATTTAAGCATACTTATATTATGCATTGCCACAAATGTTTTGCCCAAAATTTTGCTGTGATGGATATATAATCAACCAACTAACTGCAGAGGATCTATCTGCAGGGATATTTATTTTCACCTTCTTCCTTATCTGCTATCCATTTGTTACTACTTTACCCCATACCCAGAAGTCAAGCTGATGCTGTTCATGTTCTCACAAATACTCCAGGAAGAATCTGAATGAAGGCATCATTAACGTACAAAGCACTAGGGTTTTCAGATAAGCAGTTAATTAAGTGCAACTGTTCAATTTTAGTCATGCTGATTTGACAGAAATGATAATTTAGGGCCAAATTACATCCCACATCATGGCAAAAGCAGCCGAGGGAAGAATTTGGCCCTGCTACACTCCAGCCTGACAGTCACAAATTGAATTCCCTCTGTGCTCAATGACAGCTGTGCTGAGCCCTCTGTCAGCGGGAACGAGGTACGGGCCACACGCTGGTTAATACCTTGCAGAACAGACAATTCTGCTGAAGTCAATAAGATTGTTCTCAAAGCAAGTCTGCACTGGAGCAATAGAATTGGGTCCCAGCTCAAAATTATCCTGTGAATTTCCTCCCTCCATGGGCAAGGTGTGTTATCGCTTGGCAAGCTGAATTTAGTTCCATCCTTTAAAGCAGCTTCTATGTCGCTGTCAGATTGGTAGAATAATGGAAGCGGAGGAGGAACTGTGAAATGAATTGTCCCAGAACATGGTGGTACTTCCAAGCCCTGAGGACAGGTTAGACAGGGCTTTCTTAAAAACTGGCTGGGTGAAGCTAAGCCAGCTTGGGTCCTGCTGCAGCGCTGGTGGCTGGAGCGGATGATCTCTTTGGGTTCCCCCCAACCCTGTATTTCTATGATTTCACAGTGGCTACTGAAGAGGGATTTATAAACTTCCACCCCTGCACACTAATGTTATAGTTAGTACTACGGACTCCGTTGCACTTGAGGTTGAGAGTTCAATTACAACCTGCGGCGTAAGGAAAGGCTGGAGTCAGAGGGATGTCTTCCCCTGGCTCTTGCAACGCAGAGGAAGAGGTATTTCCATGTGGAGCCTGACGGAAGATGGCACAAAGCCTTCACATCCTTTCCTCAGGATGACAGCCACTCAGCTATGCCAACTTACCCCTCAGAGCTTCAGGGGGAGGAAAACCAAGAGTCTGCACCCTGCTTTAATTCCTACCCCACATGAAAGAGAGCAGAGAAGGCTACTAGGATGCTCTTCCTCCGTGCTATGATCCAGTAGGAGGAGGAAAAGGCAGTTTTCATCCTGCTATACTTGCTGAGCATAGAGGGCAAGCCATGCTCTGCCACATGGAAACCACCTCCTCAGCTTTGAGCATCTTTCTTCTCAACTATGAGTTGTCTTGGTTGCACTTTACACTACTGTTCTGTCATAAATGCACCAGAACAGATTAATGGCCTGATCCAGACAAGAACACAAAATATAGGTATTACATAATATAACAGCAAGATTATAAGCAAATTACTGATCTTTTCAACTCAGTAAAAAACCCCTCTAACAATCAATTATCTGTTTTTTCAAGCATATATCACTCATGTTAGCCTTCAGTAAGCTATTTATGAATGAGATTTTCTGCAGCATGACCTTTATTCTGCCTTCTGACACCATGGATCAAACTGAGAAGAGCAGTGATCTCAGTCCACAGAAATCAGGTTGTTTAAAGGGATATTGCCACAATAAAGCCTACCTGAATTTTTTGATTGGAGACTGCTTTTCCTGTGCAGTTGCAAGGTGCCCAGAATAATAAATGGGAAAAACCATAATGTTCCAGTTTGTTGAGAACCAAGTCATGAAAAAAGGACAGTCAAAGGTCTCATACGTGATTTTGACAAACTGTGTGGTCCCGACCCAGGAGGAAGAGACGGACAAAATGATCAGAAATCTCCAGATAAGCTTGAGAAATGTGGATGCACAAGACTGGCATCGTGTCTGTCCTTCAGCTTCTTGGCTGGTGCTCTCCGTGTGTGTTTGTGTTCCTTCTTCTCCTGAAAAAAAAAACAGAAAAAGAAAGAGTTGCACACATAATGAATGCATTCAAAACAATTCTTGGCAAAATCTCCCCTTCTGGTCCAGACACAAACCGTCCCTTGCCTTCTCCCCATAATTCCTCTGCGTCCCACAAACACTGAAATCCTGCACAGAAATACTTCAGCGATACCGTCTCTGTCATTTCAAGGGGATAGGAACAAAATACAAACGCAATACCGAGGCCTGAGGTAACAGCATCACAGTTAAGCTGTTGCCGCTGTTTGCTTTTTCAGGCCTTCTTTCCTTCTGTCTATAATAGAGCTACATCCCTTGGAACAAACACTATAAAGTCAATTACTGTGCACGTGTGCAACATAAAAGCTATCTGAGCCTGTACATCTGAAGCCAGGAACAAGTTCTTATTATTCAAGATTTTAACTCAAGAATCACTTTTTTATTTGCAAGCTGGGAGGGGAAAAAGAAACAGTTTGGTGGTTTTATATACCCAAGCAGAGAAAGGTTTTTTTCAGTCAAGTTAGTGTATTTACATTTTTGAAGTTAGAAAAGGAACCTGGACAAAACTGAAGCTTGACATGCCTA
Organism: Phoenicopterus ruber ruber; assembly: GCA_009819775.1. Classification (NCBI taxonomy): domain Eukaryota; kingdom Metazoa; phylum Chordata; class Aves; order Phoenicopteriformes; family Phoenicopteridae; genus Phoenicopterus; species Phoenicopterus ruber. The sequence continues at coordinate 5,823,690 of CM020219.1, forward strand.
GAAATAAACCTCTACACATAAACAAGGAGGAATCGGAAGTTGTCATCTCCCATTTTAGTACAGTACTTTTCAGATCTAATCTGCAGACCACTGCAGATTTCCTAACAGAAGTGTAGAGAACTTAATCTTACTGACTGGTGGCTTGCTCTCCAGACACATCTTCCAGAGCTGCAAGCCATGAACCCTGTTTTGATTTCCCCGATCCCAGCTGAAAACAACGGATTGAACTGTGTTGGGTACTGAGGAGCACCAACGCTGTTGCCCCATGAGCTCGTGTGGCAGCACTGAGCTCCAACCATTTACCCCATTAGACAGTATCACATCAGTTTGATAGGAGAAGTAGGAGTTCCTTCTAAAAACCATGACCTGCAGCTGTTCTTAACTATTACTATCAATTTTCAGTCGCATCAACACATGATGTGATATATATAAAAGAAACAATATAATTGTTGATGTTAAGAGGAGCTATAGATCCACTGCAGTGAGAGCATACGCTGTCCTACATTCAACTTAAATGTGAAAAAGGTACCCCTTCAGACTCGGGTTTACTTTCCTTTTACATTACTGTTCCTGCTACAGCCATAAAGAAATGTCAAACTGAGGTTCCAAGTTATTACATTAGAACAACATTACATCTAAAAAATGATTCATCATAGCAGGGAGCGCATTTGCAATCAAGAATTTTCCTAACCAGGGCACGAAGCTTATTGTAATTGTAATTGTATGGTGTATTTTTTTCCTAAAAATAATCAGTATTCAGTAGCTCCATTGTTTAGTGGTGAATCAAGAATTTAAATAAAATTACAGGTTTATTAAAATCATGCAGAGGATAATCAGACGCAGGTCTGAAAAGGCAAGCATCATTTTAGCTTTCTCTTTGGCTGCTGAGGGAAAATAGATATTTTTATGGTACTAATAATGACTGGCATCTTCTATTAAAAGGTAAATTACAGTTTATTTGCAAGTTAGAATGGCTTAAAAATATTATATGATGTAACATCCACTTGCAGGTTTTCCTGCTAAGCAAAACTACCATGTAATTAGTCCTTCTTCACCTAACAGTTAAAATAATCATACAATGATAGAAGACTAAAGCACCTTTATCCATGCTTTGTATTTTTCAATTACCAAATAACTATGCAATCGCTGTTACTATGCGTGACACTACCATTAGCATTTGACTTGGATTTTACAGTCCCAGGTTTGAATATTAGGGCAAGGCACAGAAATATACATTTGTTGCAAGTCCTACCTTGGATTTAAAGACCTAGGTAAGTTTTAGCCTGATTAAATATACAGTGGGGAGTTTTCGTAAGTGCTTAATGAGTAGGATGCATCCCATGTAATGTAATTAGCAAATAATTGTGTATTCAGACTAAACATGTTGTCTAGGGCCCCTTTATATATAATGATAATGGACAGGCATGGTAAGAAGGTAGCTGATTTCATCCTTGCATATCTCTAAGCCCACTGGAGGTGCTTATCTCTCCCTAAACTAGATATTTGCATTTAATTTAAGTGAAATTGAGATGGATCCCCAGCCAAAGTGACACAGTAGCTTGACAGTTGCTTTCAAAATCCATGAGATGTGCACACCTAAATCTTGGCCAAAGAATCAAAAGGACAAGATAAGAAATATCTTTAAAAATAATTACAGGGCTTGAACTCAAAGACATATGGCGAGTAGGCACACAATTCATACTAAGCAGGTTTAAGGATTTCCAAGTCATGAAGCTGGGGCTGGAGTAAGCTAGAAAGTAGCAGTTGTGTTCAGATATCGAATGATACACTAATGAGGAGTGAACAAATTGATCAGCCAAAGAGGTCGGTAGATAGCATTCTACAATTAGCAAGGCAGTAGAAATCCTTGGTGTCTGCATTTAGTTCGGTCTGAAACAAACCAACAGACCTACCCTGTCCAGAGCACAGAAACAATCTGAGAACTCAACAAGGGTGAAATGACAGGGAAAGAATGCAGATGACACTGCAGGTGGCACATGGACATGACACTGGTCAATGGCAAACTGTGTGGAAAGGCAGCTAGCAGAAATACCCCTGCACGGTCCTTTGGTCTGTAATATAATTCTTGTTTGTGATGTCTCTGTGACATGGTAACGGAAAAGCCTTTTGCTTTCATTTTTCAGAAGAGTGAGATGAGGAAAACCAAAACCTACAGCTTTTCTTCTGAACTCTTTTGACTATTTGGCAACTACATCCTAGAAAATAATATTCTTTATATTTGTTTACCTACCTGTCAGGTCAGTCCTACTTAGACCTCACTGATAAGTAAAGGAAGATCAGGATGAAAAGGGAAATTAAAAAATGCAAAATAAATGTTTCAAAGAGTATGATGTCAAGGCACTAGTCTTTTCTCAAGGGGACTAAAGTCCTTCCTTAGAGAAGATGGATTCTGATTTTGAATGCACCCTAGTGCTAGCATGCACAGAGTTCTTTCAGACTGATATCTGCAAAAATGAGAATAAATTGGTTTTTTGGTATCTTAGGTATGATCTTTATCATCCACTCCTTGCAGTCATAATCACCTCCAGTATTTTTCTGAGGGTTTCCATCAAAAGGGTACTCCTGGAGTACGAGATCCCTCCATTTTCCAACACAAGAAGAAAATGGCTGACTCTTGCTGCCATCAGTGGTGAAGTGAGAAGAGGAAGCTTCATCTCCCACAGTTCCAGTGTGCAAGGGAGATCCAACCTGTTCTTCCTCCCCTGTTTGCTCACAGTATCTACACAGTCTGCCAAAGAACTTGGACAGTTAAATTATTTCAGTCATTTAACAGCTTTCTCCTCCTCAACAGTACAATTCAGCAGACTCAAAGGCCTGTGGCTGCATGTTTTATTCGCTCCCATCCCATCCCTGCTGGTGATGGATGGACATCATGGTGAAGAAGTCCATGTTCACCACACCTACAGGTTCATTTGAGCTAAATTTCTGCAGTAGAGTGGGTGACATTCCTGATGGAAGCCCTGATGTGCAGCTGATTGATGATCTGAACTGTGATGGTCTTCCCTAGATATACTTCCACCTGTTGCTCCTTCTCTTCCTCTTCATCAGACCGTCCATGGTATGAGCTGAGATCGTCATTGTCTTTGAGAAGGAACATGGCTGGCTCTTAAGAGTCCTGGTCTCTGGCCAGGCTGAAGCTGAGGAAATATAACCACTTTGTAAAAACTAACTTGTGTGCTAACGTTAATCATCCTTTCAAGATCTGCTGTGCCGACTGGCCTATGACTTCTCAGCTATCTAACCCCTTACATGTTCCTACCGAGGCCCAGGCCTGTTCCTCCCATCCTTGCTTCCTTCCCGCCTAACCCCACTTTGCACACAGGTACAGGAAGGACTTTCGTGTGGCTTTGCTGTTCACAGCACCGACAACCAATGCCAACATGCTCCGACTCTGCACCATCTTTCAAAAGACAGACGAAAGAGGCCTCTCGCAGGCATGCTGTGACGCCGGGAATGCGGCTGTTATGCCTACCTGATCTGCTCTGCCTCTCGACTCTGCTGTGCCGATAGATTCCCGAGGGACTTCGATTCTGCAGCTCAAGAATGGGAGCAGCAGAATCTTCAGCAACAGATAGAGGGGAGAGCTGCCTAGTCATGCCTCTGTGTCTGCTGGGGCAGTTGCCTCCTGGCTTGCATTGGATGACAGATGATCGTGAGGCACCTGAGAAGAAAGAGTTTGCATCAGTTTGGCTGTAAACTCCCTGGAGGAAAGCGGGGCTTTCAAACGCTCTGTCAGTGAAATGCACACAAACGATTCAGCGGGAGAAAGGAAGCACACTGCAAAAATCAAGGTTTCAGCTCTGGTCAGAATAAAGTAAATAAGTAAGTAAATAAATACTTAACTCTCTCCCCCCTTATAGATAAAAAGGTGCTGTATGAAAACCAGTCTTTCCCCTGAAGAAATGAGAGCCCTATGCTGCAGTATATTCTCAGCCCTATGGCTCCATCCATAGGGTCTGAACGGTCAAAAGGAATTTGTACTCACGTGGGCCCCTTCCTGAGCACTGACACTGAATCAGGCAAAAGGAGAGGTCACCATTCTCCCCTTAGGGTGGACAGGAGGGCTGAGGAACCACTGCCTCCCGGGGCCAGTGCTGAGAGCCTCTCCAGAGGAGAGCTTCCTCCTTCCATCCAGAATGATCCTTGAGACTCTTGTATGGAATGAAGCCACAGTCACTGACAGGTCTTTTGGATGAAGACTTCTGCTAAACCATTGAAGACACCAGTTTCAAGCCTTCGCATGCACCAAATCAGAATCTCCACATCTTCAGAGAAGGTGCTTTTTCTTCTTCTGCCAGGCGCAGACAACGCCGAGATGCTGCCCTTCACACGGAGGCTATACAGAGGCACAAGGCAGCGGACAAGACCCAAGTCCCAGAAATACCAGTGTCACGAGATGAAAAATTTGCCAGTGAGAAGGACACCACATTTTACGAATAAGAGCTTGAAGGACTGGATTAAGAACCGACAAGTAACAGAAAAGAGTGCAGTGCTGGAATCTGGCAGAGTGTGCCTGGTCGTTTTGCACGTGCTCCCGGATTTATTGAAGGTGTCTGTGTAAGAGGTCAACACGTGAGCAGCACAAGAGAGTCCTCTTCTCAGTCAGAAAGTCAAGATGACAGGCCACTTTGGTAAGTATAAATGTGTGTTCATGGTCAGTTGAGATCACCCACCGCTTGTTTTGCAGCTGCTACTTCAACTGCTGACCATTTTACCTAAACTTATGGAAGACGTATAAACCCAGAGCAGCCACTGACCTTGCCATGACTTGGAAGGATTTAATTTGACAATCACACCTATTTCACATTGTAAAGAATACAAAAATAGCCACAAACCCCATGTGTAAACTACCAAATGTGCAACAAATATGGCAGACATCTCAGAGGGCAACATTCTTCGTTGCAATATGAACCATTCTGGTACACTTCGTGCAAGTAACTCTATGCCAAACAATAACATAGAAGTATACTCTAAAGCAAGGACTGTATTCAAGATTCAAGAGACCGCATGAATCAAGTCAGCACTCCTGCCAGAGGAAGCTAGGGTTCATATAACCTTTAATGAACTTAAAGCCATGTTTGATTCACCTGGTCTAACTACAAAGATCGCAAAGGAAGAGATGTATAGAATATTATTCAGAAAAAAAATCCTCTCTCAGCCTATTTAGAGCCTCCAAGGTTAGTTTTTACCCACCAAGTAGACAAGTGACTGAACCACCCCCTAGAGATGATCTTTCTCAAAGATGCTCTTCCCTTTCTCCTCGGTCCAGTATAAGGGAACTTTGACACAAGGGGGACACCCAAGTCTAGGTTCTACCAATCCCACCTTGCCACGTAGTCCTACAAATTCAATCACTGCAGTACACAACCCACAGTCTATGACAGTACACCCACAAAAGTTGACTTTGAAAAATTAAGACCTGTATGATGCCTAAGCACTGTATTGTCTCTCCTCATTTTTTGGTGAGCATTACTCTCTACAGAGCTTTTTAGAGCCTACTGGGTATTTTCAGACCTTTAAAAAGCCATTCACCTTCATAGATTTACTTTTTAATGGAGAAAATAATGATCTAACAGCCACACACCTCCCCCCCATGACTTTGTTCTACTCATTTCATAACTCCAAGTGTTACTTCTCCCACTTGTCAAACAAGGATAACATTACCTACTTCGTAAGACTTTGTAAGTATCTTGCAAGTCACTCTGAGGTTGAAAAGTACATGAGAAATGGCAGCCCTTGGCTTGTAGGCTTCAGCCTACAAGAAGCAGCGTAACACCTTTATTTGACAGCTGAAAGTTAGTTCCAGCCTCCATGAGGTTAAGATAATCGCTACTTTTTGGGCTAAATATTCAAAAAGGCACTTAACGATTTTTAAGCTTCCCAACTTAAAGAAGTTTTCTTTTCAGAAAGCGTTTGCTGACTGCCTGTCCTTGGAGAATCAGCCACCAAGGTGCCTCGACCCAAATCACTACTCACTTTGATACGCATCATTTAAAGAGATTTCATTAAGTTGAAAGACACATGCTACATCTCAATTCAGACACAATTTAGAACAAGATCAAGATTCACATTACACTCAGCAGAAGTCTAGCAGATGATCCGCAACCAAAATTTCAAGGAAATCTGTTTTTCCTCACATGGAAAAAGAGCTCTGAGTTATTTATATCTGGTACAACAAAGCAGCATCAATCTTTTCCTGTACATTGAGAAACTCTGTAGTTGAGACCAAAACCGCAATTCAAGATATTGCATTTAATCGAAAGTCACTGCTTGATTTACTGAAATCTTCTTCCCTTATACTTGAAAGCAATCGGATAGCACAGCAATTTATCAATATTTCATTGTTACAGCTAGAAAGCCTGGGCCATCTAATGCTACTGAATCTGAACGTATTTTAAGGATATACTTTGACAGAGAAGGTGAATAGATATATTCTGGGCCAACTTATCCAACCTGGTACCAGCGGCAAGGACAACAAATCACCATTTGCACAGTAAAACTCGCACATGTGCACTGTTACCCCTCATTAGAGGAATGAAGGCAGAACTCACGTAACTCTGGTTCTTAGTCTCACAAAGCAATTATCAGCTATCAAGTAGGAATCCACTGAGACCCTCCAAATTTAGAGGGATGAAGAGCAGCATTTGCCATTGAACTTCTGCATACCTTCATAAATCCCACACACCTACAGAGACCTCATGGTGTCAGGCAGTGAGACCATGTCCTCTCCAGAGAGGACAGCAGGAGGGTGCTGCCACAACTTGCCATGTGCAAATGGAGAAGCAACTGTGCACTGAAAAGGTACCATAATACACCTATTTCACAGCGAAGGAGGAGTGACACTGCCTGGGTCAGATTCATTTGACTTATTTTAGATGTCAACCTTAGGATGAGAAAAATAGTGCCACGGGACTATGTGCATCTCCCTATGACTATACAGAGAATAACAGAATCATAGAACGGTTTGGGTTGGAAGGGACCTTTTAAAGGCCATCTAGTCCAACCCCCTGCAATGAGCAGGGACATCCTCAACTAGATCAGGTTGCCCAGAGCCTTGTCGAACCTGACCTTGGACAACCATCCTGAGTAGAGATGTTTACCCTGGGTGGGACTTTTTACCTGATTACTTTACCTGACCTTCTTTTAACCTGACTACTCGATGTAAGAGGTTGCACAGGTATCTGTAACTCATTGTGTACAGAAGCCTCATCAAGTTTCTGTAGACTGACACAGTCAATGCCGAGCATGAACACAGTTCATGGCTTTAGTAGGGATGAATCACAGGCTGAGAATGAATCTACATTTTGGGCATCGTTTGAGATTTTAAGGAAATGCTACTGGAAGAGATTGGGAAAAAACTAACAAATAGGAAACGCCTTGCCAGACCGCCAGATCTTGCTGCTAGAAGTGTTCCTTCATTACCTGGAGGTTATAATTGAGTGTCAAAGCAACACTCAGCCCATGGGATTGACAAAGGAGGGAAGGGAGAAGTGGAAAGGACCACATGATTGTATCAAGCAAATCCTAATGAGTCAAATCCATCTGGATGACTTTTCATTATTGGAGAAAAACAAACCCCCACTCTTTCCCATTTTTGTGTTTAGTTTATTGTTCTGTTTCCATAAACCTTTTTCCGTGCCCTTCAAATGCAGATGCTTCATAGCATAAGAAGTAAAGCCATTTCTCTGCACATGGAGACCACAGGGAAACTGGCAGGGGGAACCCATGGCTTTCCACATGCTTCTAACAAAGTCTGTCCTTGTCTTGCATTAATTATTATATACTTATTCCAGTGTACTTCAATTTAGCAAGGTAATTATGCTTCTGACTAACCTAAACCATGTGATTAATATCACTGAAGTCCATGCCTTTTCATGTTCTTGAATGCTGTTGTGAGTCCCGGCTGTGGGAGGAGGTGACCACCATGCGCTGCTGCTGCTGCATCAATTCAAACCAGGAACCAGCAGCACATGCCTCGTCCTGACAGCCATTTTCACCGCCCATCTGTAACCTACGTGCAGCTCCCTTGTCCTTGACCCTCTGCAAGGTGTGCTACATGGCTTGTGGCTTTTCATTCATGCACAGATTGCCATATGCAGCTCACACAGTGAGAAAACATGTCCTCACCTCAGCCAGCAAAATCCCTTTGTTATTTTGCAGGGGGCTTGGGGAGAAGGGATTATGCTTTGAGGTTCAAAACCAATTCTTTTCAGATTATCTTCATGTATATGACATATTTAGCATGGGACAGCAGTGCTTGGAATACAAAAAAAACCCTATGCCCTTTCATTTGGGACAACTTCTCTGGTTTCAAAGTTGTTACTAAAAGTGGATCGAACAGACTGCCAGTAAAATAATTAATGCAACAGAAAAAATGCAGCCCTGTAAGTAATTTTTATGGCCAGGTCATCACAGAACTGATTTTTTTCTTTTTCTTTTCTTTTTTAACCAACTGCCCTGCTGGAAGTTTAGAACCTCCCAAACAGGTAAGTGAACTCCCTTCCAAAAGCCATCTGTGCATTCATGACACTGGATTACCGACACAAAGTCTTGGCTTATTTAGAGACAGCAACATCTGGCTTGCTGGTATGCACCCAAATACATACTCTTTTTTTGATTACACAACCAAATCGATGGTTAAATAGGTGATGTGAATGAGCTGGACAGTTTCTTCGTATTATGTTCTCAAAGCCCTGCAGAGGAGTGGTCACCTGTGGCTACCACTGTAGTCAGGAGAGAGACCAGCTTTCCTAAAAAGTCAGTCAAGGCATCTACAATCTGCCTTTTAATCCTTCAGCGTTAAAATATGCTTATTTTACCGTGTCCTCGAAATCTCAGCTCCTAATATGTCATTGTTTTTGCATTGACAAAATGATCTCTTCACACCACTGCCGCAGAAACAATTGCTGGGTTTTGACAGATGGACGGAGGTAGAAGCCAGTCTGGTGTTATGTGGAAAGTACGTCAATTGAATGTTCCTGCTAAATTGGGCCCCGGTGAAAGAATTGACAACATTTCCTTTACACCGCAATGCTACCTGTTAAGAGCGAGCATCCGCGGCGATGACGGACTCGCTCACACATCACAAGCCTATTGTTTCCAGCAGCCTGCGCACACGCTTGCGTTGATAACAGTCAGTCCACGATCCTGAGGGCTGGAGACTTTTCCAATGAAATTCTGGTCTTAATGCCGCGCAGTAAGGAGAAGATGAGGTGAATTTTGTGGTCAGGCAAATATCGGATGCACATGGCCGTACAGGAAAGGGGACTGAGTTGCATTGCTATGGGTAGAGATGAACAGAGCTTATTCTGTCCATTTTACAACAATAAAACCTCATTAGGTTGGATTAGCCATGGCTTTAATTGGATTGTTTGCTACTGGTAGCACACAATGGGGGGCAGGGCTATCCAACACTATCAATCCTACGGCGAGTTAGGTCCATAGCATATTTTATGTCAGCCAAAGGGACTGCCTGTAAAATCAAATCCTGCCCTTCTTTACGCTGGTGTAAACCCACAGCAACTCAGTGTAATCAGCAAAGCTGTTCTGGGCACACGCTAAAGTACCTGAAGATAATAGCTGACCCGGGAAGTTAAAATTCAAGGGAAAACTCTCCCCAACTTTTAATGAGTTCAGAACCAGCAGTTTGACTCAGGACATGAAGCCGTAATTACATTTGCTAAAACCAAGCAAACAAACAACAGGGAGGGTGTCTCGGCAGACCGTGTACTACGCTGGTTTGAGCAATAACCATGTCTTGTTCAGTGAAGAAAAATAATTTCACCGTGTCTCAGACGTTTGCAGATAATGTTCTCCATTTAAACACATCCTTCCAAGACACTGCAACGGTCTCTGTGTATTAGAGTTATGCACGTATGTCCGTTCAGAATAATGCTTTGTTCATTTACTATTTGCTTGTTCTGGAAGTTTTTATGTTTGAAGGGGACGAGAAGGTTACAACAAAATTTTTTTTGTCCTAGGGGAAAACAAGATTTTCACGTTTTAATGAAAAACAAATGACTCAGTGATAGCGTACAGCGTTTCTCTTGTACTATGATTAACTATTGTCAAGAGCAGAAAGCAAAAAAGCAGATATTTTTCTTGTAGTTTTTAACAGTGACATACATCAGCAATTTCTGCCAATTACCCCTTCAGTGTCTGTATACAGCCGTTCACTTCAAATCAGCAGACAGCAACTTCACCTACAATTAGAAATCTCAACAACTTCCACGTGCCCTCCTACCCTTGCTATAAAGCGAACAAAGAGGCAGCAGAGGGAGTAAGTAACTTATATTTCACATCCTATAACTGACTTAGTGCCTGATCAAGGGATGTGTCACTCTACATCCTTGCACCTAGTTACCCTTCCAGACGAGCAGTTTCAGCCTAATTGTCAGGGAAGGAAATCCAAGTTAGACAGTCAAAAACATCACCCCCCTGTACACACCAGTCACGTCTTGTGCTTAGGTACCAAATCTCATCCACGCGGCTTCCCACTTCTGCTCCTCTGACCACCGCCAGTGCGCTGCGCTCCGGATCGGAACAGACACTGTGACGGCAGTGCCACAAGCTCTCCCTGTTACACCATCCAACGTCTGGGGAAAGACCATCCTCACACCCCACATCCCACATGGGGAGAAGGAAGGCTCTGACCACAGTGACCATTGAGTGCCTGAAAAATGGTGTCACAGCAGAGACAACGGACAGAGATACCTGTCGGGGATGGTCAGGGCGTATCTGACTCTGCCTTAGAGGTGGGATGACACAGATAACTTCCTGAAGTCACCTTCCAGCCCTGCATCGCCTTGGTTTTGTGATGGTAACGGTGTTGGGACCTAGTCCCAAGGTGCTAACTTCTCCCGATTTAAGATCCAGACAGCTGAACAATAACGCCATGGATCTTGATTCCACTTACAACTAAGAACTGGAAAAGACCCACAACAATGTAAACCAATATATAAACAGCAAGAAAACCTGACAATAACTGGATAGACCGAGGATGCACCATTAAATCAAAGAGAAAAGGTGCACCCAACTGCCAACTGCAATACCGTCAATCAGTTTTGTGCAAAAGAAATATAAAGAGCTAATGAGAAGGAGTTGAGTGCATCTGCATCTAACACTATGAGATGTGGCAACTTGAGGAATTCAGAATTAAATTAAAACAACCAGAACTGGGCAGGACCATCTGTGCATGGCCCACGTCAGTTGTGAAAACAATCTGGGATTCCACTTGGCCCTGGTGCCCGCAGCATGTATTTGCTCCCAGGTTCTTTGGTTGTGACACAGAAGATGGTTTTGGACTGCACTGCCAATTGGAAGCTACATCATGCTACTGTCCCAGTGCCCGATATGATCTGATAGATGAAATCTGCAGTGACATCATCAGTGACATCTGTTCATAGAAACTTTAAGGCCTGTGAAAGGCCCCAGCAAGACAAGGGGCAGCATTCGTACACACTGGCTGTGCTTGGAATGGAAAGATAGGGAGATCTGTACACAAAGTACGTGCAAATGCACCGCATTCTTGCTAGAAGTAGTAATGCTATTAATAACACTGAGATTTAACACACATACGTGAAAGTGTCAAAGAGCTTCCATTTATGCTCAATATAGCCAGGTCATATGGGTGTATTTATATATGATTAGTCACCTTTTGCAGATAATGACCATGGGAAATAGTTGCTAAGCAAGTTGCACAAAGGCATCTACTCATGCAGTGGTCGATTCCCATCTCCCCAGATCCCCACAGCTGGCTGCTGATCACTTAGACTGGGGTTCCCATATTAATTGCTATATGCTTGATGCTTTGGCTTCTGCATGCCGACCTGATGAACACACTTGCAGTCTGTATATCCATCTTTCTGCACATCAGCTACATGTTTTTCTTATGAAGAACGTGGTCTGACATGGATGCTTTCCAGGCAAAGCAGGGAATATGATGTGCATGGTCTGCATCCAATGCCGTGTCCTAAAACCCCTGACTGGGGACTGCAGCACAAAATGAATCCAGGCTGCAATCTCCGTTATGTTCAACAGCTGCAACCGTTAAAAAAAAAAAAAAGCCCTTTGCAGGAAGCATATAAAGGCTTTGCTGGCTGTAAGCAACCTGCAGACTGCCTTTGGGGAGCCCTGACGCATGAGCGTAACGGCCAGCTATCTCTGGAGGACTTCTCAACTTGTCTCTTACTGAAGTAAATGGCTCCTCTTTGTATTGCTCTGGATCGAGACCCTTCCTCAAAACACAGAAAGACAATTATTAAAAAACCCGAATCTCTGTTCAAATCTTTGTTCCACTTGTTCATCCATCTACATTTTACTGAAAGTGCAGTTAAAAGCATGGAACTATTTTTTCCCTGGCTTTTTTTCCTCCTTACCCACTTTAAGCCAAGAAGGCTTTTTTCCCATTCTCATTTCAGCATAACTCAAACAAATATCACTGCCTCTGTTTAAGCATTGACAAAGAATTCCATTGATTTGACACCAAAAATAACACACCAGCACCAGTGTGGGAGTGTCAAAAGAAATATTGGAAAAAAAGTTTGAGAACATCTGTAGTGGAACTGGCAGCTGGAGAGAGCAATGGTGTATTTTGAAATATACTGGCTACGTACATTTTAAAGCTACTGAGTGACATAACATATCTAGAGTTTGAAGGAATGTAGAAGTGCTGCAAATGAAGAATGATTTTTATATGTTGAAATCAAGACTTTACAACTTCTATACAAAACGATCTACATTGATCTACAAAAAAAGATTTAAAACATCCATTTGTAGTGGAATATTTTGGATGGAATTCTGCTGTCAGAAAACGTTGCTGGCAACCTCATTCGCCTTGAAAAACAAATGCTGCATCAAAATCTCCTACTTAGCTGTGACAACTCTGGAGTTAGAAAACACTGACCTCCAGTAATGGCATGAACATCTCCTCCTTCAGCACAGAACATTTCCCATGCGAGGAGCCTCTGCTTTTTGCTCCTTCCTTACCCCTATGGATGCTGTATCCAGAACGAAGTCTGGGAAGGGCAAGACCAGGCACACAAATACTCTCCCTCCAACCCACCCAACTTGCAAAGACATCGCATGAAAGATTGTGAGACCCCTCCACACCGTGAACATCCTAAAAGGCAACTTTCTGGCCAGATGCTGCTGGGGAAAGCCAAGCCAAGCTGCCCCCGTGCTGCAGAGGAAGAAGAGGGCAGTGCAGAGGCACCCAGAAGTACGTCTGCACCCCGGGGACCAGCCAAGCTAAGCCCATGCCAGCAAACGACTCCAGATCACAGGGACTGATCCAATCCCTGCTGCAGTTCCTGGGAAGACCAACTGATTTCAGTGAGCTCTGGCTCAGCCTCCGAGGAGGATGACGGGGGTACTTCCACACCAGACTACTCTGTGAGAAGGAGGGAGCTGGATCGTCACCTGTTTCTATTCAGGTGAAGCCAACACGTACCTGTCTGAGGGAACAACCCCAAAGGGACTTACAAGCCTTCGTCCCCTTACTGCAGCTCCAGAGCAAGGACTTTAAGGTTTTGCTTACATAAACAGTCCCTATGAGATCACCTCCAAAACAACTTCCGAATGAGTCCCTTGAACACGCATTCAAAGGCATATATATATGTCCTTCACTGCAACAGATCTCCGTGATGTTCTTTTCCCCAGATATGCCTGACCCAACACCAACTCAAGCCAATCATGGGACTCATTGGCCTGGGATCAGACCAGCTTTTCACCACTTCAGCATTGACTGAGCAACAGATAAACACAAATCATTTGATTCAAAGCTGCACATCATCCCATTAAAGAAAACTTTACAAACTTTGTAATAAATTATACCAGATGTGCCTCCAATAGTTTCACAATTTATACACTTTACTGCAAAATAGAAGGTTATGAATCTCTATTTAAAAAATCCTTTGAAAATTAGTCTTGTCATTGCTAAAATTTAGTGACATTTCCAAAAAGAAACAGACATTTTGAGTTAAACTCTCATTGTATTTTCACTACAGTAAATCAAGAGTAGCTTCAATGAAAACCATGAGGCTGCTTTGACATAAAGTTGTTGTGAAAGGAGTTTAGACCCAGGACACTCCAGAAATCACTCATATGCATCTCATCATTATTAAATAATTATGATACAGCTTCTACTTTCAAGAAACACTGCAATAAATCCAGGCTGGTTCATGGGTCTTCAAAGATCCAAGTGTAAAAGCAGTAAGCACACTGACACACAACTCAACATCAAATCGCTTGGATTTATCTCCTACACAGACTATTGCCTCTCCTGTTTGATGGGTGCCTCCAGAGAGTGATTCATTCCAGCTCCCTCAGATACCAATCTGAGGAGATGAATCACCTCTCAGAGGTGTCCAGCTCTCCTGCTGACTCCAGGAAGCTCAGACAACTTTCTTAGTACTTACCGAGGCTTACATTTAGGTGCATCTGGATGAGTCCAAATCTGACTGTCTCGGGCTGGGTCCGTGGCAGCAGCGCTGCGGTACATGCGTTAAGAACATGCTTCAATTTCCTTGCCTGACTTAGAGCCTCATTAAGCCCATTTGAGGAAGGGTGGGGTAAAAGAACATTTTACAGGTAGGCAGCTGGGGCAAAAGTGAGTATTTATCACTGTTGGTCGCATTTTGTAACCCCTGGAGATACTTCTGGCTGTTTTCTCCACTGCTCTTGGGGCAATAGCTCCGCCAGGTCTCACCCCTGCCTTTCCGTGACGGCACATTTGGGATAAGTCTCCTCCACGCAGTGTCCATACAACCCACCTGGCTCAGGCACTCGTGTACATGCAGTCCTCTCGCTGTAGCTGGTGCCGTGCTGGGGAACGAGGGCTGGCCAGACCCAGATGAAGACATGCTCTCAAAAGTATTTGGTGGCTGTGGTCTCAGCTTGATACACACCTCACATCCTCCAGAATCGCTCAGCCCACGCACCAACCCTTCTCGGCAGCTGTCTCTGCTCCATTTCTTTCCATGTGAGCAGCGTTTTCTGACAGTGATCTGCAAACATCTGGGTGCCTCTTTACTACTGAAGGAGCATTCTTGCCCGGATTTCACTCCACTATCCAGGAGTCAGCAGTTTCTGTGGTTCTACCAGAAGATATCTAGGAAGCCACAAACCTCAACAACTTGAAAACTGCCAACGTAGAGTGCATCACTCCCTGGCTCTCCTCCCAGCACACAGGCCCAGAGCCCAAGTTGCTGCAGCATCTCTTCCACGTGCCCTCCCCATGCCTGGGAAGGAAAGGGGGGACAGGCGCAGTGCCCTTGGGAAGCTGGCTGCCCTACCGCATTAGGATTCTTTGGGAATCCCTGCTAAAATCTTTGCTGATGTGTAAAACTGGCTGCACACACTCACGTTTAATGTATGGGTCCAGTATTAGTTCAGCTTGGCCAGCTTCATCCCTAGCAAGAACCTTTCCATTTTCAGCCTGTCAGATATGACAAGTGCTGTCACGTAGTCACTTCCAGTCTATTGCCCTTTCTTCCTACGACCACTGGATTTTCCCTCCCTGAGGAAACAAGCAGTGCAATATTTGACACTGCTGCTCCAGCCCAGCATGGGGAGAAGGTTAAGATTGGACTGAACAGAGGTGCCTGACAGCAGTTGGACTGGTTAAGCTGGAGGCAATCACAGCTTGTGAGTTGTTTAGACCCTACGGGGTTGCGACAGTCTCTGCATTCACCGCCTGGTGTGACACGAGCCTGGTCTGTGCTAGGAGGTCTCAGGGAATAAAGAGCAGCAAATCACCCCCGTCAACCAGCACGGCAAGCCAGCTCACGCAGCCGTAACGCTGCTCCTTTAAAAGTGAGTGTACAAATTAGAGTTTCACACATCCTAAAATCTGGTGCTGTGCAACAGCAATGAACCGACATACGCAGCCAGGCCTGTCAGCTCCTTCAACTTTCTTTAAGGCATTTTTCCCTCAAGTAAGAAACACCAGGTAACTACCAAGCCTGCAGAATACTCAATATCACACATATACTCCCAAGAAAAATGACACAAACTATTGCCTGCTCTCTCAAAACCCAGCCCCATATGTAATTTAAGCCAGTCCAACCCAGGTAGATTGAAGAACTGGAAGTCATGCTCTGATGCCAATGTCTCTTGCTTTGTTTTTATCCTGGATGTAGCGTTGAATTTAACTCGCAAAAAGGAATCAGATTTTCATTGCTGGTCAGTATAACAAAGCTCAAACCAGAGACAGCATGCACCTTGCGATTTTACGTCTCGAGTGTTCTTCACAACATACCGCACCTGGTGGGAAAAGAGTTCATTCCTGGCAGAACAAGCAACTTCGGAAAGTACCACTCAGCTCTTTGAAACATCTGACACTAAATATAATAAACTTGCAACAGTGCAGTTAAAGCCTGAGATTTCTACAGACAGTTAAAACAAAAACCTGAACCTGAGCATTCGGAACATTTTTAGAAAGCTTGCCTTTCGACCTTTGATTTATACCGCACATACACCTGCTGTACGTTTTCAGCACGCCGAGCTTTGTACCTGCAGCGCAGCTATCAGCACAGTCGTATCTCACGCTGGACAACATCACCACATTTCCAGTTGACACGAAAGTGTGATGTGAAGTTGGTATGCACTCTGCAAGGAATGAGGCTGTCACGTCCGATCGAGAGCACACCACAGATTTCACAATTTCTATCTTGTGGTTTTTGTATTAAGGAATGGCTTTAGAACTGATACTTCTGAAAATAAGGGGGGGAAAAGCAGCTCAAGGGAAAAATTGTTATCTCAAGATGAGGGACGGCAAGCACAAAAAAGTTGGTGCCTCTGTCTTTAAAGCAAAAAAGATAAATCTAGAGCACAATATTAAAATACTACAGAAAATTCAATAACATTATATGGACCTAATTTCACATCATTTTAATAGCCAGAATTGAAGTACAACTTTATCGGTTGTTCACATTTCAACATTATTTTCTTCATCAGAAATCATTCACACAGCAGTTGAAAGCAAGCAATAGAAATTTAACTGCACTTATCCTAGATGATATAAAGTGCTAAAAATGCTATCCAAGCATTAGTAACTTTAAAAATACACATACACACACACACATTCACGTTACTTTGCATGGAACAGAGCAGGAAGAGCACGCAAAGTAAATTCCAGCCTAGGGTTAGATATAGAGGAAAAAAAGCATTTACCGTCCGGCACAGGCGAATTTAATTCAGAAACACTGTAAGACGGTAATGGTGCCACTCTTGCCGAATGTTTCTTCATCCTTTGAAATTGCTCTCCTACTCACACGCTCACTTCGTCTTTAGTCTGCATCGCTTTTGGTCTATAGTAAACACTCGGCTATGGCTGGTGGCTAGATGTTGTTCTGGAGATGCTGCAGTGGGCTATGAGTACTGATTTGCTGTTTCCCTGGGAAACCATTTGCAACACATTCAAACAATGCTTGACCTCCGCTAACACTTTTCTTTCATTCAATTGTTAAGCGCAGCAGATAAAATATAAATATATTAGTTACTGCGCTTCGTAAACTTGCAAGTGCGGCAGCCCCTTTGCATGAAAGCAGGGATTTCATCAAATATCTGCGCTGTGTTAGCAAAGCAGACGGGAGATTTCTCAGACAACTGCAAGGGAATTATGCAACGCAATTTTCTGGTTCCTTACACTGTGACAATATATGGATGATTACAGTAATTATTTTAAATAAACTTTGAATAATGCAACTCCTGTAGAGCCGCTGAATCAGGAATGCCTTGGGCGAAAGAGCCGGTAACATCCAGCTCTGTATCTGATAACGAAGCAGTGGTATTGCAGGAGTCTCTTCTCTTTTAATGCCCTATAAAAATTGTCACAACCAGGAGATAGATATAGGCCACAGTTGGTCTACATTTCTTCCTCACTTCCCTTGAGGCAGCTAGGACATTTTTTCCCTCCTTCCCCAACATTATCTCTCTCTTCTACTCCATTATTATTATTATTATTATTTATATTACTGGAAGTGGCTCACTTGGAGCAATGAGAAAGTTTCATTGAGCAAACCAGTGACAGCCCGTACAATTTTTGCAACTCTTGGGAAACCCCATCCGCTTGTGTATCCTGGCACTGTGCTGGGAGCTTTCTTTGCCAGGAGGTGGTTACCAACATCTCTTAAGGGCCCTGGCTTCAGAGCTCTTCACCAAGAGAAGTACTATCAAGTCTTATCCAAGAATTTGTCGGTAGAAAGCTTTACCATTGATATTCAAGGTATTTGCTATAGGAACTACGGGAATTACAAAGGAAAAGGACAGAGAGGCAGCTTAGCTCTACCAGGATCTGCTAGCAAAGCCGTTGAATTTTTAAGGGCCACAAGTATATACTTTTCACCTATAGTCTTTGCGCCTTTGATAGCAACAGAGAGCAGGGACTCCTGACCTGGGGCTTGGTCCTCCGTCCACTACTACACCACCAAACAGGGAGAAGTTACCGGCTGTAAGGAAGGCCATAAAGTGATTTGAAAAGGATCAAGAATTGCTGACCTAGAACGTCACGCACTGGGCTTCCTAAAGCAGCCTGCAGGGATCTCACGCGTTTTACACAGTAACAAGCACCGTGATGGGGTATGTGTACAAGGACTGTTCCCTTCACTCACCTGCGAGGAGTCAGGACATATGGAGGAGCAGAGGGGAGGAAGCAGAATCCCGGCCAAATCGTCCTGTGGATGCAGCCACGTGCGGAGAACTGAGCTATGGCATCCTAACAGATGAGGCAGCCCGTGACTCCAGCATACCCAGAGGGGTAGGAAGTGACTGGTCTTTGGGGCAACCAAGCCAGCAGCATAAGACATCATCTGAAGTTCATGATCTTGCCCCGCGCATCCCTTTAATGCTGCTCTCTTATTCCTCTTTGGGAGAGAGAGTGGCCTGCGCTCTTTATCAGTAAGGTGCAGTGACACAGTAAGGAAGAGACAGCGGTTAACCCTATGGAAGGGAAGGAGAAGGTACCTCATCACCCCCTCTCCCAAGGCCATCCCACCCCAGTGTCAAGTACCTGGGACACACTACGGAAGAAGTACAGGGAAAAAAAAATGGTTATTGCTGCCTGGTTTTCCACCCAGCATGTCCTCTCCTGGAAGGCTTGGAGCTCTCCTCTAGGATCTTCACTATATCCCCTGTGACTGATAAGGCTCTCCACTGTGACAGTCTTTTCCAAAGCATCACACTGCATCGCATAAAGCTAACCGGCTTTCACTGCTTATCTGCATGCAGAGGATTTCCAGCACTGTGTAACAACCACTATTCCAAAGAAAATTATCTTCCCAATTTGCAGAAGGAATTTTATTCTCCTCTCTGAAGTGCTGAGAGTCAGCAGGCTTTGTGATAGAGTAATCACCAGTCAAGTAATTGCTGGCTGCACAATCACAAGGCTATCTATTAATACATGTCTAGTCCTTGAGCATTTATATAATACAAACAACATAATAATATAACACAGAGATTGGTTTTAGAAAACCATTTCTGCAAATAGGAGCTTATAATGGAATCATTAATGAACCTTAACAATGGTGAGGATGAAACACGAGGCAATGTCAAGCAATTCGAGACGTTTCTTTCAGACAATTTCAACATTAACAGCAGAATGTGATTGCATCTAAAAGTTGCTGCATTGTTTTTCAAAGGAAAATCAGCTTTCATTCTAACACCGTAACTCAGAAGCCATATTCAAACCCACAAAGCACTCTTTCAAGTATCTACACCAGCTTCAAACCTCCGCTTCATACAACAGTTACAAGAGAAAAGAAGCAGATACAAAATCGTTTTAAAAATATGTGTGATCGGTACCTATAACTCCCATCAAAGATTGCAGCTTGAAAACCATCAGCTTCTCTGGCTACACCTTTGGCCATCTGTTTCTGCTTCTACTATGAATAGCTGATTGCATTTCTGTATGAGAGGCTACTCATATAGGTCCTCTGATCCTTCCTATGTACTCTCTCTCTCCACTCTAAGTGTGCTGAAGAAAATAGTAAAATAATATGGAGCAGAAGTGAGAGAAGCAAGCTCTGTCCCTCTGTCCTGAGGTACATCAGACACAAACCCATCCACAAGTGGCATGTGATGTCCAAATTTACCAGGATGGCACGATAGCTACTCTACAGATTGCAAGTCAACATGAAATCTGTGGTCCTGTGCCATCTTACTCACCTCACGTTTATGCAAGGCACCACAGAGGGAAAATATGGGGTTTTCCCCCCAAAATTCAAGAGTAAACTAGTTTCCAGGTACCTTTAAACCAGATCTTCACACATTGTTGCTTGCCTCAAGTTCTGCGCTTTCAGTCTGCAACATGTTAG
This sequence comes from Phoenicopterus ruber ruber, assembly GCA_009819775.1. Lineage (NCBI taxonomy): Eukaryota > Metazoa > Chordata > Aves > Phoenicopteriformes > Phoenicopteridae > Phoenicopterus > Phoenicopterus ruber. The sequence goes on from CM020219.1 coordinate 5,844,023, forward strand.
AAGTTTTATTACTTGCAGGGAGTAGAAGCTGTGTGATACCTGGCACCTGGCTCACAACTTCTCTGACCGGGAGCCCCAGATCCCCGTCAGCCACTGCTGGATGTGCTGGCTCGGCAGTCTACGATTAACAAAACCCAATACAATCCAATGCTCCACATAATCAATCTACATACCCAATCATTTTCACTTACGGTGTCTCTGTCAAGGAAAAGTGCAGTATGAATTATAGCAGCGTAAATTACACAGTGTGTAACTACACAGCGTAAATGATAACCCAGGCTGCAGGCTCGCAACCTCCGCATCTGTTCCTACTTAAGGCAAACACTGTTAAGACACTAACCAGAGCTCTCGAGCCAGCTGACATATCCATTCCCTTGCACCGGTTTTATTGTAAAAGATAATCATTGAATGAGGCGTGTCTCAGCAGAGATTCCTCACCCCCGGCCAAGAGTCCCGGCGGTCGGAGGCCTCTGAACCGCATCCAGACTGCTTCCTACCGCCCTCCTTGTGCAGGCACGGTGCACGCTGCCTGCAGCGGTCTCTGTCCCCTGGCTCAGTAGATGTTAATCCAGACGAGAGCACGGGGAAGCTGCGAGTTTGCTGACTCACTAACCAGACAGCAAACCAGCGCTGGAAGCAGAGTCAGAATTAGAGAGTGCTGAATCACATACACTAACAAGTACTCCACACTCGCAACAGAAAGGGGCTGATGCCATCAAAACATACACTGTTCTCTCGGCTTACATCTCTGTTTGCGGCAGTTAGTCACACATATTTAAGGGACCTACTGCAAGAGTAAAGGCTATTTACTCTTCTTCACTGAAGTTGCAACCTACATCAAAAGCTGTTGTTGAACTCCAGGTAACCACAGGTTTATCTTAAGTGTCAGCCCCACATGGATGGATGTTTGCTTGCACCAAACTGCACTCCAGCCACAGATGTACTCAGTTTCTGCCGACAAAACTGGCAAGAGAGAGTAAAATCATTTGGAGGTTTACCTTGTGGTAAGATACAAAGGATAAGGTCCCCATGAAGGACACTACACCATCTCGCCTCGCTAGTTGGTTATGGTGTCTATAGTCCTCATCAATGAACAAATTGAGCTACGTCAGGTTCAGTTTGGGGAGCTTTTTTCCCTATGGGAAACAATTAATAACCAAAATTACAATCTCAATATAATCCTGACAGGGAGCGACAGAATATCTGATCCAGAGATGACGACAAGTGTGCTATGGCCCCAGGGAGACAGAATCATCTCAGCTAAAGGAAAACAGCTGCACACATACATGAAACACTGAATTTCCACACTGATAATGGGATTCATCTCACTTGACTTTGGACACCACAGTCTGAACAAGCTATATGAAAACCTTTTTAAGGTGAGTGGTGGGAAACTGATAACTCTAGAAAACAACTTGCCTGGTCTCCTTTAGATGTGTATTGCAAACTGCTATTAGTAACTCTCTGAAGGCATCCGCTTCTTCCCACCGACTATGACGATGGTAAGGTGATTTGCTCGCACCTGGTCATCTGCCTTTTAGACACCCTAGTTAGGGCAGATGCTCCCAATGGGAAATACTCTGTGTGAATGCCTGATAAAGACATGAAAGGACTTTCTTTGACTGTAATTGATTTTGGAACAGTGTTCAGATCCAAAACTGTAGTCCTTGTTTGTTTTGAACACCACTACTTACAAGATCCGTATGAAATCCACTTTGCATACACGTCCCTGCAGCCGACAGCTCAGTCCATTCCCAATCACCAGACTATAAGACTCTCATAAACATGACTTTTATTGCCTCTTCCAGGCTGAGCATGTGTTTTAGGATGACAAGCTAAAAGGCCATTATCAAGTTCATTTTATCCTGTTGGAATATAAAGTAGATGCAAGATGCAGAAGAGACAAACAGTCAAACTGAGATCAAAACAGACGTATCCTACAAAAGGGATTTTTATGTATAGCAAAGTCCAGGCTTTGCTTTGAAGTTTTACCTTGCTTCCACCAAAACCAGAAGCATACAGGAAATGTTACTCGACCCAAAAAAACAAACTCAATCCAAAACAACTTCCAAGGCTCACAGAAAAACGAACTGTTTATCTCACTGCTGTGCCCAATCATGCCATATGGATTTTAAAGAATCAAATCCTGAATTCCTTACTCTGTCTTGACTCTCCCTGGCTTAAATACTGCTGGATACCCCCACTCAGCAACCCAGAATATCAGCCCTGTCCTGCTAAGCATCCCATTAACATCTACCAGGCAGGTCATGGTCCTTCAGCCCCACCAGCGTGTGCTCACACATCATGCGGTGTGGACAAGACTGCGCACACCTTTTCTCTCTGCGCTGTCTACGTGACCAAACACGCGACTCCACCACAGAGATATGGCAATTAATCATTCCCCAAGTGTAAATTAACCAGTGTCCACAAGCCCGTGCTTGGGTGGTGAACGCTGGAGTCATACGCCTGCAGGAGAAGCTGGGCTGCACGGTGCAGGACAGTCCCAACTCAGATTATTTAAGTGCTTAGAGGGTCGCACTCGCTTGTTTAAAGCAATGGTGATCTCCATCGCCTTACCAATGGATGGCATAAAAATCACCACATCAGCAATAGCGAGATCCTGCCTGTCTTCTCCAGATCTTCTGTCCAAAGAGCCGGAGCCAGGCGAGCGATCCTGCCATGGCATCTCAGCCTGGAAGCCGCCGCTCCCAGCCATCACTTGGCTTGTGGTAGAAAGACTGCCTTAACCTCGACTTCCCTACTAAACTGGTATGATTTGTCTGAGAATATTCATATTGAAGGCACACTAGTGTCAAGTGTTTTGTTCACTGAGGCAGAAACTGAACTTTATCCAGATTTTCTGGTATTCTGCAAATACCTTGAAGCAGAGTACTCATTGCCTGCTAAAATCTCACCTAATAACTGCAAGAAATACCTACTAAATCTGAAGAGATTTTAATTCCCTTGGGGGCTGGATGATCTCTAGTTCATGTTAACATGCGTTGCTATTTTCAGTAAATCAGCCCAGGAATTCACTCTTTAATACTTGCCCTGTTTTTCTAACAGAAAAATGCAATGTGATGTATTTTTAGGCTTCCCAAGAAGGCATGTTCCAGAAATAAGATGAACGGCACCAGCTAAGCATCCACTCAAAGATGATAACGTGAAAATTTGCAGTGGTACTCAGCTATCAGCTAGGACAGGAAAGCTGCTCCCTGCTGCCACAAGCAAAGGCCTTTTCAGTCCGTGGTGCCCCACCAGACCTCAAGGAGCTGCTGCTAACCTGCCGGCTGCTTGCCTCGCCGCCGGCTCCCGCACCTCTGTGAAACCAGTTCAAAAACACTCAGGTCACTGACAGCCAGTTGTGTCTTGGCTGACAGAGGCCAGATCCCGAATGCACCTGAAAAGCTCCTAACAGTTTTGACACTACCAAGTGGGTAAGATGCTACACGTCACCGCAATGACACGCTGCTGACTAACAAACCCAAAGTATCTGATGGTTCCCCCAATATCCGCAGCTCTCCTCCTCCAAGCACTCAGCTGACCTGAAAGTACTAACATCACCTATTGCAGTGCTTTTGGAAAGCTTTTTATTTGCTAGTGTTTTCAAGCTTTCCCTGGGAAGCACAGGGATTAAAACTTTCAATTAAAACAAACCTCAGATTTTCCTTAATCACGCGACTTTCGAAACATAAACCGCCCCCCTGCAATGATCACGAGATACACACTAACGTCTCCAGAGCTGGCAATGGAGCTTCTTAGGTTTTTTATTCTGTTGTAACATGAAAATATCACATCGTAAGAAATATTTATCTTCTAATGCAATTAAAGATGTAAGGAAAAAATATGCATTGTGGGCATGGAGAGCTGTCCTTCAATTTTAATAAAAGTCATTCAGTGTTTCATGGGAACAGCAAATATATCAACTTAGATGCATCTTCAATATTTTGTCATTATAAGAAACAAGACATGGATTTCAGGTTGACAAAAATATTAAAAGTTACCTCCAACATTAGACACTCATTCATGTTTACAGAAGAATCAGAAGAATAAAAAAAAAGCTGCTCAATGAAAACCCAAAAAGGATTCAAGAGGAACTTTATTTCAGTTGCACAGTGCACATGGTGTTACTGGCCTCAGAGCCTCTGCCAGGCTGAATGGATCCTGTTGTCCTAATCCTGAATCAACACAACAAAATGTGTTTAGTACGCCATCATACATTTCAGCGTAGGGGCTTTACCAACAACCAGGCACGGTGAAGAGCAAGAACCTCATGGGGAACACACAGACGTCTCATCTGTAGTGTGCACAGACCTTGTTTGAGAAACCAGAGCTCACCAGGCTCCCTACGATAGAGCCCACCTGCTTGAGGTGGAAGGATCTCCTCATTTGAGAAGCAGCGCTAGCAAAATGGTGAGACTACAAGGTAGTGCCATGAGCTTCCAAAAAACTACCCGGGTAACCTTCAGCTACCCAGAGTCGGGGCATCCCCCATTGAAAGTCACCTGAATTGCAAACTCTTGCCAAGTTTAAGAGATTGCCAGAAAGGTTTCTACTTCAGCCTGGCCACTCTGAAACTCACTGGCAGTAAAACACAGCGCAAGTAGACAACTGACACACAATCTATTCAACAACAAAGAATAAATCTGGTATCAGTTTCAAATATCCAATACCGACTTTCCAGACAGAATAATAAAAATCAGACGCCCAACACTTATATTGGTTTTTTTCCGAGGAAAAAAGCTTAGATGTAATTGCATGTCAGATCGTTATTTGCCTTCCCAATGTTTTATTAACAAAGCTGCCACGAGTGAAATAAGCTGTCTCCATTTTCTGGTTCTGCAATTACGAAGTGCCCCTTCTTTACCACAAGAGAACATTTGAGTTGAGAAAACTTCTATTTTGTGTTTGTCATGGTGACTGTAGAGCGTGTCAGTGAGACAGTAAATCACTTCTCATATTTCCTATCTTTTGGGTAGCCAGCAGTTAATTAGATGGCTTAGGGCTTTTTTCAATAATGTAATCAAAATAGCATAGCAGGCTGGAAATCCAGGGCTGGCGAGTCCCAAAACGTAGCCACCAGCATGTTCCTGCCTAGGCAGGTTCAGCAACAGGAGTAGAGTAGGAGCTTGCACCATCCAACACTGCAACCCCAGATGGCACCACAAAGCGCCTTGGATGAAGGAAACATAACCATTTTTTAGGAAAAATTACAGCATGAGATAGTGTTTGTTGCCATGTTAGTGGTGCTGCATTACATTTCACAGCCCCTCTAATTTTAAAGGCTGGGTGCAGAATTCGCAGAGCTTTAGAAGCAAGATCGGAAGCTTCAGAAGAGACCTGAAAAAGGACTGGAGAGATCAGAGGTCTAAAAAAAAAAAAAACCCACAGTCTGTGTGTGAAGATGGAAAGAACTGGGGTCAAACAACTTAAAGAAGACAGAGGGGAGACAGCAGGTCATCTTCATGTGTGTAAAAAGTTCCTGCACAAAGGAAAGGATTAATTATGCATATCTGTGTTATCAGGGCCAGGAGCAAGAGGCTTTAATTGCATTAATTTCATGAAAGTTCAGTGGGACAGCAGGCCAAGGAGAACAGCGAACCACTGAATGAGATGGTGCCAGGTAGAAAATTCCCATTGCAGGAGGGTTTTCAGATCAGGCTGTCCGGCATGGATGAAGTGGAGTTGACCACATCAGAGAATGAGTACAGAGTAGGTCCACTTTCTATCATAAAATGATTGTGATAAATAATTTTACTTCCTAGTGAAGAACAGATCTCCAGAAGGTGCTAAACATACTCAGAAATACCAGTTATTCAGTGTGATTACACTTGGGTACTTAAGCCCTCCTGAAAGTAAAGGCCTTGCATTTCATTTAGCTTGTCCTATTCATTCACTCAACCTATATTCATCAAGCAACACCGAGCTAATAATAAAAAGGTGCTAATAATAAAAACTAGCTATTATTAGCTGAGCTAATAATAAAAACTAGGGTGAAGGAAACATACCGTGAGCTCAGAATGGGTGTTGGAAGTAGGATACGCTGCAGAATTCCCAAAGAAACATCCCGTCACCACATCCAAATCATTGCAAGTGGTGTTTTCCAACCTGTACACCACAGACAACTCAGGACCACTGTTAAGGACAGGCACGAAATCTTAGAAAGAAAAGCTTGCCTTCTGCCAGCAAGCACCACTTATTTTTCAGGCTTCTGTGGCTTCTTTGGAAGGGATTCAGTTCTCTGAAAGTCAAAATAGTTTGACACTCACTAGCATCAAACACTGGATTTTAGAAGATTCCCAAGACAGATGTGAAGCCTTGTGAAAGACTCCTACGGCAGAGCACCAGGGCTTCACAGGGAAGGAACATGAACAAGCCGCTCTGTGTCCCAGCTTGGCTTCAGGAGCTGACGTTGAACACAGTGTTGTAGCTTTTGAAGGAGAACACAGTGACCAAGTCCTCATTCAATGGGTGATTCTGGTTCAAGGCCCTACAGTAAGATTAATTTCCAGTAGCTCTGATAGTCATAAAATCTACCACCCCTTCGTTTCTGCTCTTTTATTTAAAAGCATTTTTATTTTCCATTTTAAGTGCTGATCCGATGCCAGGGTGGCTTTGCTTCTGCAAAATTCCAGCTACATTTATTTACTGCTGATGAAGCAACAGCCCAAAATCTCAGCTGCAAGACATCAGCCTTACTGCAGCGCAGCCAGTCCTTGGAGTTAGCAGTGAGTAACTGGGGTTGTAAAGGCTCAGCACAAAACATCTTCCAGCACCCGCGGAGTTCCTCTGAAATCAGTGATCTCTGCTGAGTGGCAAAATCCATCTGCACTCATCAGCAGGGTACCATGGAGGATGCTCATGTATACCTGGTCCAGCAGAAGAGGGATCCCTTGTGAATTTAACTTCCCCTCTTACTCCCCCCCAAATTTAAGTCCACATTTAAAACAAAACAAAAAAAAAAATCAAACAAAAAACCCCTAGAAGACAAATTCAGCTAATACTGGTCTGAAAAATAACCAGTGCTGAAGTTCAAGAGACTTCTTTTGAACAGTAGCAAATTTTGAATTTTCTAGCAGAAATCCTCTACAAATTCTTTAGGAAAAAAGTAAGATCCTTGCACTATAGAAATTAAAAATTCTGGTATTGAGAAATCTCCAACCTTTTGTGAGTACTTCTTGTCTAATCTTCATATAATCCTCCCTAATACCTTTCAGTGTAAATCTCTGTTACGTGCAACAACTTATTAGCAAGACAATGAAGATAACACAAGAAAAGTCTACTGAGCAGCATTAGGGGATTAAGAAAGGATTAAACAGTTGTGACACAATGAAAATGTCGAAGCTGTGTATTCACCATAACAAGTCTGGTTTCTAATACTCTCACTGGATCAGTTACTCAAGTCCCTGGACTGTCCCACGGGATTGCACTCGGTGTGACGAGTGGTGGCAGGACTCAGCCATTGTCTCACGACTGGGGACGGTTTTCCAACGTAAGAAGAGGGACACAGATGCTGTTCTCGACATATATGAAAAGCTGGGTGCATATGCACCAGAAAATGGCTAGTAAAAGTGAAAGGCTCTTCCTAAAGAAAAGAGCTTAGCATTTCTTTAGGATGATGACACCCTTTCAGAAATGTGGTGTCATGACTACCTGAAGGGTCTCTTTCCCAGAGCGGGACTGGCAGCCCCACGCACAACAAACCTCTTTCAGGAATACTTTGACAGCTCACCCTCCCCACACACGTCCCCATCATGGGCTGGAGAAGCAGATGCACCATCACAGCGGCAGGTCCTGGGGCCCAGCCCCATGCAAACCCGCTTTACCTGGTGGAAGTGGGAGTTATTTTTATGAGTAGTCTCCTCAGGTCCTCACTCCACTTACAGAACCGACTGGTTGTTCACAACAGGGTGGTTCAAAGTGAAACTGCTCCAATCAAGGGTACCTCTGAGATCTCTGCCGCCTTCCAGTTCCCAGGGAAGAGACGTACCCCTGCTTCCACCAGCTCCCCAAGCAAAGCTTTGCAGGAGCCGAGATCTGCACCAGCGGGCGCCGGCAGCCACCCACAGACTTAATCTGCTCTTTACTTGAAAGATCAGTGTGCTCTATCCTTTAAAAATCAGGCCTTAATCTGAAATAAATTCTTACTCAATATTTAAAATCAAGCCTATTTACTGCAACAGAGCACGGTATTGATCTGGCACTGGTTTAACTTGTCAGAGGTAAATCAGAGCCTGCAGCAGGATTCTATTAAGTTATTGGAGAGCCCATCTCCTCGTTAGGGAATGCGATGTGCTATCAGCACTCAGTCCCCAAAACAATTAATCTGGCACCCAAGCGTTCCCTTATGTCCTCTGCTGGCTAGTGGCATCTTCAAGCACAGGATAACCCTCTGCTTCCAAGGACTGTGTGTCAGCATGGCTCGTTAACGGGTCTGGTCAGAGCAGGTCAAGTGCACAGTCCTTGAGAGACGCAGCAGAGAGGGGCACAGCTTTCCACAGCCTGTGGGACACAGTAGCCTATTCAGAGGCTTATTTCTAACACCTCAACATTCATGTTAAATACCTGAGGAGGGGTTGCCCCACTTTTCCAAAATCCTTCAGCACCTGGAATCCCCGTCAATGAAAAGACGGGGGTTTTTTAGACCTTTTTTTTTCCTCCCTGATGACTCTCTCACAAACATTTTGCCCCGGCCATGCAACAAATCACAGCACAACAGCTGATTTCCACCATTTCTGAATAGGCACCGCATCCTGCCCACTGTACCCGCGCAGAAAGGGTCTCCTCCCAGTAAGTGCTGTTTCAAGGAATAGAGGGACCACGATTAATCCTGGCTCTTAAACTTACACCATAAGGTTCCTGGTGCCACGTGGACCACATAAGGCAAGCACCAGCCACCAGCTGGCCTTAACACAGAGCTGGTGTGTTCAGCCTCTCAGAAAGTGGATGTATTCGCTGGCACTCACGGGTGCTGTGGGCTCGCCTCCCTGGCACGTCCCGCCAGCTCTCCTAGGCTTGGCCTCCAGCAAAGACAGCAGCTCGGATCTCTGCGAACTGGCACTATAAAACAATGCTGGCCCAGCACGCCTGCGACTAAACCAGTAATTTGGGGGGATTAAAAATGCAAGAGTCCAAAACCAGGAAGCAGTGCATGGGTGAGGAAATGTGACCTTGAAAAGAAACCACCCTCCTCAGCGGGAAATTAAAAAGGCCACCAACTTGGGGTACATAGAATCATAGAATTGTTCTGGTTGGAAGAGACCTCCGAGATCATCGAGTCCAACCATTAACCTATCACTACCAAGTCCCCCACTAAATCATATCCCTTAGGGCCTCATCTATACGTCTTTTGAATACCCCCAGAGATGGGGACTCCACCACCTCCCTGGGCAGCCTGTTCCAATGCCCGACAACCCTTTCGGTGAAGAAATTTTTACGAATGTCCAATCTAAACCTCCCCTGGAGCAACTTGAGACCATTTCCTCTTGTCCTGTCGTCTGTTACTAGGGAGAAGAGTCCGACCCCCATCTCTCTACAACCTCCTTTCAGGTAGTTGTAGAGAGCAAGAAGGTCTCCCCTCAGCCTCCTTTTCTCCAGACTAAACATCCCCAGTTCCCTCAGCCGCTCCTCATAGGACTTGTGTTCCAGACCCTTCACCAGCCTCGTTGCCCTTCTTTGGACACGCTCCAGCACCTCAACATCTTTCTTGTAGTGAGGGGCCCAAAACTGAACACAGTACTCGAGGTGCGGCCTCACCAGGGCCGAGTACAGGGGGACAATCACCTCCCTACTCCTGCTGGCCACACTGTTTCTGATACAGGCCAGGATGCCGTTGGCCTTCTTGGCCACCTGGGCACACTGCTGGCTCATATTCAGCCGGCCGTCAACCAACACCCCCAGGTCCTTTTCTGCCAGGCAGCTTTCCCGGTTGTTGTTGGTTGACATCACAGGGTGCTTTGTGGCAAGCTTCCCGAGCCTCAGGCTAGGGATGAACAGATCCAGACAAGGGCAAGAAAAGAACAAGAAAACCCACTGCTAGGTGTGGTGTGCTTCCCTCGGGTGTGCTGGGTACCAGGGAAGGACTCACCCCTGAGATGCAGCAGTACCAACGCTGCTGGCCTCTCCATGGGGGCCTTTTTGCAGCTGGATGTTGGGATCTGGCAGAAAGGGTCCTTTGGGAGCAGCGCTCCAGGGATAATGGGATTGTAGCATAACAGTGCAGAGGCCCTGGCAGAGCACACAGACTCTTCTGCTTCTTACAGATGCATCTTGGCAGCAAAAAAACCTTTGCATTAGTTTTTCATACACATAAAACGCCTGTAGGCCTCGCTCTGCAAGAGCTTAGTACAAATGCAGTTTCCTGGGAGAGCTCAGTCAGACTAAGAACCTTTTTTCCTCTCTCCACCAAAACTTCAAGAGTCTGAAGGGGGGGGGGGGAAGGAAAAACAGATTTGATTTCCATGTGTCACGTCCACCCAAACCTCTCCAGCTTGCAGGCTCACACCACTGTGGCTTACCCAGCGATTCAGATCTGTGTTTACTGTGCACACAAACTGCTCTAATGATGCAAAGTACGTAGTGAACTGACCCTGGGGAACCGCACGTCCCTCCGTATTGCTCGAGCTCCATTACAAGTGGAACTTGCCTGACCTCTCTCGCACCATGCTCTCATTTGAACAGCAGCTTTTCCCTCAGGGATTGTCCCACAACCAGTATTCTGAACCGGTTTTACTCTGCAATATACCATCCAGGATGGATTTCCCTGCTCTGAGGAACCCTATTTCAGGAGAGCTTCTCCAACTATTATCTCCTGGGGTTTGTAACGGAAGAAGAACTCAGCATTAACCTAACTAATTACTTCAAAAGGAGGTTGCAGAGGCTTTCATTCCACTTGTTCTTTTATCTCTGCTTTCTCTTTTAGATCTATTCCCCTGCCCCCTGCTCTTTCCATTGCAGGATTCTGGGTGTTTAATATGATTCTCTCCTGAATGCCAAAAGCAATAAAAAAAGTGTAAAAGAAGAGAGGCACAGGACAGCCCACCCGAGGCAGGGATTTTACGCACATTAGGAAGTTGGTCTTTAAAGCAACGTGGAGCAGTGCTCTAGCTAACGAAGTTTTGGCCGCATTTTCTTTGGCCTGTGAGCATATCTGTGCCATTGTGTGTCTATATATAGAATATATGTGTATAGCCACACACACATATATATATACACACATACACATGCATGTTTATATACACGTGGGCTCTGTGCTCTGGCCTTGCAGCACTGTGAGATCGGCTGGCATGCAAGGACACCAGCCAGCAGCCCCGGCCAGCCATCCCCTGCCCTCGCTGGAGCAGCACAGCACCTCTCCCACGAGCGGCGGGGGCAGAGGGATGTACTGGCTCACCCAACCGCCCTGCCTGTCATACAGCAAGGAACAGGCATGGGGTTCCAGCCCAGCGCATTCAGGCAGCAGTGCCAGTCAGCCCTGGGGCTTGGTTTACGCTGGACGTGACACCCAAGCGTTGCTGGCATAAGCCTGGACAGCTGAGATCTCCCTGCCTGGCTCAAGTATCCCCAGAGCTGTGGAGTGGTGCCGAGCTGGGCTCCGACATGGGTAAAAGGAAAGTTAGTTTTAACCTGGTCCCCAAATGACCTCGTGAGGGTTTTGTTGGGGTAAGTGAGGAGCTGAAAAACAAGACAGGAACAAATAAGGATAAGCATGCACGGGCCAGGGACAAGGTTAGACCAGCCCTTTGGCACCATGGCCTAAGTTTGTAAGCTGATCTTGAAACTAAGTCCTCATTCCTTTCAGAGGAGCACAAGCTACTGAGCTCTAGGTTCAGGAGCTCCCGTTCCCCACCAGACCAGGTACCACCATGAAGGACCCCAGAAGGATGCAGCAGGAGAGGGCTGGCAACAAAGGAAGCAGTGTGGTGCAAAGGCAGCTCTGGGAAGGTGCGGGGCACGGGGAGGATTGAAAAGACAGCTACAGAGATCAAGGCAAAGGGCAGGACGAAGGGCAGCAGCCCGGGAGGAGAAGCAAGGAGGCAATGAGGAGGGAGGACAGCTGACTATGAGCGAGCTTGAAGCCACACTGGTGCTATGGCTTCACACAGCACTGATAGGAGACCAGCTCTCCAAAATACAACTTTAGGAAGTCGCATAAGTCAAATTCAGCTTTAACTTCCTCTTCCTGTAATCGCTGCTTGTTTAAAGTAGCTATTTAAACACTCTTCCCAAAGAGGGAAAAGCTGTGTTGGGAGAGGGCATGGAAAACGTAGACTGAAGCAGCTGCTCTTCCCCCAGCAAAGCTCCGAGCAAGGGAGCGGGATGCCAAGTACTCGTCTTGGTGTACGAGCACACAGGAGGCTTTGGAGGGAGAAGTTGGAGGTTCTTGAGCTAACAAAGAAAACCTCTTTTGGATGCTCTGCATGGAAATATCTTTCTGCTTGACACTCTATCTATGTTTTGGCTTTGTAGAGCTGAGCCCTGGGTTACCCAGCTGTAGAAATGAGAAATCCAGCAACCACATCCTCTGCAGCTTTTATCATCTTCTACCTGTGCCTTCTTAACCAGAGGCTCAATTTAATTACAAAAGCTGTGCTAAGCACAGCTGCCAAAAACACAGTCAAAAGCCCAAAACTATTTTCCTGATGGCAGGTGAAGCAACTATCTCTCTTTGCAGTGTCAACAAGCATCTATCAAACTAGCCCCTCTTCTGTCATTCCTTCCCTTTGTCGCTCCAGCTGCAGCTCCCTCTTACTCCGCTCGCAGGCAACCAACACTTGGGTTTTTTCCTAAAGCACAAAGCAAATTAAAAGACAAAAGCGACATCTGCACTCCAGTGAGATGTGGCCATTTCTCCCACTTGCAGAGCCCCCGTTTTCCCAACTCGTCCCGGAGCAAGGAGACCCCATAAGGAGACTCCAGCAGAACAAATGCATCATCTCCCTTGACGATGCTCTCTTGCATGAGCTACGGCGGCACGGGTAAAGTAGCCACAGGGTCCACTGCCTTTATGGTCTTTCTACCGTATTTATAGATCTTCATAAACTAGAAAAGATTAATTGTTTCTCTGCCCCTTTCCCAACGCCTGCCTGGGGGTCAGCAGGCCTTGTAAGCGTGAAGGCTGGAGCAGGCTGCAGAGCTGCTAAGCAATACATCCTTCAGTTCTCAGCCGTGTGTGCTGAGGGCATAGCACGGCTCAAAAAAAGGCTGAAAAGCACGAGGCAGGCTCCCCGGCATCAACTCAATCTGTCTTAGCTTTAACACGTGGCAGCTGCACTGGCCATAGGGGCAGCCCCAGGAGCCAGAGTACAGCACAGGCACGTGCTGGCTCACTGTGCCCCCAACCAGGGCAAGAGCAGCAGTTTAGACGGCATTAGCAAATGCCGCCACCCTGGGAAAGAAAGATATATAGCTGCCATTTTCCTCAGCAGTAACAGCTGTATTTTGGTTGTTTTACAGCAGGGTACCAGCTTCTTGATAGAGGAAGCAATCCATATGATAACCTGCACCTCAAAAGTATTTTCCTTTGCATTAGCGGAATACCGGCTGGAAACTGTGATCTCAAATAGCTAAATCACTGGGGTAATGCCAGTGTGTTACACTCTTGTAAAACACAACCTGCATTATTCAGTGAGCAGCACGCCAGCAGAGCACATTTTCAGGAGCGCAACCAAGCTGTCTCTATTCTGATCTTCATCAGTTCTTCGCGTATCAAAAATCAAAGATCAGGAAATCCATCAGTAGGCATTTCTGCTTGTGGTCATTAGTGTGGGAACTCAGGGCTATACACCTAGCTGGGTAATTGTGCTGGTTTTGGCTGGGGTAGAGCTAATTTTCTTCACAGTAGCCGGCATGGGGCTGTGGTTTGGGTTTGTGCTGGAAACAGCGCTGGTAACACAGAGGTGGTTTCGTTACTGCTGAGCAGGGCTGACACAGAGCCAAGGCCTTTGCTGCTCCTCACCCCACCCCACCAGCAAGGAGGCTGGGGGGGCACAAGGAGTTGGGAGGGGACACAGCCAGGACAGCTGACCCCAACTGACCCAAGGGGTATTCCACACCATATGGCGTCATGCTCGGCATATAAATCTGGGGGAAGGAGGAGGAAGGGGGGGACGTTCAGAGTGATGGCATTTGTCTTCCCAAGTAACTGTTACACCTGATGGAACCCTGCTCTCCTGGAGATGGCTGAACACCTGCCTGCCCATGGGGAGGAGTGAATGAATTCCTTGTTTTGCTTTGCTTGGTGTGTGGCTTTTGCCTTCCCTATTAAACTGTCTTTATCTCAACCCATGAGTTTTCTCACTTTTACCCTTCCGCTTCTCTCCCCCATCCCACCGGGGTGGAGTGAGCAAGCAGCTGTGTGGTGCCTAGTTGCCGGCTGGGCTTAAACCACAGCAGTAATCTATTAGATCTGAAGATTAACTCGAGAGCTGCCATGAGATACTCACAGCTGTATTTTTCCACGTGTCTAAATTCCAGATTTTATTTTCTTATAACAAAATTTCTTACTCAGTCTCCTGAATCCCTGTTGTACTTCCATGGACAGCAACACTTCCACTGACTCTAAGAGAACTGAGCTGGCACCACATCGGGATAATTACAAAGAGACAAAATTCTGCGGTTAACCTCCAGCCGTAACTCACCAGCAGCATTCCTGCAGTGGATCTGCAGATGATTCCCTTTCGGCAACGTTCAGATCAGGGTAACAGTTCCAGCTTTTGACAAATGCCTACAACCACATTTCATGAAAGCTAAAGTGAAATGACGGATGTGAATCCAAGGACTCGCAATGTTTCACTGCGAGGATGTAAACAAGTTTATGGTCACTCATTGAGAATCTCATATTATCCCTCATATATGGAAGGAGCCTCCTTCCCCAAAATCCCCAGTTCACTCTGCTGCTAGGTAGGGGACTGACCTGGGACAAACTTCCAACCTTTCCATGACTTAGTCTCTCCACTGATAACACAGTGGTGGAGATCAGGCTCTTCCATCCATGCTCAGGACCCAAATATAAAAATGACCTGATTTCCAGGAGTCCTGAGCATCACAAATTCCCATTGAAATCAAGGATAACAACAAGATTCAGCACCTCAGAAAACGAGGACATGTACGCTCTGAGGTGGCTAGGCACAGATTTAGAAGCGCGTTTGAAAATCTGGCCTGCTAATTTTACTTTCTAACAAACTGCTTCTTATTTATAGTTCAGACTGTATCAAGTATAGCACGTAGTATCCACCCAGAAACTGGGGTGAAAGGCAAGAACGAGGACAAAAATGCAAGAGGTGCTTAAAAAGCCTTAAAGGAGAGAGGGGGAGGGAAAGTAGCAATCTTCTTTGAGCAAAATTACACTGGATATTTGAGAAGAGGCACAGCCCAACACACAGAGCAGGGAACAGACCAATGGTCAAGGGATGCTGATGGTGCTCAGAGCTACAGACCACCTGATAACTTGAGCAATGTCATTACCCAGAAGGTGAGGTTGAGTCAGGGAATGCGGAAATTGGAGATCTGCGGTCCTCCCTTGCCCACACATAATCAGATACCAAAATGCCTACAAAGTCCAGTGGAACTAACTTCTTTTTCTCCAAAATCAGGCCTTAAAGAGGAAGGAAAATTAAATACAGATAAGTAGATCTCTTCACAATGCCCACCAAAGTCTTGCATCTTGAGTTGTCTGCTTGGAGGAAGCATTGAGCTGGATCTCGTACATCTTGGGAAGTGCTCTGCTACGCTACAATGCACGTACGTACGCTGCTCCTCTGCCCTGGCATGATTTGGAAGCAAGCGTTGTGCTGTGCGCAAAGCACGCTGCTGTGAGATGAGTGGGCAAGTCTCTGCCCACTCCGAAGACGCTGGCTGGCCTTCCACGAGAGACTGCAGAGCGCCAAGCAGTGGCGATAGCCCTGGACTCACGCAGCAGTTGATCTGAAGCCTCTAGGAAGCTCTGCTGACAAAACTGGTGCTTGCAGAACTAGGCAAGGGTTTGGAGGAATCACTGCCCAGGTTTCACATCCTAAATTCCCCCTAAGTCTCATTTCCAGGTTGAGGTCCAAGCAACATACCTCACGCAGCCCACAGCGTAGCCCACGCAGATGAGCAGGGAGACAAACTTCAGGCTCCTGTGTCCAGGACTAGCATTTGCTCCCTGGGCCATCCTTTCCTTTGCAAGACAAAGGTAGGAAAAACACTTCACACAAAGCAAATTTTAAAGGACTGACCATTTATCACATGGAGTTACAACCAGGTGTAATTTAAAATAAACAGGTATGAATAAGCAATGAAGTTTAACATTTGGATAGCAACTGTAATTCCCCACATCTCACTCACACGCCCACCATGGTACCAGATTCAGCAACAATCATGTCTTGTTTTATCAGTATTCCCCAGGGAATAAATATTCCCTTCCAACTTCCTCTCCAGATCAGTTAGGGTTAACTAGTAGCAAGGTAACCCTAGAAGTACAAGCACAACAGATACCTGGTCTGTCTTTCCAGAAGCTGCTGCACTCCAAAATTTCTTCTCCTGCCCATTCACATGTGTCTTTCATGCCCGAGTGATCCCTGCTGTATCTCAGGAGAGTCCATAGCTCCCTCTTGTGTCACTAAAGCATTGCTAGTACTTGCACCTATGAACTCTCCGGCCACCCTTTGCATCTGGACGCCTCACCTCCAACCACAAACTCACCCCACCCGCATCATAAATTCACTGGAAACCTGCAGCGCCTCCAGCTCAAGCTGCAGTATCCTATTTTTCATGCCTCCTGCTTGCACACAACGCTTTCTGGGCTGCAAGGTCATAGATCAATATCTCAAGGCAGCGTCGAACGGAGCCGGGTGAGCGGATGAAGTCAGCTTCCCACAGCATGCTCTGGGGCAGACACTCTATCTGGATCTATTTGCAGGAAGAGAAGAAAAGTCTGCAGTGACATACTGCTGTAATTCTCTACCTGATAAAGTGGTTGGGTTTGAGGTTTCAAAGTACATTTGAAGCCAATCTGGGAGAATAGTGTTTCTTACATTTTATGAGCCTAAATTATTCATTATTCCAAAAAAAAGAACAATTAAAAAAAAATAATAAGAGTTAGGAACAAATTCAGAGAGGAAGAAATCAAATACAGAAAGATGCCCCAAAACACCTTCATTTGAAGGGAAATGTGTTAAGCATCCTGCTTGTCGTAGTAGAGCTGTCAGATTGCCTGACCACAGCTACATTAAGACAGTGTATTTTCACTGGCACTCTCCTGATGAGGCTTTTCACACACCGTCCCTTTCTAATATTCCTCTTCAGATTCAGAGGAAGTGAAGGACCAGCTGAATCAGAGCCAAGATGCATTTGTATCCATTTTTGCCCATTTCCTCTCAGTTTATATCACCAACTAAGTGTTACCATTATGTATTAAATGGAATTAGCTTGTTGTTGAAAGGCAGCGACAGAAGGAAGAGAGATTTATACACTGTGCTGTTCTCCGCTAAGCAGCTTGACTCTGGTGGATGCTACCAGATATCAGTCGCCATCAAATGAACCTAATTGAATCACGTGCCACGCAGGTAATGAACCCTGCAGGAGGAACTACTTTTCAAGGTGACCCCACAGAACAAGTAGGGATCACCATGCCAAATCTATTTGAAAGAATCAGTAGCTGGCAAGCCAACAGTGGGTTTCTGCCTTTGATCTCTGCTGCATCAGGAGCCGGTCACTGCTAGGACGCTGTGCCCTCAAAGCCAGCCAAGGAAGACATGGAGGTGCAGGACAGAACAGCCATGTTACTGCTCCCATCAGCACTCTGCAAATGGTTGTCCTCGCTGCAGGAGCTGCTCTGTGGCATGTCACAGAGGCAGCAGCAAGTGGAAGTATGAATAGCCTCCTTGCAGTACCATCAGATCAAGCTGGGACTCCAGGTCTGCAGCAGGGACACCATGCCTCCACGTAGACCAATGCTCTGGGGGAGAGCCGCTCTGGTGGGTCCCCACAACGCTGCTAACAGAGAGCACAACTGGGATGACGGGACAGGGCATGTGGTAGGAGCACGGGTGCAGGTGATTTCATTCTCTGATCTCCCTTCAAGCTTATCCACTCATTGCCTTCAGCCTGGCTGTGATCTCCTTTCTGTGCCTGCTTTGCTGCTTGTCTCCTGCCATCTATTCCTCCCGCTCCCTCCAACCCACGAGACATCTCCCAACCCCTCCGGCCTTCCAGAACAACCCAGGCGCTGGCTGGCCCAGACCAGCCCCTCATTCAGGCACAAGTCCTGAGTAGCAGCCTACCAGTTGGCCCCAGACACCTCAGGCCAACTGGGGAGAGAAGCTATCAAAACAAACCCTGCTCAGACCTCTCCCAAGGCAGACCCTACCTGGGCTCAGCACCCTCGCAGCTATAGGGGAGTCAGTGGACGTACACACAGGGCACAGGCACCTACCCCATCTAAGCACCAGTAACTAAGATGGGGAACTCCTGAAAGGAGATTTGGGTCCATAGGAAACCATAATCCTTGGGTGCATCTCCTGCCTTCACACAGACAAGTCTCTCCTTCATTCTTCCCCTTGTGCAGAGACGAGCCTGTCTCCAGCTGAAAAAAAATGCCTTCACTAATGAGGCTAGACTTTTAACTGATATTAAGTGACTTTATTTTGCTCCATCCTCTAGAAGCTCTTGCAAACAGGGATTATGCTTGCCAACTCTTTATTACCATAAGCTGTTTGTTGTAGTTCTGGAGCACTTGGAAATTTCATCCTATTTCCAGGGGTTTATCACCTTCCAAAGCTGCTCCCTTTCAAGCCAGTATTTCTCACACTGGCTTTTAGCCTGGAGGTGAATTTCTTTAGAGTTTAAGTATAATCTGTTCAGTATTTTCTTTATGATAATCAGCACACACAGCAGCACGATCTTATGATGACATATTTAATGCAAAACTGTGCTCTTCATTTTGCTTTAAAAGGAAATCTATCACAGAAGACAGATAGGGCTTTCGGTGGAAGCAAAATCAAGACCTTGAACTGTACAACATCAAGAGACGGAGATGCAAAGCTGCAGCACCAACTCCAGCTCTCTCTCTTCAAATATGTATGTATTTCATCCCTACGCAGTAGCACAACAGAAGCAAAGTGATGCATGCTCAGAAAAATACTACAGAATGGGAAAACACCGTTACTCCTCAAGGAAAGCTTTTATACTATATTTGACCTTTAAACTGCACTGTCCTTGGAACTTTCTGGGTACACATGCAGCATTTTGGGTCACTGCCTTTAAAATGTATTATCATGAAAGGAGATGAGTGTAACCAGGGAGACACAGCTACAATTTGCTCTGGAAATCTTAAGTGAATTCCCCAATTTTGCTGCAATTAAAATCGTAAATTGACTTAGAGGGAGGCTGGGTTTTTTCTCAGTCATTTCAATGGAAGATTCTGACTTTACCAGAATCTCAGGAGGTTAGGTAATTATTTACTTTTCCTTTTTCCTTTAGGAAATTTTAAAGGGTGATTTTTATTTTACTTTCTTTGCATAGTGCTTAGGCTTAGCAAGAGGACTGCTGTAAACTGATAGCTAGTGTTAATTATTCATACACCATGTTAAAATTCCCTTCAGTATTAAGCCGACATGGAAAATTAAAGTATAAATTTAGTTACTCCCAGATTTAGGACTTTTCACTGGTCATTTACCCACTAAAAATACTGTGTGGAAATCTGGCTCTGAGGCTGTACACAGACGCAGACTGTGTGATCCACAACACGCAAGCAGCACTGGATTTGCACCTAAAGGGTAGAACACCAGACCAGCTTCGCTGAAGGCTGAGAGCCAGCCCTTTGGAAATATTTAGTGTGATGGTTTCAGCAAATCTATATGGCAGTTAAATGTAGACCACTGAGTTTGGATGTTTGGTCAAAACTCCAAAGTAAGGGAGCATAACATCCCTAATATGAAATTCTTCAATAGCGATAATATTAGTTCGACGGACATCACTTCATGCATCAAGACTCAATCTCAGCTCTTACAAATCACTGTAAAAGTGACGTGAAACACATTTTACCTTGCCTCTGCTTTCTGCCAGCTCTCCAAGACATATCTGGTGGTGGCCACCAATGCGGAGAGGGTACGGAGCTAAATGGCTCAGCAGCTGAACCACCTTCACAATTCTTCTCTCCTGTAATCTGTCCCTACTGCAGTCCAGAACCAGACCAAGCCTGTAAGGAGTCTCAAGGGCAATGCCTGCAATATAATTTCATGCAATTGGCCAAAAAAAAAGTTATTCTTCAAAGCTACAGCTTTTAATCACATGACACAGGGCTAACAAGACACCTCCAGAGGTCACTTGATCGACTTCTCTAGCACAGTGAAGGATCCACTCAGCCTTGCAGGAGGATGATGTGCCTGACCTGCTATTTAAACCCTCCAGTAATGACTCCAAAACCTGCTCTAGCGATTCACTGCCCTGAAGAGATAATGTAACTCTGCCTGACTGCAGTTTAAGACTTTTAGAATCATAGAATTGTTTAGGTTGGAAAACACCTTTAAGATCATCAAGTCCAACCGTTAACCCAGCACTGCCAAGTCCACCACTGAACCATGTCCCTAAGCACAACATCTACACTTGTAGATACCTCCAGGGATGGTGACTCCACCACTGCCCTGGGCAGCCTGTTCCAATGCTTCACAACCCTTTTGGTGAAGAAATGTTTCCTAATATCCAATCTAAACCTCCCCTGGCACAACTTGAGGCTGTTTCCTCTTGTCCTGTCGCCTGTTCCTTGGGAGAAGAGTCCGATCCCCACCTGGCTCCAACCTCCTTTCAGGTAGTTGTAGAGAGCGATAAGGTCTCCCCTCAGCCTCCTTTTCTCCAGGCCAACCCCCCCCAGGTCCCTCAGCTGCTCCTCACAGCACTTGTGCTCTAGACCCTTCACCAGCTTCGTTGCCCTTCTTTGGACACGCTCCAGCACCTCAACGTCTGTCTTGTAGCGAGGGGCCCAAAAACTGAACACAGCACTCAAGGTGTGGCCTCATCAGGGCCAAGTACAGGGGGACGATCACTTCCCTACTCCTGCTGGCCACACTATTTCTGATACAGGCCAGGATGCCCTTGGCCTTCTTGGCCACCTGGGCACACTGCCCGCTCATATTCAGACGGCTGTCGACCAACACCCCCAGGTCCTTTTCCGCCAGGCAGCCTTCCAGCCACTCCCCCCCAGCCTGTAGCGTTGCCTGGGGTTGTTGTGACCCAAGTGCAGGACTTGGCACTTGGCCTTGTTGAACCTCATACAATTGGCCTCGGCCCATCGATCCACCCTGTGCAGATCCCTCTGTAGAGCCTGCCTACCCTCCAGCAGATCAACACTCCCTCACAACTTGGTGTCATCTGCAAACTCACTGAGGGTGCACTTGATCTCCTCGTCCAGATCATTGATAAAGATATTAAACAGAACTGGCCCCAATGCTGAGCCCTGCGGAACACCACTTGTGACCAGCTGCCAACTGGATTGAACTCCATTCACCACCACTCTTTGGGCCCAGCCATCCACACGGTTTCTTACCCAGCAAAGAGTGCACCCGTCCAAGCCATCAGCAGTTTCTCCAGGAGAATACTGTGGGAAATGGTGTCAAAGGCTTTACTAAAGTCTAGGTCAGACAACGTCCACAGCCTTTCCCTCATCCACTAAGCGGGTCACCTTGTCATAGAAGGAGATCAGGTTAGTCACACAGGACCTGCCTTTCGTAAACCCATACTGACAGGGCCTGATCGCCTGGTTGTCCTGTACGTGCCGCGTGACGGCACTCAAGATGATCTGCTCCATAACCTTCCCAGGCACCAAGGTCAGACTGACAGGCCTGTGGTTCCCCAGATCCTCCTTCCGACCCTTCCTGTAGATGGGCGTCACATTTGCCAGCCTCCAGTCAACTGGGACCTCCCTGGTTAGCCAGGACTGCTGGTAAATGATGGAAAGTGGCTTGGTGAGCATCTCCACCAGCTCCCTCAGTACTTTTGGATGGATCCCATCCAGCCCCACAGACTTGTGTGTGTCTAAGTGGTGTAGCAGGTCACTGACCATTTCCCCTTGGATTATGGGGGCTTCATTCTGCTCCCCGTCCCTGTCTTACAGCTCAGGGGGCTGGGTACCTGGAGAACAGCTGGTCTTACTATTCAAGACTGAGGCAAAGAAGGCATTAAGTACCTCAGCCTTTTCCCCATTCTTTGTCACTATGTTTCCTCCCACATCCAAAAAAGGATGGAGATTCTCCTCAGCCCCCTTTTGTTGCTAATGTATTTATAGAAATATTTTTTATTGTCTTTTACGGCAGTAGCCGGATTAAGTTCTAGTTGGGCTCTGGCTCTTTTTCACTTCTTGCCCTATTCCCAGTGGCCACCACAACTAATGCAAATTGACCAGCTTAGTCTGGGAGAGTCTGCAAGCTTTTCAAGCTTTGCTGTCTGCTCCAACATCTTTCCGTGCTCTGAGCTACATCAGATCTGAGTGTGCATCAGATTAGAGCTATGGTAATTCTCTCACGTGTGGCCACGGGCAGGCTATAGCTGTTCCCCTGACAGCAGCAAGGGAGAGACTTTCAGCTGCGCTGCCAGTAGCATTGAAACAGATGTGTGCAATGCTCACACCACAGGTTTTGAGGGTAAAATCCAGGAGGGAAACTGCTGCTCTTCCATAAGCAAATATGGCATTAAAGTTTGACAAATGTAGCTCAGCTGACCCTAAAAAGTATTTCCCTGTAAATGAATTGATGAGGGAGGTACACATACTAAGTAAGGTTTACACAACTCGAAGATGGATTTTCCCACACAGAAGACAGCCCTACAGGCAAGTGCTTAGTCTGCCGTGGTTAGAAACAGAGAGAATCATTAGTATTTGAAGGAAGAAGGGTTGCGAGGTTTCCCAGTAATTCTCTCTGCCATCTGGCTATGCCCATCCAAACATCTCCGGACAGTCCCACTGAGGCCGCCTGTGGAAAGCGCAAAGCTGCGTCGCTCCCTCCACCAGCACTGCCCGGCACCGGGCAGCTCACGCCACCCTGCTGAGGCCATGGAGGGAGACAGGTTCCTCTAGATGGCCCCTTCAGGATCAGGTGTGGAAGGAAATCCTCTCCTTGTTCATTTTTGTGCATCTGATTAAAAGCATAAAGACTCCTCTTTTCATGACCAGCCAGCTCCCAGAGATGCCATATTTCCTTGCCAGCACGATTCTCAATGCTGTTAGACTATCCT
This sequence comes from Phoenicopterus ruber ruber, assembly GCA_009819775.1. Classification (NCBI taxonomy): domain Eukaryota; kingdom Metazoa; phylum Chordata; class Aves; order Phoenicopteriformes; family Phoenicopteridae; genus Phoenicopterus; species Phoenicopterus ruber. The sequence continues at coordinate 5,867,228 of CM020219.1, forward strand.
AATACTCTCCAACATCCCCCTTCCCAACCCCATGCTAATCTATGTGTTTAGCAAATAAATATCTGTGTTTAGCCACGAGGCGACGCAACTTCCCATTTGACTTCTTCAAGGAAAACATCAAAGTGCTGTGCTCTGCTTGTTACCGGAGCGTGGTGCTTCATCTGCCTTTCATCATTAAGGTTCGAAGGGACCTTGTGGTGCTGCTGCACTGGCACAGATACCTGAATATGGAAAAACTCCGTCCGATGGCAGTCAACATCACAGAGCTCACCACACAGCAAACATTGCGCCGAGCTCAGCTGTTCAAGGCACTGACCACTCCTCTCTCCGCATAGGAAACCAGATCCCTGGGTAGCAAATGGCTCAAACTACTCGTTCTTGTCTTAAGCACAGACACTCCGACAGTCACATTACCTAAATGAGGTATCTGTTGTAAGCAGCCTACGTGAGACCTCAAGTCTGTACGTGTGAATTGGGATGATTCAGCTGGCAGATGTGCATATGGTATTTATCTGCCTCATATGGGTGTAGGAAAAAAATCAGACAACTAATTGCTGAGAACTGCTCCGAGATCCACTGGGAGAGAAAGTCAGAACAACAGTCCAGCATCATCACAGCTCAGTCCCTTGGGAAGGAACTGAATGTTGGCAGGTTTATGGAGATCAAGATACCAATGATGTTCTAAAGCATCATAGAATTGATCTTTGAAAACACAGCTACTGAATGATGTTAACCACATTCATCAATCAACAAATGTGCATGCAAGGCCCACTACTTACCACTACTCTAAGCAATCTTAACAAAAGTCAGCATATGAACTGTTTCTTGCCGACTTTGCTGGCATTTGGGGAATCAAAGTCTATCGTTTTCCTTCCAGTTTTCCAGAGTAAGAAGCACTGGTGCTTGCAAGCCCTCTAAAAGCCATCTCCTCTGGCAGTCCTGACCTTCTCCACTCCAGGGGCACGCCTCAAAAGCCCTTCAGCTTCTAGATTCGTTTCACCTATCTTTATGCAAAGCATGCATCGGGAGGGTATGAAATGGTGCCAGGTTAGGAAAGTCTGGCACTTCACCTGCTTTTTAAACTGGTGTCACAAATAGCAGCTACCAGAGAATGGAGAACAAGACTCTGGCCCAGGATATTTTTAGTGATTTAGGTTTTGTTGCTATGCAAAAAAAATTAATAAAACTCTGCCCCACTGAAATCGATAGCAGTTCTAGCATTCACCTTGCTGGGTTCAGGACTTGGCCTCAAATATCTTTTTTTTTTCTGCCAGCCAATGTACCACAGCAGGCAACACACTCAGGACAAAACATAACTCATCTTTAGATTTGGTTTTTCAGGAAACTTTGGAAGCAGGTGGGAAGACAGAAGTGCCTCACTACGACTTACACATCAGTCAGAACAACAGCCAAGCTATCCTGGGGCTCTCAAACCCATGACATGAGAGAGGCCATCAGGAGGGCTTTGTGCCCGAGGTGCCTGTTGTGAAGAAACCCCAGAGGGCAAAGCAGGCGGCACAGCCCAGCATAGCCCAGCACCGCGAGCCCGACTGAGCAGAGTGACCCTGGGCTTGCACGCCTATGGTACAAGCAGTACCATTAAGACTTGAACCCACTGCCTCTTTTCTGTTTTTCCTAGAAATCACAACAGGTGCAATGCTTTAGGGAAACACATGTCAAGGCCAAACCTCTGTCAACAGAAAAGAGCCATGAAGCTCCACTTCATTACTGTTTGTATTACAGGAGCTGACCCTGACCGTAGTCGTCACTGCAAGTATACCAAGAAGAGATGGTTCTTGGCCCAAAGAGGCTGCATGCAGGAGATACAAAAGAAATACTTAAGATGGAAGAGAAAGGAGTTATAACTGTCTTCATTTCACAGTGGAGGGAAGTGACATAATCAATGCACCCCCAAAGATATCCATGAACATTTTTCTCAGGTGAGGTACCAAGTATGGTTGCAGATCCACACATCCTTTCCAAGGATGAAGACAGGTCAAACCCAGAACGGAACGGAGACCTCAGCCGCTGACTAGTAACTTCATCGCAAGCCTGTTCTCTTCCTCCTGCTGCTCTAATGTCTCAAATAAAAAATAATAATAAACCAATACATATTAGTTGGTCCCAGTAAGATTTTTACAGTTTAAAGGTTATTGTGAAACTTAAAATTGCCTGAAGAACAAGACAACTACAGTGACAGCCAAGTGAATTCAATAAAGGCTTGAAGGAAAACCACCCTGACCCTCAGCACTGCTCTCTGGTGCACTTCACAGCGGGGAAGAGAGACAAACTGCCTCTCCCTTATTCATACACCCTTTGTTAAAGTCAGAGGGAGCACATGCTCCCTAGAAGATTCCAGAAACTCTAATCACAACATTCAATTCCAAAGAAAATCCAAATACAAACACCTTGCATTAGGAAAAATAAGATAAAATCCTCTATACTGGAGGCATCGTTGAAATAATGTGATTATGCTAATTAGGAGCACATCAGTAGGTAGCTTTGCAAGCAAGAATCTTTTACAAATGTCTCAAGGGACATTTCTCAAGCCAAGCTTTGTTAAAAAACACAGCTGATTTGGGGTCTATGTATTGTGAAAGCTGGAATGTGCCTGATTTTCAGAAGATAACGGGACTTTACCTCTGAAAATGGAATAGCCTTTAAAGCGTAACACCCCAGAATCACCAGGTATTCTGAAAACTATTGCCCGCATCTCTCTCCTCTGCTCTCTGCAAAGCCATAACAAGCATGTTCTACTCCCGTGACCATGGGAAAACAGGACCCATCTGTGCCCCAGCCCCACGTACCAACTGCAGAGCGCCGAGGACGCCACTCACCCATCCCCTCCAGAGACCTACAGCGGCAGGCACCACAGCCAGGGCAGGACGAGACGGCACAAACCTCGGAGCTGTTCCCTCGTTCCACCCCAGGCCCAGCCTGCAAGATGCCTGCAGCCAGAATTGCAGGTTTTTAAATCAACCTACCCAGTGCCCGACTCCAAACCTCCCGGATCATAGCTTCAGTGAGAAAAATCACTGCAATTGGGGGGTGTAGATTCAAACCCTCCTGTTTATTCATTTCAGTGCCTAACTCAGTAACAACTGGTACCTTCTGTGTTGATCCAACAGTCTGAGCAGCCTCCCTGCACATCATATATACATTGTTTTAACTCTTCATGCCAGGGAGCAGGGACTGTGGATGCCAACCAGAAGGGAGTTAATTTTTTGCTATTTGCAGATACTGCAAGTTGACATGAACAACAGCTGACAGGGAAGTGCACGAGGAATTAAGGTTTCAACTGCTTTGAGGAAGGAGGGGCAGAGAGAGGAGGATCACCCGGTTGGAAGCGTTTGGGAAAGGGATGGAGCCGGATGGCTCAGCTCAGCAGGTCAGGGAGAGGTGATTGGCAGGAGTGGAGCTGGAGGAGTCCCATGATAGCCATGTCCAGGCCTTGCTCCGCTCTGCAGAGTCAGAGCTCATTTCCCAGTCTTCCTCCTCTCTTTTCTCCCTCCCGTTCTGCTTCATTTGTCAAAGTTTCCTCCCCAGCAGAATTTGATGTGAAGGTTTTCAAAAATCTGCATTGCCTTAGACACCTCAAACCACATTCTGCCAGCAATCCGAGGGCGCCTACCAGAGCCCTTCGCAGGAGGAAAATACTAACAGACTCTGACTGCTTTGACTTCAGTGCCTGTTTACCAGTTCCAGAGACTCAGATGAGGTATCGGAGCTCAACAAACACGAAATAGTTCAAGTCCTGTTGATATTCCCCACCCCACATTCTTTTATACCTGTGGAAGCACGACCAAGCATACCCTCAGCAGGCTGACAGGTCACAGCGTCGGCTGCTGCTCCCCTCCCTGCTGTGTGATCTACCATAACATTTACTCTAGCTGGTAAAAGAATGAAGACTATGTTAGGGTGATTATCCTGGAAACAAGAGCCAGTATGCTCAGTATCTCGTACACAGCGGTGATCCAGCTGCAGAGGCGTGCGCGTTTGTGTTTAGCAAGGCTTAGACTTGCGTTAGCTCCGCGTGGGTGTCACTATGTTGTACGTGCGTTGGCGCTGTGCATCTGGTGGGCAAAGACTACAGCTTTACTTTGAGAACAGAGATGCCATCTTAAGGGGAACAAGCCTCTTCTGGTCCCTTAAGAAAGCTGGTTTGTTTTTTTTTTTTTTTGGGGGGGGGACGGGACGGGGGACGGGACGGGGACGACACAGGGGACGGGGACAGTGGGGTGTCCTTTATGGCCACAAATCCTGTTTGGGTCTGTACATACCACTACAACTGACCAAAACTACCACGTTTCTGATTCAACACCTTTCAAGTACAGTACAGTTGAACAGGACTTTTGTCCTGCTCTGGATGAACTCCAAACTGCAAAGCAAGGGCGGTTTAGATAGACTATATAACCACGTATTACATTTATCTGTCTGACAAGGCAGCACCCCACTGTCGTAGCCACGGTCAAAAAAAAACCACTGGAAACACTTTCTCCTTCTGATTCAAAGTGGTTTGCATCAAGGGAAAAAGTATTTCATAGCAAGGTTTCTCCAGGGTGCCTGATGAAAAGCAGGAGTTTTAGGTCACTTCTACTGACATAGATTAAAAATATTCAGAAAAACTGACTTTTCTTAACACAGCTGCTTGCTGTGGAAGTCACCCAGCTTAGGGCTTCTGTTCCCACAGGCAGTAAGAACAGAGACACAAAGCAGAGCATCTGGTCAGTCCTGAGAAACAGTCCCATGAGTTTGCCTTTGGGTATGAGGTGACAGGTTACAGGACTTGCTGAGGAGGTTCGGAGGCACACCGGGAGATGAGATTTTTAAGCAGAGGTCTGAGAAACGAGCAGAAAGGATGTGGCTGCTTAGAGGATGCCTCCCTCGTGCAAAGGGCAGCAGAGGTGAAAGTGTGAGGGTACTTTGTGAGAAGTTCTCTTAAACAGGAATGAAGAGCAGTTCTGCAGAGCAAAGACAGCCAGGAGATTGCAGATGTGACATGGACAGGTCAGCAGAGCCCTTACAAAGGCAGGCACGTAATTTACATCTGAGGCAGTGGAAAAGAAAGGAGCTAAAAAGAACAAAGACGCAGTAGCCGCACCACTCCGGGGCAGTGAGCCTTACAGCAGCACCTGGACAGGTATAAAGGCGGCAGAAGGATCCCTGTGTGTGCCTATTCCCATCAAGGCTGTCCCTGGATTTCGCTCACGTACTTTCCAGCTGAGCCAGAGAAGACAGGAACGGCACAACAGCAGCTGCTGCAACTGGATTTTCTTATTCATATAGCTTCCCTATAGCTCTCTCCACTTGCAGAGCTGTAACAGTGATGGATTTCAGCTCTAGGCACTTCAGTCATGACCAAGGCTAACCATGTTCTGTACTGTTTACTTTTTCTTCCCATATGCTGCTCGCATTGGCAGAACATGACCTCTCTGCACCATAGTATTAGACTCCTTCATGTGTATTCCCCAGTTTCCCGCAGCTTATTTGTTCCTGATGGACAAAAGACTAACGTATCTGGCATCTGGTGACTAGCTTCCGAACATTTTTCTCTGACAAATCTGAAGCTGAACCCAGCTGAAGACAAATCACAGGTCTGATCTGGCGTGCCTTCTTGTCCATACAGCAGTTAAAGCTTGTTCTGGTCTCTGACTGCAATTCTGAAGAGATAAATAGCGACAACTCCTAAACTGCAGTGCAGAGCCCCTACGCAGACTCCGACCCTGGCTCTGGCTGTTTGGTGCATCTCTGCTGTCGCAAAACAGCCACAGAGTGGCAGACGAGGTATCCTGAGAGCACATCAGAACCCCCTCAGCCAGTTGACAGCCTCACAGCAAGTGTCTGCAGCACTAATCTCCCTGCCCTCCGCGCAAGGAGCCCGAGCAAGGAGCCAGCAGTGTCCCAGCCTCACTGTGCTCCCCAGAGCTAAAAAGGATCATTAGCAGCCCTGGGACAACTCTAGATTTTGCAAGAAGCGCTTCTTGACTGACCAGCCAGCCCTGTACTATCCCTCCCCTATAGATGACAGCATTCGACAATCCCATACATAACTCTGTAAAGCTAACACAAAACAACTCCCCTGTGACTAAACAGCAATGAATTACCACAGGGAGGCCAGCGTTGCGGGCAGCATACCCCAAACTTCCATTTAGCTGAAATCCAGCGACTGTTCTTCAGAAAGCAAAAGATAAGGTCACCTCCAAACAGGGCTCACAAGCAGGGGCCAGCAGCTCCCCAGAGGCTCAATGCTCCCCACCATACTACGGGATGATGTTGCGCTGGCCTTGCTGTTGTGGCCCTGGTCAACAGGGCCTTATCCCCCTCTCCATCCTGTAGCACCTCCTCCAGCATAGATCCACTGCAAGCTGCACAAAGCCACCCCATTTGTATTGTGCTTAAGCCACGTGTGGCACAAAAGCCACAGGTTGGCCATGCTCATTGCAGGATTCAGCCCTACATAAAACCCAGAGCAGAACTGGGCCCCTTTTCCCTATTACACTGAAGGCGAATTGCACATATAAGCCCGTAACCCAAATATACTCTGGCTTTCCACCTGGAGTCAGCAGAAAGAGGCGGCTTCAAACAAAAGCCACGTTATCTTCTGGGAAATATCTGTGCCATAACGTGCATGAGCCAGAAATAGATACTTCAGGAGAAGAGAAACTGCCTCCGGTACCAGCCAGCCATCGTCAGGCCCCTGCTCCGTCTCTACTGCAGTTCTCTGCTTACCCACTAGCGCTTCCCTCCTCGGCTGTCCCACGGTAATAAGAGCAGGCTGGAATCCGTTTCTCACTCAAACTTGATTATTTTATATGGTTTAAATCACCAAACTATAAATATTACGAAAGATGGATGAAATCTTACCTAGCTCACATTTCAGCACTTGTCTCTCAATGGGAATTTAATAGATGCCTGAACTTGTCTTTTCAAGTCACGTAAACAGAATGAGAGAATGCAGGCTGCTTATTTCGACACAACCACCAGAAAAACACGAGCAAAGAGCCAGATTGCAAATGTCAAAACAAGTGATTGGTTTTGAAATATGGGGAAAAGTTCATTCTAATGATCCTAGCAGCTTACATACTTATGTAACGCAAAAAAAGCAAGCAACAAAAGCATTCTCCAACTTCCTTTCATTTGGTGGGGTGACGGCAGACATGATGTGCCTGAAAAACGTATCCCCCTCAGCCCAGCGTGGTGAGATGGCAGCCTCTTACAAAAGGCACCACGGTCTGCAGTGCAAGGGAGCTCGCGAGGATTTTGTCTCCTATCTGCCTCCGCTACAGACACCCTCGTGACTTTGTCCTAATATATTCACCTCTCTGCAGCCTCCTTGTCCGCTTGAATTGGATGCTCTTGGGGCAGGATCTGTCTTTCAAATTCAAGCACATGAACAGTGCTTCAGCACAACACACTTCACATTTCAGAGGCAGCCACTCAGGTGCTACCACAACAAAAAGAGGAGTAAATATTTGCTGTAATTCTTCAGTAGTGTGGGATTTAAGCCTGTCAGATATTGATGCAAAAGCAGGTCAAAAAAACTGGAAACCCCACAGGCTGCTCAGCTGATAGGCTCCCAAATTGGATCTCCTGCCCCTGTGGGAAGCCATTGAGTTGGCACTTCCAAAAGACATTCAAACCTAGGGATGGCCCCGGCAACTGAAAACATTGCTGGCAGCAGCAACGGGTCACGCAGGGGAGCCCAGAGCTGGGTTTGGTTCAGGAGCTGGGTATGAGGTCTGGGGAGCTAAACTGGGAGCTGACCAGTGCTTCCAGTGGGGAGGACCTGGCTCCTGCTCAAGGGTCACACCGTGCTGCTGCCACAGGAGTGGTCTGGAAAATCATGCCTGAAAAATCAGCCTGTCCCTGGTCAGTCACAGGCCAGGAAGAAGAGACTAAGCTGAGCACCAGAGAAAGCAGAGGGACTTCAGGGTAACACAAATCCTGGGATTTGAGAAGTGACTCAGTGACCGCTGATGACAAGGTCACTCATACACCAGGGACCAAATAATCTCCAGATGGCCAAGGCCACCCCTTGCACAGCTCATTTTTTTGAGGTCTGGGTCTTACCCAGAGTAGGTCATGAACTTGAGGGCCTTGAAACCAAGGCCAAGATGATCAAGAAGCCTGTAAGCCCAAGCAGGGCATGGGGAGATTTGAAAACTGATGCCTTGTCTACACCGGGACAGTAGCGAGGGTCCCCAGTTGCATACCGCAGCAGAGCCACGGGACAGGAGGAAGGGAGCAGATCACAGATCCAGAACAGAACCTGCTTTATGGGTAAAATTCCAGCACATTCTTCATTGTTTCTGGTGAGCCTAGTAGCTCCTCAAATTAGGAACTGGTCTGGGCTCATATGGCTCTGCAGAAATAATAATTACTTTCCAAAATTATTTAAACTGATGGGAAGAGTTATTTTTTCTTTTTTTTTTAACACATTTTTACTTAATAAATTAACTTTTCACCCAAGCAGTACATTGCTTTTTAAAACAGGACTTCAGAATGTATTTATTTCATTGATTAATAATGGTGTAAATTAGTCTTTACTTACTTTTTGCTTAATGACCTAGCAAAGGCCTCAGAATTGGCTTAATAACAGTGCTGCAAGATACTTCAACTGATGAATTATGGCATAATAATTAACATCCTTGCAGTTGTCAGGCACAACGCCCAGTGATGTACAAAGCCTCTGCATACACAGTCTGTAAATGATTTCAGTAGCCCACAGTCTGATGTGTTTATTGCTGTGATATCATAGATGATATTTGGCATATCTGTAAAATATCCCAAGACCATCCTTTCTTTCAGTTAAAGAAGCTGTAAACATATTTAAGCTCCAGAACATCAACAATAGATTTAGTACAAACTGTTAGGAAACAAGCCCTCACCTAGACATTTTTGCCTCAAGAAGCCATTAAAAACATCAATTCAAATTTTGCTTCCAGAAGAATCTTCTTAGCATAAATCACAGAGCTGTTCTCAGCTCTACAATTCTCTAATCATAGTTGATCTCAGCCTGACCCAAGCCAGAGCAATCTACAGCAGTTAAATGGCTGCTCTAATTTATGTGACCTGGCACAGCTCTTCAGAGAGTACCCACCAGCTCAGTATACATGTCCACTCCCTGCAGGTCCCACCCAAGCAGCGCACTGAGCAGTGTTGCATCTCTTCTAGCTTTTATCCAAACAGCTTATAATAGTGTGGAAAACTCAATTTTCAAAAAGAAAGAGTAATTCAATCTGGAAAGAGGGAAACGATATCGCACACTTGGATGAAGCCACCTGAAAACAGAGCCTGGAATCGAATTCTCTACACGTGACATGAGCAAACTGTGAAAGGAGAAGGCAAGCTACTGACCTCCCTGAGCACTAGTAAATAACAGGGCAGGAGATTCAGGTAACTCCCAGTACTCCAACACTCAGATACTGCTTTGCGAGAAACACGCTTGGGAGCCATGGGCAGCTGATGATGCCCAGAGTTATAACTGACCTGTCAAAGCAAAGGACTTCCCTGCCCAGCTTCCCCATCCTAGGTGTGACGAGGACTGTAGGAAAGTCCAATGGAACCAGAGGTCCTCAACTGACACAGCAAAGACTCACCTGGGTGTTTCTATCCTTATGCTAAACAGCCCAAGTAAAGCCAAAGATGGCCCAAGTTCCACTTAAATTGATAAAGACCACAAGACATGTTCAGCCAGTATGAAAAACTAGCACAGCAACATCGATGCAGCCTAGGTTGTCTGGGTACAGCCATAAATATCAGAGCAGGAACTTCTCCAAAGCCCTTCGGTTTCAAATGGGCATCTTTTGCTCAGAAGCCAGCGTGACAATCAAGTCCGTTTGAAAATCTGCCCTTAAAGAATAGACAAATGTGCCCATCTTCAAAAAAGAGCAGCTTATAACAATCATCTCAGATCAATTAGCTGTAAAACAATTGTGTACGTGCAGTTGACTGGGCTGCTTCATCAGAAGTTGTACATCCCTGAAACGCTGCTCTGAGGATGAGTCCCAGGGCCAAGGGGCGCTTTGCAGGGGCTGTGCAAGCTGTCCAAGGTCTTCTGATCACACTCATCTGTCTTCTCTGGGGAGAAGAACCTGTGAAGGTGACTGTGGGGTGGGGGAATCTAGAGCAAATGCTATACCAAGGAGACATTGAAATCCATCTGTTTTACCAAAAGTGGCAAAAATGAGGAAGGCAATAACACGCTCCCTAGAAACTGGTTCTGTTATAGTGTTAAGATACCAGTCAAAGCTTCAAGACAAGGCTAAAAGAAGTGAAGGCTTGAGCTGTGACCAGGTAGGGTCAATCAGTTTCAATCATCTGGTTAAAGGAGTTATTCCATTGACATTGGTGTAGTTGCCCACCTTGACGCGATACAGCGGTACCCGTTCCCATCAGCAGCGATTGCCTGCACCCGCATCCACCTGTGCCTGAAAAAAAGGTTTAAATTCAAGAGTGCAACTTCCATAAAAACAGTTAAAATAGAAGCTTTGCAGCAGCTCAAGTTGCCGGGGAAGTTGTCAGCCCTCATGACACCCAAGTACAAGTGATCTCAACGACTGCCAGGCTGTCTAGCCAATGTAGAAACAACTGCCGAATTCTTGCTTCACTTACAAATAGGACTATACTGGCGTCAGCAGGAATCACAAACTTTCAAGGGCAGAGCCTATCCTGCTGCACAGACTCCACCATATACCTGATGCCTTTGGTTTAGCCACTACTACATTTATGCATACTGGATGGCAAGTGACTCTGTCATGAAAAGGATCGAGTTTGGCAAAATTCAGCCAATTTTGAATGCTCAACACTGAGCTTAAATAGGCTCTCTGATTTCTTAAAAGAAGTCTTAGGAATGAAAAGCATGTTTCAGCAGAGAAGATGATCCAGGTTTGGTAGCACTTGCTTCACTGAGCGCACTTAAGCCAAACATTTAATCAATCCATTTAACATAAAGTGACGGTTTGTCTGCACATGCAGAATTGAAAGCACTTTATTTTTAGGCTCAAGTGGTAGAACTTCAACCTGACAATGAAAAACATCACAGCGATTTAATGACCACATCATTTTGGCCAACCCAGCAGTTTGCTGACATTCTGTCTGTAAAAGCAAAGCAGATGCTCCTAGGCTTTCTTGTAACGATTTTCAAAACCAGAGGTTTTAAATGTACCACATGGCAGACTTCAGGCCCAGGAATGACTTTAAAGAAAAGACAGCTTTAAAACTCCACCTCAATGACTGTGGATGTAGTCAGGAAACGCTTCCAAATGCTAGCACAAAGGACAGAGAGTACTTGGTGAGGAAGGAAGGGGACACTGGAGGTTACAAGGAGGGAAAAGCAGAGATACCACAAAAATTCACAAAAAGGCTGGTGAGAAACAGTAGAAATTGGCATGGAAGAAGAATACAGAATAAAAGAGGGAAACTCGGAAGGAGGAAAAATGCTGAGGAGAATTAGCTTGAAGAGCAAGAGCTCCAGCAGAGATAGTGTCTTTGTGCAGAAGCTTTGCCTGTGAAGAAGATCAGAGGCAGAACATCTCAGAGCCTGCACGGCAAGCGAGTTTTTCGAGACCAGTTACAGTACCTGTATGCCCTTCCAAGCCACCCAGCATAGCACAGCAAACAGCAATCCTGTCAAGCCTCAAGACACTGATCTGCCACTGCCCTGTATAATATATCCCTTCCAGAGTGACGCTGCAGGCAGTTTTTACACACCACAAAGAAGACACTGTCAGAAAGGTCCTTCAGGAAGAGGATTTGCTACAACCATACACTGCACCGCACAGATTTTGCAATAGCCCTGAAGCCACCATTCCTCCAAAGATGTAAAGAAAGCCAAATTTTTAAGCCTCCCTCCTCCACAAGGGCAATAAGTTCTGAGAAAGGGTTTGCTGGGTCCTGGTGCACCCCAGAAGGTTCCATCAATCTTGTGATCCAGCATCTTTCTCATAAAAATCAAGGAGCTTTTCATGAGACTTCTGCTCTGTTCTTATCCCTCCTGATCTCAGTCCACAGGGACAAAGCAGCGTTCAACCGCCAGCACTACTCCACGTTACAAAGCAGCATACAACAGCCAGAGATCACCTCCCTTGCTAAGCACAAAACGTTCTTGCACCAGAGCTAGCTGGCAGGCAGTTCAACCAGATCTCTCCCAGTCTATGACAGGACAGCTTGAGAAGTCTCACACCACTCCAGGTACTTGGCTGGAAGATGTAAGCATGTTGTCTCCTGATGAAAGCCACATCCTGCCCTGGGGGACAGTCAGCTGAAACATAACCTCAGCTCTCATGGGAGAAAGCTGGGAAGAAGTGTGGACAAAGGAGTTTGTCCTGACAACACCTTGTACTCCGAGGCTGCCCTGGTTCAGGTGTCCCCAGCAAGCCTAAGAGAGCTCTCTGCAGATCAGCCAGAAGGACAGGGCAGGACAGAACGATTAATGGCAGCTACAAGGGACTCTCTTGCTGCCAGGATACAGGGCCAAGCCATAAGTCCACAGAGGAAGATCGTTGCGTCTTCTAATGAGGTCTCAGAGGAGAGAGCTGTGACTGTCCTTTGGGAAATACATGGGATTATTCTGCAGATAGCAGACTGGCTGAAATGCCACAGTTTGAAGGCATTTGAGAGCTCTAAGACCTCAAGTGGCTTTGGACTAAAGGGGCTCAATGTCTTTGAAGAGAATTATTTTGGCAGGAAGCTTTGTAAGAAGGGACAAATTGAAGACCCAAAAGCATATCCTAAAGAACTGACTGGTGATCAGAGACCTCACAACTCTATCAGGGACACTGCAAGTAGTCTATGGGGAATACTGTGACAGTAAAGTTCCCATAAACCTCCAAGCAACAACTCCAGCTCAGGTGTATGTTGAGTTCTAAGTGCAAATAATCACCAAGCCGCAGACACTGATAGTTAAACTCCTCAGAGAGAAAACAGCAAAACGCTTCATGGTGCAGCACAACAAAGGACAAGACTCCTTTTTCAAGAAGAAAATGCTACTTTGCCAACAGCAGACTTATCACATGCAAGTTAAGAGTAAAAATCAGTGTAAGTTGGGCTGCTAACATCATCACTCAAATCCTTCCTTGGAGACATGCTGTAGTATAATAGAATTTCTCAAACCCAAGATAGGAAGAGCAGGCAGTCTCCTTTGCATGAAGATTAGCTAAAATGATGGCTTAATCTTTCTTTTGGACTGCTTAAATCCGTGCTTCTCTTCAAGAATTCAGAAGGCAAAGTTAAATGCAGATAAGGTCACTGTCACCATAGGCAGGACCAGTGAAAAAAGCCACAAACCCTTGAAAGTGTCTCTATTAATTATAAATCACTGAAAAGTGTTCAGCCAGTTAATGTGATGCAGATTATAGCTGGTTTAGAGAAACAGCAGACACCTTTCCTGGCTGCCAGCAGAGCGGTTTGAGTTTATATTGAAAAGTTACAGAAAGGGACAAGCCAGGGCCTCTTGGCCATGACCAGCCAAAGTCACAAAGAGGTTTAGCAACCCCTCTGATTTCCCATCTTAACCAGTGAGAGCAGATGATAGCAAGTTCATATAGCAGATCCAGTCACTGAAGGATGAGATACCATCACCAAACCAAAACTGAGAAAGATCCAAGTCCACCAGGAACCAAAGGAGATAGACTTAGCTGAACTTGGTCATAAGCAGAGACTACCAGCCCACAATCGCTCCCCATCTAAGTGAGTGTGGCACATAAAAAGGAGACACATTGCCTAAACTTTACAGAAAGCTTAAGAATATTCCCAAGGTCACATGAGGAGCTTGTGGAACAGCAGAGAACTAAAACCAAACCTCAAACACATTTCATAGAATCATTTAGGTCGGAAGAGACCTCCAAGATCATCAAGTCCAACCATTAACCTAACACTGCCAAGTCCACCACTAAACCATGTCCCCAAGCACCACATCTACATGTCTTTTAAATCCCTCCAGGGATGGTGACTCCACCACTTCCCTGGGCAGCCTGTTCCAATGCTTCACAACCCCTTCGGAAGACATTTTTCCTAATATCCAATCTAAACCTCTGCTGGCGCAACTTGAGGCCGTTTCCTCTTGTCCTGTCGCCTGTTACTTGGGAGAAGAGTCCGACCCCCACCTGGCTCCAACCTCCTTTCGGGGAGTTGCAGAGAGCGAGAAGGTCTCCCCTCAGCCTCCTTTTCTCCAGGCCAACCCCCCCCAGGTCCCTCAGCTGCTCCTCACAGGACTTGTGCTCCAGACCCTTCCCCAGCTTCGTTGCCCGTCTCTGGACACGCTCCAGCCCCTCAGTGTCTGTCTTGGAGTGAGGGGCCCAGAACTATCCATTTCCAGTCTTAACCCCCAAATCATTCTTTGTCTCCTCTGCAAAGGCTCATCTGAGCAGACCCAAGATCATTTGCAAGCTCTAAATAGAGTAGAGAGAATGGAAAATAACTTTCAGTGCTGACAATATTGTTCCTATTTAGCTAACAGGTATTGATTTTTCCCTTAGCCACTCGAATGCAGATGAAAGCAGCACAGATTCGGTTCTTTTGTTTAATTCCCTGAATCCAGTCAGTGTTACTGATGCTGTCACCAGACTCTGAGGACTGATTACCCATGTGCTATTTAAAGTCAGAGAGGTGCTTACATCTCATTTTATTTGGGGCCAGTGGGAATTGTAGGGTATGCAGGAAGTTTTAAATGGTTTTCTTTTTTTTTTTTTGGTTGACAAAGCTCTCCCATGTGAAGGGACAGATCTCTGAAAAAACAAGCTGTTCTCAGAGCAAGAGAACAGATGATGCCTTGTTCTCCTACAGATTCATCTCTTTTCTACACAAGTGCAGAAACCCTGCTTCCACTTCTGCCACACTTCCCTCTTTCTGTGAAATTCTGGAAAAACTATTATCTTCCATGAATCACCTTGTGAAGTTCTTTCCCTGTCATTTCAAGCTGAAGGAGCTCAAGTGGTTATACACAAGACACAGCTGAAGTTTTCCACCTGTGACTGAGAAAAACAGAAAGCAGTGGGGGAACAATTAGTCTATATATCATTTATTCCTTCTCTGTAGGTAGATCTTCCCTCTCAATTCAGATGCAATGAGCACTCAAGCATTTGCCTGCAGTCTCACCAGTTGTCCACAGCTGCCATGAAGATGAGCCGTCTTGACCGAGATGACAAATAAAGATAGTAATTTATCAACTGCCAATATTTTTGACAGGTTTGCATTAAGCAAAAAGTCCCAGAGTCTGCAGACAGGAAGGTTGCAAGGCATCACTCCAAGCCTCACAGCTGCAGGCAGGAGAAAATTTTGGAGATTGTAAAAATCTCTACAATTCTTAACCTTTAAAGCCATCCCATTGGAAAATCCATTCTGCCTGCTCACACAAAGCAGAACCTCATTCGGGGCCTTTTGCTTTAGTTCAGCTTCATTTTTGTGTTGCCAAATTGAGGACATCTAGTCTTGATGTCAAGATTGCAAGTGACAGAGGATTACAAACCGGGCAGGTATGTCTGTGTGCCTGCGACATACACATCCACCTGGTATCCCCCATATCCTATATAGGCTCATGTACCAGCTGCGTTTGCTGACTCTCTGCAGAAATCCTCCCCAGAAATCAGGTACAGCAGTACATGTATCTCTTGAAACAACTGCTAGCCCATGACTTACTTCCAATCGAGGGTACAATCACAGACAGGGCCATCCCGTAAGTAAATACGTGAAGTCCCCAGAGACAGCTATCACTGCTGCCGCAGCAGCACCCCTGCATTTCTACATCATCCTTGAGAAACACGAATACAAACCACAGCAGCAGCAGAGAGCCATCTAAATTCTACGCCCGTCGCCACACTTCTTTCCCACAGTTGTAAATTTATTATCAAACATACTCTCAGATACAATCTGGGACACATGCCTGATGCACATGGTATCAGGCTATAAATAGTCAGATATAGACAATCATACCAGATATACTGAAGATTATTTGATTAAGCTGGGACTCTGCCCTGCTGAACAGCCCGTGATCAGTACAGACATCTTGTAGAAGCTGGCTTGGATCAGCACAACCATCTCCCGGGAGCAGAGAGATGCTGAAAGACTGCAGTTATACCCCATGCCCTCGTAGTCGTATGTTCTTTTAGCCCACATGACCAAGGTATTTCTAGTAAGTGGAAAATTTGTGCAAGCAATAATTGAAGAGTGTAGGGTGTACTGGAAAGTCCAGTAAAGCCTATATGAATTTTCAGTGGTGTTTTTTACTGGTCCCTGCTGGTTTTATTTGGGGATTCAGGAGTAAGCAGATGCTCACTACTTCATTAAAAAATACTTTGCTGGCAAGCACCAGTAGGGACCATTTGAGCATTTGCAGCTGGACTTCCTAGAAGGAAGGCAGGCAGCACTAGAAGGTCAAACTACTCTAAATGCACATTATTTTCACCTTATCCAGTATTTCTGTACAACGCACAGACACTGAAAAATGTGTCATCAGGGGAGCCGCATTACTCTCTTAGAGCTGCCACATCTCATACACTGGGCATGAAATTGGTGCACATTCCCACAGCAAGAAGGCAATGGGTCCTGCATTGCTGAAGTGACGGGCAAAGCATTTCAGACCACACCAGCCTCACCAGGGCAGCGGAGAACAAGACAGCAAACACTGAACTACCTGTTTAAATGCAGACAAATCTAAGCACATACACTGAACCCGCTCCTGTATATCACACCTGTGTGCTCATCTTCTAAGAAACACTGAAAGACAGCAGGCTGGATTCTCCAGTGCTTTGCATTTGGCATTGTCACCCACACCCTTACAAACCAGCATTGCACTTTTCTTCAGATTAGAGTTAAAATATTCCAGAGAATCTATCTTGTTCAGATGTGACAAGTTTTACAAACCACAGGTAACAGTCAGACCCAAAGACTCAAGAAACTAGTTTGGATTCAAGGCAGAAGAGGAGTATTTGGAGCATTAAAAACCCGTGTTGGAAGTCCAGAGTGAAACTCCCAGCACAGAGCCGTTCCCTGCTGCAGCTGGCAGGGCAGCAAGCGCCTTGCCTGCAAACAAGATAAATTATATATAAACCAAACTACCTGCTATGAACATCCGAGAGCTGTTGTGACTGGTGCTACTAGTCATTGTTGGGTTGCTTAGCTCAGCTGAGCTCTTGGCTTGCCGCAGCGGTGACCACACCAGGACACAGTCAAGATGAGCTGCAGCAGCTTGTGGATCTGTTTTCCACATCCAGCCCAGCCAGGCTGCAGAGATCTGACTCACGCTCTAGGGACAGTTTGACAAGGTGCTGGTTTTGGCAGGAAAGCCAGTTTCAAGTGTTTCCATCCTTTCCCTTCCCTTCCTGTACATTTATTCATGCCATGCTCTCCCTTCCAACCGCTTCCATCCTTCAGCTGTACCACGCTTGTGGGCCTGTTTTGTTAACTGGACCGCTGACCAGGATGAAAACAGTGCCAAGGCCAAGCAGAGAGCTGTTTCTGAGCAACAAGGTCAGATTGTCCCTCCAAAGGGATGGAGCAGCAGAAGCAGCGCCACAAAAAGCCTGGGGAGGTTTGAGAGTGCTGTTTCCTCTGTTTGAATTACCCAGGCCACCAAAAAGCCACCTCTGAGGCACTAAGTGATGTTTAGACCACACGATGTGGATGCTGTGTACTATCCAGCCAAGGCAGAAGTACCACCTCTTGCTTCCCAGCTGGGAAGAGACCCAGTTCGAGTGCATCCCCTGCCTGAACCATCGGTCAGCCCAGTGACCCGACACTCACATTTGAACTGCTCCGCAACACAAAGCTCACGAGGCCCAGCCCTCAGCAATCCAAGGCTGAACTGTTCTCCGGTTCACAAACAGGTCTTTGAAAGCTTCTTGCATCCAGTTGGCCACATGTTATCTTGAAAGTGTAAAATGTTGCTGAAGAGGAAAAAAAAATTTAAAAAAAAATGCTTGATCCACACATGCATCTTATCTGCTTATAAAGGAGGGGAGGAAAGCATTGCTAACTGATTAAAATACCTTGAAGACACGCAGTCCTCATGAGGCAAGATTCCTCTGCAGTCACAGAGCCTCCTTATGAATAAAACACTGTAGACAGTGACTGGACATTACCATAACTCCTGGTAAAGCCAAAGGTACGAGGAAAAGTGTAACACTGCTACAGACAGAATGAAGAAATGCCTTGCAAAAGGCACTACCCTTGTGAAGCAAGCTGTGCAGGAACCAGTTTCCCTGCCCGTTGGCAGTTTTTCCAGTCTGCACCAGGCTGAGCAGAAGACCATTCAACATGAAAAAATAAAACGAAGAAAAGCAAAGAACAGCCAGTCACCGTGAGGTCAGAGTATCTGCTCAGACCAGTGTCCAACTTCATGTATAAGGAATTTGCTAGAAACACCAACCGGGTGGAAAGCCAAACATCTGTTCACACAAAATACTTTTGTTTGTAGGTATAAACCTTTCCCAAAAGAAAAAACTCCTATCAGGACATGTCCTACAGCATCTCCAAAGTCTACCAGATCTTCAGAGCTCAAATAAAAGGCGAAAAAGAACATATGGCCTGTAAAATTTATCCTCCCAGCACAACACTACTTCTACCCATTACCACGTCTGTTTAGCCTGTTGTATGGTATCACTAAGTGTATCCTGCAAAAAATAACATGCGCTGAACAAAGCGACAAGTAAAACTCCAAAATATTTAAAACCCTGTTTGCAGCAGGGATTAACGTTGCCTTGGGCAAGTGAAAGTTAACGCAAGACCAATCCTGCCATGTCAGACTAAAGGTCCATCCAGGCAGGAAACCCATCTCCAAGGAGGGCCAACAGTGACAGCCAGCAGAAAGCCCAAGACCAGAGGTAAGCACAGTGGAACAGTCTCCCACCTTCACTGCTCTGTGGCTCAGCGGGTTCCTGGTGGATTTCCAGCAATAGCTTTAAAGAGAAGATCCTAGCCTGCATTCAGTACGTACTTATTGCTGTAACAGAAACGTAAAACAGAACTAGACAGGCAGCGTGGAGCTGTTACATCCTGCACAAAGAACATAGAGGACTCTGTGCCACCTTCTCATCAAGGACGAGGAGGGAAAGGGGACCCTTAGGCACTATAACACAGTGGAGTAACTTAGAGCCACCTAAAGGCTGCTCTGAAGTCTGCGGGACACAAAGCAGGTCCCAGGTACTGCATGTGAGTGGGGGGAAAAAGTCCACCTACCTCTGTTGTGCTGAGCACAGCTTTGGGATGCAGCTCTGTATCACGAATCAGAGTTTAAGTTAGTGTTTGATCTGAACCATTCAAAAGTAGCACAGCATCATTCTGATATGGTTCCCTTGCCTTTTCCAAGCTCTGCTAAATACCTAAATTCCTCCTTAGCAGAACACCAGAGATGAAGAACGCAAATATGAGGCACAAAATAGATAGCCCTGACAGCTTCTTCCAACGCAGCATTCAACAAGCTCCTCAGAGAGCAAAGAAACTGAGCTTCCAGTTTTGCTTAACACCACACAAAGCAGTATGAGCCATGCTACAGCACTGGCTTCAAACAGGTCCCTTCCAGGTCTACGTTCTGAATTCAGAGGGATGCCACTGTGCCCAAATGTCCTGCTGAATTTTTAGCAGCCCCATCATCCCCATTAATCACACTTCCCAGTGAAATCCCAACTCAGGTAGTAAATCTAAAAGCCAGCAACTGTCCCTTCTTCAAAGCAGGTAATTTTCAAGGCTTTCAGGATACCCAAGAAAGTCTTGAAAACAAGATGCCTTCATTAGGAAGGAGGGACACCATACCCAAAGCTGATATAGTTAGGTTAATCCCAACTAAGTATGAAAGCAAATGACCTTAGAGAGAAACCCATAGATTCCTCCTCCAGCTACGATTTCACTCAACATCACCCATTATCTGCTCCCACCTTCACCTCTGCTTGAGAGAAGCAGTCACAGGCAAAGCAATGAGATGTCCATGACAATCTGATGAGACACTGTCATTAAAGATCATGCCATAGCCATCACCCTCTGTAAGAGGCTGAGAAGCTGAAAGAGTTAACATCTCAAACACTCAAAGGAGGACCATGCACAAAGGAATGTTATCCCACTAAGGAGATAAGGTGCAGGCGGGACTGGAGACAGAGACTAGTCTATAAATAGCACAACTCAGAAGGGCTGGGTACCTCTCCCACTTGTCCAGGTCCCTCTGGATGGTATCCTGTCCCTCAGGCATGTCCACTGCACCACTCAGCTTGGTGTCATCTGCAAACTTGCTGAGGGTGCACTCGATCCCACTGTCATGTAATTGATGAAGATATTAAACAGTACTGGTCCCAGTACGGACCCCTGAGGGACACCACTTGTCACGGATCTCCATCTGGACTTTGAGCCACTGACCACTACCATCTGGATGCAACCATCCAACCAATTCCTTGTCCACTGATCAGTCCACCCCCATCAAATCCATATCTCTCCAATTTAGAGAGAAGGGTGTTGTGGGGGACCATGTCAAAGGCCTTGCAGAAGTCCAGATAGATGACATCCGTAGGTCTTCCCATGCCCACTGATGTAGTCAATATATTCAAAATAGTCAAAAATATTCATTAGTCTCAGGAGAGAAGTTGAAGCTGGCAAGTAAAACAGGATTTTCCGTCCCCTGGAGAATCCCAAAGCAGCGCGCAATACAAAACTCATTCAGCAACATTCCTCATTTGAGATAAGTCCATTTTTTAGTAAGTTCCAAATTTTCTGCAAGCAAGGCTTGCTTTTAGAGAGAGGTACTGTCTTTCATTAGCCAAATTCATATATCATCATTAAATCTGACACTTGAGCACTTCCAGCTACTAAGAGCCAGGGTTTTTTAAAAAAGTAGCATTAACCAGAAGGAGAAGTTTCTCCAGCAAACCACAAATGTCTTCAGGTAAAGTGGCTCACTGCAAGGAACAAATCTGCCTGGAGAAGTTTCTGTGTTTCAGAGTATTAGTCTTCCTTAGTGATTAATTAGCTTATTTTTCATTGATGCTTCCCCCTAGAAGAGAGATGAAGACCCTCGATAACCCCTGAAGTTTCCCTATAGCTGCCTCAAGTGAGACGACTGAACAGCACGAAGGACCATTTCTTCTACCAGACACCGGGGCCCAGTGCCAGCACCCGCTCTTGAGAACTGATTGCAATTAGAAACCAAGTCAAAGGCAAAAAAACCTAGTCTATATACAAGGGAGGAGAGAAACCACAATCTCCAGCGTTACATGGTCACGGTCCTTAAACAATACCAGTGCTGTACAACCACCACAGATATTTCCTTTGCAATGGATTCGCCTGTGCTCTACTAATCCAGAACTGGCCTCTTTAGCAGCTGGCAGTAAAAAGAAAGTGCCAAGTCATCTATTTCCACATTTGGGGATGATGAAAAGCACTTGAAAATGCTCAGCACTTCTGCAGTAATTATAACAAGCACAGTACTTGTTTTGGGAAAGTATAATGTATTCTGGTGAGCAGAATCACATCAGAGAGGAAGCTTTCAGACACTTCAAGGAGCAGAATATGAAGACATATATAGAGAGATATAATTATCACCACAGTCACAAGTCCCTCTTAGGCAAGGATCATAGCAAGGAGAAGCAGATGAGTGAAGCATAGTGGACGTATAGCTGAGGCTGTAAGTTGGCGTAACATAAGTTCTCATTACCTAGATACGGCGCAAGCTGGGCTGGTACTGCAGCAGTGCCGCTCACTTTGCGTGATTTTTCTACCTGAGGATGAGCTATAGCTGTTCAAAAAACCCAGTCTTTCTCTTGGGACAGTGCTCCACAGCTGTCTGCTTCCTCTAAAGGGCTCAAAGCTGGTCAGCAGCTCCAACCCACTTCATCACAGCCTTTCAAAGCTCTCCCTGCAAATCCCTATTTCTCCCCCCAACCTCCATTTTGATACACACCGGCTGTTTTGGCATCTGTGCATGTCTGTCTGAATGATGCCTCCATCCCATCACCTAAGGGATGTGAGTGCATGTGAGAAAGTCATGTCTGCAATTTGCCTCTGCCTATAGCCCCAGGCTGGCCCACTGAGAGGGAAAGACGGCTGAAATCAGGAGAAAAATCAAAGAGATTCAGCTAACGTAGCTGCTGGCTAAGCCACATTCGGGAAGTTTGGCCAAGTCCGAGTCATTTAATTGGCAATCAAACTGAGGACTTAGTTTAATCAGTTCAGCATCATCATCAACAACTGCTTAGAAATCTCATGCGAAGTAACATGCAGCATGTCCTAGTCACAGATGCAAGGTAGAATTACATGAAAAATTACTTTTCTTTCAGTTTTGGCAGAATTTAGGAAATAGGAGGATATGGCCTCATTTGGAGTCAGGGGAAAGAAAAAGTCTGGTGCACCTGAAAAAAAAAAAAAACAAAACCCAGAAGTAACACAAAACTAAAATACATTTGCAAACTTCCCTTGATGGTTTTTTTTTGCCTTTTGACTTCCAGTCATTGCTGGACATGCTCGAGTCCCCTTGAGTCCATCTAGCACAGAAATAAGCAAATCCAGAACAGGAGAGCCAGTGAAGCCTGGCCTTTACGGATTTCCCACTCCATGCTGGCCTCTTCCATCGGTGCTCTGACATCCAATATGGAACGGGGCCTTTCCTGCAGCACAGGTTTCAAGTGGGGCTTCCCCTCTTTACTTACCAACTAATTGCTTATGGAATTTATAGAACCTTAATACTAATCATTAATTGTTATTCTAATAAGAATTTGTAAGATTAGCTAACCCCAAGATTTGCATCTAGCTTGCTTCAGATGGGGCAATGGGTTCCAAAGTTTCTGAGTTACTGAGTTAAGAAGAGAGAACCACACCTCAACCATCTCCCAACAAATCATGCTGAAATACAGCAAGGAAAGAAATTCTCACAACATTTTTCATCCACCTGAACCCAGGATTTATTGAAAACACTGCGCAGTTTCTCAGCTGCATTTTCTCTGCGACATTTCATACAGTAATCTGTTAGTTTCAGTGAAGAAGATTAAGAACTGAGGTCGTTTGCTGAACACTGAGGCTGGCAGCTTTATCTTGCTAGTTAATCACAGAAGTCCTTTGCCTGGCAGGGTGCAAGCATGCGAGTACTAAAAATATTCAGCTGAGATGGGGCAGTGTTATCCTATTTGAATACGAGCAAGGGGAGAGCGAGCACAGAATAGCTACTTGCACATTTCCATAGACAAAAAGCTTAATCCACCCCAGCCCCTTTCCCCGGATACACAAGGGGTTTCGTTAGGGTTTTTTATGCAAGGATTTTTTTTCCCATAAAACTTCAGCCCTGGAGAGGAGGAGATGACGAGGGCACTGTCCCAAGCTGTGTGCAGCGAAGAGACGCGTTCCTCCCTCCTGCCTGACCGGCAGCTCTGCTGTTTCCAAAGGATTTACGGCAAGGCAGTGTGTGACCAGCTCCAAGATGACTCACGCCTGCCACCCTCACCTAACGGCTCTCCAAAGGGCAGGAAGGCAAACCCTGCTCCCTAGACTGCTGCCAGCATTAAAATTTTGCAACTTTCCTTTTTCTGGAAGCCCGAGATGCTAGTGCAACATACTTGTGAGACCCCCTGCTTGACTTGTGCAGTCAGGGGTGTATTTTGCACCGTGACTACTATTAGAAAAGATGCCCACTATGCCCACTACCTGTCCTTGCTCTTCCTTCCATAGCAATCCTGGTTTTGCCTCAAGCCACCTCATCTCAGCTCTCCCCTGCACAACCCACAGTGTTTAAAATTGCTAGTCTGGAAAGATGAAAAGAAATAAAAAGAATATTCATACTTTTTTTTCCCCCTCTATGCTTGCTTTCTGCCGTTTTAGTGAGTTAAACCAGCACAGCGCTGAGTCAGATGCACCGAGAGCCTATGCAAAGTAAAGCAGGAGCATGTAGCCCAGTTTCTGCAATCCGACTTGCAGTGTTTCAGTGCTACAGGCTGGAAGTGCAGCAAAAGTAATCTGAGACTCGGGATTTTTAATTTATTTCCCTGCAAGAATCTGCTGAGGATGAGAACTGTCTCCTTAAGCCTAGATGTTGTGCCTCAGGGACTCTTCAAGCACCACGTGGTCAAGGAAAATCCCTCCAAATCCCTTAGAATTTGCCTGAAGACCGCACTGCCAGTTCCATCCTCTGTCATTCAAAAGCTGCTCGGCCCTCATCAAACATGGGCACCGCAAAGCTCGTCCTGGCTGGCAATATACGCAGCATGACATTCCCCATCCTTCTCTACCTTCCACTAGAGCAGCAGAGACCCTAGAGCAGGAACAGCGATTTGCATTAGAAGTGAACATCAATGTGCACTGGTGGGTTTGCTGAGCCCAACTCGGCTGCCACAGCATCCCACAGCAGGAGCAGCAGTGAGAAAGGGCAGAGGAGGAGGAAGGAGTTCAAACCTGCTCACAGAAAAGAAACCTGTATGTTTTCTGCAGTGACAATTCCTCCTTCATCTTACTCTTCCCCATGGGAAGATCAACAGCATCTTCTAGGTCACCTGAAACAATCCTTCTCCACAAGGCTCTTCTGCTCCAAAATCCACCTGCCTCAACAAAGCCAGAAATCACAGAAGACAGGGCTGGAAGGGACTTTAGGTGTCTTTTACCCTTCACTCAGCCTTAAGGCAGGCTCCACTGTACTTACCATTGCTGACAAACTGCCATCCACCCCGTTCACAAAAAAAAGTCACCAGCAGTAGGTACTCCACAGTCTCCTCCTCAGTCAGTCCCACTGTTTCATACGTCTTGGGAAAGTATCTCCTGATAAAAAGCCAAACTCCCTTGCATCATCTTAAGCCAAATTACTTCTTGCCCTATTCACAACAGTCCTGGGTAAAGGTTTGCTCCTTTCTTCCACCCATTTGAAAGCTCATATGTGTTCCTCAGTGCTGTTTCACCTAGATTCAAAAAACCCGTAGGTTGCATTCACCAGCCCTCTGAACCAGTAAACCCCTTAAGACTTTTGGACAGCAGCACCAAAAAGTAAGCGTGATGCTCCTCAAAACCTTTGCAGCACCACCATCACCCCCTACACACACACAGTTTAACAGGATTACAGCGCATGGCTGATGTGCAATGCTCTGTCTGCACAGCAGAGCACGGGACAGCTTTGCTCACAACAGCCACGAACCACGTAAATCACTCCACATCACTGATCCCTCTGGTAGGTGTCACATCTTTCAGAGCCCACACAAGCAGACAGACGAGCCCCGTTCTAATCCCTGAGCGCTGTACATACTCAGAAAGCTTTTTACTGCATAGATATGTCAGTTTAACCTAACGGGAGGTGTCCGTAAGGGTAACACAGGGAAAGGGAAGACGCAAAGTTAAATCAGCCAGTACTCGACAGACAGGGAAGGCTGTTAACAGACAGTGTCCAAGCTCTTACGTGGGATGAAGCTGCGTTCTCCAGCCTGCTACTAAACTGCTTTGCTGAATACTGACAGGAGACCACAAAGACTGAGGAATGGATCTTTTTTAAACCTGCTACAGAATATGAAGAGCAGGGAGCAGCTGCTTGGAGGATCACAGGGAGCACTCAGCCTTGCACCTGGAAATGTGTTAGGGTATCAGACAAAGCAAGGCCATAACGTCCACAGGACTGCCATACTGACTGTTGGTTTGAAAGCGTGTTCTCTTCCTTTGTGTCTCAGTGGTAACACTGGCTGCATGGTCACTGTGTCCCTAAGGAGAAACTGCAGGGATGTGACCTGCTGGGGCAAGGATGCTGAAACAGCCTGCGGTCGCCACACTGAGACTATGTCAGGAGGACTGAAGACAGAGTCTGACTGTAAATGGCAGCACACAGAGACCAGGACTGGGATAAACATGTGGCTGGTCCTGCGATCACCAACACACCAGGACTACCTGTATTTGCTGGGGGGGGGAACACCCAAAAGGGAAAAGCAGAGAGTGGTGACCTTCAGCTATGCTGAAACTCCTTCATCAAGTAACCCAAACAGAATTTCATATGATGGCATGATAGCACCACCTCAAAGAGGGACAGAAAGTACAAGAAAGTCATTTTTCCTGCATGAATTCTTACATTTCAGTCATAGCAAGCTCCGCCAGCAGATAGAAGAATGATTCAAAAGGTGTTAAGAGACAAGTCTGAATCCCTGCCCTGCCCCAGACTGCCTGGGTAACCTTGGGCAAATTACTTCATCCGTCCGAGGTGCAATCCCTCATCTGTAAGGTCAGGACGACAGAGCTTGCTCCATGGCATATCCTCAGAACATCCCAGAAGGACAGTGAGTCACTGAAGCAGCGGAGGCCACTTTTGATAGATGGTATCTCCACAGCATCAAAACAGCCACAATGACTACTGGTATCATCACACTCCTAAGATAAACGAGGGCCTAATCAGAGGATAAGAGAAATGACCACTTCGATAGCAAGCCAACTCTTCTAGGAGGAAAAGCAAATCAAGATTTTTTCACTTCCTCACCTCAGCCATCCATCAATAAATAATTCTTCTAACTGGGAAGCAGCAGAAGCAACTGCCTTTGACTTGATGCCATAAATTGGCTTTCAAATCAACCAAGTAACAATATTCCCTTCCAAAGTAGAAAATTTCTCAGTGTTTCTCTGCCTCATACTTGTAACGGCTTAGTCATCAAAACAGACAGGCCTCAGGTAAAGCCATGTACTTCATTAACATTACAGAACCAGCTGGATGACTGACAGAAAGAGCTGCTCATTGGCAGTGCCATTTTGGGGCCTGTCACCAGCAGAGACACTGTCCCTCTGTGGAACCACCATCACCCCCCAAATGCCAGTGAGATCCAAGGAGCGTATTTCTCATAAAGACACACATCTGGAACCAGTCCAGACCAGCTGGAGCATCTGCTTGGTATTTGCATCACTTCACAGGATCTTTCCATCGGCGACTTCGCGGCAAAGATGCGAGCAATCAAAAAACCTCAAGCTCCTGTCTGTGGTTCTACCTGTCTTACCTCGGCTCTGTGATTATCATTGAAATAATCACAACAAAAATTGGAAAAGAGACCTAGACTCTGCTCTCAGTGAAGTCATCTGCAGGCTCAGAATAAACCACAGGCTTAAGAGCTTTGCTGTACTGAGCCCTAAACAATGGAGCTGGAAAGGGAACAGAGTCC
Organism: Phoenicopterus ruber ruber; assembly: GCA_009819775.1. NCBI lineage: Eukaryota > Metazoa > Chordata > Aves > Phoenicopteriformes > Phoenicopteridae > Phoenicopterus > Phoenicopterus ruber. Next base: position 5,894,299 of record CM020219.1, read on the forward strand.
ACAGCTCCCGTAGCACCGTGAAAAGCTAAGCGAGACTTTGCATGAACGACGCAGACAAGATAGAGAATCCAAACATAACCGCCTTGACACATTCTTAATCAAATCCTAAAAACCACTGCAGAGCATGACAACGCTGTAGCAATACAGGCAAGGGAACAAGAACAAGAGTGCTGCGAGCGCGACACACCAACCCTGCCAACCTGCTTCCACCTAAGCAACCAGTGGCATAAAAGCACCCCAAGAGAGACCCTCTCTCTGCTCATTAAGCAGCAAGAACACAAGTGAAAGAAGCCAGACATTTTCTAGTCTCAGGTCACAATCCCATTGATATATTTATCAACAGGGGGGGGGAACAAGTTGCTCATTTTAGTCTTTTTGACCATATCCTGGATGACAATGTCACAAGTAAAAAAAATGAGGACAGCTACACTTTAGCTCTCAAAGAAAGGCAGAACTGAAGCATCTCCTTTCCTACCTTTATCCTTCAAGAGCTTCCAAGATACTTTCACCCCACTTCCCGTCCAGCACTGACCAGCAGCTTTGCTCCTCCGACGCAAAGCACATCCTCCTAGAGACTCCTGAGGCACTTCGGATTTGGGGATTCCTCACCCAGGGCTCACACTGCTGAGGTGAAGCAAATCAGGCACATGTGGCCAGCCACGGTAAAGGTGACTTTAAGATGCAAAGCAGAGGAGGATTTACACAGATGAAACTACAAGAGGGCCTTCAGGCAGACAGGCTGTAGCTATTGAGCAAGGAATATCATGTGGGACAAGGACTTCAAAGGTGACTTTTGCATCCGTTAAGATGAAAATGAAATCGCATGGGGCAGTCATGGGACAGGAAGGCAAATTCTGCTGAAGCATCAGCACCTGTGAGGGACATCTCTTTACCCAGTCCTCTGGTGGAATGACTTTGCTCTGGGACCAGAGGCCAGGAGGCCTTTTAGGGCTACAGCATTTCCAAACGTGAACGCTTGTGGCAGGGTTTTCAGAGCAGCACTGGGCCAGAATTTCAGTAGGGGCTCAAAGCCAGCCTAGCAGGGATGTGCCAGGCTCGAACATCAAAAGAACAGTGAAGACAGCTGGCTCCTGTCTCTGAGGACACCTTTCCGAGCCATGCCCTAGCATCACCGGGGCCAAGGCTGCTGTGTACAAACTACCCCAGCATGTATAAAGAAGGCATCTCAGTGAATGAGTGTGTGACTCAGTTTGACCAGACAGATGAGAATAAGGAAAAAGGGAAATAGATTCTAAAGAGGAACACCCCTGCCCTCCCCCCCTACCTAAGAAAACCAACCCCAACCCCCCCGAAACTTTTTCCCAGCTAGCAAAACAGTGTGTCCAAAATACTGTAACAATATTTCCTCAGTGAGGCACTTGCAACAATAAATTCAACACATACAATCCCCTGAGCAAAGAAGCTACAAGAGATCATTAATGGCAAGCAAACACGTTAGATGCAATTCAATCTAGACTGCGTTGTGTTTAAGTAAAGAAGGCCATCTTTATTTCCAACTATGGGCTTTCTTATTATTATTATTTTTGCTTTTTATTAGCAGCGTGGGACAAAAGTGTAACAAACCCCTATTTCAATACGAGCCTTGCACATCGCAGGGGATGGCAGCACCAAGGCAAGAGGCCAAGTGACTGCCATGGGGCCAAGAGCTAACGGAGATGACTTCAGCCTTTCCCCATCAGATCTACAAGGGGGAGCTAACAAACTGAGGATGGAGTGGGGTCTGGCAGCCAGGGATTCAGCTGCCCTCAGGCCCTGCTGCTGGGTAGCCTGAGCAGGGGAGGCAAAGCCTGTCACGTCCTTATGCTGCCCTGCTCCTTCCCACCCGGGACAGAGGCCGAGGAGCTCCCCTCCTTTCCACAGGAAGAGTTGAAGCTGTATCCTGAATCTCTCTAAGAGCAGAGAATTAGCTAAGTAAAATAATATACCATCAAACCCTACGTGTAGGGAAAGCCTAGCCAGGAAAACACCTTCTTCTAGCCCCATCACTTAAAAACCCGCAACAGCAGGGAGCGGTTATGAAGCATTTAAAAGAACGCACACTCTGGCAGGCTGAGATCAGAACTGGAAACCTTGTCTCCACAGGTAATTTTTTACTAAGTTACGAGCAGGCAGAACCGTGACTTTGAATGAAAGAGCCAACTCAGCTTCCACTGGAGCTCCAGTACTGCCGCGCCAGCATAAATTTTAATAAAATAGCAATATAAATGTAGTCTTTTTACCCCTTGAAATGTTGCTGTATATAGAACGAGACTCACAGGCCTTTAAATAACAGTCTATTCAAGCATTACAATGAGCTATTTTGCCCGCGTAAGTAGGTACTCTATTCCAGCAACCTGACAGCGATGCAGAGAGCTGCCTTGCCCTATTCTGAGCAATAAAGCCACTCCACGTACTGACAAACTGATTTGTCAGGTCTACTACTACTACAATTTTTTTTTGGCCTGTTAATCTATGACCTCATCACCAAATAACTCATGAAGTCAAAGATCATAAAATTTTTATTTCTTTTTTAAAGGAACAGCCTCGTTCTTGTCTGTCACAGCACTGATTTAAACTGAGATCAATGTGAGAGATCAAAGATAGTGTAAATATATGGTGTTCCTTGTAGACGCTGATGCACCACAATGCAAACCAGCCCCTAACCAGCAGAGGAGGCTGAGAGAAATCTTACTCCTTTGAGGTGGCAATTATCATGGCTTTTCTTGCATGCTACTTTGATGAATCCAATCGCGGCCGCTTTCAGACTCACAAGGCTGGGCTGGAAGGATTGACTGACCGGAACAATTGTCACATTCCTTCATATAGAATGTGTGCGCAGGCTGAATTCAGGTACAAACCAGAGTCAAAGAGGCTCTACAAAGATCCTCCATTGGCTGCTACAGCTGTAAGCAAGGTCTATACTACACAGATGCATCTTTATAAACCTATTTAATTTTTATTACCTTTAAATTATGGAGCAGCCACACTGATTTCACAGTTAAGGTAAGAACTAACATTAATATTTGTAAGACATATTTATTTCTAACTTGCCCCAAAAGGCTGCTGTCTTCATGAATTTTCACTGTGTGCCTTTCTAACACAAGTAGAACTCGGCTTGCAGTCTACCATAAATCAGGCACAGCAAAATGGAGGCGAGATTCTCCTTTGCACAAATACACTACCCTCCGAGTGCTGTACCTCAAAGAGGTCAGCCTAGAAAACCCACAACTGCCTTATTTACAACTCCTATGTGAGGGCCAGTGTTTGAGAATTTAAAGTCTTGAGCGTTAAAGAAAGAAAACAGCACAGTTTCCAAACAAAAGCATCGGCTTTTTTGTTTCCTGCTGACATATTTCATTTGTGGGATTTACATGTTAGATGACTGCAGTAAAATGGTGCTGAGTGACACAAGACAAGTCGGCATCATCCCCATTGGGAATGTGCTGAAAATACAGCGTAAAGGAAAGGAGAAGAGCGCATCACTGAGCAGAACATGGATAACCTCTCCCCCTCAGATCAGGCACACCAGTGATCTCCACCCAGAATGGTGAAGTGAGATACATTACATAAAGGTGAGGGGTTTTTATATCCTGTCTCATTTTTCTCAGCATCCCTTGGGCTCCTTACAGTACCAGCATCGACTGCAACAGAAACAAGAAAAAAGCTTCTCCCGACTTTACCCCAAAACATGGCAGGGAGGGGAGGTGACACAAAGGCAAACACAACACTGTAGGGAAAAAATTATTAGAAAGGAAACTCCTCAGCCAGGAAACCAGGATTATTCAAGGAACGCTGCATCTGGAGTCCATCAGCAGGAAAAGGGACAGGACCTTCTAGCTACAAAGGTCACCTGGATCAACCACTGCCCACGGCAGACAGTGAACGCACCCAACTTAACACCCCTATGGCAGAAAACAGGCCTGGCACCTCCACTTTCTGTGAAGCAGCAGATTGGTTTCAGGACAGAGACGGCTTTTGTGCCGACATCACAAATCCACTTCAGAGACCTGAAGCGGAACAGCTTGTTCTCCCATCCACGTTTTTCACAACCATGCAGCCTCAGGAGCTGTCAAGCCACCTTGTGATGGATGGCCTTGTGCCCAACACGGGCGTTCTGGAGGACTGCAGGAGCCCTGCTGTTTTCACCTGGACAAGAGATGATACAGAAGGGGGGGCTGTGGCCCTGCCTCCTGCCCACTTCCACCTTGTGCTGCATGCCATAAAGGCAGGAGCACTCCAACATCCCTCTCTAACTTCTTCATGCCTCTGAAACAAGGAGTCCTTCAAGCAGGTGAATCAGCATCACGGATTTTAGGGAAGACTACCAATGTGCAGTAGTAGCATAGTAGTCACTGATTTCAATGTATTCTGCTCCAACACATGTAAAACCAGCACAACACGCATAGAAATGTGGTTGGGTCTCACTTTATCCTCTCTTGGTCCAAGAGACGACCAAACAACCAAACAGAGGTTTTTCTAGACTGGTCTGGGAAACCACCACTCAGAGATCCACCCCTGCACCTCCAAGCACTGACCTATCCTTCCTCAAGTACAAGCTAAACATGTCTTGTTGCAGTCTCGACCCAAATACTTCTTGTCCTTGCCTTCAAGGAACATGGAAAACAGCTCATTCCCTTCCTTTTAATGTTTTGAAGACTGACACTGTACATGACCTCAGTCTTCTCTGTCCTGTACTAAACAAGCCCATGCTTTCAGTCTTTGGGGACATACCAAATACTTGGCTCACCCACAGAGGTCATTGCCCAGCTGCTTTCAGAAAGGCACTGGGGAGACCTTGACAGGACACAGAAATTGTGATACTGGATCTAGATGACTGGCCTGAACGGTTTAAGTTTTACTCTCCCACAGCTGGGATGTGATTCTCATTTGCTGAACAAGCAAAAGATCACAGAATTTGCTGAGGACAAGCCTTGCCAAAGGCTGCCAAGCTGGGAGGTACACTATCTCCTCCAGATCACTATACTTTCCCACCACAAAACACTTGATGGAAAGATTTCTTCCAATTTCAGGCCCGATGTGAGCACCAAGTTTATTCCCATTAACTTACAGAACGTCTCGGAACAGCATACACCTTCATGATGAGGCTTCTCCATTTCCCTACAAGAACCCTACAGGCTGGCCAGGTGATGACTGCATGGTGCAGAGAGCACGTGGTTCAGCAGGCAAGGACTCACAGCCACGTTGCACCTCTGGGCACAAGCCATCTGCATGCACAGGGCCCGTGATTATCAGTTTGTCACCCTTCCCTACCCACAACCCAGGTCTCTCCTCTCCTCCATAGCCAAGGCTGATGTCAGAGCCTACAGGGCAGCCTGGAAACACATGAACTGCCCAGAAAACACATTAAGATTTTCACATTACGTTTTTTTCAACAGAGAGAGAAAGCTGAGAACCTACAACATTTATTATGACAAAACAGGGAGAGGGACCCTGCTCTTTTGGAGCAGGGAGCCCATCCTGCACTCTAGCAGCCCAGAGAAGGGCCTTATCTCTTCCTTGACAGGCTGTTCAACCACTGGAGTAGAAAAGCAGGCTCCCCCTGCTCCAACAGGAGAGAGACAACCTCACCCTACAACAGCCATCACCCCAAAGCTGGGGGCACTCAGCAGGACTTGGAAGATCAATATTTAAATTACAATGACAGAGTAACCGAGGTTGGAGGGGACCTCCATGTGCTTGTCCAACCTTCTGCTTAGGCCAGGACCTCACGTCACAGTTAGGTCAGGTTGCCCAGGGCCTCATCCAGTCAAGTTTTGAATGTCTCCAAAGATGGAGATTCCCCAACTGACCCCTACTTCAGTGCTTACCGGCTCTTGTGGTGGATTTTTTCCCCCCCAATATCCAAACGAATTTTCCTTGTTGCAACACACATCTATTGCCTCGTCCTTCTGCTGTGAAGCTCTGAAGAGAGCCTGACTCCATCTTCTATATAACACATCTTTAACTGGAGACCACAACTACATGCTGTGTGCTGGCACCCTGACCACCTTGGTGGCCTTCACTGCATTTTCTCCAGTCTGGAGATCTTCAACCTCTCTCAAACCAGGGGACAGAGGATACAAAATAGCAGTCCAGATGTGGCCTCACCAGCACCGAGATGAGGGAATTAACAACTTCCCTCAGCTTGCTGGTTACACTCTACCTAATGCAGCCCAGCATGCTATTAGCTTTCAACACCACAAGAGCACACACTGACTCACGTTCAACGTGTTGCTCCCCAGGAACCCCAAGTCCTGCCCTGAAAAGTTACTACCCACCCAGCCTGCACCGATGCAGCAGGTTGCTCCATCCCAGAGACAGGATTTTGTATCTGTCCTTGTTGAAAATTCCTGCAAATGACAAGTTTTGAGCCCCACGTTCCAGCAGCACAGCACTAGCGCTGGGGTATCAATTATTCCCTTTGATCAGAATTTCTTCTTTGACCTGAAAGGTATTCTTCATTTGTCAGTTCAGATGAAGCATTCCCACAAGACTGCCATCCCTCCAACAAATTGCCATCTTCTGGCATCTATCAGCTGGAAAATTCCCAGCTGGGTGTTATGTGATAAAGCCACTGCTCACATCCAAGATCCATCCTGCCTCAGTTGGCTGCTCTTCACACTGCGCTGCTTGCTGCCCAGAATATATTGATAAAAATGCATGTCCGATACGGGCTGGAAAAAGAGGCAAAGTAGTAGCATTCAGTCAACAATATGGACACCTTCCAGTGGCAAACCAATGCCTCTAAATAGTGATGGATGATAACCAAGCAGAGCCAGCTTCTGATTCCTCTTGCACTGACTAAGGAAATAGTATCAATAACAAAAAAAAAGTAATAATGTGAACTTGGCTTAGGCTGTGTGGTCTTTCTTATGTGAACACTCGGGGGGGAAAAAAAAAAAGACATCAAGATAAGTTGAGTGTGCACATCAGTAAGTTACGGTTAAAGTAGAGAACAGTCAAGTTTTAACATTTTTGCCACATAAAAGCAGGATGTGATCACTTCAAACAGCTAATCTAAAACACATTCCTCAGTTTCAGGGCAACATTCGGTATACGCTCATGTTCATTACAGGATCAGATACAAAGCAAGCATAGGAACTTCTGAGCTAAGATTGCAAACCCAAACCTGGGATGGATATGCAGTTCTGTGCACTAGCATAACTTTAACTCTGCCCCGCCAATCATACCGAGCAAAGGCCATATGAGCAGAATGACGATACTTCAGCAATGTGACAGCAGAGTAAAACACATCAGGAAGTGGGGTTTAGACTGCTTTAGTTCTCCGACTCCTCTCCCCCAATTTCTGCCTGCCCTAGCATCACACAATGGGAATATAGTTATTCTGCGCAGTAGAAATAGGAGCTGTAATCCTTTGGCTGATGAACTAAGTTTTCCAAACGTAGCAATATACCCAAAACCCAGAACTGAAGTATTTTATGCACAAGATCAGCTGAAGGAATCTGAAGTGGTTAGGTGGTTTAGGAACAAGAAGCCTAGCAAGAGAACAACTGTTTCTAAATTCCCTTGGGCTGACTCTAAGTATTTAGATAACTAAGAAGCATGGTCAGATGCCAAACCCCTCCCACAGGCAGAATCTTGGTATTTGGGCAAAACTACCACATGATGCTCCGGATTGCCACAGGTGGAGGATGCAGTGGCTCTGCTGGCAGGGAACCTTTGGAGAGGAGCATTAAGCTCCATTTCACTCCGAGGAGTCAGACACTGCACTGTCCTACTCAAGCAGGGTAAACGTGACCCAGCAAGCGCAAAGCTGGTGCGCAAGCTTGATAGCTTATCCTCCGCCTGATGAAGCGTTCATCAGATTGCACTTGCTTTTTCAGTAGCCTTTAGCACTTGTGCTGTTTCACTGGACTCGCTTCAGAGTATGAAAGCCTCCACTAAAAAGACTGAACAAACCAAACAAGAGAGGCAAGATTATTTGCACAGTGGATTTAGTTTACCAAGCCCATCTCCTCTGCAGAGTTGGCAAGTAGCCTGCGCACCGCAGACAAACAAAGGAGTGATGGAGAGCTGTCCTGAGCAATGCCGAGTACCAAACAGCAGCAACAAAAAGCAACAGGGGGCTAAAAACCACATGGAGATCCAGAGGTTTACGCACTTCCACATGCAGACATGGCTGGACTCCCTCAGTCTCAAACTTCTCTCCATTTCAATTATGCATGTTGCTGTCTGGCCCCTGTGCTCCTTTCTCCTCACTGCAGAGGTAGGTAAGGGCTAAAAAGTTGGTGTTACCCTCAAGTCAAGATGCTCTGGTTTGCTCTAGGAAAACCCCAAAGGTAGACCTGGATAGGAGTCACCACTGCAGGAAAGTGTATCAGAGGCTGGCACGGAAGAGTGTCAGGTCTGCAGGACACAAGGTACAAATGACTCAGCTACACTCATGAGCGTGGGAAAAGCCCTAAAGTCACCTGAGACATATCTGAGTGCACCAGAGTCCTTCAGCCCATTAAAACCGGCACATCCCACACGCCACAGGCAGCAGCGCTGTGCCCTTCATCATGCAATAAAAAGGATCCCAAGCAAAATGGGACGTGCATTTGTTTTACTCTCAATCAAAAGCAGGAAACTACAAGTCAATTACAGTGGCAGGACCAGAGCAAAGCCTGCTGAATGGATCACTGGAAAACACTGTTACCTACTGCAAAATTATCCACGCTTCAGCAAAACATTTAGTGGAATTATCTAAGGATCAAAATTACTAAATGTTCCATGAAGACCTTGGATTATTGTGCTGTTGTGTTGTGTCAACAAGATGGAGATATAAAGTATCAGAAAAAATACCCTTCTTACAAGTAAAATGAGGATTGTGCTCTCATCTGCCCCATTACTACACCTCCAAGTAATCAAACATGGATATAATTTTGCTGTTCGTTAAAATGAAACAGTTCAGTCAAAAATAATGGCTTCTGCTCCAACCCAATGTGACTAATCCAGCGATGCACACACCAGGCAATCTACTTCATTACTGTTTTAATAAAAAATGATTTCACGGACTCTTTTTTTTTTTCCTCCCCTGAGATGCCAGCATATTGGTGATTACTTAGGATTATAGCAGCGCTCATTCCATTAAGCAATCCATTTTGCAAGGCATCTACAATTTAGACACGCAATTCTGCAAAAGGCTTGATGCTGCTGTGTATTTGCTTGGAAATAGGAGGCCCGAAGAACAGGAATCACAGACTGGGAAGCTTCCATCGACTTGAACGCCTACACGGTCCGAGGATTGAGATCTTGGGAGGAATGCTCTGCTGGCATTAACAGGTAAATTCTGCCAAACTCCATGGGACTGAGAAAGGGGAATTTGCTTTTACCTGCGCAATTGCCATCCATCGGAAGCACATTCCTATCATCCAGGTGTGAAGTCCAGCTGTTGTGACACACACCATGGCAATAAGCAGCTTCGATTTGCATTATCAACAGAAGGGTGAACATGGAAGCGAAAAGACACTACTTTCCTCTTTGCCTTCACTTCAGAGGCCAAAACTTTCCTACCACCCTGAAATCAGTGCAGATCCTCACGACAAGCACCATCTGCTGAGTGGACACCTGGCCACATCAGAGGAAGCATCTTGGTTATCACTAGTCAGCCAGAACAGTGCAACAGGTCTGAGAAAAGCAGTCTCCGAAATAAATTCCAGGCCACAAAGGAGTATTTATAACCGCTGTTCGCTGCTGCTAGTCTCTTTTTTCCGTTTCTCGAATGCCCAATACCAACTCAAACTCATTGAGAGTGGTGGTGTTCTTGGATCAACGTACATTACTGCACATCTGAGTCAACTTCCTCAGAATATAACCATAAAGTTCCCAAAGGGTCAAGCACAGCAGTGCTTTTATACTGAATTTTATTTCATTTCATTGCAAGGCAAGAACAACTCCTCCAAATTCAGTTATTTTCCAGAAAATGTGCCCAGTTTTTACCAGCTTAGCTGGGCAAATCACAACGGTTAGTATTTGTTCTACAGTCTACAGATTATCTGCATCCAAGAGTTAAAGAATCTTCCTAAATAAAGAAAAAAAAAAAATCATCTTTGATAAACATTTTGTTAGCGTTCCAGCAAAAGCATAAGAACCTCACTGAGGAAGGCTGATTGATTATGCAAGGCATTGATTCCTGCCTCATATATCTTTTACTCTGTCATAAAGATGTTTGAGAGCCAGAAATCCAGCAGCTGCAGTAATACAACGCAAGAGAAGTTACTATAACTAGCAGACAATCTGATTCCAAATTTGAATTTTCTTTCTTGCACCCTTACAAAAGCATAATTAAATACTAGGAGGTGAAAGAAAAAAAAAATCTACTTAATACACTCCAAATCATTTCACAGTATAAAGCAAAATTCAAGGAAGTTAGTTGGGAGGAGATCAAAACAGAACCTTTGCCTGCGTCAACCAAAATTGACAGCAATACTGTTCAGGAGAAAAGCACCACAGAAAACCAAAGCTATAGTCTTCATTTACTGCTGAATCTTTCAGTTCCATTTCCTTCCTTTGCTTTCCTTGGAAAGCGCCCGTTTTATTTATGATTAGAGGAACTTATCCCTGAAGAGCATGTCTCACCAAGCTGATCTTTTAGGGGACAAAGTAAACTTAATATGAACTTTGTCTGCTGGAAACTGCCAGAATGTTAAATGAGCCCATACATTTGTATCAGGTTCTCTTATCCAGTTGCTGTGTCTTGGTTATAAAGGAAGAAGCAGGCTCTGCTGCTAGAATTAGGCATGGCTTACTTTCACTCGGTATCTCCTTTCACCATCAAAGACTTCTTACAGACAAAATAGTAACAGAATACAGAAAGACAGGAAAAGCTTCTTTTACTGATAAACTAAGCCAAAGCTCTGCAAAAGAGCTGAGCAAAAATAGTTAAAGCCCCATGTACTTGCCTTTGTCCAATTTCATCCTACACAGCATTTCAAGAGACAGATCATTGTCAAAGGTACACAACAAATTTATAAAATAATAAACAAACAAAAAATAACCCACACAATACCACACACACCTCTAATCCTAAAAACACAACCTCTTGCTGTGGAAGTTTCCAAGCATTCATAGTTCTTTATTCAGCTGACCTAAACCCCTTTCTAGAAGTTATCCTAGACATCCTGGAACAACTGCTGGTCAACTTAGGAACACCAGCCTTGAAGGATGCACCCAGAGAAGGCACGCTCCTGGTCCACCACTGGCGATCACACAACAGCCTTCTCCTCACCTCAGCCTGCACATCACCAATACGGGCAGCAGACCCAGTCTCTAGAGCAAGCTCAGACTTGTATTCAGCTCAAAGTACAGACTTAATGAGTGGTTAGATGGAGAGTGAATAAGCTTCACTGGAGAATGGACATTTGATTTAATTAGCACAGTTTGCACCTATGGTAGTGGAACTCTTCATCACCAAGGGCCATACCTAAACAAACGTTACAAGGTTTTAACTTCCTTTGCTCCAAAGAGATGAATATGGAAGGAGGGATGACGCTATTTTGCTCAGTACATCAGTTCATTTGTTTCCTGCTTCCAGCAGATGAAAGCAATCCTACCCTTGGCTGATGACTAAGTAGTTCAAGGGGGAAAAAAAAGCCAAGGATTAGTCCTATGAAGCTGGCCTTTCTGGAGCTAATCAAATCTTATTTGCTCTAATTTGATCCTTATTAGACTTTGCAAGGAAGATTTTCCTCAGGCCATCTAAAAAAATTCCTTTTTCCTTGTCATGTTATTTGTAGGAAGAGAATACATTTACATATAAAGAGTAAACTATCTCCAGATTTTCCCGCAACCTTGAGATGCTGTTTGCACAGAAAATCCTCTAAAAGAAAACAGAGCAGGACTGAGAACACCTGCTCATGCCCAAAGTGCAAATTTTTGTTTAGTTCTTCCTTCGAGTGTTTGTTCATCCCATTAGAGAACTCTTACCACTTGCAAATTATATTAAGTCCCTGCCAGGACAATCATGCTGAGTCAAATGCTTCGCTATACAAGGTAATTCTCTAAGTAACCCTCTAGCTCCTTGCAGCAGACTTTACCTCCAACTTTCTCATCTTTACCACATGTGCTGGTTTTGGCTGGGGTAGAGCTAATTTTCTTCACAGTAGCCGGCATGGGGCTGTGTTTTGGGTTTGTGCTGGAAACAGCGCTGATAACACAGGGATGGTTTTGTTACTGCTGAGCAGGGCTGACACAGAGTCAAGGCCTTTGCTGCTCCTCACCCCACCCACCAGCAAGGAGGCTGGGGGGGGCACAAGGAGTTGGGAGGGGACAGCTGACCCCAACTGACCCAAGGCATATTCCATACCATATGATGTCATGCTCAGCATATAAAGCTGGGGGAAGAAGGAAGGGGGGGATGTTCGGAATGATGGCATTTGTCTTCCTGCGTGGTGGAGCCCTGCTCTCCTGGAGATGGCTGAGCACCTGCCTGCCCATGGGGAGGAGTGAATGAATTCCTTGGTTTGCTTTGCTTGTGCACACGGCTTTTGCTTTCCCTATTAAACTTTCTCTTGACCCACAAGTTTTCTCACTATTACTCTTCTGATTCTCTCCCCCATCCCACCAGGGGGGAGCGAGCGAGCAGCTGTGTGGTGCTTAGTTGCCATCTGGGTTAAACCATGATACACATCAGCCTTAAGTTCTCCTGGCTCTATCAGAACTAAGTTAACACTTAGGTGTCACAAAACAGCCCAGAATGACAAAATACAAATGCCCAACAGAAGCTACAAGAAGTTTCTTATGGCTGCTTCTGAAGAGCAAAGACAGCCCAGGTTTTGCGTACTGCTTCAGTCACAGCAGAGAGCGGACACAACAGCAAGCAGGCAACTCTTCCCCCCCAAGGACTACAGATGTTACAAGACTCCACTAGTATGGAGCTCCAAGTTAATACGCTGGGGCATTTAGCACAGTTCTTGCATCATGCAGGCTTTCCCACATGACACAACTCTGACAGGTTAGATTAAGGAGCCGAAAGATGACAGCTCATCGTATCTCAAACTTCTCATCTCAGGATAGCGCACAAATACTTGTGGAATAAGGAATAACGTAAGTAAAGAAAATACTCCAAGTGTGAAGAAAGAAGTCATCAGCTCTCCAAACATGAAGAACCAACAGAGGAAAAAGTGCTTCATTCTGAATCCTGCTATTCTGGATGCAAGTATGTGCTCACACAAAGTCAGGTACAAAAGCTAAGCCTACAGAATATATTCTTGATACAGTTGCATCTCTTCTGCCTTGCTGCCCAGTTCCCTGTACTGAAAGAAGCAGGTGAAAATTAGAAAAAACCCCACAACACAGACTATCTCTCAACAACAGCAGTGATATCGCTGGAAATCCACAGTGCTAGGCACTAATTAAACACTGCTCATGAATCAGTTATTTATAGAATCGTTTAGGTTGGAAAAGACCTTTAAGATCATCGAGTCCAACCATCAACCCAGCACTGCCAAGCCCACCACTAAACCATGTCCCCAAGCGCCACATCTACACATCTTTTAAATCCCTCCAGGGATGGGGACTCCACCACTGCCCTGGGCAGCCTGTTCCAGGGCCCGACAGCCCTTTCGGGGAAGAAATGTTTCCTAATATCCAATTTAAACCTCCCCAGCACAACCTGAGGCCGTTTCCTCTTGTCCTATCACTTGTCACTTGGGAGAAGAAACCAACCCCACCTGGCTCCAACCTCCTTTCAGGGAGCTGTAGAGAGCGGTAAGGTCTCCCCTCAGCATCCTATTCTCCAGGATAAATAACCCCAGTTCCCTCAACCACTCCTAAGACTCATTCTCTAAAAAGCAGCTGTTCTGCAACACAGACATAGAAACGCTGGAGACATTCAAAGGTCCCTTCCACCAACCTCTTGCTCAAAGTGGTACCAAGGCCAATATTATGATCAGATCAGCCATGGCTTTACCAAGCTGAATCTTGAAAGCCAAGGGTGGAGATTTTGCCGTTCCCCAGGACAGCCTGCTCCAGTATAGCACTACCCTCTAGTGAAAATTCCCTAAACGAACCTCCCAAGCTGCAACTTGAAGGACATTGTCCCTTATCATATCATTTGTATTATGCTGAAGAGTTTGCCTCTATCACCTTTACAACACCTTTTCAAATAGGCTGCTAGGGTTCACTGTCATGTTTATCTCCAGCTGGGGCAGCAAGACACAAGGAACCATTTTAGATGTTCACAAAAGATGAGATTGTAGCTACTGTAAAGGTTAATACCAATGCAACACCGGTCAAACAGAACAAGATCATGGAGCACTGAGTTTCTTCAGTTTCCTTAGCTTTGAATGAGTGCTGAGTGACAGAGGGCAGATTTTAAAGTTCTCAGTAGCATTTTGTATCATGATCAGAAAGGCAAGCACAGAGCCACGGCAGCAAGACTTCAACAGTCAAAATTTAAGCATCCCACTACTATTCACTTGTATGCACAGGCAGCGAATGGTAGAGCCAAGTGACCTCAAAACAGGCCAAAGCAAGAGTGTGGATGGCCACACAGGGACTCTAAAACACACTCTCTAAAATGAAAAGCCACAGTTCAGGGCAGACTCGGTGCAATTCTTGTAGCTGTCTTTCAGCCATCATATCTGGGGCAGAGGAACACCATTTAGCTAATGAAGACTGGTAGATGACAAATTAATTCACCATGAGCCAGCAACATGCCCTTGCGGCCAGGAAGGCCAACAGCAGCCTGGAGTGCATGAGGAAGAGTGTGGCCAGCAGGTCAAGGGAGGTTCTCCTCCCTCTCTACTCTGCCCTAGTGAGGCCCCATCTGGAGTCCTGCATCCAGTTCTGGGCTCCCCAGTTCTGGGCTCCCCAGTTCAAGAGAGACGAGGAGCTACTGGAGAGAGTCCAGCGGAGGGTACAGAGATGCTGAGGGGCCTGGAGCATCTCCCCTGTGGGGAAAGGCTGAGGGAGCTGGGGCTGTTTAGCCTGGGGAAGAGAAGACTGAGAGGGGACCTCATCAACACTTATCAATATCTCAAGGGCGGGTGTCAAGAGGACAGGGCCAGACTCTTCTCAGTGGTGCCCAGCGCCAGGACAAGGGGCAATGGGCACAAACTGGAACACGGGAAGTTCCGCCTGAACACGAGGAAAAACTTCTTCCCTGTGAGGTGCCAGAGCCCTGGCACAGGCTGCCCAGGGAGGGTGTGGAGTCTCCTTCTCTGGAGAGATTCCAACCCGCCTGGACGCGGCCCTGTGCAGCCTGCGCTGGGTGACCCTGCTCTGGCAGGGGGTTGGACTAGATGATCTCCAGAGGTCCCTTCCAACCCCCACCGTTCTGTGATTCTGTGAAGATTCAAAGCTCGGCAGCATGGATTAAGCAAAAAAGATGTTAGAGCTGGTCCTACTCCTACCCCTGCTGATGACAGGTTTGTGACTGTGCCCCATGCTCCTTCCTAGTCTCACCCTCTAGTGCCTCAATAGAGGGGATGCTCTTCTGTGTACAGACATTGTCTCTCGCTGTGTCTGCATAGCAGGACGAGGCCCTGATTCCAACTGGAGTCTTCAGGCACTTCTATAAAACAAATAACAATTCATTTCTGCAACAACAAAACATCCCGAAGACTCCATGAAAAGCACCAGGTATTTTTCCTTCAATAAGCTATTGGTATCCCACAAACTGCAAACTTCTTTTTTTCTCTCAAAATGAACATTTCTTGGGCTTTGAAGCATGAAATAAGTAAGCCCCATAGAGAATGGTATTTTTAGCTTCCAGGATCACATGATGTGCCAATGGCTTCTGTCAGGATCATCAGTCTTGCAAATTTAAATTGATTGAATTAATAAGAGTGCTTGGCAAACATACCAAGTTGAAACGTACAAAAGGCCAAAACTTCTAATCAAATAGCATGAAGTAAATACAATCCTCTTTATAAAACTCCAAAACAATTTGTATTAGCAGTGCTGGAAAAAAGCTTATTGTGTTGCAAAACTATAAAGCATTTTTAGTTTTATTTTTTAATTTTAATTTGTCATAACCAGTTAACTTTTTGTCATCACTCTGTCCTTTCTTTCCAAATGTTTATACAAATCAGTCTCATCCGCATTAAGAACTAATTAATTCAGTATCGCACAATAATTTCTACTACAAACAAACAGCTGGATACTTGGAGTTATCCTTGCATTATTCTTATCCTGGATAGATGTGTAATGCAATATGCAAAACAGGCAAAAAATATATGATGAAATACTCCTACAAGCCGGGATTTATACTGATCAAAGACAGAACAGCCAGAGAAAAGCTTCAGACATCCTCCTCAGTTGTTGGGGGTTTTTTTTTCACTGTGATCAGACATTAGAATAAAAACCCAATGGACAGAGATTTTCCATTCCCATGGCCAGCAGTCCATCACCGCTGTATCTGGGCAGGCCCGCACCTGCTGAGCATCCACCAACATACACACACATCCCTCCTACAAACACTGGAGTGGATTAAGGGCAGGAAAAGCTAAAACAACTGAGGATGACAGAACAACTTGTATTGGTCAAGGTCAACAAAATTACAAAAGAAAATCAGCCAACCTATGTGGTTTTATAGGATTTTATGTTTTCCTGTTTTAATGATTTCAGGCCCTGGATATGATGCATTGACTGCAACACATAAGATGTGTTTGGGAAAAAACAAACATGGGCCAGTTTTTCCTCAATTGCAGCAGAATAAATCTCCAACAATTCCAGTAAAATCTGTGGGTTTCCATGGGGTAAAACAGGTGGAAAGATCTCCCCTGATTGCCACTTATTCTTGAATTACACTGGTAAAGGTAATAGAATTTCTCATCAAGGCTCGTCCCTTTTTAATTTTAGAATATGAAAAATCAAAACTTCATTCAGAGCTACAGCCTGTCAACTAGAGCACGTAACTATGGTCAAATCTAATTGCTAAAAGCAGGCGGCTTACGGGCAAGCTCCACTGACATGAGCTTGAGCTAGGACACACACCAAGGGTAAGGTGTTAGAACAAGCCTGCACACTACAAAACAGTTTCCATTTGCTCAGATGACTAAAAATAATTGTACTCCCTTTTTCATTGATTGGTATCTATAAATATTCACTTTGAGCCTGAAATGACTTTCCCCTAAGCAAGAACTGACCAACTTATGTCCAAACATGGGAGGCCGGGAGCCAGGCACAGTGTTCGAGTTCACAGCAAGCTTGAGGCATAAACCCTCATGTTCCCTTGCTAAGATCCAGAGACTGAGTCCATCCACAGCCAGAGACTACACTGACTCCCCAAGGATTTCTCACAGCTTAAAGAAAAATTAACTGACTGCTATACTACGGTTTTAACGCACATGCATTAAAATTCTACTACATATATGTCCTGGTTTACATATTAAATGTTAGACTATATAGTAATGTATATTTGTGTATAATGTAATGTAAAAATAAAGAAGGTCAGATTAGGCAATCTTAACTGTCCCTTCTGGCCTTAAAAACATCCATCAATCATAAGGCTTTAAGAACACGTACACAGAACCAGCTGATCCAGCTGCCAGGCAAACCCAGTCAAGGGAGTCTGATCAGATAAGCAGCTCTGTGGTTCAAACGTTGCTGAAATCTAAGGATGCCACTGGTGGTAGCAGACAACCAAAGCGCATGACTCAAAGTGAGCAGATTGTCTCCGAAGGAACTATTAGACAACCATGGTTGCCTGTGATACTGCTGGGTGCAACTCAGCAGCGTTGGAGGTCCTTCTCAGCCTGCATTTCCACCAGGAAATTTCCAGTCCTGGTAGGATTGCTTTTCTCTGATGGTACCATGGATACCTGCAGCAGGTAAGCACCAAAAGTGGTAGAGGTTGAGCAGAGTTTACACCAAAGGCATTTTAAACTTCTATTTTCATGTTTCATCTCAGTGGATCACAAAGCACATACATGGAGAGAAATGGCTCCAGAGTACAGCTTTCATCATGAAAATTCAAAATGATCGCAGAGGATCAGTGATATCTAGGAAGCTCCACTAGTTCATTTCAGGGGTTATCAAAACCTCTTCTCCCATATACTTTCCAGCCAGACACAGTTGGAAATTCAGATGCATTAGATCTGGGTGAGTTAGATCTGGAAGGACTAGTAGGGAAATCCCACAGAGGAGAAAATATAGAGCTTCTATTTACTCATTTATCATGTTTTCTTTAATGTATGGCAAATTAGTGAGAGGAGTAAAACCATTATAGCCACCCACAGAGCTGGAAGAGTGCAGAGTACTTTCCATTTCCCCTTACTAGCCATCCCAGCAGGTTCATCTGTGAGTCCACAAGAATTGCAAGAGCTATTCTAACTTCTGTGTTACATTTGAGTAACTCAGGACCCTCCCAGCAAACAAATACACAAACTTGATTTTATTATGCTCTTCTTAAACAAAGCAACAACAACAAAAAAGTCACACTGTACGGATAGGAGACTATACTTTTGTTCAAAGGCAATTTCAATTCCAAGTTACTGCAAAGCACTCTAAAACCGATCTCTGTTTCTGTAGTATTTGGGTATGCAAGGGCTGGGCAGCACTCCGATCCTGGTTACATCAGTGTAAACCTCAAATAAATTCCTGTGCTGTAAAGGAATTATTCGTAAGCAGTTACTTCAGACTGAACCCAAGCTCACAAATGGCCACGTTTCACATCTTGGTGGGGAAGGTGACAGCTTAACAAGGAAGTATTAAAAAAGCATTTTCAACTTGAGCAAACTCTGTCCATTCTGCATTTAAAAACGACCTCGTCTATCCACAGGAGCTTATGTGTCAGATGTTCAAAATCTGTGCTATAAATAGACTCCAGCAGTCTTCTGAAAAGCATCGAGACATAAGAATTGTCAAACACAGATAGAGCACCTAAATATTCAGTGATCTAATTTTGATCTTACTCACACAAAGTATACACTTGTGTAATGCAGTTTGTTTTTTTTTTAAACAGAGAGAGGATTCATCTAGACGCAAGATTACTACCCTATATTTATTTCTATTTTTATCCTTGTGATTAATTATTAATGTTACATGGCATGTTTAAGATAAGAACATATTGCTGCTCTAGAAAAACTAACAGAGTAGGCTTTCTTGCTTTTCCAGATAAAAGAAAAATAACAAAGATACAATCTCCTCTAATTTCACACAACAGTCCTGTCTTCCTGTGATCATTAAATTAACAGTGCTGCTATCACTTTGGAATGGTATACAATATTTAATATTATTAGTTAGCTGTTTGCTTTTCTACAAAAAACTCAAGCAAACATACTCCACAAAGCATCAGACAAAACCTGAATATATCCCAAGCGATCTGCTCTCCCAGTTCGATTCTTTCTAGTTTGCAAGTTAGGATCTGCAGAAATTATCACTGAAGAAGGCAAAAGAAACAACTACAGGCATGGTGCTGATAGATGAGTACCTGCAAGTAAGTACGAGCCAGGATCAAAATTAACTCACTTTATGCACCAGTGAGTACAGCCTATTTGCAAGCAGATTCAAACAAGACAAAATACTGCAACGGGAAAACAAGACCAAGGGCTGACTTCTGCAGCCCTGACTCAGGGCGACATTCCCATTCATTTCAGTAGTTTTGCCTGAGTCAGGACTCCAGCTCTAGAACCCTAATTACAGCTGAACAACCAACCCACCAACAACTCTGCCAGCAGATCAGTGCCTCTCTCTAAATCACATAACAGAGAGCAAGCTTTTTCTTTTCATTAGCTGCTTCTCCATTCCCCATGACACCGCGAATGCTCTGTGCCCACCAGCTCCAGCCACCGGGAAAGTCAAAGGGTTTGTCACCAACATGCAAAACTCAAGCTTCGGGGCTCAAGCTGACGCAAGAACTAGATGGTTCTGGAGATGACAGTCAGCAGGCAGCTGACGTAAGGCAGCTTCTCCACACAAAGCAAAATGAGACTGGGGCACTCATTGCCAGAGGTTGTCATAGAGGCCAAAAGCAAAAAAGTTTGAAGTTTTGGTTCTGAAAGTGACTGACGGCCTGACGTTGGGAGGGGATGACAGAAAAGGGTCACTTCATTCATGTCCTGTTTCGCTTCCTACAGCATCTCCTACTGGATCTGCCACACGAGGATCCCATGCTAAACGGGCTTCTGGTCAAAGTGTGGAAGATCACAAGATCTGCCACGCTGGATTAAGAGTCCAGTTATTCAGCAATACTTCTCACATGCCGGTTCCAGAAGCCCCACAAGCACACCAGGCTCTTAGCTCTAAAAAGACAGATTTCTAGCTTTTAAAATTATTTTTAAAAAAAAAGTAAAGGCTGACAGTTTGATCAAAAAATATCGCATACACCACACACTGCTACAGTCCAAAGACACAGAAACAGTAGTTTTAAGACAGGTAAGTCGTCATCCTTCTTTGAGTTGTATGAAGATTTTGATGCTTAAACCAAAGTTAGGCCACCAGGAGTAGAACACTTCATAGAAGACATACAAAACACTAGGAAAAAAAAAATAACCTTTAAAATATTAGAGTCATACTAACAAGAGACATACTGATGCTCACGAGATCAATAAATGATTTTCAGAAACCAATATGGTCATGACTTACCCAGCTGGGGCTTGGTAAGTGGCAAGTGATAAGGAGCCCAGCTTGTGGGGCCCTCTCCCCTGGGTGGCTACAGGGAGACATGTCCTCCCAGAGACCATTTCTAGGGGGCTGGGGCTGGAACAGAAATTCTCCTACCCAAGGTGGGAACTAATATACGCATGTAGATCTGCCAGCAGCCTGCTCTAACCTTACCCCAGTCGCTGCGGCCTGGTCAGAAGATGTCCTTACAGCCTGCTTACAGACACTCAGATGTTTCAGACTCAGGCTAGATGTTAGTTTTGAATTCCAGCCCCTTCACCCTTCAGGCCTCCCATGGATACAGCTGCAACGCTTGGTCCAACTCAAGAGCTTTTTCATGCACCGATTAAGTGGGAGATGTTTGGCTGCTGGAACCATCTGCTATTTTAATGGATATTCTTGACTTCCCAAGGCCACAGGTCAAAAGGCAGTAGGCTAGATGGCCTGGGTTGGACAATCTCAAACAATCTCCTAAACACTCCTACAATGTATTAATTTATTGGGACCATTAAACACATTTCTTCTGGTATTTAAACAGTTTGTGCTTCTCTATTCGTTTGGCCTCCTATAATTTGTTATGTAGGTGATTTTTTTTCAACCTGTGTGAAGGTCAGGGTGATGCATACAAAGCACTTAAATCTAACTCCAAATGGTACCTGAACCCTTGCTTGTCATATACCACATCTAACAATGTCACCATCTGTGAACAATATGCCAAGATGACTTCACTTGCAAAACAGTGGCAAAATACTGGAGAGAAATATCACAAAATAAGTTAAAGTTCATTTCAAAGTCGCTGATAACTTTGCCAACAATTTTGCCTCATTATCTGCCCAGCTCTGGCCTTGATCTTATCAAAAACATAGGGGAAAATTAGAAATTCATCTTAACAGATGAATTTTGAGTTCTTAGTAGAGTAATGAAATACTGTATCTTAAACATGCCTCAGCAGTCACTGTTCTGTGGAACAATAAATTCTGAAGAGAAACAAGGTGGCACCAAACCAAGATCTGTCTGGAACTTCTGCATCTAGAGGGATGCATTTCAGATCAACAATTCGGTCTGGTATATCCAGGAAAAAAGCACTGTTCTGGGAACTTAGTTTAAAAAAATGTTACAGGGACCTTTGACAATTCTAGGTAGGCAAAATAAATTCTGAAAGAGTGGAAAAGCACAAACCTGAATAAAAAAGAAGTATGAGCAGCTGGATATAATAGGCAGCCTGGGTCCTCTGTTCCCATAAAAATACCAGACCAAATAATCAAACAGGCTACACGAAAAAAAACAAGGAGAATGACAATCAGAGGTTCATCAAGACTAAATCCCATCAGGTGAATGTCGTGTCTTTCTACAACAGAGAAACAGGCTTGCGAATAGCGAAGGACAGGAGACATTGCAGATCTTGATGCCAGTGCGGCTGCTGATACTGCCCAGCATGACAAGACAGGGAAAGGATTTCACTGGGTGGAGAAGTGCTCATGAGCCAAACCTGGACTTGCTATCAGTGGCTCACTGTCAAACAGAAGGATGCTAAGTGAGGGTCCTTTTAGAATTTGTTATTTTCATAATAGGAAGCTTAATCATTATGTCTAAAATTATATTAAACAGGAAGGATGCAAGTATGTTGGAGGAAGAACTGGAATGACTTTAACAACCTGGAGAAATCACTTGGAAAAAAATAATTATTTGCAAAAGTGAAAGGTTACTCCCACCTAAGTGGAGAATCTGCTGTGCAGACGCAGTTCAGGGAATAGCTGCAGTTTTCCAGAGGAGGACTGGGAGTTTAGAGGAAACCCCAAGCTGAAGCTGCATCACTTGTTGTACTGTTGCTAAAAATTCAGACACAGAAGTGAGAGGGATAATCCATTGTACACAAAGAATGTGAAGTAATTCTTCTCTGCAAGGCTGTGCTGGGGAGACCTCAACTGAAGACCTGTGTCCCATTTGAGGAACTGGATTTTAAGAAAGGTGTAGGCTCACCGGATGGAGTCCAGAAGAAAAAAGAAGATAACCATACTTTCTAGAAATTTGCCTATACGGAATGAATGGAAGAATTTGGTTTGTTTAGTAAAGGTGAAGGAAAACAAGAAAAAAGGTCCTGAGATCTACAGAATATTGCTGCAGAGGAAGAGATCAGTCACACGGTGACTAGGACAAGTATTGGGTCTGAACTACACCAGGAAAGATTTAGCCATGAGGAAATAACAGCAGTGGAACAGACTGCCTGGAAGGATGGGCAATCTCCACCACTGATGTTTTAAAAATGGATTAGACATGTACTCATTAAGAGCGATATAGGTGACCCTGCTCATTAAGACACTAGTTATTTCTCCATACCTCTGACAGTTCTGCGATCCTCTTATTAGAGGATCACTGCTCAACCCTCAGAGCTCACCAAAAAAATTCCTTAAAAGCAGCCAAATACCAAACATTGTAATCGGACAAAACTTCCCCTGACTCTGGCATCTGGAGCAACGGCAACAATATCAAAGACCATGTCAGGTTCTGCCACTCTTCACCATGTAACTTCATTTGAGGAACAAATCATTATTCAGCCTGGGTAACATCCCACTTGAAAGACGACCATAGCAGACTGACTCACAATTTGGATGCCTGTCCATGATTTTGTAAAAGTTTTAGGACTACCTTTGTGGTTTTACACTTGCATCCGATCTCCACAATTACTTTAAAGCATTCTGCTGTAATAGAATAATCAGAGGCAATTATGGAAGGTCAGACAAAGAGCAGACATAATATATTCTGTTAGCTCCTTCTCATAGTTCATGATGTGGAGCTTTACTAATGTGTCTGGGACATATCCCCCAGCCCACTTCAGAAATGCCAACGCTCTCTGGGGGATGGCACTGAAGGGATTCACAGCTTTCAGGTCTCTCTTCAAAAAAAGATAATGACTTTCAAAGAAGTCAAAGGGAATTAGAAACCTTTCCCCCAAAAATCAAATGGGGGCACGCATAGCTGTAAGAATAGGAGCTGTGCCAGGATTAAGGCATCCTTTCACCAACCCAGAGGCACAAAGGTCAGCCTTGGTCCAGATTTGCACCAAAGGCTGAATTCCCAATTAATCCAGCTCTGAGCAGCTCCTTGCTCACTCAGACCAAGCGCTGAAAAGCAGCTGAATATCATATTAGCCACTTCATAACCTTATGTAGTGAAGATTTTAGGCACTGCTATGCTTTAACTTCACTCATCCAACAGGGCGTAAAGTTTGAGTGAACTGTCACCATAGCCCGTGGTGGTGGAAGAGGGAAACTCAGAACTTACTTTGCTCATCTCACATCAACGCCAGGCAAGTGCAAGTTCAAATTTATGGGCTGGTTGCCCTTCTCATCTGACTCACTCCAAACACACAACGTGTTATTTCCCCTGCTTCTTGCACTTTTATGCTCTGATGGAGCAGACATAGATGCCTTTGCATCTCCACCACTGAAAGATCTTTCAGGGGCAAAGAGCTAAGCTTCTGATACTGAGCCACACTTCACATTAAGGGCACATTTATAAAGTATATATAGAGTGTGACTAAGTTTCTGATTATGTCTGTAACAATCAAAATCAAAAGATCACCACACAAATTATAAAATCTATAGTCATCTAGTGATGTGCTTCCAATCACCTGTTTGCATTTCTGTCTTTATAATAAAACTAATCATCCTGACTGTCCTTACATTAAATTATTACTCTGTTCAGAAACAGAGGGAAGAAACATTTCTCTCTCGGACATGCCCTGCAAATGACTTCCCCGTTCTGGACACCCCTCTCTGCCACACTACAGCTGACAAGTTGCATATGATCACAGTTAACCCACAACTTTTTCATTCCAGCTAGTAGCAAGGATGCGTTTACAAAATTCAATGAAGAAACCAATAAATGCTGACACACCTGCTTGCTCCTTAACCTCTTCTGTCCGTATCCTACTCTCTCAGAGCAGTACGGAAATTACAGGTATGTCCCCGCAGTCTTTTACGGGTAGATATCAGCAGGTTGTGGCCCCACTCAGAGCCCACCACACACAACAGGGCTTATTAGGGCTAGCACAGTGCAGAGCTGCCATGGCACTGTGGTTTCTAACTGGGAGTTGTGCCCGACATCCACATGGCTCACAGCATGAGCAGAGCAAATTCACCTCTACCCAAAGACTAAACATACACAGCAAGAAGCTAAAGCCAGTCGCTCTAGAACCTTTGGCTCTGCCAACAAAGCAAAGTCATTAATTGCCAGTGCTGTACCTCTCCATCAATCACAGGATCCCTAGGACTCTGCCACAAACTCTGCTCCAGTATCTGATTTTGGTACAGGAAAAAGAAAGCCAAAGTGACTGAAAAATGCCTTGGGACTACTTTTTCTCAAGCTATTCAGGCTTCCCTGCAGCCTTTGCCAAAGCAGAGAAAGTCAGCTCTAATCTGCTGTCCAGCTGCAATAGTCACTTCCCAGGTCCCATCAGCAGAGGATCACTAGGTAGCTCCAGCCCAGCCCTCTCCTGGAGAGAGGACTCCAAGGACCACAAGCAGGACAGTGAAACAGCACTGCAAGTACTCGACCCAACTCCATGCATGTAACCCCCCAACTGCCCTTGTTATGCAGTTCATGTTTGAGCAGCACAGAAATGGGATAACTAAATTAGTTTCACTGATAACTTTCAGCATCTCTCTTCTCAGAGCTGTCCATTACGGCTCTCAGCCTGATTTTTCCTATCATGCTCCCAGAGGTTAAGAGCCAGCCCAGCGTACCTGGCTGCTGGCACTTGGATGTTAAACCTGCTCAAATGGTCTCTGCCTTCAAGGAATCTCTGCAAACCTGCAAGGTAAAAACAGGAGAGAACTTCATAAACCACCTTCCATAGGTTTGCAAACTTTATCTCATTACCAGCCACTTCTTTGCACTTATGAAAAGCAAGATTTTTGCTTATGAAAGCAAGATTGAACTTTGTATTTTACCTCCAAAGCAGAGCAGAGTCCCCCGCTCCGGCAGCGTTACGTAAATGAGTTTCACGCCAGTGGGGAGAGCCTAATAGATTTTGTAGGTCAGTGCTTCTGGCAGATACTTCTCTAAAGACTATGTTTTGAGCTCAAAGAAAAAAAAAACACTATCCTTCAACTAGATTTTCGAAGGCACAGTCCAGTAAAAGTTAATAAGAGTAGGGAAAAAACAGAAAGAGGAAAGAGCTCAATTGATTTGTTGTAAGCTGATCTGAAAGTGTTTCAAAAATTCAGGGCATGCAAGGACAAAATAAAAAAATATATTCTAGCAGAGAACAACTCAAAAATAAAAATAGCAGCAGTGGCTAAGAACAGTTCTTCAAAGGGATGTCAGACTTTACAATACTTTGTGCAGCAGCAGTGACTAAAAAGGCTTGATGTTGTCGCTACATGGCGATATTAAAAAACAGCATTCATTTCTTTGGGAAAAATAAATAACAAAAACACATACAGCAGAATAACAAGAATGCAACCACAGAAGTTGCTTTAAATCCTGTTTGTAAAACCCCAGGGCATTTTTCCTTGTTCAGTGCAGTCACCACAATGTCAAATTCTAATTTTCAACGCAGGTCAGAAATGTCGTAACTGGCAATGCGATGGATGGCACAGGTGACAAAAATAATTTCTAGGAACTTAGCCTCTAAAATAAACAAACAGAACTGGTGGCATTTCTTTATTGCCTTTTTTAAAGCTAAGAGTTACACCGAGTATTAAATTCGCTAGCAGACAAACTTTTATGCTTTACATGAGCCCTCTTGTGCAGCAATGTTTTCTTTCCCTGGGCTCTTAAGGAGCCAAGATGTCTGTAATGACTGCCAAAGCCTCTATCTCACTAACCTGCAGGAGAAAGAGGGGGAAGCTTACTTTTCCTTCTCTGGGCACCGTGACATATTTGTGAGCCTAATAACATCCTTGCAAAGTAGATAAAATATTAAGTATTATCTCTCCATTACACCAGCAAAGAAATAGAGGGCCAATAGTCAGCCACTGGTTTTCTGCAAGTACAAAATTAACCTTGGATTTATTATTTCAAATAAGAAGAGATGATCATCATGAATATTTTATAACATTTTCTGTAGCCTTAATAAAACAACTACATTCTCTCTATTTTTTAAAGCTGCAAAGGGTTCACAACCATCGTCTGTGATGCTGTATGGACCTTTACCAATAGCTGTGGTTCTGGAAAGTAATCTTTTATTCATTGAATTTCCGACCAAAACCCAAAACTCTCCTGTAGAAACATGTTATTGTTTTTACCACATCATCTCAAAGTCCCAAACAAAGGCAGGTGTACCCTGTGAGACTCCTGGCATCCCAGTACAGCCTGGAGAAGTAGCCAAACAGTATGAAGCCAATGTCTCTCCTCCCAGGCCAGTGTCTTAACTGTGTGCTGAAAGGAATTATGAAATAAAAGATGTATTAGCATCACAGGATGCTTATTCACACCGCCAATGTTTTGTTTTCTTTCTCCTCTGTCTCCACATATATTGAGGGACAGGGGGGACCCAACTCCAAGACTTCATGGGAGTTACCCTCATTCGTCAGCTGAAGAACCGTACCCAAAGAATCAGCAACAGAGACAAGCAATTCTACAACAGCAAAATGGACAAAGCCACGGTCCTACAGAATTGTGTCTTCTGGCCAGATTCGCTGGTGTCTAAACAGCAATTAGACAAAATGATGGAAGAAACATCCATCAAAAGCTACTAAAATATACATACACCAAGAACCTCCCAAGGCACAGATCAATGAAGGATGGAAGCACACCAGGAACCTGCATTATGCTCTCCTCTGCACATCTCCTGTTGACCATGGTCTGAAGCTGGATGCTAACTAGACGCATCTTTGATAAGACCCCAAAATTTTTTACGCAGTACATCTCATCTTCAGGAGTGAGCTAATTCTACAGCTTTCCCATTGTGGGAGAACCAAGAGGCCCCCCTTTTTCTAGCTGGCCACCTCTTTTTATAAGGTCCGTCAGGGTTCAATGTCTTTCATGTTCTCTGACTCCTGGTAAATTTGCTTGGATTCGGCCAATCGATTCAAAAGTTACAGGGGGAGGGAGTAGGGACACAGATATGATGTTCACATAAGCCTTGTTTCCTTAAGAAACCAGGTTAAAAAAAACAACAGATGACGAGTTACAAGACATTCTGTAATCTGCTTTTAAAACACCCAGGAATGAGGTGCAAAGTCCTAACAGGGCATATGAGCATGTGTTTGACAAGGAGCAAGTGCTTACATTAGGCAAAACAACATCATCTTTAAAAAATGATTCCATGATAAAAGAGACATCCAGTAGCAACTCCGAAGAGCAGGAACCTGCTCACTCACAGACCTACCACAAGGCACAGGGCTATTCTTTCCTTTCTAAATCATCCCTTTTACTCTCTTCCAGACCTTAACAGACTGCTACAAAAATACCATAAATTATAGAGTATGAATGATGTCAAAGCGGGCTCTCAGAGGGAGGCTGGGAACAGCAATCATGTATTCTTCAGTTTGGGAATACACAAGACACAGTTTTTGTTCGTAGCCTATAAAAAAAGGCTCTGCACATCAAAGGCACCAAATATATTTCTTTTCAGATCTTCCCTTCAACCAACCCAGTCCGATGCCACTGACACCAGGAGAGAAGGAAGGCTGATAGGATGAAAAGGGAAAGTCAGGACCAAGGAGAATGGCTTAAGCCACTGAAATACACAGGGAAAGCGTAAATGCAGCAGAAGACCCAGTATCTACATAGTCAGCTCAAACTGCACTGTGTTATTCCAGCTGGCTTCCAGAGAGACCCGCTTCTGAATACCTGAATGTGGCAGGAGATAATGACCGTAACCCTCAAATGAAGACCTATGAATCTTCTCTTTGTCTGCATAAAGGATATTTGGCAATTCGGGCTGCTCTAAACTACAGTACCTTTCCACAGTCCCAAGTAGGAAAACAGAAAAACTTGGGGAACATGAACAAAATGGGATGACTTGTTTTACCCAGCCACACACCATCCCTCACCCACAGGGAGGATGTGAAGGCCAACAGTCCTTAAGCCACCTGAGGATTCTCCTGCTCTGAGGTGAGGTGTTACCTGGCAAAAGATCATTAGGACTGCTTCACTGCGGGCAGAAAAAAAGGCAGAGGAAATGATCAGATCCTTGATACTGTTCTCCAAAGCTGAGTTCATCAGAAAATCCTAAAAAAGGGGCTTAACTTTTGTCTACAACTAAACCAAAAACATCCTCAGTTGTTAACATCTGGGAGCAGCTTTGCAATTAAAGTAAATCTGAACCCAGACAAATGAGGTCTGTCTTACTATTATTTGTAGTCTCAAATCTGAGACCCTAGCTAAAATAAAAGACCAAGCCCAACGTCTGTTAACAATGTGCACAGTGATAGTGATAGATTTCTTTTACCCTCCACTCCCCTACATAGGATAAATCCGAGAGTTGTACCTCCCATTTGGTTTGCCTTCTTAAAAAAGTAAACTACAAGGAATGTCTTATCTCCTCAAGGTGCTATGAAACATCACTACACTGTATAAATGTTTTACACCAATAATAATTACAAGCCACATTTTCAAAGAAGTGCCTCTAAAAGTTGTGCATACAAAATTTGAGAGCACTGCAGCTAAGTCATGCGTACACACTCACCAAAGTGGTATTTCCCATCATCTGCCTTAGAAAACTTGGCTCTCAGAAGAGCCACTGCTGTATCTGTGCACAGTGTGAATATCTAAGTTTAAGCAAGTTCTCTAGAGTCTGCCCACATACAGACATTTTTTTCTTCTAGCTGACTTCTCTAAGCCCATAGCTGAGGGTGCCTGTCTTCACAAGGATGCTCAAAACAGTTGCTCTGAATTCACTTCAAAGCAGATGTGCACAAAGACACTGCACACACCCTACCTAGAAATAGAATTGCCCTAATTTGATCTAATTAACCTCCTTTCGAGCACTGAATCTGTGGAAACAAACAGGATGCATTGGAAAACCCAGCTAAGCAGCCTCTTCACTGCTTTCGCCTGCTGCAGCGCATCTACAGGTGAAGTACAACCTCAGCCTTTTAAGTCAACCTTCTGAACAGCCAGCGAGGTCTGCATCGGAGAGCAGATGGCCTTCAGAAGGCGTATTCCTGGACTCACACCTCCATGAAGACACTAGGTCAGATGACAGTTGTGCACTTAACTGCACACTGAAGTCAGTCCAACGCTCCCTGCAAGCATCAAGCTTTGTGGCGCACAACCACAGATAAATCCGTGACCATTGCCAAAGGGTCCCCCAAGAAGAGTGGCAGAAGGCAGGCCTTGTACTGGATGAATCACCTCGACAGGACACATATGGCTCAGCACACCAACAACAGCTCAACTAAGTTTCAGCTGAAAAGTGTCTTTTGTTCCTTCCTCCAAGGTTCTTTTTTCAATGCATCTGAGAAGTGGCACTTCTTTAGTGACATTCCAGACACTTCACCAGTCTGATTTTTTTTTCTCAGAAGAAGTGTTCTCAAAATATTTAAAAGTCATCTTCTTATCTAATTCCTCACTTTTTTCCCATTCCATCCTATCCCGGAAAGAAGCAAGAATTGATAGAAAATTAAGAAACTTCATCAGATGTGTTGTTCTTTTCCATCTTCCCAGTAAATGTTAAGTTCAATCACTTTCCACCTGCTCTGTGTTAGCAGCCTCACTGAGTACTGAGAATTGAGTAAGTGCTTTCTCACATGTAGAACCAATCCTCCTCAGGTAGAAGTCCAAACCGTGGTACAGAAACACCACGCAGAGTTCACCTTCCTACCATCCATGCTGTCAGCACTGAAGAATCTCCTCTGGTGGAGCACTGCGAAGCATCCCACTTGCACACAAGCTGCTACAAATTCTAGCCCCTGTAACGTATCACACAACAGGCTATTTCTGGCACTGCAGAGAAAAACCCCAATCTGCACCCACACAAATCCAAGGCTGCAAATTCCACATGGCAAGCTTTGTCTAAGAAAGGATTAAAAAGTCCCAGGTTTTAGACATATAAGAGAAGAGAGTCTTAACAACTGCATTATCAACTGTACTGTAACAACTATGTCATCTTACTTCAAGAAGCTGAATATAAATCACATCGTATGAACTAATGCAACCACTTTTCTGTCTCGGAGCACTCTGACAGAGAACATGTGTTCCAGTCCTGTTTCACACTTATCTTACACAGGCAGAGCAGCACACGGTTTCAGTATTGTCCATAGACATTCAGGTATACGATGCCCATTAGCTGGAATGGACCTGCACAGTTGTGTTCCAATGAATCATATGAAAAATCAGTCCCCAATAGGAAACTATTTTTTAGCAAAGCACGCAGCATCTCCAACTACCCCATTAATAATAAAGGTGTGTGCTAGCCCTCCTCAAAAATGTCCCCCAGAAGACTAAGGCTCTGCAGGAAGAGAGATAGCTGTACTGTATATTGCTTCAGCAGGCAATCGGTCGAGCAATACTGCTTCAGTGCCATAAACAGCCACTTCCCAGTCATAATGCAAGCACAAAACACCCGAAACAGAAAGGAATAAACCCGGGAGAGTCGCCAGGTTGGCCTCAAGCTACAATTTCTTTCTCACTCTGGATGGAGAGATGACTACTAGGTCTATGACTGGTGTCGTAGTGGATTCAGTGGAACTGTTTTGGTGGAGTCATATTGACCCATGAACTGCCATGCTGGTGCTTGCCTCTCCCTTCCTCCCCACCAAAAATGTAACTGGAAACTTAAATGAGACTCAAAACAGACATGGGAGCTCTTCTTGCATCAGACAAAATAGACTGGACAGCTTTGAGACAAGGAACAGCTTTAAGATTGCCAGAAACAGCAGGAAACATCATCTTCCACCCTAGATCTGAATCCTACTCCCATGCCTTAGCTCATAAGGAAATCGGAACAGGAGCAAATCAATCTCTCCTTCCTTGCCTCTACACAAGGACAGCAGAGACATCTTTCTCACTCCCTCACCGTGCCAACCCTGATCCAGGTCAGCCCAGCTGAGTGCAGGAAAGGGCAAGTCCATTTTCTCAAGAGTATTTGCAAGGGAAGTCTAGGAAGAATCACCATGGGTTTAAAGTAACATCAGAAAGGTCTTCTTTGTGTGGCAGGTACGCTGAGAGCCTGTGTCTTGAACACATACTGCACGCCTTTGAATAAGTTCACTGCTGCCACTCAAAGTGCCTGGGACGCTCTCACTTACAGCTCTGCCATCGCTGTGTAAGCCATACCCTGGGTATTAGCTAGGCATAACGTTACAAACTCCATCTTCGTGCAGTGAAATTTGCCATTCTGCAGAGGACCAGCCCAAATTTGTAGGGCCACCAGGGAGTCCCACTTCACCTTACTGCAGGAAAAAAGATTTTCAGTCTCTCTAATTAGAGCTTGTCCACTTACTTTTGGTGAATAATTTAACCAGTCAGTTAAGCACTTCACTTTTTTTTCTCCCATCCTATTTGAACTTTTGCCACAAAGAGACAGTGACTTTTTTTGCAGACATTTTCATTATTCATTATTGTGATCATCCAGCAGCGGGTTTGTGTGAAAAAATTTCTGCCACCAGTTATCGAACAAACAGCAAGCCACAAATACATTTTCATGGGTGAATTCCCATGCAGGTAGCTGAGCAAAAGCCCATCAATTTCCAAATGTGAGGAAGAAATAATTGCAAACTTAAAACCACTAATAAAAAGAAAGGAATACAAGCTTTGGAAGGATAAAAGTTTTCTCAGAATCATCTGTCACTTTAGAGTATTATTTTACCACATGTAACAGGGAGGCAGCTGCCTGCCTGAGAAGATGGAGAAGACAACTGAAGAGAGAATGCTGGAAGGACAGTCAAAATGAGGGATCTCTCTTCTGTGCACTCCAGAAGAGCGCTAGGAGCTCATGGCATACCCAGGTCACTTCTTAATGAGCTAACTTCTTAATGAGCTATATGCAGCAGCAGCTGTCTTAGGAAAAACAAGGAGAGAAGGCAGCATGCAGCTCCATGCTGCCATGATGACACCAAGTTGAGCGAGCATAAAGCCACCTCAGGTGAATCAGTGCGAGTGAGGCGAAGCAGCAGGCTGACGGCGAGCCATGCCACCCGGGAGCGCAAGGCACGGCCCATCGGTCGCCCGGAGGGCCAGGCAGCGAGGAAGCCTTTCTGCGAGAAGGGCTGGAGCAAATGAGCACGAGAAGGCAGAGGAACTGAAAAGCAGGCAGACAGCACACGTAGAAAGCTACCAAGTTATTGAAGGCACCTCTACCAACCTTAGCACCAGGCCAGGTTCAGCGCAAGACCTGCTGTGCAGTCACCAGCGGAGGAAGAGATCGCTCCATCAAACATTACGGCTTGTTCTGCGCAATCTCTGGCAAATTAACATCCCTCCCATCCACCTTACTGTCTCAATTTCCCCTGCCAAATAGGAGTAATTTTTCTCAAAATCTTGGCAAACTTCTTTATAAGGCATCTTTAAAGCTTGGGAAATAATTCTTATTTAGATACATAAGACTGGGAGAGACTTTTTGGCCATTAATTTCAGCCTTCTGTTAATTTCCAGTCTTAATTTATTCATGGCCTGTTCATACCCATTTGTCTGTGTGCCAACATGCCGTTTCGGTTTAAATAACTCTTCTTTCCTACATTTCCCTGTTCATCCTCCCAAGATGTATTTGGAGCAGCAGCCATGTTCCCATCTTGGCTAGCCTACACAAGCCAAGCTCTATCAGTCCCTTCTGATGAAAGGTCAAGGACTGAACCAGTTTCCTGCCAGCTAACAAGACCCTCATCCTCCAAAACACTTTGAGTCCCCAAGTAAAGGGGAGGTCCCTCACCCCAGCCACAAGTACAATGCTGCCATACTGTCCCTTCCAGCACAAACAGCAATCTGCCCAAAGCCTGGCCCTGCCCCGTTAAAGAATACATACCTGGTATTGCCAAAATTAGTGGGCAAAGGTGTATTTATAAAATCTGTTTTGCTGAAAGAAATTACTTCATAAGTTATCACTACTGGTGCTGATATACAGCCATACATTTAATTTTTTTTTGCCTGAACAGAGAGACAAGCCTGCAAAGAGAAGCAACTATAACAGGACTGCAGCCTATGCCGTGACATCCACTTGTGCCCCCAGAGCTGGTGGGGAAAAAGATTGTTAAATCTACAGTTTGCAATCCAGCCCTCACTGCAGCACACCCTCCCTAAAAGAGGGACCAGGAGTAACTCTCCTATGGAAAATCCCTGCCCAGCAGGGAAGGGAAGGGCTTTGAAATAAAGCTTATTCCAGCCTAGGCCTGCATCTGGAGTCCTTGCAACCTGAACGCTATCAAGCGGCACAGGGGCAGCTGCCACGACTGGTACAAGCTGAAGCAGCCCCGAGACTTCAACTCACACGAAAGCTGATTCAGACACCACTGCCTCTCTCCCAGACCCCCTCAAACACAACTCGATAAAACCAGCCTCATCCACCAAAAATTTCAAAGCACCTCTCCTCAACTGCTCCTTTCCCAGTCTCTCCCATTGCATGTGCTCTGCATGGAGAGACTGAGGGCTCTGCGAACTGCCGGAGAAGCAGCTGGGTGCCTCCAGCAAACAGCCCGAGACTTTGTTCCTCTTGCTGGAAGTGACAAGCCACCGGGAGGGCACGGTGTTCAGAAAGCACGGAGATGATCTGGGTTTGCCATGTGATTCGTACTGCAGCAGAGCTGCTGGCACAGCTGCTGTAATAACCAGAAGAAAAATCCCTCCAATGTTTCCGAGTTAGACTTCCCCTCCACAGCCTTTTACTCTGCTCGGAGAGCTGGAGAGCTGAACTGCCAAGCCACTGATGCTGGCTCAGCGTGCCTGTAATCCCAGTCTTATTAAGCAAAGCAATTAAGCATGGACTTAACTTTAAACACATTGTCAAAGCCCAGTGGCTTAGTGCAAGTTCAGACTTAAGCAGATGCTTAAGTTCATTGCCGACTCGAGGCTTGACTCGCCAACTTAAACCACAAAACCTTGCTTGAGCTGTCCCGGGGAAGTAAGAAAACACAAAGCTTATTCTCTACAGCAACTGTGCTAACGTTAAGGACGGGTTCAGCATTTCTTCCCAGGTGCCAAGCACTGCTGAGGACACACGCTGCTGTAAGGGCTGTCCAGCTCCTTGGCAGACGCACCTGACCACGCAGCTGCCCCATAGGGGTGGTCACCCACCCACTATCACACCGCGTGCCCAGGAACACAGCCAGCAGCCCCACGGCTGCGCAGACACGAGACATCACCCTCCGCTTCTAGGAGCTTACACAACTCCAGGGTTTCGAGGCAGGTCTGAAGGAGAGGAGAAGGGGAGCTCGAAGCAGCATGGGACAACGTACAAACATCTGAAAGTCTAGCAAGTGCCTGCTGAAGGTTGGCATTCACGGCCTGCTGCGGTGGGAATCAAACCCTCCAGATCTGAATGAGACACACCAGAAGGGTAGAAATAAGCTTTACATATTAAGAGTAGCTCTCCAAGCATGATGAAAAAGAGAAGGTGATGGCCCATGTGAAGAACTAGGAGAATAAGTGCAACCACTGCATTTTCAGTACAGTTAAGCCGTTCTCATCCGAGCCTGAGAAAACAGCATTACAGAAATGCAGATCTGCGATGCTGAGAGCCAGGACAAGGCATAAAGCTTTGTGGATGGTGAAAATAGCTCCTTGAAAAAGACATCACACAGGCAGAAACTGCTTGACTTGGAGGTGGACTTGGTGAAGCTGATGAAGATTAGAAAGGAGAAACTTCGGCTGGAGCAATTTTAATTCAGCGGAAGGCACAGAAAAGGTGTTAGGACAGACTTGAAGGAGAGGAACTTCGTACTGTGAAAGTAAAAAAGCTTTCAGCACTGAGATGAAAGGCAGATGGGGTGGCAGTTGGAAAGAGTCAAAAAAGAAAAAAAAAAAGAAAAAACAAACCCCATACATACTCTTAAGACTGGAGACACTAAACACGATTGTATTAGCAGCAAAAAGTCAGAGAAGAATGAGAAGTTATTGCAAAGATTAGGAGAGGGACCAGGGTTTCCCACCATTCGTGTAGATGGAAAAGCTGAATCCGACCAAATGAAACTGCACACATGAAACACAAAGCCAAGGGGTCATGAACATGGAGCACCATCTGCAGCCCCAGGTCAAAGGCTGGAGCATCTGACCTACACCAGCACCATGCCTTGGGAAATTATGGAGTAACTTTGGAGAAATTCACTGGAGGAGAGACACAGCCCCTCTTCCCTCCCACAGAAGCCAGAGACCTCATACGTACTCTGTACATTTTAAATGCAGGAATTCAGGGATCGTGCATCCAAAGGTAGAGGATGACTGCGATCAGGAAGAGCCCTTTTCATCTAAGGAACAGGTGGGGGGAAAAGAAACCCCAACACTCTTGCTCCAATTCCTGTGTCTTATTATGCAGGATATGGGGTTTTTTGCGATATACATGGATGCAAATACCAGATCAAAATACACGCTTCTGCTTAATCAGATGACTTAGAGAAATAAATAAGGTATTTTCCTTCTCTAACAGCTTTTTTTTTTTTGGATAAATAAAATGATAAAAGTGCCCAACTTAAAATTAACAAGAGAATCATCATATGCACACTCCCAAGTCTGAAGTAGGTTAGTGCACACAAATATAGAAGATGAAGCAAAAGTTACTAGAAAATACTGCAGTTCTTTGTAATAACAGCTCTTGAACACTACCACCCTCTGACATCAGATTTCACGATGATTTGTGACCAGTCTTTAGCTTTCACCCACAGAAACCTAGGCGTGATCTGTTAAACCATGGAATACATGCTGATCCACTGCGGGAGGGATGCAAGTCACCAGCACAATTCACAAAGCCTTGGGCTTTTTTTTGGTCATTCTCCAGGACCCCCCAAGGGTGAGCAGAACAGCAGCCACCCACCCCCTGCCTTCACCTTTCCTCAACAAGAGAAATCTCCCTGTCCCTAGCTGGGCACAGCCAGCTGGGGACAAAGAGGAGCCTCAAGGAAGGTGATGACCATCAGCAGGCTGTCATCATCCAAATAACATCCCCACCTGGTGCCTGGCCAGCTCCCGGATCAGGCCTGAGGGATATCCAAGAAGCAGACAGCACAAAGCCATCCTGGGGACAACAGCTCATCCTCAGCTGCCGTCTTCCTCAGGCACCCTTCAGACCCAGGCAGGAGCAAGGTGACAGCGTAAGCAGGGGACTGCACGTGCTACAGGTTCAGGCACATGACAGGACAACGGCTCCTCTGCCACTGGGGAGGGTAGGGACACAACTCACCTGAAATTTTGAGCGCATTGCATGCCACCAGCTTGCTGCTTTCGACTAAAAGGCACTGGCATCTCTCAGTGGCACTAAAACTGTATTTGGATAGTGGTGACAAAATCACGCCCTCACCAAAATAAACTATCAAGTACATTAATAATTAGTTGTACAGGCTTCCCACCTTGAGTGTTTACATTTTGACAGCGCTGTAGCTGAACAATTAGCTAAGAGAAGAACTGTCAACAGCACTTTGAAGCAACGTGACTTGAAGGCAATACTTCAGCCTACACACAGGAACAGAGTAAGATCTCCAAGCCAGGACCTCCAAGAGTAACTCTCACTGCCTCAGTGCCAAGGGGCTGTATATTCAAAATGCCTGAAGGATGCCTGTTTTTTCCCCAGGTAGGGGTAGAATATCTTCATGAAAAATCCTAGCACATTAAAGCACTTTATAAACCCAAAACACACACCCACAAGGATAAGGTAGTCATTTGCCAACTGCAAGCACTCCAAAAATTATGATGACGGTTCCAAAACTTATGAAACTGCTTTAAAAAGCGTTCATAGCTTAGAAGGGGCAGATGCTTTTCATTTACCCGAGGGCATTTAAGTATTGGGATACCTCTGGGTTACGCACTTCCAGTTTTCCTCTTTAAGCACGATGACCACAAATTTTGCTTATTTTCTTCAAACAGCAAAACCCGAGATACTAATCACTTTTGTTTTGCCTCAGCACCCAGTCTGCAAAGGTACAAAAGGCTAGGAGATTTGCAATAAAATCCCAGGAGTCAGCACTTTTGAAAGCCTTGGCCTCTCCTGGCACGCTTTATCTAATTTTAAGCAGATGCAATTTGTAGCATCTGCAGAACGTGATCCTGAACTAAGAAAGCTTTTCTTTGTCCAGGCAGTCCTCTCCTGGTCCCCCTGATGCACCCATGCCGAGCCACTTGCATCACCAACACTAAATTCAGGTCTGCATTTTGATAGAGAGTGGGAGTGTTGCTGCAGACTGAAAAATTGCATTCTGCCACCGAAGCAAACTTGTGACAAAGTATTAAGCCAGTATTCTCATCCTTCTCTGGTAAATCACACCGTAGAGATCCTCTGGAGCTGCTGCAGAATTTGGGACACAGGTCCCACCTGGCTCAGAGTTAGTCCCTGGACTGTCATGCATCTATTCCTCCAGATTGCTCTGAGCTTCATCCCAACTCCTCTGACTACAGACAAACCAACTGACCTCACCAAATGATCGTAACATCTACCGTGCTGTTGGCATGCTGTGAATAACAGCTGAATAAGCCACTGGGCTTGACTGTTTGCTTTTTCAGCTGACCATTACACAAAGAAGTTATTTTATTTTTTTTAATGGGTTCAATGCATGGCTTTCCTCCCCCTCTCATAAAAAGCCCACAGACATGTTTGTCTGATATTAGCAGTTTATTAATTGTGCTTGTGTTTACTGTTGTGTTAGAGCTGGAGAGCACTGCACTGCCTGTTCTGCAAAGCAGTTCACCTCCTTTGATTTCAAGGGGAGTTCACAAATGCGAAAGAAAGTCTGGTCCTTAGTGCTCACCTCACCTAGGGGTTTTTTTTGCCTCCCCCCCCCTTTGCCTCCAGCCCCCTTTTGTTTTTCAAGCTGTGGCACGCCGTAGCTTTTGCAAGCTGCAAAGTAACTATTAGACAATAAAATCCTAATGCATCCATTTCCTCGGTGGTAAAAATGAATCATTTCTTTCATTAGCCTAACTTTCCCCGTTAAATAGCTCTACAGAGCACTGGGACAGCCACAATTTCAGAGAAACCCGCTAGCGTTCTCCCAGCTGCTAGAAACCCTAATTAAAAACTTCAAAAGCAAAACCAGTGAATTTCTACAAGGACCAACTGCTTTAATTTCAACTGCTTCTTTCAAGGAAGAAAAAAAAAAAAACCACAACCAAAACCAAAAAACCCCAAACCAACAGCAAACCCCTAAACCACAAGTGTCTCGTATTAAAATGGCACGAAGGAATACCCCTCGGTAACTCCCCACTTTTCTGGAAAAATCTAATTAGTTTTGTGAGGAAGATGAATAATCCAGGAGCTTCACGCCGAAGCGGCCGCCCGGGGGGACCCACCGGGACCGAAACTTTCCCGGTGCGGCGCGGAGCACCCAGTGAGCAAACCCCCACCCCCACCCCCATCCCGCGGGGGTGTGGAAATGAAAAATAATCCTAAAACCGACAGCGAAAGGCCCCCGCACCCCTCCGGAGCGCTGGCTGCAGGATGGAGCCGCAGGCGCCGAAGTTGCGCGGCGAAACGCCGACTCCCCCCCCCCTCCAGCCACGCTCCTCCACCGGCGGCCCGGCCGCCGCCGCCCGCCCCCCCCCGGCCGCAGAGCCAGCGGCTCGCCTGGCCCGCCGCCTCTCCGCAGGGGAGAGCAGCCCCGCCGGGCAGGGAGCCGCCCTCGGCCCCCCACACGCACCCCCGAAGGCTGGGGAAGGCATTTTAGGGGGCCACGGGCACCCTCAGAGCTCTGCCGCCACCTCCCTCCACACCCCACACCCCCCCCCGACACACCCCCACACACACACACACGCACACCCCCCACCGAGGGCCGGGAGAGGCGGGAGGGCGCCTTACTTTTCTGGCTGGAGTAGCCCGGGTAATATCCATAGTAGCCCGTGATCCGCAAGATCCTGTCCTCGATGGTGGCCACGCCGTTGGGTGCTGCCTTCCCATCCATAGAGGGCGGGAGCCGCGCGCGGGGCGGCCGGGCGGGACGCCGAGCCGAGCGGAGCCGAGCCGGGCTGGCGGCGGCAGCAGCAGGAGGAGGAGGAGGAGGAGGAGGAGAGGAGGAGGAGGAGGAGGAGGAGGAGGAAGGCGGTGCGGGCACGGCCGTCGCAGCTTGCGGTGCCGCCGGGGCGCTCGCTCTGACTCCGCCGCCTGGTGCAGGACGGGCTCCGCAGCGCGGCGGCCCGCGCCCAGCCTCTCCCCAACGCCCGCCCGCCCCGGGCGGGAAGCGGCGGTGCGGGGGAGGGGGGGCGTGGGTTGTTCAGTCGTTATTTAAAGGCGGCGGGGCGGGGGGGGCAGGAGGAGGTGGGGACGGCGGACTGGCCCCTCTGGGCCACGGCTGAGGCGGGAAGGGGCTGTGAGGGCCGGCTCCGTGCCCCGGCAGGATGAGGGGTCTCTCCTCAGAGCAGCGGGCCCCGGCTCAGGCGGTTTTAGTCTGTGTAGTGGTGTCACCCTGTTCCTGCCAAGCCCCCAAACCCTCCCCAGGCTGGTGACTGCCCGAGGGACATGGTTGTCTGTGGAGCTGAGGGGGATTACTCCGGCTTGCGGGACGGTCAGCGCTTCCCCACGCACTGGGCTCAGCATCGGTGAGGAAGGTGTCCTGAAATGGCACCTGCGAACCACAGACCTGCAGGTCCAAATCCTGAGATCTGGCCCCCCAGGGGCTGCCCACGGCTGTCAGAGACGGGATATAGAGGCCAAATCTGGCCTCAGAGGACTCTGAGGGGGGACAGTTTCGCCGCTGCCTGCTGTCCACGTCCCGCCGGAGGAGCCCGTGGCTTTCTCCCTGCGTGTCACTCGGAGGGACACTGCCTCAGCCGCGGCAGCTGCGCTGCCCCACGCTCCGGGAAAGTTCAGAGGAGGAGAAGGAATATCTGCCCTCTGCCATGCAGGCAGGTTGTACACCTGCTCTAACTAAGATCTGTCCACAGAACGTCTTCTAAATCTTTGCCTGTATTTGAAAAAAGAGGTGAGAAATTCACCGTTTGGCTTTGTAACTCATTGGTAACAATCAGGCTTTGAATTACTTGACTTTTCCTGCTACTGGTCCTTGTTATGCTTCTCTCTGCTAGATGGAGACCATTAGTAACCAGCCTTTTTTCCTCAAAGACATATTTCTATCTAGTAATCGACTCACATTTTTCCAGCCCTTTCATTGTTTTGTGGCTCTGTCATACCCTATCTTCACCTTCTCCTTTTCCGTCCAGCCATTTCCATTAACCGGTGCATGGGGGATCTGGTCAAGTCATTTCATATCCCTTGTTTCCTCCTCTATTCATATTCATTCTTCTCCCTCCCGTGCTTGGCTAAATAAGCTGATGGCACAAAACAGCCTTTTATGAGCACAAACAAATAATAGATGTATTAAAAATAGCCTTTGCTATGGCTTTGCATGGGGAGTCATTAGCTGTTTAGTGTTCGTACAGTGCTTTGAAGATCAACGTTTTCATGTGTATGAATGCAGCTATAATAAATGCATTTAAGATATTAAATAGTCTTTTGATCTTGATTTCTTGTCTCCTGCCACGCTGCTAGGTAATACTAAGGGCAGTAACAAATCAGTGATAAATCAATCACCTATAACTCAGGAATTCAAGGCATAGCTCATTTCACAGCATCTTCATCCCCTTTCAGGCTAGCTAGGAAACAAGATTAGTGACTTTTAGTGTTTTTCGATTTATGGATTTTTTTTTGTATTTGCCCAACAGAAGCACAGACTCCTGCACAGTGAATTTACACCAACCAACAACAGACAATTTCTTTTTACTTCTGATCTGTAAAGTGTTATAAGCAGCCCGCACCCCTCCGGGATTTCACAGACCGTGGGACAGAAGCGGCTGAGAGCCAGGCCATGTATGAGTTGGCTTTGAGAGGTGCTGGGTCAGTAGGAGCTGGTAAGGCTCTCACCCCTTCTGCAAGCTTAAAATTCTCTGTCCTAGTTAGGGAAGCACAGTTGATGAAAAATCACTTGCCTGGTGTGTTGTGTGGCATCTCTGAATAAACCACAAGTCCCCCCCTTCCCAATTTCACCTCCAGTGGGAGTTGGTGTTATGAGAACATTATCAGCGTTGATCTCAGCTTCAAAGTCAAATTTCGGGACTTAAAAGTGTTAACTTTGCCAAGAAGGAAAGAAATGACTGGTTCATTTGAAGGTTAAATTATATGCCCAGAAACAACTATAAGCTTCGAATTCTTTCCAAACACCTTAGTTCTGGCTTAATTTTTCATCTCCTCTCTTCCTTTTATCCCTAGGCTTTCAAGGACATGCTGTGCATGTTTAAACATCACTAGATGATAATATAAGCAAAGCCATTCTTGAAATTACTCCTGACTATCGCTCCCTTCCAACATCACCCTATGCAATAGATGCACAGTGGTATCCTCCGTCTCCTTGAAAGCATATAATGAATTGCAGCTTCATATTGTTTCTGAATTCTTACTATGCTGACAATTTTTCTTTTAAGAAAAATGAGGCAGGTTGCTTTTTCTGCAATTCGGCTTTTTGCAAGTTATGGTTAAAGGAGTGCAGAGGAGGTCTAGCTGAGTACGATGTACGAACGACCATTTATTACTGAGAAAAAGACACATGACTCGGGGCACAAGGGGACCTATTTGTTTCATCTTTTCAAGTTAACAGGCCCATCAAAGTCGCTAGTTGCATAAATATGCTAAAGTGATTTTGCAGAGAGATTTATATATTTACCACTTTGTGACTAAAATCTGAGGGTTGATCCAGAAAAGAAGTTTAAAAGCAGCAATTTAACCTGGAGCTTGTTGTCGTACAGGTTAAATTTCCCTCAGCCTGTACAAATGGGTATCTTTCTCTAGAGAAAGAGACTTAGACCATTAATGGCCACAGAATCTGGCCACAGTTTTTCAAAAAACCATATTTAACTCCAGGCCATATGTTTGCAAAAATAAACTCTTGAGTGAGAGAACAATGTGAATGTCTCCTGCTCATCTTGCTGATTCTGCAGACAGACAGTTCCAGTGTCTTTTTTGCTGTTCACAGCTTTCCCAGCCAGCCTCAAATAGAAAGGAACAAGAGTCTGGATATATTTCACAGCTGCCTTTCAAATCCTACTGGATGCTGCTGTCATGAAACAGCGAGTATCCTCACGCGAGTAGAGCCTGAAGAAGCAGACCTTTCCTTACCTGCCT
The DNA here is from genome assembly GCA_009819775.1 of Phoenicopterus ruber ruber. Lineage (NCBI taxonomy): Eukaryota > Metazoa > Chordata > Aves > Phoenicopteriformes > Phoenicopteridae > Phoenicopterus > Phoenicopterus ruber. The sequence goes on from CM020219.1 coordinate 5,937,041, forward strand.
GTTTTCTGACCACATTGGCTCTGGTTCTTTCTCCATGACGCAAGGCATCATTTCCTCCTTTTTGGTTCCTTATTTATGTTGCAAGGTACCCTAAAGACCCAACGGTGATAGCTCAGTAGGTCCCCACGTTGGACAAACGGCCCAAGGCATTTACAGAAAGACATAGGGCAAGAGGGGTAGTAAAAATGCAAATGTTTAGAGGTGAAGTGACTGCCAGAGATCCTAAAGCAGATCAACCACAGCCTTTGAGGAATACAACCCAGTTCTCCTGTTTCCCAAGCCATTTCCCCATCCTCCTCCTTCACTACTTCATCCTCATTCACGTCTACCTGAGGTAAGAGAAAGGGGTGATTTCTGTCCGTGAGCAGAGGTTACTGCCAATCCTGCCGCGTCATCGCTTTGAGGGGGTTCTGACCTAGGCTGTTATCAGGAGTGAGCTATAAAAAACACAGGCAGCTTTGGTCTGTCAGTGCCCGTTACTTTCTGAATGCAGCTTACCTATGAGCCTGTGAACACGTGAAAAAAAGAAAAAAAAACCTACCGCAGCGAGGAATGTTTAATGCCAAGCGACTCTTTTAAGTGCAAAATTAATTACAAGTTGATCATTCCAAATTAACTGTTTTCATTCCAATATACTATTGGGTTTTTTAACGAGAATGTGTCTCTTTGACTTGGACTGCAGCTTAGCAAGAATCTTTACAAAAGCATGGCAAATAGGACTTCTCTCATGTCATTTGAAGAAAATTATTTTGCATGCTATGGGCCCAGTTCTCCTCTCAGACAAGTCGTGCTGGTGTAAAGCTAGCATAAACATGACGAGGTTGGACCCGTAGATAGGGAAAAGAAAGTCTGTAGCATTTAAAGTTCCTCTAATTGTCCTCTGAAGTGGTACCCATGAAAGTCACTGGAGCGTGGCCAGTTCCTGCTCACGCTGCCTCACACACACCAGGGATGAAGGATGGACTGGTCTCTCCATTGACATCAAGGTCAAAGAGGACTCATTGACAATATGAAACCATTTAGTGTAAAGATGCCTGGAGCTGGCAGCTTGGTTTTAAGAGCTCTTCCCCTCTGTTTGAAAACTGGGGAGATTCCAGCTTGGAACAAAATTTAAAGTCTAGTTCCAAAATATTTCAGAGCATCACCAGATATTGAAAGGTTTTGATTTGGCAATGAGCTGGGCAGCTTTTTTAATGCCAGTTGATTTCATTGAAGGGAGGCAGAACAAGAAACCATCAATTCTTTGTGAAACTGAGAACCAAAGATGGTATTAAGGATGGAGGAGAAAGCTGCCAGAAAAATAACAAAAGGAAAGTTGAAGAACAAGGAAGACAAATGAGAATGAGCGGGAAAGAAAAGAACAGAAAGAAAGGGAAATTTTGAAAAAGAGGAGGCTGGCAAGCGAGATGTGTCCACGCAGAGACTGGAACAGTGACAATCGGAGCTAGTAAACAATGCCTTCCTGATCCCAAAACCAGGCTCTGGTTTTCACCCCTGGAAGGGGAACCGCCTACCCCCAGCCCGCAGAGCTCACCCGCGCTCCGAGCCTGCCACAGGACGGGGGGCGAGAGGAGACACCGCCAGGGCTGAGCCCACCCGTTCCATGGGCAGTGCCTGAAGAAACGGCTTATGCACAATTTTTCTTACTCTGCACCTGGAGTCCAGACAGCAGTGCAGCTTTGAACACTCCACATACTACAAAGCAATTTGTGTGAGTATGTCCGTGCTCTGATCCCTTGGGGGCACCGGGAGACAGAGGGGTAGTTAGCGTTTGCCCCCAACCTGTATAAAAATGCAAGCCCCCAGCTCTGTACATTTATTTGAACTAAAGCTAGCAAAAACGGAGCTTTCAGGGCACTCATTTTTGTTTCCAAATAGTGAAGGGAGGTAGTTATTCCTCTGAGCCCACGCTCTCAAACATTTCCTGGAAACATTTATTTAGCAGTAGCACTGCCAATTTCGTGATGCCTATTTCAAAGAGAGGGGAAACAGAGAAGAGCCTCTGTCCAAATTGCAACTGGTTGTTGCAGGTATTTGCTCTCTAAGGGTCATCCAAGGCACCTCTGCTCAGTCTCAATGACAAAGAATAACAGTAACAGAACTCCATACAAATACAAATAGCACACGGCTACTGTGTTCTCCATCACTTAAGATGGGCTGAGACCTGTTTTTGTGAAGTTCTGACCGTGCCTTTTGCCTTCCTTCTTTGGTGGCTAGAGTTCAGCTGATAGACTGGTTTATACCCATTGCTCTACTTTTTCAACTCCCACTTCTTCAGCAAGGTCTGAGAATGATGAATGGCCACAACTAGGTTCTTGCGCTGTTTTCGGTAGAGCTGTGACCACGTATACCAGCAGAAGATCTTTCTTGGGAGCAATGAGAATTGAGGTGGACAAAGTCTGGCTGGACTTTCAGATTCCAGTCTGACTGTGGTGGTAGGGATAGGGAAAGGAAATCAGTATTTGTAGAGAAAACAAGGTACTTTTTGGAATAAATCTATGATGGTATTTTCAAGGAACCACTTTCCTGCTAACGTCTGCCCTTCCCATTCAAACCAGGATTTGATCTCTGAACAGCCTGCACTATTTGGGAGGCAATGAGGAACTGGAGTTCTACAGTGCGACTCAGGAGTCAGCTGTGATGGGACCCACACTGATTTCTTGAGCATCTGGTAAGGTTTTGTGTACTTCTCCCGTCCCTGGGTTTGGAGGCTGGTGTCATTGGAAAGTGAACATGCTGATGCACTGACACAGAAGCGTCTGGAGGGCTGGCTGTTGGGACAATACTGAGCTCATGATTCAGTGTCAGAAATCTCTGCCCTGCCATCTTCTATGCTAATTTTTCAATTGCTTTTGACATCAGCAGGAAGCACAGCAGGACCCACAATGAGCAACACTCCGTGTAACACACACAACAAATCTGCGACACTGGGCAGTTTTACAAAGCAGCTTTCTTGTGGATAATAAAGTCCTGGCTCTTTCAATATGTCTGCACCTATGAATTTTTCCAGATGGTGTTTTGAGGAGATAAGAGTTCATGGAAAGTGGCATGAAAAACTCAATGATCTCTACTACTTCCTGGTGGCAGGGATTTGCTCTGTGTATGAACAGAGAAGATGCTGATGGAATGAGACCTGATCAGCTGAGATTTTGGTGTCCTCATATTAGCCCTATAACCCCTTAAAACTCCCAGTGATACATAAGGTATTACCTGAACAGCAGCTGTCCAGTCTATCCTGAGCTTTTCCTTTCCACACTTCTCCCTGCCTACATCAAATCAATTTCTTTAAGGCTGCTCCACACTCTGGCCAGTTAAGCCAAAAAGAAGGATCTCCTCCTCTACCTCCTTTTTGACATATCTTGTGCTGTTGGAGAAAGTGATCTCCTCTCCAGACTCACTCCCAAAAGCATGGAGATTAAAGCAAGCAATGTGACTTAGCCCCAGCAATAAAATTGATCCCGTCCCCTGGACTTCACAGCTCCTTGAGATCAATACGCTATGGAAGGACAGAGGCTCAGCTCCTTCTGATGTCCTAGACTGAGTCTGTAGCTGGTGCCTGAATTAGCCTTACTGATCATCTCCTGCCCCAGTATAAACATCTGGATGGCACAGACATATGTGCCCCTAGGACTCTCCAGTCCCAGCTCTCAAGAGAAGAGCTCACAGCTACTCACCGAGGACCACTGTGCCCAGTCTCCCATCACACAGGCTGCACTTTCGCTCCAGAAGGCTTCTTAATGTGAGGCCACTCCACTTCTTAATGCGAGTCGAGGCTCAATTCATTGACCTGAACATCATCATCTGGTGTCATTTAAGATGTCATGGGGCATCTGAGAAAACTGCAGGGCACTGGCAGGTATAACAAAGGATCTAAGGAGATGTACGTTTCTGCGCTGGCAGCTGGAGGCCATGAAGTGTTTCATAGCACATCCCAAATGGCTCTGAAGTTTTGTGCTAATCAAGCCCTCAGATTCACCACTAAATAACTGTGTGACTTGACTTGGGAAAAAAAGCCATCCTGATGCTTCTAAAGGCAGGGATGTTTCATCCTGAGTCACGTATACTTCCAGGAGGCAGAAGAGCAGGCTGTTGCAATGTCCCAGGGCTGACGGATTTGCTGACTGGATGCTCCGAATTACCTGAATTGCACCTGGGAGGGCATAGGGCAGCACAACTCAACAGAGGCCAACGGCAAGCACTCAGATTAGCTGAGTAAGTGTGCGTGTGTGTGTGTGTGCATATCTCCCTTGAAAACATGCTGGCCAGTCAGACAGATAAATTACGTGGAGAAAGCAAGGCCTCCCAGGCTTGGGTCAGTACCTTTAGCTGTGCTCTGCTTTCCCTGCTAGCCTCAGGAGGCTGGGTACATCACCCTTTGGAGCTGTACAGCTGCAAGCTGAGCCTTTCTGGTTTTGGGAATGAGGTTTTTATGGCGTGAACTGTCTGTGAAGGTGAGGTTGATTTTTATCCTTTTCTTTCCATCTGTTTACCATGCTGAGCTAAGTCAAGCAGATTTCAATTGGTCTTCGCTGCCCAGCCTCAGCACGCCGACTTTGTCATATCGCCAAGCAGCGTTGACATCCCTGACCCCTCTCCAGAAGGATCTCATGAATTCAGATTCCCTGGATTTCTTCCAGGCAGGTTTGTCATGTTTTTGCACCTTTATCGTGTGACAGATCTGGCTGGAGCTCCACGCACCCTCCTCTTCGGGCTCATACCTGCCACATCTGTAGCTCAGCACTGTGACCTCTCTTCTGCCCCACAAGTGGGCATGTAGGACTTGTGATCTGCTGCTGATGCTGTGTACGTAGTCCCTGCAGCGGCCCTGCATCACACCCAAAGAGCCTGCCAAAGGAGCCCAGTGAATGCAATGAACTCAACCCAGGCTCCTTGTCCAGGTCTCGTCGCATATCGCAGCCCCGTTACCCAGAGTATTCAGGCCTGTTTCTGTCACATGCCCCAAATCTGGGATCTCTTTTGACAGGACATAAAATAAACCTGGAAGGGTCTGGCCAGTACATTGTGAGCTTTTTCTGTAATATTTGCTGCAATGCATATTTGGAGACTTTATTTCTCTGCCTTTGCAGCTACTTCATAGCCATGGGAGAAAACTTACATCAATTAACACTTTCTCTAAAGGATCAGTGGGTGAATTTTGGTTTTTAACATCTGGCTTCTCTGTGGAATCTCCTGGGATTCGATACATATGAAGGAAAAAGAAATCTGGTGTCCCGCTCCCTCTGCTGGTACAATTTTTCAGCCATTACTTTGTACCAAAGGCAAAGCTGTTCAAGTGCTCTGTTTTCCAACGCCTGACCTGGCTCTGCTATTTGGAGATCTGTCACTGTGTCCAAGGTGAAAGCTTGGGAGGGACAGCAGATCTCTTTTGCAAACAGTTTTCTAATTAAATCCAAGTTGTTCCCAGAAGGCACCGCATGTTTTACGGCTGCCTCTGAACTTTCTGCTTGAGCTCCACTGTTTGGAGATTTATTTCTGTGTCCATAGAGAGACCTGCTGCTACCCAAACTTTTCTGCTCGTATTTTTTCCTGCTTCCATAAGCATTTCAAAATTCACATGTATCACCACATTTCTTCCTTCAAGATCACCTAGCCTGCTGCTTGTTTCATTTTAGTGCTTCACCCATTAGAGGTAGGACCCCAGTGTACACATCTCATTCTCCCCTTCTCATTGACATTGTATTTAAAGAGCTTTCCAGACTGCTAACAAGCACTGGGCAATCCTTTCAGTCTGATATTCTCATTTATAATAAAGCCTCTTATCCCATGTTGGTCAAATGCCATGCATCTGTTTAAAATCAGGTAGAATATGAGGTACATTGCCTGTTACCACTAAGCACAGGCAGGGATGTCTCTTCCAGAGACCTGGACCGGGTGTGCATCTCCAGATACTAGTGTGCCAGAGGATGACTCCCATCCTCAAGAGCCCCAGGGATCACAAAACCATTGAAAGCTGCACCTGAAACAGCATCTCAAGAAGTCATTGCAGCCAAGTCTTCCTCGCAGGTTGGACAATCAGCTCTACCTGTAGCCACTCTGTACCTAAAAAGACTCCCGCAACAGAGAGTCCGTCCAACCCCAGAGCACCAGGGAATCAATCCTAGACGCTGTGTTATTAAAAAATCATTTCCTTTCTCTCTCTTTGCCACAATACCCCATTCCAGTTCTAGTTACTTCAGTTTTATTATGCAAGATATAATCGAAAGTGACCTATAGGGCCAGAAGGAAAACGGTAATATGGTTCTTCCTTTAACGATCCCACATATTGCATTGGAATCATTTAAATATGGTCTTTGGTGTTTACATGATCAGAGTTTGGCTTGTGTTTTTAACAGGGCTTGTCAAATATCAGCACAGACCAACGTATTCTGCAGCCAGAACAAGCTGTCATATTGAAATACTGAACCAGATAACATCAAAACTATTTGCTATTCATCACATAAATTATTAAATCTTTCATCAGGAACAGAGCTGGCTGTTAATGGCTTTAGCTAAATATATTCTTTTTAAATTGTAGTACTTTTTTCTGTTTTCCGAAGTACTGCAACTTGCCACGAACATTTTCAGTGTCTGGTGGTGATTAATTTTCTGCTGTTCCCTCTTGCACTAATTGAATCTTTATCTTTACGAGAACCCAGTATTTTTCTTTACTCAAAAAGAAGAAATGCCCAATTCATATCAAACACTGCTGGCAGCATCAGTTTTCAGTGACAAAAATGGTACTGGGGGTGGCACTGAGATCCACCTGAAAGCGTGCCACAGAGCACCGGCTCTGTAGCAGGGCTTTTTTTTTTTTTTTTTTTGTACGATAGCCCAATGGTATTTGGCAGAAGTCACACTGCAGGGCAGGGCAGGGCTGGAGCACCTCTCCTCTGAAGACAGGCTGAGAGAGTTGGGTTGTTCAGCCTGGAGAAGAGAAGGCTGCGGGGAGACCTTCTAGCAGCCTCCCAGTACCTAAAGGGGGCTACAAGAAAGCTGGAGAGGGACTTTTGACAAGGGCATGGAGTGACAGGGCAAGGGGTAATGAGTTGAGACTGAAAGAAGGGAGATTTAGATTAGATCTAAGGAAGAAATTCTTCTCCATGAAGGTGGTGAAGCCCTGGCACAGGTTGCCCCGAGAAGCTGTGGCTGCCCCATCCCTGGAAGGGTTCAAGGCCAGGCTGGATGGGGCTTTGAGCAACCTGGTCTAGCGGAAGGTGTCCCTGCCCATGGCAGGGGGGTGGAACTAGATGGTCTTTAAGGTCCCTTCCAACCCAAACCATTCTGTGATTCTATGATTCTAGGAAACCTTCTCCTGTCACAACCAGGGTGGTGCTGGGTTTCTGTCTGAAGTATAACATGGAACTGACACATTTGCTAGCATAATCTCTAAAAGAAATAAATGTACTAATCCCAGGGCTGTGACTCTTATGCTATTGAAATTTAGAGCAGTAATAACCATTTCCTAGCATTTGGTGTGAAGAATAAGGCCTTCCAGTCATTTTCCTTTGTTTGTAATAAATTACCTCCCTGCTAGCTGTTTGATTGTGGTATAAATCAAATGGTTCCATTTCAAGGAGATGTCATGTGTATCTGAAACTTCTGTTGCTACCTCTCAATTTATTACATTGAAAACGGAGACCATCAATGTTAAGGTTACAAAGTCAAGCACTAAAAAGTTCAGAAACACCAGACTAAAGGTTGTCTGTGCCATCAGGGCTGTGCTGCCTGGGTTTTAACCACCTTTTAAAATCATGCCCCATACCTAAACTGGCTGTTATGAAATAGGTCTGACAAGCCCCCCTTCCCTGTACAGCTGCCCCTCTTCCGAAAGCTGTATTATTTATGCCTGGTTCAAAGGATGGCTCTTCCTCCTCATCCTCTCCTTAGCCCTTGACTTGGATGCAGAGCCATCCCTGTTCTTGGTCCTACCACACACATCCCCTCTCACATCTCTAGGACTTAGTAAGTAGTACAACCTCAAAGCTAGCTTTTACTTATCCCCCTGAATTCAAGTCCATATTCCATGACGTGACTGCATATTATTTTTCCTGCAAGTCTCTTACCTCCTGGAGGTTCTGACACAGTGGGGACAAGACACCGAGTCACTGTTTTTCCACACTTGTTAGTCTGTGTGAGAGCTGAGCCCCTATTTTCTGTACAACACCAAACCTCTGCACTGAACAGAACATGAATAATTCCCTGTGGGACTTTTCTGGGACACTCAGCACAGGAGAAACTGGGAGTTTTGCAAACTAAGTGCAAAAGTCACTTTTTTGACTTCGTCTTCACAACACGCTGCTAACGTCAAAAGGCCTCACCGCCCTCATTTTACTTGCAGGGAGGTAGGCGCAGAGACAAACGCACCGATTTTCCAGATATTTAATTGTGTTTTAGCACTTTATATGTTCAAAGCACAGCTCCCAGTGGCTTCAGTTGTAGCTTGGAGAGCTCAAGACGTCCCCAAATCAGGCCCAGCGGGTGTCTGAGTGGACCTCACAAAATAAATCACTGATAATCACGAACTGCACAGGAAAACGTGGGATAAGAAACTTGCCCATCATTCCTCCTCCTCCTTTGGTTGCCTTGCCATGGCACACTTGGCAATGGAACACTAACAAAGGTCTTGCTTTCTTGGAGCAACTCTCAATCTCCTTAACAGAACTGCAGCCCGCTGCTTAGTGCGTGTACCATCCTGTTCACCCGAGAGAGCATTCGCTCCGCGACAACATTGCTTGGTGAGATACAGGAGGAAAACCAGAGGGAAAATGATACGCTACACACAAAGACACACCATGGCTGTGTTAAAAACAAAAACAAAAACAAACCCCAAAACCAAAACCCAACCAAACCACAAATACAATCAACCACTTTGGAAAGTAGCCTCAAAATGCAACTTAAAGAGATTACAAAAACATCAAAATGAACCCAGTTGAATCTGTAATATGCAGAATTATTATCGCAGCTGAGGGAACACTCCTGGCTTTCAGCACTTACTTAATTCCCTTTCAGTGTAAGCAATGATCGATGCCAATTGTGTGCTGAGGTCTTGCCAATTGTATACCAAAGGTCTGGAGCATCTCTCCTCCTGCCCCTTCTTCACTCTGAGCCACCCCGTCTTGCTCCGCTCCCTTCTGGGTCTGCTTCTTATCTTTTCAGGACACCAACTGCTGTCCCTGTGCTTTTGCAGCATTAAGCCAGAGAAGTCAGCTTTTTGCTGACTTGATCACAAGTTGGGTTCATCACCTCGTACCTGAAAGAATTTATGTTCCTACAAGCCTTGTGCAAGTCAGTTCCAAGGAGAACGTGTCAGAAAGGGTGAGAAGAATTATCACACCTTCCTTCAGCTGTCCAAAATGTACACATCTAGCCTAAAATGAACCTTTACGTTCCTGCTGTAATCGATGGAGAACGGTAACCAGTTCCACAGCGCGCTTCATCCCATCCTAGTCCAAATGCCTCAGACAGGTGGCATGACATTTTTCCATGTGATTGCTAAGCTGCATCTAAAACAGCTTTTCTTCCCTGATTTTCTTGAATGCCTGTATAGGCTTTTCCATAAACAATGTCTTATGACAACAAGTTCTGCACATTGAAATGCATATTGTGAAAGGAAATTAATTTTGTTTCTTTAAAACGTCCCATTTTACTACTTGTTAGTGCCCCTTAATCTCTTCATTAGGAGAAACAATGTTTAACTGCTGCCTTAAATCTTCTCCATTCTTCTGCTGCTTTTACAAACCTCCATCATATTCTTCCCATGTTAATCTCTGTTCCAACCTGAAGAGTCTTATTTATTTCACGCTTCCTCGTACAGAAGTTGTTCCATATCTTTGGTCATCTCTGATGTCCTTCACTGTGTCTTTCTCTAGTTCTGCCTGTCCTTTTTGAGATGGGGGAACACACAACGTGACTGCAGACACGCTGTGGATCTGCAGAAAAAGCCAAGCGATAGTTTCTGATTTGTTATTTGTTCCTGCCTAATAATCCATCCCATGCTGTTTTCCTTTTTGAACACTGCTGAGTCTGGAAGGGTTTTCAAAGATGTTGCCACAGTTTGAAGATCTCTTTTTCTGGATGGTAACAGTTAACTTAGAGCTCGTCCTTGTGAATGTTTTGTAACAAGGTATTGCTCACTATTTACTACCTTTGAAAGTCACCTAACGTAGTACCACTTCATTAGTATCTAAAGATCCTTTATTTATCGTTTGCACTTGCTCTGCATTTTTACCACCCTGAAGAGAAGGGGCCTTGATGACGGCCTTAAATAGATGCCTGCCTTTTAGGATCATCTCCTAATAGGCACTTGAAGGAAGATTAAACAAAAAATCCTCCCAAACAAAAATCTCTGAAAGCAACACAATAATTTCCTTGACTTGTGACTCAGGGGAAACATCCAGCTGCCAGCGTGACTTTAGGCCAAATTTCAGCTCCTCTTGCCTCAGGCTTCCTCAGCTGTGAAACAAAGGTGCATTTATAGTGCATGGCGGAGGCCAGAAAACGTCCCCCAGCCATCTCCACCTTCACGCTCACAGGCTGCCAGAGCTCGTGCGTGTTCGTAGGATGATACCCTGTCTCCCGGAGATTTCTCCTGGTGGGGAATACCAAAGTGACTTGTCCAAATAGACAGCTACTCTCACCATGGGGGAAAAAAAAAGCCTCAGTTTAATAAACTCCCTTAAAAGTTTATTCTCGTTAGTAAATAGCTTGTAGGTCTGCAGATCCTTTCAAATGGTCTGAAGCATGGCACAGCAAAGGTTCATCAGCTTTCCTTGTGGGCAAATACTCCCTCCGGCCCGATCCCTGATGTGTTACAGGTGATACAAGTACAAAGCATCACTGCAAGCTACCTATAAATAAAAAATAATAATTCCACATTTCCTCTTTAAACATGTCCAATCTTTTTTATCCAGAGCCTCTTCAAGAGGTATCCCATCATGTGTGAACCCTCCATTCATGGCTCAATCCTGCAATAAAGGGAGGCAGACACTCCACCCCACCATGTTCAGAAGTGTTTAGTTTGGGCTGTTAGAAGGTGGAGTTTGCCAGCAGCACAGGCAGAGAATGATTTCTATTCATTATAGGTTTTCATTCCAGATCTACAAGGCGTAAGATGTCTACTCCAGCAGCCTGGACAGCAAAGAGTGATGATACACGAACAGGGGATGTGAAGGCAGGAGAGACCGCTGGATCTCCAGGCCAGCTCCAGCGAGGATCCTTGTCTAGCTGACATTTTGTATTGCCCAAGAAGATATTTGCTTGTGCCAGCCACCGCTGAGGCTCCTAGCAGCCGCTCCGCGGGGCAGCATTAACAGCAGCAGCCAGAGACTGTCGGTTCCAGTCTGCTGGCCGCAGGACGTGCCCCGCGAGCGGCAGATGAACGGCAGCGTAAGGTGATCAAAACCGGCAGCCGAAGGCACAACAGCCTCAACTCCTAGACAGCCACAGCCCTGGTGAAGACAGCACCTCTGCGCGAGGGGAGGAGAAGGGGTCTTGGAGCTCTATTTTAACCCTGATTTTGTCTGAGTGATCAAAGCTTCCTTGTCATATTGCAAGCAGGAGCCGCTCGCTGTTTAGTTGGCATCAGGTGATATGCAGGCAGCAAGGCACGGATGTGAGGCTGTGCTTCTTACCTGAAAGACGGCGTGACAAGAAGAGGGAAGATCACAGGATCATGCCAGAAAATGGCACCCAGAGAGCTGTGACACAACCAGCGGTTTTCTTTGCTACAACCAGCCAGGGAGTCTTGCCTCCGCTCCAGCAGCTCCTTGGTCTGAATGTGGGGGGCTGGATCCTCAAAGACTCATCAGTACTTCACTCCTAGCAACGCTGCTGTCACACAAAATCCTCATTACGGTGTGAAGCTCCAAGGGTCACAGTGTGTAGGGAGAGCTGATGCTGAGAGATGGGATGCTCAGAAATCAGATGTACGATGCGAGGACGTGCAGAGACGGAACGAGCTCGGGTCTTGGAAGCAGAACAGACACATTAGTTCAGTGCTTTGCCCACCCTAATTAGCCCAACTTATCATATGGCTGCATCCAGTATCTGAGCAAGCTTCACTTAATGCCTTTGCAGTAATATGTCATGTATGGGCAAATCAAAGGACCTCCACTGGTCAGAAGGGAAAAGAGAAAGAAAGGGTTGAATTCAAGGAATCAAGCAACTAATCTGGCCAAAGATAAACCACAATCCATGTAGGATATTAGGACATGACCTTTCCATGCCTGGGATTAATCTGTTGCTCCCAATAGAGAATAAACTCCATACCAAGAATAGGCAACAGGCTAGTTAATTGGGCTTGGACACGTGCCGTGGTTTAACCCCAGTCGGCAACCAAGCATCGCACAGCTGCTCGCTCACCCAGAATCGAGGCAAAAAAAAAAAACCTCATGGGTTGAGATAAAGACATTTTAACAGGAAGAGAGAATAATAATAATAATAATAATAATAATAATAATAATAATAATGATAAGAGAATATACAAGACAAGTGATGCACAATGCAATTGCTTACCACCCGCTCACGGATGCCCAGCCCATCCCCAAGCAGCGATCTCTCCCCAGCCAACTCCCCCCAGTTTACATACTGAGCATGACGTCATACGGTATGGCATATCCCTGTGGCCAGGCTGGGTCAGCTGTCCTGGCTGTGCCCCCTCCCAGCTCCTTGTGCCCCTCCTCACTGGCAGAGCATGGGAAGATGGAAGTCCTTGACTTGGTGTAAGCACTACTGAGCAACAACTAAAACATCAGTGTGTTATCGACATTATTGTCCTACTAAATCCAAAACACAGCACTGTGCCATCTACTAGGAAGAAAATTAACTCAATCCCAGCCAAAACCAGGACAACATGGAAATCATCTCCCTGATGTGGTGTGGGGACTTACACTTCCACCTCCCATGTCCAAAGCAGAGCATCCTGACCTCCAGGACAGTGACATGACTCTTGGCCACTCTCTTCTCTTGGAGCTCTTCTGTACAAATTAGTAAATGTTTATGGGACTCCTGCTTTGATGTGTTTCTGATCTGAACCGAAAGAATTTATCTAGAAATTGATTGTGAATAGACATAAAAATGACAACTAGTTCTTTTAAGAGAAGGGAAGAGTAATTACATATAGAGGGCAGCCAGCACCAGTTTATTGCTCCTTTTGCTTCTCCAACAGTGACTCTGACAAATGAAGTCCACCACAGAAACTGTCTGTGCAGAGTTAAAGAATTTAGCGTATAACCGAAAGAAAACATCCCAGCACTGTTTGGGGAATGATGGAAAATGTAAGTAATAAGAAAGGAAAGAGCTATATTATAGCAAAGTGCACGGAAAGAGTTTGTGAGTCTCTCTGAGATCAGCATCGAAATTTCTACCACCACAAGAAGACAAACTTACACTGAAAACACCAGTCATAGTTGAATGAGGTACCTAAGGCAACAGGCTGGACACCTCAAGCGGGACCCCAACACTCTTCTTACGCAGCAGTTGTGCACTCTTTGCTGTGCCAGGGAGCACTGTAGGTACGGCTTCATCGTATCAAACCGGTCACGGCATACGTACTGTTCGGTGTTTGCACATCAGGAGTGCTTGGTATAAATACTACATTGAAGTTGTGAATAAAATGCTCAGACATTCTGAAATGTCAAAAAAAAAGCATTGCTGACGGTCTAATAGAGGCCTAAAAAATAAAAATTTTAAAAAAGTAAAGAAGTCTCACACTTATTCCCTAGCTACGCTGCACAGTTCGACAAAGCCAATCTTCCTAAGCCTTTGTTTCAAGATTCGCTTGCACTGAGGGAGGTTTGGGAGCAATTACAGTGGCTTTCACAAACTAGTAATTTTTATATTTACAGTTCAGATACTGATAGTAAATATGACAAAGGGGCACTAAACCTTTAAGCAACTCAAAATATTGCTGCGTTCAGAGTAAGGCCAGAAAGAGAAGCTAGAAGAATACTTATGCAGACCATGTTATCAGAAACGTTTAAGGAGACTGCATTTATAAAGAAAATTCTTACAGCCAGTTATTAGCCAATAAGTGGAGCAGTTCATTGGCAAAGACACAGTAACACGCAGCAGGCTGCTGGAGCTCTTAGGGAAAATACAATTAACTTGGTAACAAAATTAAATATAGTAGATCTATAATAAGTGTGAGCAGCTTATAGTAAACCCAAAGGGAGCATTAAGAATTCAATCCATCAATCATCACAGCATGCAACCACCCCTGGACAACGTTTCTAACAACCTGTTTGTAATTTTATGTCTGTTCCAGTTACTATATAAATAAAGCTGGTCTTTGACTGATTTTAACTGCTATGGCTCCTTGAATTTCAGTATGGAAATACTACTTCACACTAGTCTAGCATTTTGATATTCTTGATCTTTATACACCTATTAACTGTTGCAGTGTTGTAGCTAGGCCACCGACCGGACTATTTCCACCTCTGCCAAATGATCTTTGACAAGATTTTCACCAAAAAATGACTTACTTTCTCCATCTATAAAATGAGGGTAATGGCATTACTTTCCATCATGAATTGACTGGAGACCTAAGGCTGCTTAATGGAAATGTGTTGGCAGTGCTGCAGGCACCTCTCCTTTTACCTAAGCTAAAGTAATCACGAGTAGTGCCACAAACTTGGTGAAGTTATTACGGTAAAATCCCAGCACAAGAGAAGATTGCATCTCCAATCATTCTAAAGAAAAAAAGCATCAAGAATATTATTGCACCTTACAGAAAACAATCCTGTGTAAAAACATTGCTGCCTGCTCTGTCTTGCTATGATAATCAAGTTTAGGCTCCTCAGCGGTGATTTGAAATTACAACACGTTCACTCAACACCTTGTCATTCTTCGCAGACTCCCTTCTCCATCACAGGGACAGAGAAACCCTGTCTCGGCCCCGCAAGGAGGACCCTGCTCCCAACACACCTCCAACTCTGACAGCGACTTCAAGGCAATCTCAAAATACAGTTCAGCTAATTTAACTGCCCTCACAGCCACGGAGCAATTTGCTTCTCTCACCCTGGATGAAGCTCAACACTGGTGGGAGTGCTGGTACGTGAGTACTCTGGTACTCCTGCCAGCCCAACCATTCACAACTCTGGCTAAACTGAATTTTTCCGTAAGTTCCCCTGGAAAATGTAATCCTCTCCCTTCTTCCTGGGGAGGAACAACCCCCTGCACCGGGACAGGTTGGGGGTCACCTCCTGGAAAGCAGCTCTGCGGAGAAGGACCTGGGAGTCCTGGTAGATGACAAATTCCCCATGAGCCAGCAACGTGTCCTTGGGCCAGGAAGGCCAACGGCATCCTGGGGTGCATTGGGAAGAGTGTGGCCAGCAGGTCGAGGGAGGTTCTCCTCCCCCTCTGCTCTGCCCTGGTGAGGCCCCATCTGGAGTCCTGTGTCCAGTTCTGGGCTCCCCAGTTCAAGAGAGACGAGGAACTACTGGAGAGAGTCCAGCAGAGGGTACAAAGATGATGAGGGGACTGGAGCATCTCTCCTGTGGGAAAGGCTGAGGGAGCTGGGGCTGTTCAGCCCGAGGAAGAGAAGACTGAGAGGGGACCTCACCAACGCTTATCAATATCTCCAGGGCGGGTGTCAAGAGGACGGGGCCAGACTCTTCTCAGTGGTGTCCAGCGCCAGGCCAAGGGGCAACGGGCACAAACTGGAACATGGGAAGTTCTGCCTGAACATGAGGAAAAACGTCTTCGCTGTGAGGTGCCAGAGCCCTGGCACAGGCTGCCCAGGGAGGGTGTGGAGTCTCCTTCTCTGGAGAGATTCAAACCCGCCTGGACGCGGCCCTGTGCAGCCTGCGCTGGGTGACCCTGCTCTGGCAGGGGTTGGGCTGGGTGGTCTCCAGAGGTCCCTTCCAACCCCTGCCATTCTGTGATTCTTTCTGTTCAAGATGACATTATCCCAGGTAGTCAGAAGTGTCTTTAAGTGGAAATCTCAAGCTATGCTTACAAAAGATAGAGACACTCATGACCGTTCATAAGATGTCTCGTACTTCCAAAGCCCCCCTGGGGTGTGTAGCCCTGGTGTGTGCTGGTTCCCTTGCCCCAAAGAAACCTGGAGGAACTGCACTTCCCAGGAATTCATACAAGGGTGGGGAGACTTCTTATCACCCAGGACCTGTGAAACTGCAGAAAGCAAGAGCGTGCACCCGAAAGCAGAAGGACACTGGTTTAAGATATCAGCCGGTGAAACACTTGGTGTGAGCCCTATCTGAAGAGCTGCCACTGCCTGCCTCCCCAGCAAAAACGAATGCTACCTCCAGCCGGAGTGAAATCAGGGCTGGTGGATGCAGGGAGGGCGGGCACGGACTATCAGTCACACATAGCTCTTTGAAACAGCTTATCATTCCCCGTGAAAGGTAGGCAAGCAACAGCTTTTGTTATGGGCAAGCATGCTGAGGCCAACAGTGCCGTCTCCCTGGCAGCTTCCCGGTGTCCTCGCCGCAAGCTGCGTCTCTGTCGCAGGGAGAAGCGACCTGTCCGACACGGAGCGAGAGGAGGCTCTGAGGAGAAGGATGCGGCAGCAGCCCCTCGCTGTGCCCGGGGCAGGGCTGGCGAGGGCCGGGATGAGCCCCTGCCGCACAGCCAGCCCCGCGAGGCAGCTGCGGTCTGAGAGAGCAGGTCCGGACTGCTTTTCGTACCCCTCTCTGTTCATAAATCAGGGAAAGTACTAAAGTGAAAATTCCCACAGTAGGAGCATTTTAAACTCAGACAGTCTCCACCCAAGGCAATTACAGAGAGGAGCTGTTAATCACCGTGCAGACAGGGTAACCTTTGAGAACCGTGTGATGAGAATTTGAGGAGCTGGAACGAAACTGTTTGCTTGAGACGTTTTGATTCCAGCACTGCATTTTCTTTTGAAATATCAATCAAAGGTACACCTCCTCACCGTTTCCTCTCTAGGTCTATTCAGCAATCATCCAGAAAAAAAAAAATATCTCCAGAGGCCACTAACCATTGGTATTATGAAACCTCATTCAGAAAGAAAGTCTGCACCAGTTGCTCTTCTAGAGAGATGAACCAAATGTTTCTAGTCTCCATGTCCTGTGCATTTGGAAGGCGCACGTTAACGGAGCTCTCAGTGCAAAACGGAGAGCTATCGTTTCACCCACAGAGACCAGGGGCTGTTCGTGCCCCAAACCAGGGCGCACAGTGGGCAGAGCAGCTGTCGGTGACCCTCCAACAAGTACTCCCAGCACCAGGAGCATGGCACAGACCAGTGGCGAGAGCAACAGGGGAAGGCGCGGACCTCAAATAAGAAGTATGTTCACAATCCACAGGACACTGCTCCAACTCAGGTAACACAGAGCGTCCTCCGGGACAGCCCAAAATAGTCCTCATTCACCTGAATTGTCCTGTTGAATCACTCTAAGGGCTTGATCGGACCTTTCACCTTTTCTTTCTCTGTTTATACTGCTCAAGGTGGCATGAGCTCACGTCTCTTAGTGGAATCAAACCTTATCTTCCTTCCCCTCCCGCTCTTTCCTCCTGCCATCACCATCAACAATCAATCCAAAGATTCGCAATAGATAGGGAAAAAATCTACAAGCTCAGTTCTCTCAGGTCGGCTGATGGCTTATTTCTTACCCAGATAATTCCCTATTCCAACGGCACAGCAGTGGAGGGTCCATTGCCTCGGTTTGAGGCGCTCCAGCAGAGACTTGTTAGCTGGCAGTGCTGGAGATGTGCTGTTCCTGGGAGAAACCAGATCCTGGAAGCTGTGCAGATGATACAAAAACTGTCCCCAAATGGACTGTAGCATCCCCGAGCACGTTAGACCCTCCTTGATCCCAAGCTGGCCACTGCAGTGATGGGCATGGAGATGTTCACTAGGGGTTTGGTCGCAACCAAGGAAGGTCTATATGAAAGCCACCATTAACTTCAGAAAACAGGGAGTCAACTTCCTTTTGCGGGCACACTAAGCAGCACTTATTTGAAGGGGCAGGCAGGATGGATCGGCACATTTGCCTTGAACAGTGATGGCAAGAGGATGGCTAATACTGCAGAGCCTGCTTACACTGAGCGAAACAGAAGTTTCTCACCTGGGACTGTTCTTCAGAATGCACGTCCTGGTTTCGGCCAGGATGGAGCTAATTTTCTTCCCAGTAACTACTGTGTTTTGGATTTAGTATGGGATTTGGGATGTGAAGAATGTTGATAATGCAATGATGTTATTAGTTGCTGCTAAGGGATTAAGGACATTTTCCAGCTTCCCAGGTTTTGCTAATGTGCAGGTGCAAAAACCTGGGAGGGGTAGAGCCGGTACAGTTGACCCAAACCAGCCAAATGAAGTATTCCATACCATAGGTGGCATGCACAGTATATAAGTGGGAGGCAGCCAGTGGCCCGGGCGCTGTTCGTTTATACTTTCATTCGTTTGTTCCGCTCTCCCTCACTCGCTCTCTCTGGAACTTGTGGTTCCGAGATCGCTGCTGGGGAAATCACTGCTCCGAGATCGCTGCTGGGGATCATTCCAAGATCGCTCTCGGTTTCACTCTGGGATCGCTGCTCAGGACGGACTGCATCGGTCATTGGGTCATCAGGCTGTGAGAAATTGTGCGTCGTTCGTTCTGTATATTCTATTATCATTATATTTTATTATTATTATCCTTATTAATAGATCATATAATTATTATTGTCTTTTTCTTTATCTCAACCCATGAGTTTTCCTTTCCTTCCAATTCTCCTCCCCACCCCACTGCGAGGAGCGGGGGAGTGAGCAAGCGGCTGTGTGGTGCTTGGTTGCTGGCTGGGGCTAAACAACGACAGTGCAGCTCAGGTAAAATCTTTAAGCAGAGCAGCCTTTAACATTGAATAAAAATAGTATCTTAATCACCGAGGAGCCCCTGGGCCTCGCACATGAGACATTCTGATTTAAACTGCTTTAACTGAGCGCTGTACCCAGCTACAGAGATTTATAGATGACCTTCCTCTTATTACCAGTCATGAACGCTTGAGCCAACGGCCACTTGGAAGTGCTAGCAGAGATGCTTCGTGTGGATGCGAGAGAGGGGGTCACACTGATTCACAGAGGCTTTGGATCATCCCCTAAATACACCTAGGTAAGCAGGCTATTTCATTACATCGCTGTGCCAGCACATCCGCGTATGGGTCTTGACAGCTTAGGAGAAGGATATTAATTTTTGATGCGGCGCTGCAGCTTCATTGATGGAGTGCCATCTGTAATATGTAACAGCGCTGCTGTGCCACGGCTACCCCAGTAACATATCACCACCTACCACCAATAACCTCTCAGATTAGGAACTGGACTACTTGTTTGGTGAATTATTCATTCCACTGCAGAGCAGTGCCAGCAGCCCGGGGAGCGACAGCCGTGGGCTTTGAGTAATCTGGCAGTAGCCGAGACCAACAGCTACTTGCCCTCTCACATGTTGTGGCTCTTTTCGTGGTTCATTGCTGGCAAGTTTACATGTGCCTAGTGCAAAGTTCTCAGTTCTATACTAAAAAGAAAATTAAAAGGAAGGGGAAAAGCTTCTCATTAAAAAATGTGCTTACCACTTATTGCACATAAGCCAGAAAGTCCTTTCACAGACTAACAATTGCTGCCTTTAATACTTCTCCCATGTATCCTCTAGAAGCTGCCCAAAAATTCCCTGAAAATTATGGAAAGCTGTGTGAATCCTCTTTTGCACAAAGATGTTTCATAGATACATCTACATAAAGTCATGAAACGTGACTACTTACTAGCTTCAGAGAAAGCCCGTGCCGCTGCTCAGAGCATTGTGGTGGCTCTCCTGATACTCGGCAGGCTCCTGAGAGCAGCAGCTCCTGCAGTCCTGAGAACTTCCACTGGTCTCGGCGTCTTCTCAGAGACGTCTCCTGCTCTTGTGTTTGCTGGAAGAGCTTGAAGTCACGACAGAAGTGAACACAAGCTCAAAATAAAATTAAAAGGTGATCCTCTCCTGAGTTTATTTCTTCCAACAGCATTAAGGGAAGGCTTTCAGGGGGAGGTTAAGAGGATGTTGCACCTTTTATTTTTTTTTTTTTCTTTTCTTTCTCCTTCCCTTCAATTCCAGCCCCGCTCCATAACCAAGATGGAACAGAGCTGTATTTATTCTTTGCCAGGCTTGAAATAAAGAGATTGGTTTGTGAAGAGCTTACCACAGGCTTAGAAAAGGGACTGAACAAAAATCCCCCTCTGTTTTGTCTGGAAACTGAGAGTTCAGCTATAACTCCTCTTCATGGAGGACGAAGCACTGGCTGCGTTAGCCAGGAAGTCATACACGTCTTTAAGCATCCTCTCACTTAACCAAGCACTGTTGAGGCTCTTTTCCATAGGAAGCTTTCACCATCCATGAACCCACCTGTGGCAGAAGAGACCTGTGGTGGTATATGGACCAAACTGTGCTCCTCTAACCCGCCCCAGGCACCACCTTCCTGCACAAAGAGCCCAGCTGAAAGGAAATAGATGGCTCAGAGGGTGGTGGGCTTGCTGGCGTGAAGGCAGAACAATCTGCCCATGAGGCAGCTGGGACGATAATACCCACCTGAATCTTTGCTAGTGTGAATTGGGTCAGCTCCATCACAGCTGATGAAGCTGTGCTGATTAATAAGGTACGAAGGTATCCAGAAGTCTTAGTTGTGGTGAATTTTGGGTTTTTTTTCTCAGGGACGATGCCTCTGGGGTTGGTCCAAGATGCAGCTAGATCTTTGGAGGGTACCAAAGCAGCCATCAGCTGGTGTCCATTTGACTTTTCATAGCCAGACCTGGAAACCACCTGAGGGTACGGGAAAAGGCACTGCCACTGCTGCGAGTGCTCTCTTGGGAGGTGGGAAGGGGCAGGAGAGGAGGGCACCACGGTCAATCCATGTCTGCTTCTGGCTGGGTTGCCATCAGCACCTCCCCCAGCTGAAGCTGTGATGCCAGGAATCAGAGGGGACACCAGTGACAGCCCCCCACTTGGGAATTATGGAGGAGGGTCCAGGACTGCTGAATAAATGGCTGCAGATTCATGGGCCATGGAGACAGACAGCTACTGTGCAAATTATCCTTCATCCCACGCAGACCGCAGGCAACCTACAGCCCTGTCTCAGGCTCAGGTCAGTGCTGGCAGCCAGTTCTGCCCAGTGCATCATCTCTACCATCCACACGGCGCCTCGTGGGTTACACGATTTCTGCAAGGAGGGATGGGCAGGAAACATCTTACATCTGTCAAAACCAAGGCAAAAATCCAGTTGCCTTCAGAGAAGGCACAACCGTATTTATTTTAAAAAATTAATATGCATGCTCTCAGGGAAATGTTCAGCAGTCAGAGCAGAGTAGGTCACAGCAGTATTTGATCTATACGCTCTGAAGCTACTGGTGGACATCGTGTTCTTTATGGGCAGTTATATGCCTCTTTTTGTCTGTATCAAGCAGATTACTGCACTTGCAGCCATTATTTTTTTTAAGGACTCAGTGCTTTTAAATAAGCCATTAAAATAATGATTCAGGCTCCAGCCTCACCAGGAACTGTCACAAATAGACAGATGTGCTGCAAGGACAGTGTGAACGGGGCCTGTGGTTGCCCAGAGCCATGACAGCGTTTGGTGACATCCTGCTGCAGTGTCCCCATCCCAAATGAGAGCCTCTCCGGGAGAGCAACAGAGCATCGCTGATCGAGACAAGCTGCCCCCAGCTCCTCAGCAGCATTTTCTGATCTATGTTCAGAACCAGGATGTTTTCTGCACCCCGAAACATGAACCGCTGGGATCCAGCGCTCACGGCCTCAGTAACACCACGGGTCTCCAGGCCCACAGCTGAAGCTATCCTATGACCACATAACCCCAGACTGCGCCAACCCCCTTATTTTCCCCTGGGACCTTTCCCCTCCCTTACATCCCACAGATCATCTCAAGCGTCTCTCAAGCAGAGACCATCCCTTTCTAGTGATGATTGTCATTTGAATATGTCAGCGTGACTAGAGCTCCCATCCTCCTCTGGCGGAAGGCCAATAGCTGCAGCAGATGCTGGCCTGAGCAGTTTGTCCCTTGGTAGTTTCCAGACCGAGAAGGCTCTTGAAGGAAGATGGAAATCCATTGACTGACCAGCTCCCACATGCTGGGCAAAGGACCCGATTTCAGGGGTGTCTCCCTGTTGGGTGCTGGTTACCAGCAAAAGGGTCCAAAATGGGTGGCAGCTGATGGGCTGCAACCAAATGGTGGAGCTGAGCCAACAGAGGCTCAATTTATTCGCTGAGTCTGGGGGATTTATCCACCAGTTTACCCACCCGGATCTAGATAGTTTTCACCTGCATTCAGCCAAGACCTCTCCAGTTTCTCCTCCCCCACGATGCGCCCTGGGGAATACCATGTCACTGCCCAAAGCTGTTTCATGAAGGGAACCCATCAAGCACCTGTGGCCACCACCTCCCCACCTCCTCGACACTGCGGTGGATCCCAGATCGGCTGCATCTGCAGCGGAGCGGGAGATGCCCAATGAGCCAGGTGGAGGAGCGGGAGGCAGATCTGCTCTCCCTGCTCCCTTCGTGAGACTCGGCAAGTCTGTGACTTGCACTTCCAGCACGCTGCTGAGCAAAGAAAGGGGTCTCGCTTGCCTTGAAGCGGTGGGTGTTTGGGTTATATACAGCCTCTCTTTTTCCCTTGAAAAGCATCTGTGAATAGAGAGGAGTTGGAGGGGAGCATCAGACAAAGGGACATCACAAGCACGATCCTCCCCGTCAGTGGAACTGCCACTTGCCAGGAGGGTTTCTCATGCAGCCTACGCCTGTGATGTGCTATTATATTTTATGAAAAGGAGGGAAAATGTCAAGTTTAGAACGTCTCAGCTATTTCCAGAGGATTAATGCTATTACGGCTCTGAGATGACATGCAGTGGAGGCTGCTGCCTGCTCCCAGCCAGCAATTCGGGGGCCAGCTCTTTGAGGAGGCATCTGAGCCAAAATAAAACCAATCCCAGACTAAGGCAGAAGCTCCTCATTTGGCTCATTTTGTCCATCAGGGCTCCCCAGATCTCACCTTGAAGTGCCAGTCGCTGATCGGGGCACACTTTGGGCTGTATGGACCAGGAGGGGATGGTGAAGGGCTCCGATCTCGTGTGATAGTTCCCAGACCCTGGCAGCCCAAACGCAATATGCCACAGGGCAGCCTCCTCCCCTGTGACCTGAGCAGCTCCTGCTGGGACCCTGGGGAGCCCTTTCAGCAACGGGATCCTGACGGCAGCTTCCCGCTCGCTCACGCTGCCTGCACGGTGCCGTTGCTTGGGTAGGTGCATTTGATCACGGAGCCGTCGTGCATGCAGCACCTCCCTGGCTGGTTGCTCCCAGGGCTTCGCTGCAACTCAGGCCACCACCCAGGCTCCCGAATTTGTTCTCCTTTATTGAACCTCTCATTTTCCTGTTGCATCTGCAGCAACACGAAGAACTGAAGCCTCATCTCCTGCGTCCCACGTCACTCCTCAGCTACTGAATCATCATTTCCCCTTGAAAAGAGCTTAAAAAAGATCCATTAAACCATTTGCTTTGTGGTTCTTTATTAGATACTCCAAGTTTCCACTTCAGCATCCAGTTTCTCAGGACACCAGCACTGCCACAACTCCCTTCTCATCGGGGCTATTATTTTAAAGGGCAGAATAATCATATGTCACACGCAGGTTTCCCTTGCAGCATTTGAAAAGAAAGTCCCTTTAATCTGAGATATGACATATCCTGATCAGGTATTGGGCAGGGAAAAAGAACAGATCAGAGAGCTTTTGCTTTCATGTGGCTACAAGATAAATCATTGTCCAGGGCAATGGGTAGTCATTGTAACTCCCATCTGAGTTTTACAGTACGTCAGAGATCTGCTGGGGCTGAGGTTGCTCGATACCTACTGCGCCTTCAAGGCTCCAATTACCCTCCTCGCTGCTTTCAGTATCAAAGGCAAAAAATTGCTTTCTTTGCGCTAAATGATCCGCAGAGTGGAGCCAGATGGGCAAAAGGACTTGGAGAAATTATCGCTGGCTCTGCTGTGCCCAGGTCTCATCTATTTCTTTTAGCGTTTTCCAGAGGAAGCGCGGTACGGAAGGTGTGGGACTGAAGGTGCTGCTTTCTGCACCTCGTGCTGGTTATTAGCTTTGGGGAAAAAAAAAAAAAAAAAAAGAGAAAAGAATCTGTGCTCAATTTGTTCATCGGACACTTCAGTTTATCAGAGAGGAAGAACCAGACTGCAGAGAAAACCCTCTTTGTCTTCCGATGCTGCACTTCCACTTAGGAAAAACACCTGCCCCTGCAACAGTGACTGTCATCAGCAGGTGGCCATGTGCATTTCAACGGAGCCATTTGCCCTCTTAAAAAGGGGAAACCAAGGCTGATGAAATTAATTTGCTAGTGGATCACCCAGGAACCTTGCGGCATGTGAACTTCAGTCTCTGGTGTCCCAGCCAGGGCTCGGTCTGTCACACCCTGCTGCTCTCCGAGGAGCAGAGACATCCCTTTGCCAACTCTCCATCCTGAAACGGGTTTCCCTCCTCCCGTGCAGCGCAAGACCTGCCAGGATGCTCAGCCATGAAGCAGATCACTCTCAGGCACTTGTACTATCAAGGACGCGTCCTCTCCATCTATTAAATCAACATACAATGAATTTGGGCACAAGCTGGCTCTGCCCAAGCCAAGCGTTAGCTCCACCACACACTTACGCGGCCACGCAATAGCAGTCTGCTACTCTGTGTTGGGCTTCAAGCACTTCGCACCTGTAGTGCCCCTTGTAGTTACATGGTCATGCAACTGTGTCCATCGCTGCCTAAAATGCTGCAGGTCCAGCCAGCTCCGTTACGATGTCCCGGGTTTTGCTGGATGGAGGCTTTAATTAATCAGCGGGACTGGCAGTATTTCCAGGGCTGAGGTTCACTTGCAACATCTAGGCTGTCTACTGCACAAATTCCTTTCTCCACTGTACCAATTCTGGATGACATAAATATTTATTTACTGTTGACTACATCCAAAATTACATATATTGCTTCAAGTTTGTCTTACAAGCAGCGGCCATACATGTGTCACCTCAAGGATGGTCAGGCAAGCAAGAGTCCTTCCTCCAACTTCACCATGCTTCAGATCAAGTGCTCAGTCCATAAAATAGCACTAACGTTTTGTTTCCATAGTGTCAGCTGAGGTCCCTCTTCTGCAGAAAATGCCAAACCTGTGATTTTCCCACATGCAGCTCTGTGAGCACCAGAGGAAGGGCTGGGGGTTTGCTATGGCAATGGAGCTTGCAAGCAACCCGCTCCGTTAGCTCCAGATTTCTGTCCGACGGGGGTACACAGAGGAGAGTCTCTGTGCACACTCTCGGGTTTTAGTAACACTTGACCATATGAATCTCCCAAACGACAAATGCTTAAACCTCTCTCAGGACCACGACACACTTGCAGATTTGACCCTATGCTGTAAGTGGTCGGAGCCATCGCGTGCCTGTGGACATTACGGGATGTTTAGCCTGGAGAAAAGGAGGCTGAGGGGAGACCTTCTCGCTCTCTACAACTACCTGAAAGGAGGCTGTAGAGAGATGGTGGTCGGTCTCTTCTCCCAAGTAACAGATGACAGAACAAGAGGAAATGGCCTCAAGTTGCACCAGGGGAGATTCAGATTGGATATTCGTAAAAGTTTCTTCACCGAAAGGGTTGTCGGGCATTGGAACAGGCTGCCCAGGGAGGTGGTGGAGTCCCCGTCCCTGGAGTTATTCAAAAGACGTTTAGACGAGGCCCTAAGGGATATGATTTAGTGGGGGACTTGGCAGTGCTGGGTTAATGGTTGGACCCGATGATCTTGGAGGTCTCTTCCAGCCAGAACAATTCTATGATTCTGTGATTCTATGATTATCCAGCACTGCAAGCCCCAGCCGGGCCCAGAGCACTTTGCTTTGTTATGAGGTAAATGGTAAACGATAACATGTTTTTCTTGTTTCCCGTCTCCCCAAAGTCTGCACTCTACCATCCAAAAACCCATGTATCTTCTGGCTCAGTGTCCCCACTGCCTCATCTCTTTCCCACACCAAGGTGTGATCATTTAAATGTTTCAGGGCAATAGCATGTATTTTTAAGTGCAGCAGGCTGTCTGCAAAACAAATATCCCATTAAATACTCATTTGTAATAGATGCTGCACAGCTTGCATGCAGCCACATCCCTTTATTAGCCTTTTATTTTTAATGCTATTAAACTACATTCTTCAATTCCAATTTTAGAGGAATGTCTTCTCCAGCATGTGTTCACCATCTTGTCCACTGCTGTGGAGCCTTTAACAATTCACTGCCCTCTCCCCTGCTTTGCTGCAAATAAGGAGGGACTTGGGTTATTTCTGTCTGCCTTTTTTTTTTTTACAGAAGACAAATTCAATTACAAATTATAAAAGTCACGTTTGACTTAGAGCTAGACATGCAAAGTCACCCCTGCACATCCCAGAGTTGTTATTTCATCAAACCATCTGGAGAAGTTAAAAGCACAGCAACCTCTGTGCTGCTAAGAAGACGTGGTCTCCACGCATGAGCCAGCCTCCATCCATGCAGCATCAGGGCCGCTGCCAGGTCCCACGGCCTTGCCCCGCTTGAAGACCTCACCAGTGCTTCACTGCCAATTTTATGAAGGTTACAGGGATGGTGAAGGTGACACCCATGTGATGATGCCTCCCAGGGCATCACCGTAGACAGATCCAGCTTTCCACTTCCACTTGGGTGAAGTAAGAGGCTGGGTTTTAATCAGCTTCCTCTTCCTTTTCAACTGCCTGTGGAAAGAGCGTTTGCCTCCTCTCCATAGTATTCGGGTTCATAATTTTTGACCTGGTCCTTCCACCTTTTGGTCAGCTGCTGAGATGCTGGGTGCCCTCAGCTTCCTGGGCTGTTCCTGGATGTCCTCTGCAGCCTCCTGCATTACTGGTGCTCCTGTCTTGGTCCCCTAGCCCCTGGCAGAGACTGAGCCTCTCCATAGCACCAGCATGTGCCCTCACTTCCCAAAATTTGTCCTGTCCTTGTCTCTCTCTGTGCCTGCAGATCCAGCACCACTGGTCTTTGCACCAGCAGCCACACCAGCACCTTCTCCTCTCTCCATTGCCCACTCGGCAGGACCAGCCCCAGTCACTTCGGTGTCTCTCCGCTGTCCTGGAGGAGCAGCTCTGCCCCGTGAGCTCAGCCCAAAGGTCCCTGCGCAGAGAGCAGGTAGTCGGTGCATCGCCCCGGCATTACAGCTCATTCATCAGCGTGTCAAAATGTCTGACATGGAAGCGTACGGAAGTGTCATCCCTGTAATTTTTTCTCACTTACGGCACCCTGGAGCTGTAAAGCAGCCGCATCCAGGAACTCATTTAGCACCTATGTACATTACCCCTGTGGAGGAGATTAAATGTCATCCTTTGGATTAAGTTTGACATCAAAAACAATTATTTTTGGCACCGCAGGTTAAAAAGTGCTTTTGCCCCGCACTGACACACAGCTGATAAAACCGAGCAGAGAGTTTGGTGAGCGATGGGCGTTGCAACCAGCCGGCGGCTGCTTTTGGTGCCTTCGCCTCCCCATGCTCAGAGGCACGTGGCCCCAGCACTCCAGCGGGACGAGGTCCCGTGGGCACCTACTCAGTGTTTGCTGAGCTCGGTGTCAAATATCGCAGACATATTTCCCAGCAAGGGCTGTTTTGTGTGATCTGTCGCACTTGACGGGACAGGCGCTTCCCAGTCAGGCCGGGAGGGATGCTCAGCAGCACCAGGTATTAGGGGAGAAAGCCATCAGCAAAGCCCCTCTTGTCTCTTACAAACAGAAGTGTCTTCTGTAGAGACGCTGCCAAACAGATGGCTACTCTGCGAGGGTGAAGGCCACACGAGATCGGGGTGAGCAGACCCAGCCGCTAACGTTGCCCTGGGCCGGTGAGCGGAGGCCGAGCCGGCAGGGAGGAGGCGCCGTGGTGAAGGGGTGCCCACCATCCTCCTCCTCCTGCCCCGTGGCAGCCGCCTCCTGCCTAACGGCCAGATCCTGTAAGCAACGGTAGTTTTGGAAACTCTTTTGTCACTTACAGCAAGAACAAAACACCCTGACAAAGCTTCACCACTGTTCTTGATGCAATCCACCTCCAGGCACGGTCCAGAGGAGCTGGAGACCTGACACCCTCCTGCCCATAAATAACTTTCACACACCCAGCACTAACGCACGGTGCCGCTTTCTCTCATTCCAGCCCCGATTCAGCGATGCATTTTGCTACCTTCCTCCTTTTCATGTTAAACCCAAGACCGGAGTATCCCCCTCGCAGTGGCCCTGCTTCTGCTTTTATAACAAAAATCCCATTTCTGGGTATTTCAGTTGAATTTCAGTCTGTATCCAAGTGAGGTTTAACCAGACGGGACTGTAATGCAAAACCAATCAGCCAGTGGATTGAAAGAATGTTATCTGCTGGTTTTGAATATTAAAAATGCAAAATGTAAATAATCTGGAAAAAATATACTAGAAGCCCTGAAATTGCTTAAATAAGTGCACATAAGTGCAGAGTAAGTTATGGCAAGGAAAAGGCACAACTCGGTGGGCAGACAGTCTCCAGAGGCAAATCAATAAGTTTTGAAGGGCATATTGACCAGTAAGAAGGAACCTTGGGAAAACAGCTAAAAATGAAAAAATAGCTAGTCGATCAATTATTTAAAATAAGGATTTTCAGCTTCCTGATATAAAGTATGACTAAACCCAGTGATTTAAATATTTTAACTGCAAAATCCCAGGTCAAATTACCACCTGATGCTGGCAAATGATTTAATTATCTAGAATTTGCTTGTGTAATATCAGATGTTTTAATTTTACTGCAGAAATTCTTGATTTATTTCTGCATATCCTTTTATACGAATAAGGTCACATTTTTGCAGGGATTTTCTTTTCTCTTTTTTACCACATTACCAATTTGTTCTCCATTAAAGAAAAAAAAAAGATTAAAACTGAAGTGCAGCGAACCTCTGTTAACATCAGCCTTTTTCTCGTCGCCCCGTTCCATTTCCTCTGCTTCAGATGAAATGAATTCATTACTGAAGAGCCCCAGTGACTGCAGTTTATCCTTCGAGTCATTTTGTATGTAAGATATGGAAAATTCATCTTGCTTGAGCGAATTCCTGCTGCTCCGGGTGATGCTTGCTCACACCCCACCAGCAGTAGTGCCCGGGCAGCCTTGCCAGGCACCACACCGGTCCCTTTCCGACCCACCACTGGAGATTTACTTCCCACCAGACCCATGGGCTTCATGACGAGGATGCTGTGAGCAAGAGCTGGAAACACCCGCGCGACGGAGCTTGTCATGCCAGGCTGGACCTGGCACCCTTCCCTGGGTGTCAGGTTTGGCTCCCGAGCACTGGATTTGGAGCAAAACTTTTATTGCTTTCCCTCCAGTGCCTTCATTATCCATCATACTGAAATAAATAGTTTGCCAGGAGCCCCTGGAAACCTCTGGGAAGGGTAGGTAACACAGAGGTCAACATTTCTCTTCTTGCACAATCTGCAAGACCTGGGACCTTTCTGGGGACATTTTTGGAAAGGGACACCCAAGAGCTGCTCTTCAACTCCATCCGTGTCCCTCCACAGACCCCTGTGTTAAAGCTGCAGCAGCAGCTGGGCAATGCCAGTGGTTGCTTAGGTCTCTGGCAACCTTTTAGCATCAGAGTAATTTCATCTGGCATGGATCTGGCCAAAATGCACTTGCCAGTGCAAGGTATGGACCTGCCCATGAGTACCCCTGCCTGGACATCAAGGCTCTGCTGAATGTGGCCTTTCAACCTCGGAATGAAATTGTGGGTGTCGGCTGAAGGCAGCACCTGGGTCCACCAACTCCTACCAAGACGTGGGGCTGGTCTCACACCTCGTCTCTCCCAGGGCTGTCCCCATCAAGGGCTAACCAGCCCGTGAGCCGTGCCAAACTCCCACACCTCCCACACCAGTGCCGCTGGCCCCCTCCCCGCCGGGCAGGAGCCTGGCTCCATGCTGGGGGAAGCCTCACGGCTCCATACGTGAAGGCAGTGCTGAAGCATCCCACCGGCGATGCAGGCAGGTACGGCTGAGCCGTCGCGGCTGACCTGCCAAGAGGGTTTGTGTGCTCCTCTTGGCGCACTGGTGGCAAAAGCAGAAACACCAGAACTGTAACTCAGCCTATTCCTACAAGGAGCCTGGGGAGATTTTCCCCACCGTCCGGATGCTAAGAAGCCTTTTGCTGGACAGAAAGAGAGCGTGGCGCATTTCCACCACTCCAGGAAGAGATCTTCAATGTTTACCATCCTACCTGTGGGTTCTGCTTCGGAGGCTTTGCCCCCAGAGCCCCGTCGAGAGCCAGGGCTGCAGTCACAGCCTCCCCTTCCCTCCCCAGCACCTTCTCTTCTCCTCTAACTGCAAATTTCAGCTGGTGCCTGTTTTGGATCCCTCTTGTGTCTCCTCCAGCAGATTTCTGCTGGCAATAAGCCTTGTGTTAGACACGGGGTAAATCTGCAGGAAATCGGACTGAGAAAAGACAGAAGTTGAAGAGACTTAGAGTAAATAAAAAAAACCCACTGTGCCTGGCAGGTGGAAAATTTGTGTTGCAAATAGCATGTGGTTCTGTGTATATATAACCCATGGGTTAAACTTCTATGTGTGCATATATCTTAGCATATATGCATGCTAATAATGCAGTGTGCTCGCATATAGGCATTTGGTCATCAATACAGTGGAGCAAAGGGCGCCCAGCAGTTACCATTAAGAAGGGACTCACTGGTGGGAACGTTTCCGCTGGGAAATGCCACCATCGTCTCTGCTGACTCCCTGCTGCTGGCTGAGACCAAACCCTTTCCGTGCAGGGGGGGCTGTCCTGCTCCTGAGCCTTTGGGAGAGCATCACCGTTGGGGGAAAAAAGGGGAAACCGCTGCGTGTGTCGCTGCAAGCCTTGAGCGAACTGAGAGTCAACATCCTTGTGCCCTAAATTTTTGCCCATTGAGGTCAAACCTTCAAGTGCTTCTAACTCCCATATGCACTGGGGGGTTTCCCAGGCGGAGGATGAGACTTGCCCGAAAGTAAAGGAGCTTTTCATGCCTAGCCCCAGGCCCTCAACCCAAGTGCAGACCCTGGCGGGCTCAGGCACAGAAGCAACAACCGCCCTCAGGTGGCTTCACCACCAGAGCAAGCAGGGAACGCCTTTTGGTTTGTCCTCCCAAAATACATTGATGAAAACAACCCCAAGCTGGGCTGTCTGCGCTGCTCTGCACGGATAGGTGCCTCACGGCCGACCGCCTGCTTGTGACGGCATTAGGCTGAGCCCTGTGCCGGTGTGACCTCGTGCTTTGCTCAGCCCCAGGGAACCCGCACAGGGCAGCAACCCCGACAGGCGCCTGGGACATCCAGCTCGTCCCCTCCATCAGACACACATCACCTTCTTTGCTTACACGGGGTTTCTGGGCCTCAGGATGGCTCCGCGCGTGCTTTCCTTGTGGGAGTTTTAATCTGATCTCTCTCCCCTGTTTTCACAAACCCATGGCGTGGCTGGCAGAGTCAGGGACATTAGGAGGAGACCGGCTGATGGAGAGACTCACAGCGAGGCAGCGTGATGACAGAGAGTCATTTCCTTAGGAAATAAACCTATGGGGAGAAAACCCACTGTCATTGTTTATCTTCTTTCAGCAGGTTTTGTTTTTTCATTGGAAAAAGTCAGCAATGCAGCAAACAGCTTTATGAATACACAGATTGTTTCTGGCAACTACCGATTAGCAAAGAATGTGTTCATGCAATCCCCAAATGGCTATTTCCCTGGGAATTTCTTGTTTGGAACAAGCCATTTTTCATTAGAGAAAATACACACGCTTGGACAAATAGTTCTTGCTGGCTCTTATTACTAGAGGAAGCCTGGAGAGGGGCTGGCAGCCACCGCCACGGGCCGGCTCTGTGCTCCGCTGGCTCACACGCCCGCACCAGGACCTCCCCCTGTTCACAATACAGCAACAGGCCACGTACCCAGCCCGCCTACTTGCATGCAACAACACAACGCACGCACAGACGTCTGCAAACAGGACTGGGAAGGCAATCGCAAACCCAGCCCGTACACCTCTTACTCACTCTCAAGTCCTCCCGATTCTTCTGCTTGGATCGCAGGTCCACCGAGGGGTGTGCGATAATATTCACCTGCAATAAGGCTGCTCTTTTATTTGCAGAAGGCACAAAGAGACGCCTGGCTATATATAAAGATCAACGGTGTAAACGTGTGAGTGTTGGGGCTCATTACAGCTACTGGAAATCCAGCCAAGAGAATTTGGGGTGTTACTCATCACAGCCTACAGCCAACACCTACCTCCAGGTAAATCCAACCCAAAAAGTTCCAGGCTGAGGCTCCCCGCTGCTTGTATCGCCCCTGCAAGCCCAGCCTGAGTCCTTGCACCAACCACGCAGCATGGAGAAAGAAATGCAACACTCGAGCCTTCCAGGCAATCACTTCACAGCTTTACCTGCGGGACAGGGAACGCCACAAACCACAGATCAGGGAGACGAGGCGCTTAAAGTTAGATATCATGGACAGCTTTTTATTTCCCAATGTTTTAATTTAACAAAGTGCTACATTCCATAGTTACAGTATGAGGAGTTGTTCTTGTCCGAAATAGAAAACCACAAGAAAGCACAAGGACTGCTAATATCACCCTATGGAAGCAGTGCAGTCCAGAGAAACCTCACCTAGGTGAACATCTGGCATTAGAGACACCTTTAAAATTCAGCAGCTGTCAAGTGCAGGTGCATTCGTCTGGGCAAGAGCTGCACGTCAGGCAGGCTGGTTCCTCCCGTTGGAGATGGGGCTGTAGATGCCGAAGCGGTTGTGTGATGCCTACAATAAATTCCGGCTTGTGCTACTGGGAAATCCCAAGCTGGGCATCCACAGGAAAACAGAGGTGAGCAGCTCGTCTTGTGCTGAGTCGAGAGATTATTATTGCTGCAGCAAAGTCGCCATCGCAGCCGTGCCTTTCCGTGGGGCCAAGGCTGCGTTAGCAGTGTCACGACCCAGCTCGGCATTCAGGGGTGTGCAGTTCGCCCAGCACGGAGGATGAGGAGAGCCGTTCTTGGCTGTTTTTCTTGCCCTGTCTCTTTCAAAAGAATCTGCTTGTTTGGCGATGCACAGGTATAGATTAAGTCAGTAGAGCGTTAAGAGACTGGAGGCTTCAGTTCCCACCCGAAACCCTCCTCCCCTCCCTGCCCGCAATCTGATCATTTCAAGCAAATGAATTGTATAGAGAACATTTTGAAGAGCCCAATCCAAAGTCTACTGGCCTTGGATGAGAAGGGGAGGGGCTGAATGATGCTTGTGCTTTAAAGACCTCCAGAAATTACACTGATGTCAGGGGCACTGCAGCAAACCCTGTCTGTGCTCCAAAGGCTCCTGCAGCCTGCGCTGGGACCCAAGGCTCGTTTTGACTGTCCATCTTGCCTCCATATTAAGAACAGCTAAGCTGAAGACACGGGGAGCCTCCAGGCTCTGGGGTAGGTGCCTGACCAAATCAACCATTCAACAAACACCTCCACTTCAAACGGACATTGGCTGGGATCTCTGCACTGCTGAGCGGCTCAGAAAGTTGGCCAACAGTAGTCTTCTGCCAACCAGCAGCTCCCAACCAAGGCACCTTGGCTGATGGTGTTCAGAGCCAGAGACAGGCCTGGGAGTGAAGATGGACCACAGGCAAAATCTTTGGGCAACCCTTCTAGCCCATAAGTCTGGCTCTAGCACAGACCAAAGAGCCAACACTGAACTGTACGTGCAGCTGGACCTCCCTTTTGTCTGCAACTCTCCTGCTTGCCCAGTTTGTCCCACCATATTGCCCTATAACAGCTCCAGTATTTGCAACTATTCGTCAGCCCCGCTTGCGGCACGGCTGATTTCCAGCATCCCAGCCACCCACACCATGTCCTTGCCGAGTGAAGCCTGGCTCTTGAGGACACCAGGGCACCTGACAAACACCACCTTTGTCATTCTGACCAGCAGCGTTGCCTTAATCTCTTACGTTTGTTATGTTGAGGAGAGAGAAGAAGAGAGACAGTGAAACTGATTGCCACTGTAGAAAGTCAGCATTTCCCAAACTGTGGATTTATTAGCGCAACGGAAGGCACCTCCCCATCAGCCTTCCCAATCCATCAAATCGCCAACCCATCCATAAAGTTCTTCCTGCGCTGCCGGAGCTGTGGTACTTACACTCAGACCAGCAGCCTCGCTCAGCCATCCCTCCTCCTCCTGACGGGCCCGGGAGCTCGGCGTTTTATCGGGTACTTAGTGCAACTCGTGCCGTTATCACACACTGCGCAGGCACAGTACCGTCAACAGGAAAGCAAGAGGCGCCTGTCCTTCACAGGCTGTTATTGCACAAAACCCTGCTGGTCTCCAGCTGCTTGGGTCTTGCTGGTACATCTGCGCTTTTCTGCAGTATCGCTGGCCTCTTTTCCAGTGTTATTTCGGGTCTCTCTTTCAGGCTACAGTTGCGTGCAAAGGACTCAGCCAGCCCAGCTACCATCCTTTCTGCTCCAGGACAGACTCCCTCTTGCAGAGGGGCCAATGCCCTTTGTCAGAGGTTCTTCTCCACGACTCCCCGGCTGGACCAGGGTAAAGCATTTCAAGAACATCTTTCAGCTGCCTGTGTAGTCTCATTTCCAGCCTGCCTGGCGCTGTACCTAAAAGACA
Organism: Phoenicopterus ruber ruber; assembly: GCA_009819775.1. Classification (NCBI taxonomy): domain Eukaryota; kingdom Metazoa; phylum Chordata; class Aves; order Phoenicopteriformes; family Phoenicopteridae; genus Phoenicopterus; species Phoenicopterus ruber. The sequence goes on from CM020219.1 coordinate 5,971,660, forward strand.
AGCCTTTCTGGAGATGACCTCCAGCAAACTGGAATGGAGAAGTCATTCCACCTTGCAACCCCCATCACGCCTTGCCGGGAACAAATCACCAAAGAGCCCAAGGGACAACATTTCCTGACTCTCAAAACTGCAAAACAACCAGCAACGCTCAACTGGGCTGTTAACACCTCCCAACCACCTCCAAGGTCCAAGAGACTTAGGAATGAGAAGGAAATAGGGAGAGATCAGTCTGGAAGGAAAACAACTTCTTAGCTTGGACTGATCACTTGTTACGGAAGAAAGAGTCTTTAATTTTGGGTAGGGGCACCTGGACTTAACAGTGGGCTGCCAGTCAGTGCCTGTTAAAGACATGGGGCTGCTTTTAGCAAGGCAAAATTCTCCTGGCCAAGGTTTCAGGAATGAAAATAGAGAGATGCAAGCACTGTGGAGCCCTGGCTGGGAAAGCCTGTCCTAGAGGGATTAGGGTATGAAGACTCCCCAACATGTCAATGGAACGAGTTTTACTGTGTCTCCCCCAACCTGCCTCCTGAATGTGTGAGGGACCATGCACAGCTCTTCGACTGGAAGACTAGCATTAGTAGCAGCATTTTGAAACCAGGTTGTCCCACCTGTCCTTCTCCAGGTGACTCCGTAGATGTGTGGGTAAGGCCTACAGGAAAGCACCTGGCCTCTGAAGAAGAGCACTGCTCGTTCGGAGCTGAATGTCACGTCTGATGACTTAATGTCCAGAGGAGGCCCTGACCCTCTCAAGAGAGAACTCAGCTTCAGGAGGGTCTTCTGAATGTCCTCTCTACCTTGCAAACCCACTCACATGCCCATGAGACATTTGCTTACCATCATCTACATCTACCCTTCACAATCTGACAGGCCTTTTCACCTTTACAAGGAACGAAATCCTGTATCTGCCCCTCCTCAAACTCCCCTCCCTTCCACTTCTTCGAAGACTCAATGGGATTTAATCTCAGCAGATGTGAGGTCTGGCCTTATTTGTCTAACCAGGTCTTCTCCGGCAACAGTCGCTGTTCCTTGTGTGAAGGATGATTCCCCACAGAACAGTGATTCCCACCTCAGAAACACGGATGTTTTGCATAAATGTCAGATTGAAGTAATTTCACAACCGGAAGCAGAGATGAAGTAACGCAGCCCTTTTTCTAGCTCTTTTGACAGCATTTCTGTGCAAAGCAACATTAGTTTCCCCTGCTCGGTTCCTGTAACGCCTCAGATGCCGGCCGTCTCCCTTTGCAACCCGGTGCGAGCAGCCCAGGCACCTCGGTAGCTTGCCCTCACCCCATGCCACCCTTGGGCTTCACCTCCATGACGCTCTGCAGCCGTCCGTCCTCCAGCTTCACCTTTTCCCCCATGGCCGAGGGTTCCCAGTGTGACCATTTCACCTCCCCATAGCAGACTTCTCTCCAGCTGTGGCTGACGCTGCTTTCCGACTATTAGCCACGAATCCCTCAACACTGACAGTCACCTGCTCCGCAGCCTTTGGTGCCTTTCTGCATTCGGTGGCCTGGAGACAAGACCCATCCAGATGCCCCGAAGGTGCTGCCGTTCACACAGCTTTCAGGGGCTGAAAATGCAATTTCCAGTGGGTAAAGGAGACAGATGCTCCACTTTCATCTCTGTGTGAATGCAGCCTTGTGAAAGAGATGAACCAATAACTAGTGTCCGTCAAACAGGAGGCAGAAGCTGAAGAAACCCCTGACCTGCCTCTTCTCCCACCTACTTGCACACTGAACAAAAGCTAAGAGATCCATGCAAGCCTATCCGTCAGTAGGTGAGCGCTGGTATTTATTGTGCTGTGACAGACGGTGCTGGTTGAAAATGGACTAGGATTTGTGTTGTGCATCAAGTGTTGAGGCCATTCCTGTGTGTCTCCAAGAAGCACGGAGCAGAGCCGAAGGAAGAAAGAAGGGGTGAGAGCCGAGGAACGGAGGGCAGAAATGTGCTTCAAACTGTATCAACAACACTGTACGTGGGCACTTCTCAGGTGGCAAGGGATACAGTTCAAGTGTGTAACTCATTAATTAAGCAGAGCAGCTAATCTTAGCACTAATGAACTCTAGCTCAGGTAATGTAACATTTAAAATTAACAAATTGGACAGAAGTCATTCACAGTAAAGATTTCCATTCCCGGGTTAGGTGAGAGCTATTGTTATGATTAGATTACTGCCAGCCAGGACCAAAACAGTACACCAGGGTAATAGGAAAATAATCATCCATATGGATCAGCTCCAGCTGTAACAAGACGCGCTGTGGATCTGAATGAGGCGCCGGGTGCGAATGTGAAATCTCACTACTGTATCAAAACAAACATCACTGCGCGGTACACGTAGAGCATAGCATGCCGTTTCGCCGGGGCGGTACCGACCGCTGCTCGGTGGCTCGGGGCGGCGGAGAGCAGCGATGCAGCAGAAAGTCGCTTGTTCTTTTTCTCCCCCTCCCTCCTTTTAAAAGTCACGGGCTATCACAAGGGCACTGCAGTTCGATTCAAAATTCATCTTCAGAGCTGTCAGCTAAGAGCATGACTCGGTCTTGCATGCTGTTAAATTCCCTCTGCTAGGGGAAGAAAAGAAACATGAAAGAGCTCCACGTGCAAAAAGGAAATGAAGAGCATTCGGATCCCCCCCATAATCTAACCAAGAGGTCCCGGGCACTTCAGCCCAGACAAACCATAACCATAACCAGGCTGCGCTCGCTTTACAGCCAAAATGGTTACCAGGAGCGTGGGTGGGACTGGGGTGTTCCTTTGCAGTCACCATACCTTTCTTTTATGCCTCTTTGAGCCATTTCTCCTTCGGCGATTCATAATCTTAATGCTGTAGAGTGCTCCAAGGATGAAGAGGGCTCCGGCTATTCCGACTCCCACAGGAACCAGCATCCCCGACATGTATCCTGCCTACGTGGAAAAGACAGAAGCAGAGCAGCACTCACAAGACCATCCCTTCAGAGTCGTCTTCTACCCGCCTAGGACTGCAATATATCCCTATGTGCTTTCATCAGTGTGTTGTATGTGAGTCCCTATCGCCCGCCTGCATAGGATGAGCCTTGCTTCCAGGATTGCTTAGGCAAGCCCCCATCCAGCCCCACTCCGGGACCAAGCTGGTAACCACCACGGCTCACTCACCGACAGCTTTTGCTAACGGATACTGCTTGTGATAGCTGAGCCACTGCAGCGTTTGCCTGCCTTTAGGAGAGGAAACAATTTTGGTGCAGAGTTCCAAGTGCTGGGGTGAAGCGTCCGTTAATACAGGTGCACGTGTCAAGGAAAACCTCGACGGCCAAGGGCAGGCAATCCCGAGCTGCGACGAAGACCTGCGAACACCCAAACAGCTTCCCTACATGCTGGGTAAAGGAGGCTGAGTGCTGCTCTGAGCTCCCCAGGTACCGCCAGCGTAAATCAAGGCACGGGTATGTGTCTGGCCGTGCTCAACAGAGCTCAGTCTGGAGAGCTGAGAGCTGCCGTTACGCTTTTCGGCACGAATCTGGACTAGCGGCGTGGCGCCGAGCGGTGCGGCGACGACTGCCTCGGCACCGCGCTGCCCGCAGCTCTCCGCACCGCAGCCCGTGGGGCGGCAGGAGCAGGCAGAGAGCACGGTGCGGGCAGAGGAGCCAGCGCGTAAGAGCCACCAGGCGAGACGGCAGGCACCAGCCGGGGAGTGCGCAGGACGGGCGAGGAGCTGATTTTGGAGAAGGGCTGCGCTGCGAAGCAGGGGCGCTGGCCTCCGTCATGGGAGGCGGATGGGAAAGGGACCCAGCATCCTCCTGGCCAGCTCTGATTGCTGGAGCGTGTCTTACCGTGGCCAAACCGCTAAATATACCTCCCGTAAAGAATACTACACAGCTCCCGTGCTTCCCAGAGACCCGTTGGCACGGGAAAGCAAGTGCCGCGGGACACTCGTGCCGTATCTCAGCACGGGGATGGCAGAAGCTGCCCTCAACGCCCGCAGCTGGGTCTCTGAAGGAGCTGAAGTGCAAAGCCGGGCTGTGCTGCCGTCTCGCAGGGAGAAGCAGCAGTTCGCCCTCTCCCTGCCCAGCCCAGCCTGAGCCTCCTTGGCTTCGTACTCAAAATCTCTGAACCAAACGCTTTCGCTTTGCGTGGGAAGGGGTGACTTGCATGAGCAGGACAATGATGTAGAGGGAGGGCACGCACACCTTCAGCTGGCCTTAAGGGAAGCACAGCAAACGTAAATCAGCTCTAATTCAACTGCTACGATCCGTATGTTTGCATTGCCCAATAAAAAACATATTTAGCGCAAGTAATTTAAAATTACACATTTAAAAATTTAAAATTACACATGCAAACATTTAAAATCCTTCAGAAAAATATTCCCAAGTGCTTGTTATTTTATATTTTACTGTCTGAAATGAAAATTAACCCAAGTTTTAAAGTGCCAAATTCCTTCAGCATCCTCACTTAATTCAGGCTGGGGGGCTCAGTGGAGTGAGGGAGGCAGGTACAGCCTGGCTCCCTCCCTCATTAGCGCTGCCTTCGTTCACGCTGCAGCAACAGCGTTTTCTGCTGTGGCGCTACAGCTTTACCCTTCTCCATCTACGTCCCCCAAAATAGATTTTACACCTGCCGAGGGACACATGCACAATTCAGAGAACTATCAGACAGCTCTCTGCAAGCCTCAGTCCATTGCTTACAACCACTCCTCTTCATCTGTATTCCCAAACTGCAACACAACTTAACAACACGCGCTTACACCGTAATTGCTTTTCTTCCATAATCCACTGAGTGGGGGGAAAAACCAGCTACTCAGTGTGCGCCGCGCTGCCTTCCTACGCTTACCTGGAGAATGAAAACAACTGCTTTCATCTAGGGCAGGCACAGCGCTAACAAGGGCTGTTTTGCTCTCCCCAACCCCTCCAGATCCTGCTCGGTGCTTTAAATAGTAACAACTTTGTGCCTGGATCCCAAGGCTTGAGGGATCTTCAGCTGCATCGTGCAGGTTCCCCGGACACCCTCCCAGAAAACCCAGCCCCGCTCAGCACACGCGCTTGGAGGGGGGGCTGCGTGCCTGCACCCCAGTTCCCAAAAAAGGACGTTAGTGAGAACACAGCTAAAAGACTGTATCTCTGCGAGGCAATTAAGGTGCCTTAATTGGGTGACCTAATTAGTGCAGCGTGGGTTCTTCTATTTTTGGAACTTTGCTGCTGGCGCAGGCGGCGAGGGGAGGCTGGAAATGGCTTTTTAGCTGCTGCTCAGCTGGGTTTCCGTATCAGAAATCACTGGTTTTAATATGGTGAACTCTCTAGCCCGTCTACAAGCCTTCATCATGCCTGGCCAGCCCGTGCCCGGCCAGCCCATGCCCTTTCACAGGCTTCCCCCAACAGCTGGACCAAGGTTTTCCACCCCAAAAGCCTGCAATGTGAAGCAGACCCAGGACCTGTTCTCCCAGCCCTTCTGTGTCACGCAGCCCAGCTCATGAGGGCTTCTGCACTTGCTTGATAGGAAACCCCATTTCGCAGGCAGCTCCAAAGCCACTTTTTTACCCCTTGCCCATGGGGAAGATGCAGCTTCTTTACAGATCCTAGGGATGCTTTTAATGCACCTGATCCATGACCATGACCTTCCTGGCTCCACCGGACTTTGAGATAACAGCAACAGAGGACTTCAGAGGAACCTCGTGTCCATTATTCAGCATATTAAATGCAACATTTGCACAGCGTTTGCAGGAGACTGGACATAAATCTGTCACTGACCCATGTTCCTGGTCCCACGCTCCCCACACCCTTCCCTCTCCCAGTGGGGCAGCCCTGATGGACACAGGAGGACACATCTCTCGGGGATGGGGCCATCGTGTGCCAGGATCCTCTTCTGGATGGAGGGTTTGTAAAATAGAGAGGACAGGGCTCTGCCAACAGCAAATGAGAGGGACCCGTATTATGACTGGTGCTGATAAACTCAACAAGGAAGAGGGTTAATGGGGTGAGCAGGTTTATTTGTGAGTCATTTGCTTCACCGGCATTTGGTTGCGGGTGGGGGGGTGGTTTTGGTTGGGCTTTTCTAAGGGAAAAAGTGAGCAAGGTGAAAGATCTGCCTCCACACATCTGCCGTTCCCCAAAGGAGGGAGATGGCTCAGGGCTGAGTCTCTCTTTTAAGTGAACCGTAGCAGATCCCCAGTTACACCTACGCTTGTGCTGGGCACTGCCATGCAGTCCAACATCCACCTGCAAGAGGTTCAGGCCCTACAGAGCAACTTTGTTGGAGACTGGACCATGCACGCACGTCTGCAACAGGGAAGGAAAGAGGTAGCCACAAGGTGCCAAGAGGAAAGAAGTGAAAGCTACGGCTTCAGTGAGAAGACACCTGATGCCCCTGAGCTTGTGTTGTGCTGGCTGGGGTAGGTCTGGCATGAGCAGGTGACCCGTGCATGCTACATTCACGCCAGGCACTCAGCCAGTCTTGGTGTCTGCTTTTTACCTTCGTCCGGAAAACCATTCTCTGTCCTTTCAGCGTTTGCTCTGGCTGAATCCCAGGCCAAGGTGCTCTGCTATGAGCATAGACCGTACTAGACTTGCCTCCTTCCTATTGTAGGCAGAAAAGCAACTCAACAAGGGATGGGCAGGAACCCACCTTAACCCTTCCACTCCCCAGTCCTGGAAAACACATACCCAGACCCCATCTCTCTGTTCAGACTTGATGGTAAGGTGCTGCTGAAATTTAGTGGGCATCACGTGGGAAGGCTGGGATCACTGGGTGACAATCTGCTCAAGCTTAGGGATGTATCTTCAGGGGCTGGAGCTTCCTAACAAGTCATAATTTCAGGGGGGTTGGACTAGATGACCTTTAAAGGTCCCTTCCAACCCAAACTATTCTATGATTCTATGATAACTCCTTGTGGTGGGGTTTTTCAGCTGTTAACTTTGATCCTGGTTCAAGAATTTCCAAGCTCTGTTGAGTCACAAAACGTTCTTGTCTTAAAACACTACTGTCACCTCATTTCCAGCTTCATGGCTTTGCTGTCATCAACACAACATTTGGAAGGTTTCACAACCATTTCAAAATGTTAATATGTGCCCTAGGGCAGCAGAGCCTAAAAAGCCATCACTGCCTGTGGCTGGCACAACTCTTGATTCCGTGTACCAGCACCCTGTAACGCCAGGGAGAAAAGATCAGGGTTTGTTATCTTTTCAGTCTTCCTGCATTTGCTTTTTTCTTCCAGGAGTTTGCAGCTCTTCTTGCATGTGGAGGCAGGAAAGGTCTCATCCAGAGGCAGTGGCGCGGCACGCAGCCTCTCACCAGAGAGGATCACCAGATCCTCTTGGTTTGGATCCAGAGCCAAGCTTAGGACTTAGAGAAAAGGGGTGGACGTAAGTTAGAGTGCAATAAAAGAAGTAACTCGGGTAGTCTGAAAAGAAGGTGATCTTCTAGTGCAGAGAAGTCTATCAAATACGCCTGTCCCTCCTTCTGCTCTTAGTTACTACTCATCAGGGATGCACTGTGGATTTACACCACTATATACAACAGCAGCGGCATCTGGTTCATTGCTTCCCAGAGAAAATTTTAAGCCCTTTCTCAGTTGTCTTTGCAGAGATAATGAACTGCACTGGCAGGAGTTCATTTATTCCTGCAAGTAAAAATGCTGTTGCTTTCAAAGTAATTGAAACACTGAGCCTCCTACCTTATCTTTGAGCTTCTCCATCCAGCTTCTCACTGAAAAATAAGAGAAAAAAGCTGTGATCATGTTACTTATGTTGTATTAATTAGTAACAAATGATAATGATAGTATTAAATAGACACTAATTAACTTGACAAGCTGATAACACTTTTCATTACATTTCCTCTCTTCTCATTCATGAAAAAGAGCAAATGCAGCAAATCAACAAGAGAAACTCTTCAAGCGAGTTGGCAGGCAAGAAGCTCGCTTTTGCCTGCGCAATTCACATCTTCAGAGTGATTAAAAAAGGAAGATGAAAACCAGTATTTCAGGTTGTGGGTTTTTAACCAGCACTTCTCATACACACACTGGGATGTCTGACAAGGAGAAAACCTCACAGTGTGGCTATCCCCTTCCACTGGCCTCCTCCACATAGATGTTCTTCCCTCTATTTGGCATAGCCTGTAATGATGCCTAAAAAAGTATTATTCCGTGTCTTTATTCCCCTGCTTTTCTGGAAGCAGCCACTGCCTGCTCTGGGAAGTCACCAGATAATATCTGAGGACTGGGCTAGCACCGGAGATGCTAAATAACTAAAGCAAGTAAATTTATACTGCCATCACAGAGACTTACAATTTTCTAACAGTTAATATAGGGCCCACGAAATATGATACCCAAGAATTAAAAGTCTTTAATGGCATGTACTTTGGGATGAAATATCCAGCTAATCTCAAAGAACTGCAAGCGCTTAGCAGCGGGTGCGTGACTCGTTAACTCCACAGGGAGATGGATTCGTCTCCACTGCACTGAAGACAAAATGCTCAGCCTTTGAGGCATCACCTAATGTTTTAACGAATTCCTACTCATAGGCAAGAGGCAAGAAAACAGTTAAATGTCGGGTTTTTTCAGGGTCCGGCAACTGCATTTTAAGCCCTGGTCAAGGATCCCTGTTTCATAGAATCATAGAACGGTTTGGGTTGGAAGGGACCTTAAAGATCATCTGGTTGCACCCCCCTGCCATGGGCAGGGACACCTTCCACTGGACCAGGTTGCTCAAAGCCCCGTCCAACCTGGCCTTGAACACTGCCAGGGATGGGGCATCCACAGCTTCTCAGGGCAACCTGTGCCAGGGCCTCACCACCCTCCTGTTTCTCCAGGACAACAATGCTACAGGCACAAGGGGACTCTCGGATGCACCAATGTCCCTCTGAGAGACATTTCTCCCAGGATGCATTAGATCTCAAATGTAACACACCGTTTATGGAGCGAGACCCTATTTCCAAGCCTGCTTTCTTCTAGAAGCTCCCTTCAAAGCTGGCATTAGCAGTATTAGAGTCTGCACATGCACATATACCACTCAGGGTACCCGTCCTTCTGACGTGAGAGCCTTGCTGTGAGTGGGGAGGGTGCAGCAGCAGGGCCATCAGTAAACGGCCTTTCTATGTCTCAGATACAACAAGGAGAAGGACACCAGCTAGGAAGCAATAAGACTCAGTCCAGACGTCAGCATCACTGAAGTAAACTGCATTATTTTAACAAGTTCAAAGTGATTTGAATACTCCCTTTTTAACTATTGGTAACACAACACTTTCCAAACAGAAGGATCCCAAATTACCCAGAGGTGAAAAAAGTGTGAAACGGGCACAGGAGCGTACACGCAAACTCACCTGTCTCCGACAGGTAGCTGAGAAAAACAATTAGTTATCCCGGAGTCATACTCAGACACCCACAGCTCTAGAAGAGGACAAGACGTCTACTTTTATCAACTCTTCCCACCACTAGTCCTGACCTGCGTGGACTAAGCCATAGTAAAATCAACTGATGAAGGTACCATCACCATCATCCTCTGCCAGTCCAAGCCCACATGCCTTGAGTTTCTGGTATTTCACTCCCAGGGGAATACCAGAGAGGAAGGAAATGCATGGTTCCCCTGGGCTAGGTTTCTCAGCTGGGTTTCTCGGTGTAACACTAAAACACTGGGTGTAAACACAGACTTTCAAGGAGAGCCCCTACACCAGTGCCTTGGTGACAGGCATGGCAGAGACCAAACACCCAGAAAATTCTGCTTAAAACCACAAATATTGCAAACCGAAGGAATTCATCCCAAAATTCCTCCCAAAGAGCCTTCTCGTGATGCTCGTGTTTGACGATGCTATCGTGTTTTACTCCAGGCTCCCAGGAGGAGTGGTGACAGTGACTCACAGTCACAGCGTAACAGCCACAGCTTCAAAACCACAATGCACATTCTGAAGCTTTGGACTGATGTCCTCCTCCATGCACATCCAGACGGCTCCACGTGTACACACGGTGCGTGCGCACAGCCGGTTAAAGCCGCGGTGATGCTCGGTTGGCCCCAACTCAAGCCAAGCACAAAGCCTATTTTTACATGTCTTTCACAATTATTATATGGGATCGGTGATCTCATCAATAGTCGACCCACTTTCTTGCAGCTGAACAACAACGGTGCCTCTAAAGCAGCAATTAACTCCGGAGTGTTTCTGACAAGTCATAGGCAGGGGCTGATCTAATAATATTCTACTACCTACTTTCAACGAAGAGAAATTCTGGCTTCGTTCCCCTCTGCTCCACAAAACGACAGCAGCACGTCCGTTGGGACCCTGAACACTACAGTACAAATCTTTGTTTGCTATTTATACAATTGCTTATTATTAAAACCGACCTTGTTTTCAGCCACGTAGAGCACATGTCAGGTGCCTTCATGAATCAGCCTAAGCCACAGAAAAACCAACACAACATGATTTCTTCCCAGACTGGACACCTCCCCGAGAGATGCTCTATCACAGCCACAGGCTGGCTGGCTGGATGAAAGCCTCTGACCTGTGCTAGAGGAAAATAATGGCCCCAAATTTGGGAGGTTAAGGCAGCAGGAGGTGAAAAACTTGGCCAGCCCTTCAACGTCCTGGCAGGACTTCAACGCCCTTCAACGTCCAGCTCTCCTGGGCAGGAGTGGAGAGCACGGAGCAGCCGCAGCCACGGTCCCGGACCCCCCGGCTCTGCAGCCGGCCAGGCTGGGGCCTTGACAAGTCAAGGAGCACCGGATTACCAGGAATTACAAACACTTTTAATGTCATTAATGCACAAAACTGTTTTAACACCTTTGAGGAAATGACAAGCCACTGTGTCATTAGAACCAACCGCTTACTGCTCCAATCACTTACCCACATGCGGACACTACGGGGTGTGGGCAGGAGGCAAAGCACTTTTTCAAGTTAGAATTGATATCTATGCTAAATGGCTACCATCAATTAATTCTGGACTTCAGACACTAATTATGCATCATTATCCAGAATTAATATTCTGAACTTGGTCTTGGAAGAGGAACATTGTGGATGGCACCGTCTCATAAAAATGCAACGCTCCCCGAGAACACTGGGTGACTTGCCAATGAGGCCAAGCAAATAATTAGTAACAAATACTCTTATCCATGTATTTTTCATCATCTCCTTTTTTTTCCTTCCCTGATCACTGAATATCCTGAACAAATGACAACAGTCTCTGGGTGTGAAAATACTAACAAGTGTCTGCAGTGCTGGCTCATCTTCCATGGCATTTTAAGGATGGTGACTAGTCCAAACTCTCCGCCTCGGCTTAATTTTGATCCCTTGGTTTCATGGGGAGCTGAGTTAGACAAGCGTGGAGCACTTCTGAAAATTACACACATAATCTGACATTTCCTCGGTGATTTATATAACGTCTACAGCTCCGCAAATTAATTTTAAATAACATATAGCTTAAGATTAAGCAGGTCAGGAGCATGAAGGAGGAGCACGGTTGTCTGGCACTGGCGTCACAGCAGCCCAGGATGAATTCAGAGAGTTACAGATGCACCGTGCTATTTTTAGTCATTTTTACCCAGCTTTTCCCTTGAAAATGTGCAGCCAGCTATTCAGAAGCCACGGTGCCAACTAAAGAAGTTACGCTAATTTGCAGAGGTAAGCAGCAGCCTGCGGTGCCCGCCTGGCGCTTCCTTGGAGGAACCTGGGCCAAAGGGACAGTCAAAAAGCCCCATGAGCAAAAACTTTCCAAAGTTTGCCAGATGCAGGCTGAAGGCTCAGGAGAGGGGCAAGAGGTGACATTTGAGGGTCTGTGGTATATGGCACTGGATGGTCCAGCACCTCCTTTCACCACCGAACTCTTCAATGCTATAAATCCAAACTAACCCGCGTGGGAGACGGCTCCTGTGTTCCCATCCCTCTCCTTTCCACTGTGTCCCACAGCTTTGCATCCCCTACAAGAATAGATTCAGCCAGCTTACCCAAGCTTCTCATTCATCTTTTGTGGGGCTGCTCTTTACAAAGGGGGTGATCACATATAATTTACAACGGAGAATCAAAGCAGAAGAGGTTTGGAAGCTGCCTCCAAGTTCAGCTGGAAAGATCCTCTGACAACAAAGCATTTGCATGATTTACATCAGGGAAAACTCGAGTATTTGTCACTTCTGACCAAATAAAATGAAATTAAGGTAGCATGACAGACCGTATTCACCGCAAGTCTAAACCACAGTGTGACACTGTCCTCCTGGTGAAGAGTCTGACCTCTTGGTGCTCTGCTCAGGGATCTCACAGCACCCTCAGCTTATGGCCCTGCAAAGCCTGGCTACAAACAACTCACCTGAAAGGAGAGGGGATGTTAACTGAGGAGAAAGATCTGGAAAAAGCACAGAAAACATTTCCTGCACAGTAACTCCCATGACTACTGCGCATCTCCACCATGGAAAAAAGCAGGTCCACATGTACCGCCATTAACTGTGCTCTCCTTCCCTGAACCCTTATCAAGGGCCTTTGTACAACCTCACTTCTTGTTGCTGTTCAGAGGACTGTCCACCTTCAGATAAGTTCTTTTTTATTGGTCAGGTGTCTGGAACCCCCTTTTGTTGTGGAAGCTGCAGGGTGCTGGGTGCCAGAGCCAGGATCTGCCTTTAAGCCTCACCATAACACACCATCAAATCTCTCACCAAAGACTTTTCCCCGTTTCCCTCACCACCCCCCTCTGAAATCAGGAGCGCAAGTCCTCTGGGCTTCATGCTTTGCCAACTTTTAGTAATCCTAATTGCCTAATTATCCACTCCAATGCAATGATAAAGCTGCTTAATAATTCTGTTCACTTCTCATTCATTCTCTCCCTTCCCAGAGAAGAAAATACAAAGACTTTACCTTCTGGTGGAGATTTCAATCAATAATTCATGCCCTCCTGCTATCAGTTCCATCTCCATCTTCCCCTCTTGGATGCCCTGCTGCTTTATCTTGCCACTTTAGTTTCATCTTATCAGCTTGTTTTAATCATATTCCCTTTTTTAATCATCACCTAGAGCAATTCTGTTTTTCCATGGCAAAACCAGCACATTATCCCTATGCCCTGTGCATCTCGCTGTATTTTCAAATCCAGCATTTACATCTTCATTCCAGAAATTCATCTTGATACTGATGAAGGTACATCCAGCACCTTCTCTTTTAATAATTCTCCACCGCAACCACCAGACCAGTGGTGAAAATGTGGCACCCAAGATCCTATACCCTCTCCAAAGGGCAGAGAGAAGGGCTGAAGGATGGTTTTACAGGTAACCTGACCTAACCATTCCATCTGTAATTCCTTAAATGCAATAGACTGAGAGTGCTGCACCAAGCTTCATTCTGAGAAATCAGAAAACATCGGTCACCCCAATATGCTCGGGGCATGAAAAGATTTTGATCTAACAGCTACTGTTAACTGCTTTCACGGCTGTCTGAAATCAGAGACATCCCTATCTCAGGAACCCGAGAAGCTGTTTAAGGACAGTCCCCACTGCAAGCAATCTGTGTGTCAGACAAGATGCAGGAGGCAAAGATGGATGGAGCCGAGGAGCAAAGCGAGCAGCTCTTTTTGAGCACTGGCGATGCCTGCCGTGGATGTTGGCTTTGCTCTGCCTTCCTCCGGCCAGGACAATGTCTTCGTCCTACCCACAGCTATGGTTGTTGTAAGGCAGGACAAGGCCGGCTTGGCATATTTGCAAGAGTGTGGAAATTGTCAATATGTAATTAGGAAGCTTTGTGTATGTCATGGTACGGTCAAACGTAACTGCACCTCGCAGCCGATGCAGCTCAGCACAGTTCTGCCATCGCTTTTTTCCCCAGGGACGAATTGATTCACCTCTTCCATGCCTGCCCGCTGCCCTGCTCTTCCCATTCCCCGTCGTGAAATGGCTGGGTTTGGGTTGCTTCTGGTTGGGGCTAACAACTGGTGGCAGTCGGGAGGAGTAAACTTCGTCCTTGATATTGAGACTTTGCTAGGGACCACGCTGCCAGAGCAGCCACCTGCGTAAGCCTCTGCAGTGAGAAAGCGGGACGTTACTGTCTTCTAAAGCGCCTCTTCAACCTCCGCTACATACATTAGAACAAACCATTTGCTATAGTTAGTTCTTCTCTTCCCTTACTTACGCGCACAATTTCCAAGCTGGATTCCTCGTTCGAGCAAAGAAGAGCTGGTTAAAGTACAAAAAATAAATAAAAGATCGATTACTTTAAATCAGCCTATCTACACCAAGCAATCTGCCCTGTACATTACAGATTTCATCCCTTTCTCTCACAAGTGAGATTTTCTTTTAAATGTGACTAGTGAGAACAATTTTGCAGAAATGCTCCGTGCTTCATCTGCTCAGCTCTGACAAGTTAATGGCACAAGGCTGCATCGGCTCCTTTTCCTTAAAAAACACAATTGCCAATTTACTTACTAGCACAAATAAATAATACAGAAAATGGCATTTGGCTGGAAGGCAGCGTATTTTTAATTCCAGGAGAAAAACTATACCTACTTGATGGGAATTTTGATGAAAGCATTTCCCCCCCGCGCCCAACGCAAGAAGACTTGAACGGACGGATAATCAAACAAACGTCAAACTGACAATTACCATTTATGTTTTCAGAAAAAAATTTCAATTGGGCGAATTTTGAATTAACAAAGTGAACTTTAATAGTTACCATGCAGCTGTCTGCTTTATTAACTGTACAGCCTACAGCCCGTTCCCTGCCTGCCCAGCTACAGCCCAAGCCCGGCTGCACACTGTCGCCTGCCACGACCTCCCCAAACCTCTTCGGAGGGAAAGGGAGATGGGGAGGACAACTCGCCACGCTCACCCAGAAAGCAGAAGCTAAAAGGGGCTTCCTGACTCCTTCCCTGACCTTATCAATCCTTCTGACACTGCCTTCCCCAAGGCATTAGGTCAGGTTTCTCCTTTTCCTTTTCCCTTGCACTTTTTAAGCTGTTTTCCACTTTGATCTGTCCGCACTGAGTAGCCGCTTGCTGAGGCTGGCAAAGGCACTGCCCTTCTGCCTTTGCATTTCTCCATAAACTCAGTGCTTCTGCGCTGCCTTGAAAACACTTGTTGGCACAGACAAACTATTTGTTTCTCTCTAAGTGATCCCAGACAGGTGCAAGATGTTAAAACAAAGCCAAAGTAGAAAAATTCTCAGTATCCTAAGAGTAAAAGGCATCAGCAGGATGTTGCTGTGAATTGGCTGTCACAACTTGTTGTACGATTAAACATTTACTGGATCGCACCGTGTCCAAAAGCTGCGTGCACTCTGGGAGAGGAAATGCAAACCTTGCTTATGGAAACGGCAACGCCTCCGCCGGAGCACACGCTGGACCAGGTTCTCCACCGCTCTGCCCTGGCACAGCTCCTAGAGCAACGCACGGGCTTACCAGCAGCGAGAATCCACCCTGCTTTAGCTAACGGGTTTTCTTGTGTGCTGAAAGTGTTCATGTTCATTAGCTATCACCCATGACATAGTCACAGTGTCCATGTCGGGAATATAAAGCCTTCCTAAATAGTGCATTGGGATGCCTTAGCTGTTAACCATCTCTGCCACTTGTAGCTAGCCCTCCTCCTCTGTAAAACGCACGACATCACTGCCTACCCGAAAGGGAGAAAATGTATGCAAGACTTAAGGTACATCCCATCAACCTTCAGGCACTTATCCAACATGCCCACATCAAAAGTCTATCTACCTTCAACTGCCAGAGTCACTGAGGGAGAGATCGGCACCTGCACTATGTCATCCACCCCACTCCAGGTCTTATCTTTCCTCGGAAGAAGTCCTCCTCTTCTGCTGGATACAGACATCTGAGCAACTCTGATGCTTCACTTGGAGGGGAGGCTCCTGCACCAAATTGCTGGGATGTTTTCAAACAGAAGCTTCCACTCGGGAGAAGTGCAAAGCACAGAGACAAGATGGGTGAGGGTGAAGGAGGAAGCACAAAGGCACTGAAGCCAGAGGACCTGGAATGGAGCACACACAATACCACTATTGACACATATTGTGATTTATTGCACACAGAAGCTGCCTGATTCCTGCTCTGACTGTGATATTACCTTCTGTCCCTCCCTCTGTAGTCCAGCCTCTATGCCATTAGTCTTACTGAACCAAGGAGAGAGAGAGAAGAAGAAATACCTTAAAATCTCCTATAAAGACCTAAAATGCAACGGCTGCTCTACAACGTAAACGTGCCACAACTGCAAGATCTAATATCCTGAGGCTAAAAGCAAACACAGTGTGGTCTCACAGGCAATGGTGAAAATTTCCATGCAAAACTCCAACCTCTGGGTCCCCTTGGCTGAGACACGACAGCCAGCAAACCCCGACTTGGGTCTCAAGGGCTTCCAAGCCTGCCAGAAGGTCTTCATGCTGCCTTTCCTCTTCAGCTCCTCTCCAAGGGAAGCAGCATGCACGAAGCTGGGTAGCGCTTTCACAGGAGTTTTGGGTTCATCTTGTGCTCTTTGGAGATTTTTAATTCGTTCTCTGGGTCACGGGAGCCCGGGTTGATACCACTCACCTGGTCATTGCAGCGAGCAACAAGGGCACTTGCACAAGCCCAGCCCAGCCCAGCGTGATTTGGGCTGGAGAAGAGGGAGTCACAGAGGGACTTCAGCTGGGCGGCAGAGTAAAACAACTGCACAGCAAAATTTTACAAGACTTCAGAGTGCAGGGATTAGCAAAAACTCTGGAACAGATAGATTAGTGCCCTGAAAAAAGCACTAAAAAAGCACATGAAGGTTTTCTTTCATAGGACACGTGGCTCTTCAATTGCTGCTTTTATGGAGTAATATTTGGATAGTGGTACGTAAATAAACGACACACAAGAGCTATCTTAAAAAGAGTATGAAAGCTGCAAAGTCAAGACTCATGAGTAAAGAAACACTCCATTTTGTATATTCAGCAGGATACCACTTCTAATTGCCCGTTACTGTTTTCTCAGAGGTTTCCAGTAAAAAAACTATTGATGGTTTATTTTTTCCTCTCGCTTCATCCACTGGAGCAGGTGAACTCCTTCAGCTAAAAGTTTCTTAGAAATGCTGGGGCAAGCAGCATGGAAAAATTTCCATCCAAACAGTTAAAATTTGGCAAAGTTATCAAGAAGTAGAATACAACTGGAAACATCCAACAAATTTAATGATCGGCATGGCTGTCAGTGCCAGGCAAGCCACACGCATGGGCAGATTTACACAGCAATGACTTGCGGGGGAAGCGTTACCCTTCCATAGTAAGCGCATCTCGACCTTAATGACAGGGGTTTTTTAAATGCTTTAAGGTACGTTGAGATCCTTAGTTGGCCGTTTCCTGATTTACAGCAGCTGAGGACGCGGCCCTAGAACACAAATTCCTCCTACCGGCACCGGGCTCTGTGTTGTGTTTGCGATCTGCCCAAGCCGTCTCGGGGATGAGAGAAAACAAAGCGCGATGGATACCGGCGCGGAGCCGCTCTGCGGCCGTTGGGAAGCTGTGCCACCTGCCGCCACCGACGCCAAGAGCCAAGCGGCAGAAACGGCTCGGGGATTTTTGCACTTACATTAAGCCAATCTCTTAGCTCTTCCTGGCACCAAGTCCCCCCGAAATCGCCGGTGGTTTTGCCTGAGCTACGACTGTCGGATTTGACCCTGAATATTTGTAGAAAAAGAACATGAAATGGAAATCGGTCCCATGCTACTTTTTAATGCCCGTTTTTCAACAAGCCTATTTTCCGCTCCATAACCCAGAACCCTTTCCCATAATCTGGGAAAGACAGATACCTTTTTGCAAATTAAAACTAAATGTCGAGTCGCCGCGATGGGGGGAGTGCAAAGGCTGAAGAGGCTGCAGACAGAGAGCGCCTCACGCATCCCTCTGATAAACAGCATCTCCTTTCTGCTGCAGGACGGCAGCAAAGCAACGGTCGCTGTTATTTGACTAAATACCTTCAAAATCTCCAGCTGAGGCCACGTGATTTTCCCCTCTACGGAGAGGAGAGGGCATTTCTCCATGCGGCTACTCAACCCGCTCATTCAGCCCTCTCTAAATGCAAGCCACGTAGACCTTCGTGCCTCCTGACAGAGCCCGCATCCTTATCTACCTTAAAGGATCAGCAGCTAAACTGTAAAATTCCTTTCTGTACTTCAGTTTATGTCTGATATTAACCAGCCTCCAAAAAGATTCTTGGTTTGCTTTTTTCCTTCCACAAAGAGCAAGTGTAATTTTCAGAATAATTTTTCCTGGGGACACTGTATGAAGGATTTGCTTGCAGCAAGCAAGGCTGAAATAGGGTATTTTCCTTTTTTGTATTTAAGAAAAAGAATGTATTTTTCTTATTAAAAGTTTTGGCCTTTATTTCAGCTGGCAAGATACAGCACTCGTCATGAAATGACATAAAGATCAATAAAGTACTAAATGGTTGGAAATGAAAATGATGGAGCTGACCTTTAAAGGAAAAAATAGATATTGAACTGTGTTTTCAGCAAACAATTATTCTAGTAATTAAACCACAAAGCCCTGAGCATCGATTAGATGCTAGAAATAAAATCTGATTATCTCAGAGATTCATCTTCATGCAAATAAATAGGAACATGAGCACTGCTCAGTGTTAGCTGCAAAAGGAAAACGCACTTGCTTATATTTGCTAATAGAAAAAGTCCGATCCCACATTCCTCTTGCATCAAGAACTGAACATCGATTCCCACTGTGATTCGATGCTCTTGTGATGAAACACCAAATGGGGAGTTAAGGTTCCTGACACTGGTTCAATAGCCTTGCAATTGTCTTCTTGTATAACCACAGGCAAGTAAATTAATCTCCGTTATTCCATTTCCCATCCTTACCATGAGAATATTAAGGGTTTAATGTATAATATTTAGTAGGTCTTTTCTGTTTCTGTTGGGAGTCGCTTGTGTCAGAGCCTCTTCCTACATATTTTAATAGCCCCTACTGTAACGTCTCCATCTGGATGTGATGTTCTAGAAGCTAACACAGTACAAATATAAATCACAGTAAAATGGTCTTATTCAAAAACAAATGCTCTTTAGGAGGCCATTATTTTAAGTATCAAAGTATCTAGGGTGCTAAGGAAAAACAAATATATTCTCCTTTCCCTCCCCTCGTTAGCATCCACTCACACTGTACTACCTATTCTTGAAGACAGAACATGCAGACAAGTTTTTAATGAACGTTTGCAAGGGGAAGCAAATTGTCAACTAAATATAGGACCAAAGAGGGAAGAATTCCGCTGCTCAGAAAGCTGCTCTGAGCATGTATTTGTGACAGAAATTGAACCTGATCTTACTCCTGCTCCAGGAAGGAACATGAAACGTGGGACAACAGATCAAACTCAGCCTTTCCCTACGGGGTGAAGCTCCGCTAACTTCAGCAGAGCTGCACCGTTTCCACCAGAGGACGTGCGCTGCCCAGGTATGCTGTCACCTTATACGCCCGTAGTGTCCACCTGTATCTTCAATAACCTAAGGAAAATGGTGCATGCTGCCAGGAGAAGCCTGGCTCCGGGGAGACGGTGCTACCCAACTGCTACCCAACCTGTGCTTGCCTGGACTTCGTACTCGGTGCTAATGAAGGGTCCATGAAAAGATGCTTTTTCATTTAATTCACATAGTGCCTTACCTACTGTCCACTAAGGACAACATGAGCCTGACCGAAGACTCAAATACACTCTATATTAAGCCCCAAATGGTCAATACCCATCTCCACTTACGGTAAAACTCACTACTGTGAAGGCTGAAAATCCATGAAGCAAAGCATCCTTATCTAGCTGGGGAAGAAGCGAAGAAAAATGTAATAGTCTCTATTAGGCAGGTGAAGAAAGTGAGTGGGTTTTCCCCAACGCTCTCCCAACTACCTGTAATGTTCACAGCAGACCTGTGGGGATGGGCCCTAGGGCAATCACAACGAGGGGAAAGGGAATGAGCAACGAGCAAAGCAAACCAGCGGGGTGAGAACATGGCAATGGTAGGACCTCACCAGTAGCACAGTGATTTTCCAGTGTGCTTACACTTCCCAGTGATTTATTCCTGCTGTCTACAAATGGCCTCTGTCACTGGCAGATTTTATCCCCTAAAAACCAGAAAAACTCCAGAAATTTCAGGATTCTTCGGAGGGCAGGTCGCTGAGAAGGTCGCAGGAGAGCCGGGTACCAGGAGACTGCTGATTAGACTCCGAGCTCCTGGAAAGCGATGGCACAAAAATACTTCATGCCTGGAAGTGAGGCAGACAGGGAGGTAATGTCACGCAGCATCACGCCAAGGCAGCGTGAATGATGCCTTCTACGTGCCGTAATGCATTTTGAGTGAACACTGCCACCCTAAATCTATAGCATATGAAGTGGGGGAGGGAAGTCCTCTGTGTACATCCCATGAAGTCATGTAAGACCAGGCTAAACTAGAAGCCAAGCGACAGGATCTGATGTGTCAGGAAGTGTTACTACAGCACTGACTAAAACAAAATATAAATCAGAAACATAATTCTCGTCGTACCAGGCTGCTTGGCGCGGCACCAGAGTGACCGTGGGCAATCATCCATCCACGGGAACCAGGGTGGTGGATCCATTCGCAGCAGAAATCAGCCCCTCCCGTGGGAACATGCTCCGCTCCCCGCTGCTGGCAAGCCCCGCACGGAGTCTTGGCAGCTGTCTTAAGATGATGTCCCAGGGGAAGGGGCTCAGGTTAAGGAACATTTTGAGGCGATTTCGGAGTGGAACGATCACCTCCCAGGCGAAGGCTTTATGCCTCATTGTATGCTGCGCCCAACACTGCAGCAGCCTGAATGCCAGAGGAGCAGAGTGACGGGATGAAGGTCAGCACTACAAGTCCTTTTTTTTTTTTTGACATTGTGACATCCTGTAGCTCTTTTCAGACTGGGGACTGCTGTCTCCATGGGACGCTACGCTTTTTGGTCTTTTGTCACAACATGGCCTTCACTCAAATGTGGGCTCGTCCCATGCCAGTGGTGAGGTGTCAGGTCAGATGCTGTGCAGCCTCCTCTGGTCAGAAACCTCTGTCTTCTGATTTATAACTTCAGACTTTGGAAACTGTGCAA
This sequence comes from Phoenicopterus ruber ruber, assembly GCA_009819775.1. NCBI lineage: Eukaryota > Metazoa > Chordata > Aves > Phoenicopteriformes > Phoenicopteridae > Phoenicopterus > Phoenicopterus ruber. The sequence goes on from CM020219.1 coordinate 5,992,619, forward strand.
GGGAAAAGGCAGCTCCTGGGACAGCAGAGGCCTGTCTTGCTTGGAGAGTCAGTGCTTGGCAGCAGCGAGATGATACATTTATACAGTGCCACCACATTACAACAGAAATCACATCGCTGCTCCAACAGGCCAAGGCACAGAACAGTATCGTGGGAGGATGCTGAAGGCGGGCTGAGCTTTCATTAGAGCCAACTTTAGCAGCCTCATTCAGGCCAAAAAATGCTTGAATCACTCACATCATATCACCACCTCCCCTTTAGATGCTGTTTTCGGGCAGGAGGAGAGTTGCAGACACCACACTCTTGAGGAGCCACCCTGGGCACACCATGGTGTGCTTGGGGAGATGCACGTCCAGCCACCTGGCTGGTCCATGCCACCAGACCTCAGCCAGCCACTGGATGGACATATCCAGTGAGCCCCACCACACATCCAGTATAGGTCATCCACTGCAACTAAAGCAGTTTTGTTTCCCAGCACCCTGATCCAAATCTTAGCTCAGTGACAAGACACCCAGTCAGTTATGATGGACCACGTTTGTGTTCCACACTGTAAGGCTGGAGTTAAATATAAGGCATTTGTAGTGAAGTGATAGCAAATCCTGATCTGATCCATCACCCACTTTCCCCCACGATCTACAAGCTCCGAACGAGCAGCAGGTACACCTCCCACGCCTCAGCAGCAAGCTTGCAAGCTCTTTGGCTGATCCTACTGGCCAAACAGTCCAGGAATGGTAAGCAATGGCGTGCTGTAGGGTGGCGGTTCAGACATGGCAGGGTCTAGCTTTGCTTCTTCTGCACTATATTTTTATTGTTGTCCTTTGATAGAGTGCTTGAAAACATAATAGTGACGTGCTGCGTTGCTAGAAGTTTAGGAATCTGCACTTCCCTCCTGTTTTTCAGGCCCACACGAGCTGTGGCCAGCAGTGGAGTGAGCACAGGAAAAAGTGGGCAGCACTTCTCCATCAAGGCTCTTGACCATGCTGTGGTTTGCTGGTGAACGCAAACTCACAACTACACCGAGAGGATGATGCAGTAAGGAAGAAGAACCCGCAATGGGGAGAAAACACCATCAGTGACAGCACGAAGGTCTACGGGGACATGGTCCAGAGAGGGAAGAGGCTGCTCTGATTGTCCTTAAGGACTTGTACGGTGAGGTCCCACTCTCAGCTGGCTCCTAGGTGCTACCACACTGCCAAAGAGTAAAAAGGGAGAAGACTTCCTCCTGTTCCTCCAGGCTGGGCTGGCCATAGGACAGGTCTCCTCAGCAGGCAAGTCCACCGAGGCACTTAGGGATGTTCCCATCCAACACTAGATAGATGTAAGGAAAGATCCGGTCCCAGAAAAGCTGAAAAGCTGATAAGCCCTAAATACAGTCTTTCTAAGCTCATTTCTGAGACAAGTTGCAATTGTTCTGGCACTGCAAATGCGCACTTATACCAATATAAGCTCGCTTATGCCAATAGAAGCTGAGCAGAAATCACTTTATACCGAAGGAAACAGCTGAGCCAGGCTCAAGTTAACCAAGTCCCTCCTGCTTCAGTGCTTCACCTCTGTGGGCCATTCCCTCCTGATGATTTCATTACAAGAAGCTGGAGACTCACAACTGGGTGACAGGAGAACGTCTCTGTAGGAACACAACAAAGAGAGCACTTTCTTCTCTATTGCTGTCACAAAGTCGCACCGAAGCTCATGCTGAGCTCTTAGGGACCCTTTCATAGTACAAAAGTCTGTTCTCAGCCCTCTTCACAGAATCACAGAATGGAAGGGTTTGGAAGGGACCTCAGGAGACCATCTAGTCCAACCACCCTGCCAGAGCTTCCTCCAGGAGCTTGCGTGTGTTAACAAACAACAACTCTGCCTAAGATTAGGCCGGCGCCAACTGCTGCATGCATCGCTTCCCACTAGCCCACTCTATACCAATGTCACCTCGCTCAATCCTACCTTGGGTATCTAGGTCTGCAAGACAGACAGGGAAACCCATGGATGCCATGGAGATGTGACTAACTCCGAGCCACCAACCAGACAGGGCAGGGATGCGGGCAGGAACAAGGTCCTCTACCCCATTTTGCGTTCCTGAGCCTCAGTAAAGGCATTACTACCGTGGGGCAGTGTTTTTCTCATCACAGTGAGATGAGTGGCAATGCTTTCAATTTTGCCGGCTTGAAACTAGCAGCCCAGGACATCTCGCGTTTGACTGAAAAGGCTGAAGTGGCTCTAAGCGTTAGCTGCAGAAGCTGCTCGAGGATTTCAGCAATGGCACGCCGGCAGAAGCGCCCTTCAGTGCTCTCCTCCAGCTCCCTCCCCTGCGCTCAGCCTCCCCAAACCAGGGTAGCTGGAGCTGTCGCAGGCAGCGCAGGCAGGGATTGCTGCTTACGGCAGGCACTGTGCCGGTGTCTGTCTGCAGATTAGCGTTAGCGCTCTGGCAGCGCTCACGCCTTGTCAGTCCTGCCGTGTTTCACAGGCTGCCTTGTGCAGCGAACAAGCTTGCGTTGGGATACTTGAAAGCGGTGCCCGCTGATTTATTCCACTTCAAACACATTACATGCCATCTCCTGGGCCCTGAGCCTGGCCTATGAGAGGGAGGAACTCCGAGTACGGAGAGGAGTGAAAAAGAAAGAGTTTGCCCCGTTTTGAGGGGCTGAAGGGAGATGAATCTGTAATTCATTATATATCCTAACACAGAGGATCATAGTCTCATACTCGGCACTGGAACAGCTGTCTGTCCCCAAAGCTTAGCAAATGCCTCCAGCCCACACTACTTACCAGACCCTTAAGATATTTGCAAAGCACCTCCCTGCTGCTGGTGACCCAACGTCTTTCTCTGAGTTGCACCCACCTTCCCTAACGGGTAATGAAAAGCCACATCTAGGAGATGTTCGTAACAGACGTGCTCAGACTGTCTCACTGGCAGGATGCAAAACCAGAAACTATCTTAAAAGGAAAAGCAAAAGACGCTATATTCAGCTGTAGCAAAGGCTGAAAGGGTGCAGCTTTGCACTCTATAAGCACATCCTAGCGTGCAAGCACCAGGACAGCTATGGAGATGAGGTAGTTAAACTAAATAACCATGTTGCTCCAGGGACAAAGGGACCATAGACACTTGAGACTGGGAAGTCAAAGGCTTCTCATTATCAGAGCAAGAAGGCTCCTCTCATAACATTGGCTGAACTTCAAAGTAGCTCCGAGATGGAGCTTTCCAGTGGAAGAGGATGGTATGGTACAGCTGCCCATCACAGAGAAGCGACATGTTCACCAGCATCTCGAGTCAATGCGCTAGGACCTCTCCCTCCTACTGCTATGCATCAAAGCTTCTCAGAATTGCCTTTTGCCGCCCCACGAGGAGAAGCCCAGGTTGGGCTGCCCCTGTCGTTGGACAGGGCAGGACACAAGAAGGGATGTAGCTAAAAACACAGGATCAGGAACTATCATGTCTAGCAATGCAATGGAAATCCACAATCACAGTGGGCAGGGGAACTCACAAATATTCCACTGCTTTGTTCAAAAACAGCAGTTATGGGCTTCCTATCGTACCAGAACTTTCCAGGCCTTAGATGAGATACTCTTAGAAGCCCATGAAACTCACCCATCACCACCGATGCGGGTCAAGCCCAGCCTTGATCAAGCAAAATCTCTGCAATATGCCAGTGAATGAGGCTTGAGGATCATCTCCCTGACTACGATAACTAGGACAAACTGGGAAACTTAGTGCCAACCAAAACGGTGGCTCTGGCCGCCTTTTGCGCTGTGAGAGTGATGAAGAGAAGATGCTGTCCAGAAGGGATCCGGGCACCAGGAGCACTGCCAAGAGCCCTGGGGAAGTTACTTCATGTCTCTGAGTCTTGGTTCCCCAAATGCGGCAGAGGGTTAATGAGATCAGCCGCCTTTGAGAAGCATCTTGTGCAAGACCTGTTCTGCAGAGGGAGCCGGACACTATTACTTGTAGAGCCCTCCCCAGAGCTGCACAACGAAGACAATTATTCAGCTCTTCTATTTCTACAGAAGCTGGTGCTTTGCAAGCATTGGAAAATGATAATGTGTTGTACGCCATAAATGTGGTAATTATATCTAAACCTCTTCATTAACATGGAAATGACAAATAACAAATTAGAATCAAGCATCTACAATTAGGCTAAAAAGCCAAGGCAATTTGTTATTCTTTGCAAGACATCATTTTTCACATCATTTACTGCGAATGAGGTCTCATTATGTAATGATATTTAGTTCTTCCACTACTTTTCAGCTTTGCAGCTTTATTAATCGCACTCACAACAATTCTCTAATATAAGCAAGCCGTGTTATCTTCAACTGGAAATCCAAACCTGAAAGCACTGGCGGGATGTATTTACAGCCAAATGGAGGAAGGAAGACTCAAAGCCAGTGAAGAAAGCAGGGGCAAAATCTGCAAATATCTTCAGCACAGATATAATTCTGTTCCGGCTGAGTAGAGGAATTTGCATTTCATCACCAAGAGGTTCAGACCAGCACCGAGTTCTTTTGCCAGCCTCACCCAAAGTCCTATTTTACCGTCACAACAAAAAACATCTCGATGACACTTCCCATTCAGTTAATAGCAGAGCTTCTTAATGAAAGTTGGGCCATGAGGCAATGAGCGTTCAAAGCCAGTGGGTATTTCTCAGTAATAATGACTCAGACACCTGATGGCCATCAAACCAAAATGGTTTCACTGAGTCTGTACTGGCTGAGGACAAAGCGAGTTTGACAGACAAAAGCTCTCCTAGGAGGCAGAACACGACAGTCTGATGCTGGGCTATCCAAATGAAGGAGCCACAAATATATTTGGTAGACAAAAGGTGGAGAAGGCAGTTCCCTTTGTAGCTTGCACAGGGGGAAACGGCTGATCTCAAACACTTTAACACTGAAAAGCCTCTGAAGGGAAATCCTTTGAAGGAGAGGAGGAATTTTAGTTACTGGCTAGATTGGCAACTTCAGGGTATGCGCTGTGGTAGGACCTGGCTTTCTTTGTTCTGCATGAGGCCAAATTCAACCCCCCGACAAGCAGACCTGGTTCCATGGGGCTGATGGTGTAAAACCGTACTGGTGGGACTCAGCACTGCACAGCAAACGGGTACAGTGCCCGGCCACCACCTGGCCCCTGCAACTCCTGATTCCTCCTCAGATTTCATCTACGCCCTGGAGAGGTGCCCTGGCTTCAGAGAGTAAACTCCAAACCAAGCACCAGCCCTACCTCCACGTCCCTCTGGCCTTGTACCTTCAACCTAGGTCCTCATGTATTAAGTTCAATTGCCGTGGAGTGGCTATTCCAGGGGCTGCAGAGAAGCAAACCCTCCCTTTTCTCTGCAGCACCTATTAACAGTTACAGGTGAGACTTTGCAGACAAATGAATATCCCAAAATCTTGCTGAAGTTTGCTGCCACCCACTGAACCTTGCAAAATCACCATTACCTCCTAGGCAGCTCTGCATCGTGCTGCAAGTGGAAGGGTTAATTTATCCTCAGGTTGTCTGTTATCTGCATTTCCCATTTATTTCACATATGGCACAGAGCACTGTTCCTGCTCCGCTGAGGAGGCTAGATCGACGTCTGCGTGACTTCAGTCTCCGTGGGGTTTGCTGCTGCCCCTGAGCACCCGCACCCGGTGCTGTGGCATTCTCCGTCCCAATCCTTCCGCTCAGAAGTGAACGGATCTGGTGTTTCTCCAAGCAGATGAAGATAATCTGTAACAATTTACTTACCCTGAAAGGGCATTAGCCTGATTGGAACTGGTCAGAGACCACTCTCTGATTAGGACAGTGACATGATATGCCTCTAAGAAGACATTTTGGAACATGACTATCTCTGAATGAACTCCTGATTTTGCTGCCATCATCTGTTCAAATAATGAAGAAATGATTTGACGTGTGAGAACCTTCACAAAATTATCTGGATAAAGCTTCAGAGCTTAATCCGCTTTCAAAGTAGCAGCAAATGTTTATTATCTAAATGCTGATGGCCACTCTGTTCTGCTCAGCTTCCAAAGCCCACGAAATGGGCCAGAAAGTTTCCTGTTGACTTGACAAGTGTTGTATCCTGTCCTCTAGGAAGGCAAATTCTGCAGAGACAGACATATAAAGAAGGCATTGACAAGCCCCAAGGAAGGAATAAGCAGAGGACATTTTTTAAACTCATTTTTGTAATGGCCTGACTGCACTGTGGTTTTAAAGGAGAGCAGATACACGGAAGAACTGAATTCACATGTCCAGACTTTCCAACCATACGCAACCTGATCTCTTCTCGATGACCACCTCCTCAGCTTGACTTGACCCTTACATGTCAGCAGAGCAATGCTACAGCCTCTCTCCTCCTCCGTGGCCCCATGCACCAGGCAGAGTCATTCACCTCGTACTGACCAGCTGCTTCGTGCCTACCAGGCGAGACACGACTTGGTCCGAGCTCGGAGGGAGTCTCCATCAAGGCCCGTGCCCAGCTGTGGGGCAGCCACTACTCCTGAGACCTCCAGGTTCTTGTCAGGTGATGGGATGTGTCAGGCTACATGCTCCATCACACAGAGACTTGCTTGCACCCCAAGCAAATGGGGAGGTGGGAGATCTTAGTCCAGACTCACCGCAGGCGACTCTCACCTCCAGTCTGGAAGGTTTGTAGGACATGGCCTCACCCACAAGGTAAGAGGATGCAACAAAGGTCAAAAAAGACAAGAAGCAGCAGCAGGAGAAGGCACAATGAAATATTTGGAGACCTCTGCCAGGATTTTATATCTCCCGGTGTGCAGATAAATCTCCACGTTACATGCTAAAAGTAATCAGCCTGGAGAAAGACACAGGCATCTCATCAGACTTCAAGCAGGGGGCTGGTTGCTTATCTTCCAACAGGTCTTGCAAAATCCTGCAAACAAGTCGTTGAGCAAGCTCTAATCTCAAAGGCAATGTTAATAGCCTTCCCTGAGAAGGAAACTGTTATCCAACAGAATATTTCAGAAATACACGAAGCCAAGAAAATGTTGGGAACCAGAAGTTTCTTTTGGCTGTTTCGGAAGTATCACAGTCCATCGGTCAGGAGAGCGCTGTGCCTGAATAAGCTGCAATTTTTTTGTTTATAACTGCAACTGTTCTGCACAGGGAGTTCCCAGGGGAAAGGCTGCCTTTTCCACAGCACAAACAAAACCTCTTCGGGCCCCCTAAAATCTGCAATTCTTTGTAGGTACAGAAAATAGTGAAAAGGCAGAGCACTTCTGAAATTTATTCCTAAACATGGAAGATAAATTACTGGCCTTGTCCTATAATGTTGTGAATCGGTTGACAGATTTAGGCAATTACTGATCAAGCCTAGTTAGAAGTTTGATCGACAGACCAGATGAACTGTTGACTCAAACCAGTTCATCACAACATCGTGATTTATAAAACTGTCCCTTGACTGAGCAATGCTATTTGTCCACATTTACTTGAACTCAAAGGGATACAGGAGCTTAAGTTTCATTTTCCAAGTCCATTTCTAAGAGATAACAAACAGATCTACCAAAGCCAAAGGAGCAACGAACCACACGTTTCCATATGAGCTGTTGGACCCAAAACCCAGGCGGCTTTGGGAATCCACAGCCAATTTGTGCATACAAGAAAATTTCCATTCCAGTAGCTGCGAATAGCAAACAAGACCCTGTGAAACAGAGCAAAGCAAACCTATCTGGCGCCTTGCTGAAAATGCCATTACTTTCTATGCTATTGCACCAGCTTTTCTTCACTGAAGACTTGAGATAAGATCCTGCCTGAGCTGCAAGCGGGAAATTAACTCAGCCCAACGGCGAGAACAACTGCAGGGCTGTCCGGCCACATAAGAAAATGTGCAAAGTCCTCAGGAAGGGAAGGGGATGACATAGACTTACACTCATGTCTGTACTCAGCTGCAAGTCTTTGGTCCCCGAGTTAAATTATCAGCAGGGCCACACCTCTGATTTCAGTACAAAAATGTTTTATGTGGAGCCTGGTGAACCTGAAAGACACCGTGCAGATAAGCACCTTGGAAGGTACCTTTACTTACTGAGTCACATCTCCCGGCCGGTGCGCAAAACCAGATCATTTCTGGGGTTTCTGTCCCTGGCATACGGTTAAGGGCTGTGGAGGGAAGCTCGTGCCAAAGGAAGAGAATGTAAGAATGGCTGTCCTGGATCGGCTTAGCCCCGCATCTCACCTCTGAAGGCAGATGCTCACAGAAAAGCCTAAACGCAGGGCAAACACACGGTGACACCTCCCCGCCCCGCTCTCCAGCCTGCGGCAATTTACTGCTGATCCAGGGGTCACATGTTTCTATATTTAATCTCAGCAACTGTCAACATTTTGTTTATGAGCAAGATATAATACAGGGAGGAAGAGAAGGAATTTCTTGTTAATTATTTCTATTACTGCAAACGCTGAAAGCCCCTCTGAGATGACTCACATGCAATAAATGCTCTACCAACATGTAAGCAGAGACCGTATCTGCCCAAAAGAACCTAAACAATTAAACCACCACCGACAAATTCATACTGTCCCATCTACGAACACCAGGACCCAGGCACAGGATGGATAAGTGATTTGCTCAAGGACACATTAAAAAAAAACAAAGCAGCACTGTCAGTAATTAAACAGATGGGGAGACCAGGCTCTGCTTACAGCCGGTCTAGGTCAGACCAAAGGTCTGGCAGGCTTAGTAAGGCTGATAGTGGCCAACAGCTTCCATCCAGGAAAAGCTTATGACTGGGCTGATCAGACAGCGACGCTCCCCTTACACACCCTCCTGGCACCCGCTGCTTCATGGCTCAGAGACGCGCGGAGCCGGACGTAGGGTTTCCGCATTTGAAAGATACAGATGGATTTTTCCTCTGTGAAATTGTGTACCCAAACGGAAAAGCAAATGCGCAAACTGTGAGCACCTCCGCACCCTGCGGACAGGCGCTCTCCCACGGTCAGCGATGCGCTGAGCAAAGTCTCATGTAATTAGTTACGAACCCGCCTCCTCCCGCCTGTTTCACGTGATGCTCCCCAGGTCTGGTATCGGGGACGGTCACTCGCTGTTCCTCTGCTCCACACCACTTCTGATTTTACCCGCCTCGGTCAAGGTCTGTGTAGTCATTCCTTGCACAGAATCCCAGTAATCCTATGGTTATTCTCTTTATTTTATCCTTTTGGTTATTTTTTCATTATCTTCCTTCTTCCACACACCTTTTCCAGCTCTGCTGTATCCTTTTCCAGATGGGCTGAACAGCACTGAGTATTTGGGGTCAAAATGATGGTGGTTATTTTTCTCTCTGTTCCTTTGTTCCCCCACATCCCACCAGACTGTTCCTAATGTATCATCCTCCCCTTCCTCTCATAAGGATTTGGAGCAGAGGATTTGCTTTAATTTCTACTCTTTTCCAACAAGCTCCCCAGATCGTCATCCAAATTCAGTCTCTTATGGTGACAGGACTCACAATAAAAATAACTCTCAGCCTAAACTTCCCCCTGGAACTTGACTGTCCCTAGGATTTTCTCCAGGATCTCTTTCAGAAACATTATCTACGCTTTCCTTCTCATCCAGGCATAAATAAGTCTTATTTTCTTCCATGACTCAGCAGGGATATTTACTCTGAGCATTAACACCCACCCACCCCGAGCTTAGAGGGACTGTGGAGGAAACCTCTGCAGCGCTGCCCGGGGCCTCGGGCAGGGCAGGATGGGTCCAGTGCTCATCACCAGGGAACCCTGTTTGTAAAGTCTGGTTTTAAATAGTGCAGGGCAGAGGCGGGAAGCAACTGAGGCGGCAGGTCCCGGGGAGGGACTCCAGGACCCTCAGCAGCGCTCCAGGCAGCTGCAGACCTCTCCTGGCTCGTCCCGGCGGGATGAGGACAAGGGGACTCTCCCGCCCACCCACGCTACGTAATATATCCAGCATCACTGTTAGCAGGAGCTTGAAGCAGATTCAGAATATAGTAAGAATTAAGAGTCCCACTGTTTTTTAAACCCTCATATTGATCTTCAGAGCCCACGCATTAGTGACTAATCAATCCTTAATAACTAATCATTGCTGCTGTCAATCAGTACCGTTGAAGCGCACTTTCCCTGCAGTAGATGACTCCAATTTGGGGATGCCAGTTCTGGTTTGGAGGGACGGTTTCGCAGCGCCTGTGTCGGTCCATGTTCGTGCACTGTCCCAGGAGCTCCCACCGGCTGCAGTGACGGCTCCGGGAGACATCCCTGGGGACAGGATCCCCTGCAGCACCCTAGGAAGGAGCCACACAGCTGCATCCCAAATCCCGCACTTCCCCTGAAGGCATTTCTGTGTGCTCGGTGCTGTCAGAGCCCGCCTGCGGCCAGGCCAGGACCTCCTCTTGAACAGAGGTGATCTAGCATGAGACATTAAACCTGGGCCAAACTTAACCACCGTGGCTTTCGCCCTGAGCTTCTCAGGATGCAAATTTTGAAGCCAAACACAAGGGGCCAGCAACACAGCCCAGCTCAGCGTGAGACAAGATTGTACACGGTCCCAGAGAAGGGCCTTCACAGCCATAGCAGATGCAAGGCTGTGGGACTAGAGCCTCCGATGGAGCAGTCACCAGAATGATGCTCAGTTTTACTAGCTGAGATTCTGAATTTACCTGCTCCATTAAGATGCACCTTAACAAAAAACGCTCCTGGCTTGCCTCTGTCTAGTAGAAGTGAAATTAACTCTGCCTCTCCTGCTCCATGCTGCAATTGTACTGGAGCATGCAATGTGTGGCTGAACGGGGTTGACTCACCATGGAGTCACTGCAAACTCTGACTTAAGAGGTCATCGCAAAATACCTGAGCCACACAGAGCAGCCACAGGCACATTCCCAAGTGACGGGAAACGTACGGTGCTCTGACCTAGCTCGGCTCGTCTTGCTGTGGCCAGGCGATGGCACGTCACCTCGAGGTCGCTGCAGACAAAGCCCACGTGCACAAGCAGCTGCTGTGCTTCAGCTGGTGCTCCTTGACTTGACACAAGCCCGAGGCGCAAGACCGCACGCGTCTCCCAGGAAGGCTCCAATCAGGAACAAATTTGCTGGCTACAACACAGGCAGCGAAGGGTACAGAAGTATGCAGCTGCGTTGCGTCTGGCAAAGAAACCCACCTCCAGCCTAGAAACTACACAGCTGTACACACTTACAGGCAGCAGGTGTCTGTTGGAGGACTACATCCTTGCCCACTAAACCCCAAAACATCTTCTAAATCAATAGCATATTATTCGCACTTAATAAAATCTAGCCTTCGTAAACAGCACTCACAGGAACGTGTTCCAGCTACAGGAGAGCGCGTATAACCAGAAAGCATTGCTGCATCGAGGCTATTCATGCGCTCTAATACTACACTCAACCCTCTACCCAACGCTCCCCACAATCAAAAAATGGAAAGATACTGTATTTAACCAGTTCTTACACATACAGAAAATAACAAAACCCAAGAGGAAGGTATTTCCCTGACAGAATATTTACAGTGGATCCTACCTTATCATTTTCCAGAACTCACTTATGGACAGCTGCAAGGAAAGCCAGAACTGAGCGGGGCAAAGCAACCTCCCTTACTCACAGGAAGAAACAGCTTCTGCCTGGACTGGAAGGGCAGACGTCGAGATCTCTCCTCAATCCTAAACCAAAGCACGCGCTCGAGTCTGCATTTTGGGGCAGCTGTATTGAAAGGAAACAAAATCAGGGCAACTCAAGGGGGGCAATCCCATGCCAGGTCAATGGGGTGGGGTATGGGGAAGCCATCAAGGGGCCTTTGAAATCCTCCACTGGCGTTAGACCTGTCTTCAAGCGAGCAAAGAGAAATGCCAGCATAATTCCCATGCACAGCAAAAGCGCAGAAGGGCCATCACGATGCCATGCGTGCCAGGGCCGGGTTCCTGACGGGGACCTTGGAGCAGCATCCCGATCGCCTCAGCATGGGCATCCATAAACTGGTATGATGGATGCAACAGCACGTCCAACTTATGGGGATAGCAACGGGAGCGCAGCAGGTGACACTGCTAAACAAAATGGGGGGTGCCCTGGGGACACACATTGTGGCTGCAGAACGGGTGGCCAGGAGGACAGAGCCCAGCCCCAGCGATTGCATCGAGCCCCTTGCTAAAAGGGGCTTTTCCACTACTGCAAAACCGGATTGTGCAAAAACCTGAGTGAGAAAATCAGCCTGAGCGGTCAGGGGGGAACTGGGGGGATGTGGGGAAAGCAACCTAGAAAAGGAATAAAACTGGAGAAACTCTTGGCCTCACTTCACATTAATGAAGCCTCAAGTGCCGATGGCATTGCTGGTATATAAAAATAAATGATAGGCTATCGGGGAACAGCCTTGCTGAAACCCTTTATTACATCCCAGGCTTGGATGGGGCTGTGATTAGAGTTATTCAAAAATGAGGCCAAAAAAAAGAAAGTAAAAGCCTCTGGTAATTCTCACCGTATCGACCCCTCTCTGTGATTAATGCTGATACCCAGCATTTTTGCAAAACAACGATTGCTGGAGGTTTAAGGTAATTATTTTATTGTCAATCAAAATCTAAGCAATTTACCTATTTCCAATACATGTTCCTAACTCACTCTCAGGCAGGGCAGGATTTATATGTGCATCAAGAGAACAACCTTCCAGGAAGGAACTCGGATCTCCTTTGATCCTCATGTGGTCTTAATTTGAGCAAGCACCAGAGGTAGGTTTAGCATCAGTCATTTGTGGTTTGCACTGCCCAAGCAGAGAGAAAGCGTATCTACATTCTCATTAGAAAGGAATATTTTAGAACTATCTTCTCAAGAAATCACCCTCTCTCTCCCTGCTACTCATCGCAATGAGCTCTTCACTCTTTTTCTCTTACTGGCTCTGCAATGGAGCCAACATTTTAACCCAAAAGATCAGCCTCTGACGCAAATCCCCAGAAGGACAGAGGCAATTCAAGGCCGATGAACCTTCACATTCCCTCTCTCCATTTTTTTTTTTGAGGGCTGAAATGCCATGAAAACAGACAAATCTTTTGCACCGTAGTATAAATCACTATTAGAAAATAAATGTGATTTCTCCAACATAAGGACAAGTCTCTTTTTACATGGCAAAGGCCACCCAGACTAGTACATAAAGGAAAAATTAATAACTCTCACCCAGGGAAAGCTACTGCCCTGCCCGTGTTCTTCAATCAAGCTAAGTGATTACTAAAATCCAAAGGGAGAGAGGGCTGAAAACGATCTCCTCTGTCTAAATGGAGCCAAGTTTTCTGACACATATAAACTAAAGGATAGAAGAAGAGGCAAAGCACACTGAGACGTGAGACATGTATACACTGAAATTGCAGGCATGAGAAAGAAAAGGATTACTGCAGATTAAAAAGAGAGTGAAGATGCTATGATTTATATTACAGTAGGGCTGAGAGAGAAGGAGACAGACAGTGCCAAGGCAGCCGACAGTCTAGAAGATGCCTGCCTCGCCACGCTGTGCAGAAACCCAGATGGTGCTTGGTTAGCAGATGCAGGCCAGTCTTCGCAGCACGGAGCTCTGCGCGGGCTAATGGACCCTATCCTTTAATCCAGGCGAAGAAACAAGATAAATTACTTGGAGCAGCAAATGCCAAGCCGTGATGCAAGGCAGACACGTCCTAACTCTAAAGGCTGTAGCTAACGGATGGATAGAGCCAGACACCTGGAGAAGGTCAAAAACGCTCAGCTATGTGCTTGAGTTTTCCAACTTTGCTTTCTTGGGCCAACAGGAGCAACTGGAGGTGCAGGCAGCAAGGCTGTGAGCAGGGGTCCTCCTGTGCTGGGAAAGCCCGGGAGCTTGGTGCTGCTGCAGGCTGCCTTTCCGTGCCCCCCAGCAAGCCCAGAAGGGTGAATTGGCTCAGCTATGGTCTGCCAGGCAAACTGCAGGCGACCGGTGGCCTAAACTTCAGTTCCCTTCAGCAAAGCTTCCCTAACACTCTCCGCACACAAACATCACCCAAGGCTGCCCTGCCCCAAGCCGTATTCCCACAGAAGCCGTCGCTCCCTCCTTGCGGGTATTTCAGGAGATTTTTGCATGGCAGGGTAGCGAGGACTAGAGCATGCAGGAGTGACAGCAGCCCTCAGGCTCGGGGTCATCCGTGCCTCCTGCCATCCATTAGAGATGTCCCCTGATCAGCCAGACCTCAGCTGGGACCTCTCATACCGACCATGTCAGCCACGGCGACCAATGTCCCTCTCTCCTCCCATGAACCGGCAGATGATTTCTCTGTGACTTCACACCGCCTCATTCCAAACTGAAGAAAAAGAGACAAAAATGGATGTGGATGGACAGGACCTCTTCATTCCCACCAGCAACAGCCACTAACCCCAGCTTAACATCTTGTCTGATGGGATCCCATTTTCTTCGTGGGCAGGGAGAGGGAAGGCAGAGCCAAACCCAAGCAAACGCCTCCAAATCCGCCCCCAGGTCCTGGAGGCAGCACTTAAGGGCTGGTAACAAATGGGCTTAGCCAGTCTTCCTCTGACACGGGTTTAACTAGATGCATAAACCTTGTGGAGGGGCTGCTATTTCAAAGGAATGTATCTGAGGATGTTATAGTGCTGCTGTTTCTCGATATGCTCCACCAAAAATGTCCGGTTAAAATATCAGCCCAAGTTTCCTGCTGGAGGCTTCCATGTAGAAAGGCCCCTGCTGTCTTCCCCTTCCTTATGATAAATTGCAAGCACGCACTTTTTTTATTGCAAGCAACGGCTTTATTTCACCTGTTTCTGATAGCCGCTTGCTTTCGGAGCTGGGTATCACCAAAACACCCTCCAATCTTCTGTTTGTCTCATTCCATTCTCTTCTCTTGGTCTTGACTTCTGCTTCAAGGATTAGAGTTGAGGTGCTTCCAAGAGGAAGGACGTGGCTCCAATCCATTAGTGATTCATGCTCCGTGGCTGGAACCTCCTCATCCTAGTTCACAGCAGAACAGACACACTGTCAGCTTCTCCCATCTAAAACACACCGACCTCATTTGCGAGGGCACGGCAGTCTTGTGGTGGATGGAAAAAGGGAAGAGCAGGGTGGTAAGTCAGGACCATGGGCCCAGACTTGTCCACGTTTCGCGTCTCCTGGAAGGTCCCATCATCCCAGGTCCCAGTACGAGGCACAGGGCTGCTTCTCACCACGCCGCCGAGCACCGCGCTGCAGAGCGTGCACAGGACTGGTCTGCAAGGCTTGTTATCTCATCTGGCTTCAGAGCAGAAGCAGGAGGAAGTCAGGACGAAGAAAGAAGCAATATTAAAGAGGGGAAAGAGACACAGATCCCAAAACACGTTGGGATAAAATCTGACAAAAGGAAAAAGCCATCTCCGATGTGAATTGTTCCCTCCTGGGAGCTGCTCTGTCGTTACAATAGCGCATGTCACACCAAGCTGCCAGAGAGCATCGTTATTGTTTACAGGTATTTGGATGCAAAATTTCCTTTGACAAGGCAAACCCGATTAAATATGAGTCTGCTCCAGGATTAAGACGCAGCCACAAACAAGCTCTTGAAACACTTAAAAAAGAAGTCATTCTAACCAGAGTACACATCCCTCATGAGGAACAGAAACTTGATTTAGGCACAGACTGATGAGGAGCTTTATTACTGCTTGGGAGAGGGAAGGGGAGCTAGCAAGGAACATATGGAACGGTATGAATTATTTGGAGCGCCCAGGAAGACAGGAAAAATAATCATCTATATTTCTGAGACTGCTCATTTTGGTCTGCAGCTGTCTGGGACACAGACCTCGCGTGGCCAACGCTTTGTGCAACAGAACTCCCATAAACACATACGGGGCAAGGCTACGGAGGGCAGGATGGCTGCAAGAAGCTGCACTTCGAACATGTCGGGAAGAAAAATGTGCTGGCTCCACTCCTGATCCTGGCTCCTGCCAGCCTCTCTCACCTGGGATTTCTACGGACTCAGTCCCTTCTGTCGGGATGGTGACTCCATCGCATCAGTGCTTTTCATGTGATCCTTTGCTCCCTTTCCAGGGACAAACACAGGTACGCACGTCCTTCCTCCAGCAAGAGAAAGGAAATGCCCAAGCAGTAATTTAATTCACCTTGTTCAAATCCCTACTCTGCTACATGCTCCCTTGTGAAACCGGTGGGGTCACTTGGCCTCTCTGTGTTTTGGCTTGCCACCTGTAAAACATGGATACCCTTTCCACGGTAATTAAGATGATAAATGCATTAAAGATTAAAAAGGCACTCTGATGTTCCAATAACGCGAGCTGTAGGAGTACTTAAAATAGATCCATTTGGGGCAGCAATTAAAGAACATACTACTAACTTCTGAGTCTCAGCTTCTGTCTTCCTAACGATGGTTATTTTTGCCTATAAAAGCATTAATCCGAGCTTCCTGTAAAAATGACATTTCACATATTCATCATCTCCCGCTACTCTGCCTCTGCTACTCTGCCTTACCATCATTAACCAGTGGTACACGTTACACGGTTTATGCAGTATAATTTGTGACCACAGATCTGCAATACAGCTAGAGCTGTTTTCTCTGTAAGTGACTACTCAGAGCTGCAAATATTTTTTATCCATTAAAAAAAAAAATCACATTCCAAAAGTGTGTTTATTATGCAAGTGCCTTGTCATTACCTAAGTGAGAGAGTTAGACGACCTTCCATTATTGTAAGAACTAAGATCTTACACACAAAAACACGTGAAACACAGACATGGTGTGTATTTTGGAAATTCATGTTGAGAATTACATTGTCACACTTCATAACTCCTTTCTAACCTCTGCCTTTTTTCTTTTAATCTTTAATTCCCATCTACAGAGATGGTCCAAACTCCACTGTGTACAATTGCTCCATGCGTAGATGGAAACCGATAACGGATGCTGGGGAACCCGGCAACTCAGGCGACTTCTTACAAGCTACTGCATAGTCACGTAGCCCTGTAATATGGTATTGCCATTGCCACAAACAGGTGGATGCAAACAACACACCAATGGTCAGTTAAAGAAATGTAGACCTGGACAAAAATGGGTTTAGGGTAAACAAGAGAACAAAAAATAGTATCGAACATACATAAAAGCCACCATATTTAGTAAATTCCGATGTAATATGGAACTGCAGATCAATGAAGAAAGAGCAAGGTGCATGCTAGCAAACATACAAAAATTACTTCACGTGGACTCTAAAGTGAGGAAGAAGAAACCATCGATGTGAACATCGTATTCCTCCTCGCAAAGGACTCCAGATGTTGATGACCCACCACAAACCCCTGAATGAAACCACCAACCTTAGGACCCACAGAAGCAAGGACGAGCATAACACCAGGATAAAGCACAGAAACTAAGGAGTGTGTGCGTAACAATCCTAACCGCATCATTATTTCTTTTCCTTTAATAATTATATCTGGACTAATGACAATTAGACTCTTAAGATTTCAATTATATTAGCAATAAATTCTTGGGTTTATATATACATATGAGGTGTGCCTCTTCTTTGCCCATAAAACAAGATTTTGAGCATAACAATGGAGTTTCCTCTGTTATGGTTTATGGTTCAAATCAGTCTTTCCTCTGTTTGCTGCTGTTATCTCATATTAGTGGTGGCCTAACTGGTGGTTTAAGGCAATGTCTTAAAGAATTAAAGTCTCTGCTTAGAGAACTTGAGCCATACATTCAAAACATCCCAGCCCTATATGCCTCAAGATGAAAAAGTCATTGGCACTCCAAACAACTCCATACGTTTTGGATGCACAAAGCAAACTATTGCATGGCCCAAAGCAGCAAAATTAAAGGCTTAATAAATTGCCCTAGACCTCTTGCTGCTACCTTACTATGGAAAGCAGGAGTTCTTCATCCTGGGACATGGACGACAGGCAAGCACTATGGCATTAACAAATAGCTTGGGAGCCCGGGGACATTTTTGTGCCCTAACACAAAGTTCCACACCAGTTCAAGCTAAGTGGCTACGTCTTGGCTCGTGGTCTGTAAAATAAGGATTCTCACAGACACTGGGAGAATAAATACTCTTAAGAAGTGGGAGAAGAGCACAGTCACAGTAGCCACCACCAACACAGAAGTAGAGGGCCTTGATCTCCGTGGAGGTGTACAACAAAGACCATCTACTTTAACATTCATGAGGAATACCTAAAGGACTCAGAAACCGTTCACTAGGTTTGAACCCATATAAACCAACCGCAGTTCTCCGTGTAATGCATAAGCACTTAATCACAAAAGAGGTAGCGGGGGAAAATTATATCTTTTTATTCATTCCCAGAAAGTCCAAGTTTCCCGCCCCTCTGATGCTCTCTGAACAGTTAGTGTTTGCCTACCACACACCACCTACATACAAATCAAGAAACAAGTAGAGAAAGGTCAAAGTCATCTCACACACAATGCAGAGAGGTCCCAAAGTACTGCCGTGTCCTTCACTGGCAACCTCTGAAGACAAAGCATTTGAACAGGACACCAAAAGAGATCCCAAAGCATACTCAGACCTTCCTTCTCCAGAGCTGCAGGCCATCAGAACCGCAGGCCGTCAGAACCGCTTTTGGAGGATCAAATTCTATTTTATAAAAGGCACAGACGACATCATCTTCTGCCTCACTTTTTGTCTAAATATTGCTGGTCAGAGAGTCAGCTGATGGACTGTAAAACTGACAGCCTCATTACTGGCACATATAAATTGCTTTTGCTCCGCTGGAGTTAATGCAGGACCATCTGACTTCCCAGAATTGACATTTTTAATGATTCTGTTTCTCCAGCACTTTCTCACTGACCACTACAGAAATCCAAACTGTCTCTTGCTCTGCCAAGCTGTTTGTGGATCAAGTTACTTGTTCTCTAGGGATTTGCAGTGTGTCAGCCATCAGACCAAGCAAACTCAATAATAGCTGACCTGAGGATAGCTACTCCAATACTTCTGGGCTCTTCCGTACTATAGATTTTAGCGTTAAATGTCAGAATTCTGAAGGCCAGAGGACAGACGCATCCCCGGGAGAAGGAGCTATGTGCAAAGTCTTTGAAAGAGGGAAAATGCCAAGTGTAAAAGTTTGGCGCTTAGATGGTGTACCCTCATCTCATACCGCGCTGGGTACCGCTAATCTTTCTTCAGGTCCTCCTTTCCCATGCCATATCCCAGGTCAAGCAGAACAACTTCCCCCTCTAAACCACATTTCACTCGCACGAGATGGGAAATCCTTCGCATCTCAGCGCTATTTGGCGAAGGAAGGGAAGCGCAGAGCTCTTCCCTGGGATGCACAAAGATGCACGCCGTGGGTGGAGGCAGGCGGGAGCACCGTGCCCCTGACCCGCCTGCGTTTGGAAGAACTGCAGCTCCCCCCTCCAGAGCCTGCGTCTGGGGATGTCCAGCGGTTACGAAGCCGTCTTAAAATTAAAGTCAACTTTAGCTTTAGAAGAAAAGCACTTAAAGGAAATGGATTTCAAAGAGGTAGCTTTAGATGAAAAACACTTAGAGAAAAAGGGTTTCAAAGAGAAATAGTCCATGCACATGTCCGGTAGATCTAAAGCTTTACGAGCCCTTCACGGTGAGTCTGGTCTCTCCAGGTGCACCAGCAGAACAATGTGGGCAGCTCTTCTGGTCTCCTGCCAGGTTTGGGGAATTTCTTCTGTTCTTAACAATCCACCTCCTGCTGACACGAGCTATACATTTTTTCCACCCTTCCCGTTCTCCCTAACACAACCCATGAAGAAACACATAACTAGGACCAGATACGGACAGAGGTACGGACACAGCAGTAGCCCAGCATGTGCCCACGCACCCACGGCCAGGGAACCAGGGCAGAAACTCCCACCTGGCACAAACTGGGAAGAGGGGAAGGGCTGCACTACTGCAGCAGCATCTCAGGGAAAAGGAGCCCAGCACTGCCACGGAGATGCAACAGCATCTCCCATTCCCCGTGCGCTCCCAGCAAACGAGCCCCTCGAACATCTGAGTTCAGCCCCTTGCTTGGCCTCAGATTTTCAGTGCGAGCTCACGCAAGACCTTAATTTTCTTTGTGCCTCTGTCTAAAACATAAATAATTTCCCTTCCTCTTAGGAGCGTTGTGGGCATCAGCACATTGGAGATGGGGAAGGAAGCAATATCAAAGAGCCATTAAGGTGGTCTAGACAGAAAAACAATAAATGGCTCTGTACATAAGTGTTTACCTGGTGGAATAAGAGGGTTGAGTCACAAGCAGAGAGACCGATCCCACCGCGTCCTCTCTTTGCTCACCTACAACACTGCTGCACAGAAGTCCCACCTAAGTCCTACAGATGAACTCAGCTCAGCCACACCCTCACCCTCTCCCTCACGGCTGCTTGCACAGACTGCAACAGCTTCAAAATAAACGGCAATCCAAACTATTTGGATCTGGCGACAGGTAACCCAGCCAGGCACTTCCACAGAACACATAAATTGACGTCCGCCCAGTCCTTCAGGTGCCCGGACTCGGCGCTCTGCAGCTGACCCAACTTGACAGACTTCACAGCGGGCTCCTCCAATTTGCATGAGGGTCAATAAAACATAATTTAGGGAGAAAAATCCTGCCTTTTGCTACACAGTTCATTTATTCCATGTCTGAAATTTTTGGAAGGACGGCCTTTCCAAGGTCCAAGAAAGAGAGAAGCTGGTGGAGGATGAAGGCTGCAGGATCAGAAATGGAACTGGGCTCACATGTTCAGAAGAAGCTCTCCAGAAGAGATACTGCAAAGTGCATCCTCCAGCATGGCTCTGCCTAGGGCAAGGACCCCTCAGATGCTATTACACAAGGAGTGTTAAAGATACCTATTGTTTCATAGCCCAGGCCTGCTTATTTTCTGTGCACGATTATTACAGCCTCTCCAGCCAGAGAGGTTTACTGCACACCAGGGACAGCTTCAGCCTCTGGTCACTGCTTTCTCACCTGCCTCGTTTACCAACGCATCTGATAGGTATCTCCTACGCTGAGCCTCTTCTTCCAGCAGCGAAGACGGTAGGGCTGGAAACGCAGCCGTGACTCCGGTTCAGACCTGCATCAGCTATGAATAGTGCTGTGCCCGATGCCTTATGCAGAACAACCTCCTCCGTAGCCCCACAGTCCATGGCAACAGCCTATGTCATATACAACGGCATCTTCAGCAGACTCTAGGCACCCTTCCAGACAAACTAACCGTTGCCCCCAGTGCCTGGCCCTGCACCCCGCTCCGGGAACAGGGCTCCCATCAGAGCCCTCCGGAGACCCAAGCCAGGTGACATTGCATCAGCCACCCCCGCTGGGATGGTTAAATGTACCGAGATCCCTGAAGAGAGATCAGCGCCATCTTCCTCCACGTCGCACAACGTGATGCCCGGTGTGTGGGGACACACCTCGGAGTTTGCAAAGCGCTGCCTCTCTTGAGCACATTACAACACGCTGGCACCCTTAGCTAGGACTGCCTGATTCAGAGGCAAAGCTCAGCCAAGCCATCCATCCTGGTACTTACGGTCCTGAGCCAGGCAAATAGCTTTAGATGATTAACAGCTTAATGCTGCCTGCTCACTAGCGCTAGCAGTCGTACAGAGCTGACCAAGTCAGCCCGTTGCACCCGAGTACAGAAAATATGCTGCTCCTCTCGCATTTTCTCTCAGGACACCACAAAGATCCTGCACCAAGGAAATGAGTAAGATGAGAACACAAAGCTGCTGGTGTGACTCCCATCATAACTCTATGTTTCTTACACACTTTTCCTCCAAGCGCTGTCATGTTCCTCTTTAATCCAGTTTACCAAAGCCAACCAGAAAGCCTTAAAGACTTAGATTTATTCCCCTTGGACAGGTCCTGCCCAGCCTGATGGGATAACGGGACACGTGAAACAGATCTGACACGGAAACTATCCAATACAATGTTTTTCAAGAAAGAGTTAGTGGGACAGGGAGATATCAGACCTGATGCAAACTCAATCTGGCCTCAAAGAGCAACCTTCCCACGGAGTTCTTGAAATATGCTCTTTGATTCAATTCAAAGGAAGCTAACAACGCTAAAGCAGGCTAGAAACAGCATTACAGGGCGAGAACCACCAGGTTAAATCAAAATTAAACATCCAGGGGAAGTGATAGTTCCTATAACACAACATATTAAAGAGTTTGGGGATTTCTTTGTTTGATGAGCTGCTCAAAACAGCTAGTTCCCTAACAGTCAGACACAGAGACCTTCTGTATAGACGTGGTTCAGCTCCGACCAATTCACCTGAAAGGTTCCCACTGCTTTTGATGGGGCTTGGCTTGGGAATTGAGTACGCTGGGAAATGATCCCAGTACCCTTAGTCAAGTCGGGCAAGTTCCCTTCTAACCTCTACCTTGTCCCACACCAACTTTGACTTGCATCAGATGGACATGACACATAAACACTGATAAGCTGTTCCTAGGGGGAATAAATTAGTCCAGTCATTAAACACAGGGCCTGTACGTACAGTGGGAATAATCTGTATAAAGGTCTGTAGAGGCTTTGCAGGTTTGTCTTGCTTACCACTGCCAGCACAGGGTCCCACGCCTGGACCACACACCCCTTAAAAATGCCAGAAAAGTGGCACTTACACAAACGCTGCTGAAGTAGCGAATGGGCTGATTAGCAACTACCCAACTCGCTTTGCCCTCACAGGATGTACATCCCTGCACCAACCCATCTCGGGCAAAGGGAACAGAAATTTCCCCAGGAATCTCACCTGAGAAGTTATTTATTTGTCCACACTTGGAGTAAGACAACACTAAGCTCTGGGAATGAAGGAGCAGGTCTGGAGTATTCAGAGCAGCTCTCCTCAAAATGAAAACTCAGGTCACGCTGCCTGGGACCCATCCCAGTTCGACCAATTGTCACTGGTGGACGGGGTTTCCTCAGAAATGAACCTGCTCAGTGTTTAGCCTGAGAGCCAGCGTGTGAGACCTCCCGGCATGAGGGACTGTCCCATGCAAAGCGAAGAGCAGGAGACATGTCCTCTGTAAGGGTAAAGGAAGAAGGGGCTTTTTCTCTTACCCAGACCCTGGTTCTGCTGCTCCCACTCGATGGTGTCGGGAACCTGGTAGGACACTCCAGCCAGCTGGGCCACAGGGTTTTCCAGGCCAGCTATGGGTTCCTGGGAGGTCTCGCCTGGAAGTGTGAAACCTGGCAGCTCCGTGTCACCCTCCATGCTTTCATCCATCGAATCTATGTCTTTCTCCTCCTCATCTTCCTCTTCCTCCTCTTCTTCTTCCTCCTCCTCTTCATCCTCTTCCTCTTCCTCACCCTCTGGCCAGGGAGACACAAAAGCCACATCAGGAAAGATTCCACAAGACAGAAGGTTCATACATCTCTATAGGTGAGCACCAAGACAGCCAGCTTGGTACCACTTCTCCAACAGCAGACCAGCTGAACGCGCTCGTGCCTGTTTTCTCGCAGGAAAGACACCTAAAGCGGTTAACCTGGAAGGTGCTAAGTAACAACGAGATGTTGCCTTAGACTGTCAAATGCATTAGTGGAAAATACTGTTATTTTGCTTCCTAACAGCAGACTAGCACGTGCACGTGTACAAATACCCGAGTAAATATAACTACGCTGCTCCCCGCTCAACTGATTTCAGCTTAAGTGAGAACTATTTCCCTGATTTCCAATCTTGGAGGCAGCAATAGGCTGGTTCTATTTTTAACTTTTATTAAGCCTGTCACAGCTCTGGAAAGGACGCCGCTTTCCAGCCCAGTTAGACCGATACACAGCCCCTCGTCATGAAAAAGCCGCTCGCTTTGACGCGTGCTGGCAGATCAGCTCTCGGGTGCGGGAGAACAGCGGTGATGGTAGCGATCCTCAGCAGGTTTATACCAGCGCTCCTGTCACAACGGATTTACACCAGACAAAGGTATGACCAAGGAAGACTTAAGTCAGTATTGGAAAGAAGGCAGCGCAGCCAACACCTCATGTGAGAGCAGATAAATGTGACGCTGAGGAAATCCCTGTGGATTCTCCACTAGAGCAGATACCCATCTTATTCCAAAGCTGACTGTACTGTTAACATATGGAGAAATAAATATTTAAGCCATATTTCATTGCTAGAATCTAAAATGGCAACACAAGAACGACCATACTGGATCAAACCAAAGGCCCTTTCTGCCCACATCCTATTTCTGACCACAACCAGCCGCCGATGCTGAAGAAAGACTAGAGCAGGGCACACGCAGAGCCGGTCTTCCCACAGGCTCTCTTCCCAGCTTTTAGTTATCAAAGACTCAAGGACTTCCTGAGCCAGAATTCGCATCCGAGCTATTTAATAGCTACTAATGGAGCTACCCACCATGAGAAGATAGTATCTGGAATAATGACGCATTTTGAATTTCTGATGGTTAGTTTTTCAAAGCTGAAAACTAAGCCACAATATTTATGCACTTTATCTAATTTACAGGAAGGTCTGCTCAGCCCTGTAGAAAAACTCCCTCCTGACGTACTCAGTCTGGGAGAGCCCATCACCCTGCATCTGAGGAGCTGGCTTAGCCATGGGGCCTAAGACCATGTTAAAACCTAACAATCCAGCCAAATCAACATTTGTTGTCTATATCTCCCTTTATTTCTGTTGGAATTGGACCTCATCTAGGTTGCAGACACAGCAGTCCGATGGAGCAGCTGAGGCAGGACACCTGAGGGGCTGCATGTGTCATCCCAAGCAAAGCAAGCCGGGCGCGATGCTTCGCTCTTCTCCTTTCTGCTATGGGATGCAATGGCACTCCAGCACAGCCGTTCCACAAAACGTCCGAGAAACAAACCGGGGAACTTTGGGGAAGCTATTTAGTTGGTGGCTATCCAACTTGAATTAAATGGGGGGAGCTGGCCTCCTTCCTTTGGCCTCTGCTTCACAGATGGGAATACCTAGAGAAACCAGTGCACATTATAAAACCACGGCATTCGCTGTGCTGTTCCATGGCATCTCCTTTCCTTCTAATTCAAGGATTTGCTTTAAAACACTGCATGTTTTTTCCAGCTCACCGGACAAGACAATGCCGCTTGGCACCTTTCAGTTCTAGCCCTGCGTTTCATACAAACGAGCTGCTGTTTGAATTTAGCTGCATCATCCTGCTATAGCATGGCTTTCAGTATCTGGAAAGGAAGGATCACTCCTGCAAACAATTATACCACACGGAGCATCTAATGGAGCTTACAGGGATGTAGTTAGCCCCTTAAATCCCCATTACGTTTTATAGGCAGTTTCTGTCTTATAATGTGCTCGTCATTTCAAATCAACATAAGAATTTTCTCTCTCAAACTGCATGTTTTCATACAAAATACACGGCTTCTGTAAACCTGAGAACGGCACCTGGAGAGTGCTTGCAGGAAACCTGCAAAGACAAGTTAATGTAGGTCTCTTGCCTCTGCTGAGAGCAGCACAGCTATAAACATTTCCAAACTTTAATAGCAAAGACACTAAACAGCTGGCACACCAGAGAGGAGGAACATGACCAGAGGTTTTCCCTAGATAGACTGGGTGAAAAAGCAGCTGAAGAAAAACAGGGATCAGATATTTATCTCTGAAAAACTAGTTTGGGACAAGGTTTTTAGAAGCTTCCTGTGATTTTAGCACGCCAAATCAGAGACACCTGCCAGGATCTAGTTTTGAAGCAGCAGATAGCCATCTCTGGACCTCCAATGTCTTGCAGGCAGCCAAGCTGAACACCCAAATTGAAAGTGCCAAGCCTACTTATCGTGTTTGATCATCATCAACTGTGCTGGTTTTGGCTGGGGTAGAGTTAATTTTCTTCACAGCAGCTGGCATGGGGGTGTGTTTTTGATTTGTGCTGGAAACGAAATCCACATACAGGGATGTTTTTGTTACTGCTGAGCAGGGCTGACACAGAGTCAAGGCCTCTTCTGCTCCTCACCCCACCCCACCAGCGAGGAGGCTGGGGGGGCACAAGGAGTTGGGAGGGGACACAGCTGGGACAGCTGACCCCAACTGACCCAAGGGATGTCCCACACCATATGGCGTCATGCTCAGCGTATAAAGCTGGGGGAAGAAGAAGGAAGCGGGGACGTTCAGAGTGATGGCGTTTGTCTTCCCAAGTCACTGTTACGCATGGTGGAGCCCTGCTTTCCAGGAGATGGCTGAACACCCGCCCGCCCATGGGGAGGAGTGAATGGATTCCTTGTTTTGCTTTGCTTGGTGTGTGGCTTTTGCTTTGCTTATTAAACTGTCTTTATCTCAACTCACGAGTTTTCTCATTTTTACTCTTCCGATTCTCTCCCTCATCCCACCAGGGGGGAGTGAGCGAGCAGCTGCATGGTGTCTAGTTGCCAGCTGGGGTCAAACCACGACATCAAGCTACATCAATCATCACGCAGCCACAGCATAAAGATGGGAGTAATGTAGTCCTTGTAGCACAACCACTGCGAGAGGAAATGAAAGGGCTCTTAACTTGTTTCCTCCTCCTCTGTAGCTCATTCCTACTTCTGAAAACAGCTTTTTAACCCCCATCCCAGAACGCCAACGGCTTGCCTTGCTGCAAGGTGCAGCGCAGAGCACCACTTGGTGGTCACAAAGAGGAAGCTGCACTTCTAAAAAAATTACAAACTTCACAAATATATTTCGGGAGCAGAGGCACAACAGGAGCCCGGCAGCCGTGGGCGGGATGCACATAACGCTTGGTAGTCTCATAAGATGGAAAATGGAAGCGAGCATCACACAGCTGAACCTCAAGCTGGAGGTTCATGCTTCACACAAGAGCCTTTTACAAAACTCACATTTTCCCTCATAAATTGGCACTTTTTGGCCTTTCGGGAGCCTCGGTGGCAGCTTGAAAGAAAAGAAACAGAAGAGACTGAACGTAGCAAGGACTGAAAGTGCAAAGCCCAGCCGATTCAGAAGGCATTCAGATTTTCATGTGCATTTGCAGCCCATTGTGAAGTATTTTGCGTACCACGCTTGTATATACTCTTCAGTTTTGGCTAAGGTTCATCTTACAAAAGAAGCAAGATAAATGTATAATGAAATGCTAGCGTCTCATGGTCAAGGCACTAGTCTCCAACCAAAAAAACTGCAAGCCTTAAGTTTTCTTGGCCACAGACATGAATCTATCCAAACTGGGCATTCACCTACAGCACAGCTGCAGGAGCACTTCTGAACATCTGACAGTGGCCACAAGTGCCCCTTGCTGAAGCAGGCAGGTACACAGCACCCATAGCAGTTTCTGCTGTGAGCCGTCCTTGCTTTATAGATCTTCCTATGTTACATATGAGCTGATCCTGTTTTTCTGTTTGCACGCACCAAATCCTCGCTCTTGCTTGTGACGTGCCAAGTGGACCTATCAAGGAGGGACAGTATCCTGTCTCCTCCCCTGGTGACACCTGGAGACTTCAGCACCGAAACACTTACAGTCCAAGCAGACCTTCGTGTTTTCTACTGCAGTTAGGGTAATGCAAGAGTAGTCGAGGGCAGAGTTAAAGACTCATCTCTAAGAATGAAGAAATCCAAAATCTGCCACTCTTTGACAGACTAAATGAGCACTGTGTTCTGTAAAGTAGGCTCTGCTTTGCCTTCATGGAAACAGGAAAGAAAAAAAATCAAGACACTTAACACCTCCCTGCTGTGACAACGGTACAACCTAAGAAAGATGCAAGCAGCAGGAATCCCCTGGAAAATGAGATTCCCAGTTCACATGTTGAAGATTTTAGTTTTGAAGGACTTGACAACCTTGTAACATGCATTCAGCTTCTCAGGTTTGGAGAAGCTATAGGAGAGCACCAAGAAAACATGTCTGAGACAAAGTAACAGATTTTTAGCAGTGTTCTGGGGGTTCCCAGATTTATTAATAGTCACCAGAGAGGGCAATGGTTGGGCTTTACCACGGGGCTCTGGACTGATCCATTAGTGATATCCGTACGATGGGATTTGCTATTTCAGGGTGGCAAAAGCTCCCTGTGCTTTTTTCAAAAAAAAGGTTTTTCACTACAAAAACGTACATTTCCGTGATGACTTCTGTGGCTCAGCAGCGAGAAATGAGACCACCTCACACCTCCTTCGAGAGACATTTCCCTGACCCAGCATGAACCCACAACCGGTAGTTTCTGAAGCAGCTGGACACCAGCCGGTGTCCCACAAGTAAAATCCTCAGCCCGCGACGGCAGCAGGGCCCTTGCAAATCAACGGCAAAGAGGGACCTTGGCCCCTCTGGACCGTCCCACGATGCAGGGAAGGGGATCACAGGAGCAGCTCAAAGTACCAACAACCCATTCCTTGTAGATAGCTTCAGTCAGGCTTCACGCTTCTCTACGGACTTCCCACAGCTGCGGAAACCCACAGTCCTCCCGAGCAGGAGGAAATCCAAACTACTCGCAGCGCTGCTATTAGCACGAGGCAGCGGCTGTCAGCCCGCACCGTGGGCGAGCAGCACCAGCGAGGCACTCGGGGCAGCG
Source organism: Phoenicopterus ruber ruber (assembly GCA_009819775.1). Classification (NCBI taxonomy): domain Eukaryota; kingdom Metazoa; phylum Chordata; class Aves; order Phoenicopteriformes; family Phoenicopteridae; genus Phoenicopterus; species Phoenicopterus ruber. Next base: position 6,020,924 of record CM020219.1, read on the forward strand.
CTTGGTGCAAACGCCGCCGTCGGGAACGTGCTACCAACAGGCTGCGACGGCAACGAAGAAAGTAGTTTTGGTATAATGGCATGTAACGAGCTGGAGCTGAAGCCACTGTTGTCATAACCTTGCTGAAGGCAACAGAGTTAGATCAGGGCTTCTGTTTTCAGTTGAAGAAACCTTCACTGATGTGGGATGTTTCTGTCTTAATGATATCTATCTATCTATCTAAGATTTCTATCTTAATGGATATTTTCCATTAACATTCACAAACGCTTTTTACTCCTCAGAAGACTCAAGAAAGCATCATTTGTCAGGCTTTGTGCACAAGAGAAATAGCTTGCTGTGCCCTGAGCTGCAAGAGTCTCTCGTTAAAAGGTGATAGATTCACTCCAGTCACAAACCGGAAAAAAAAAAAAAAATCCCAACCCTGAAAAAGGAGGTTGCAGGACAAAACCTGGAGTTCTCATTTTCTCTGTCCTTTCCCTTCCCCGCCTCCCTCACACCAAACTCGGAGAACAATGATGTCTAGACAGTAACACGGAGCATCGTTGTGCTTCACGATAGTCTAAGCTGTCAGTTTATACAGTACCCAGTGCTGTAGGGCCTGAATGCCGAGGAGCACTCGCTGAGTGCCAAGTAAGTTGTGATTAACCAGGGGCCGACACTAACTGGTTTCCAGCGGTGAGCCCACTCTTTGCATGACTTCAGGGAGACGCAGCATGCCAAGACCTCTCCTGTACAAGCACTGAGCAAAGGCTCCCGCGAGCCGAGCGACGGCTGCGGAGAGTGCAGATCTGGAACCTACCTGCACAACGCGCCTGTGAAGGAAAGGAGAGTGCTATGGAGCATGATGACACCCGACCGCGCTGCGACTGGCGAAGCTCGGGTTCACACACTATTGAGCAAAATTCTGCTTTTCAAGAAGTTTTCGCTGGCCAAAACATGGCAGAGGACTCACGGTCTGCTTTGATCTCTGCAACAGCCCCACAGACACCAAACCAACCACCTAAGAGGTATCATGATGCTGCCTCTTAGGGCAATATTTTGGTCAAAACTACCCCTCTTCCCTCCATCTACAGGTCTCATCATGCACCAGAGCAAGGGGATTCATAATTGTTAAATTACAGACTTCAAAAGGCTGGGTAGAGCAAGCTACAGGAGCAGTCGTGTATTAATTTGTGCCCCCGCTATAATTCTTCTGCAGTAAGAAATCAGGAATGGTGTGAAATCAGTCCCACCCTCTCCCAGGGACGCTGCACCAGGGTGAGAAGACTAACACCCATTTCACAGATGGGCCACACATCTAACCCAGGAGGCGATTTCTTTTCATCCTGTGCGTACTGGAGCCACAGGCAGGGGAAAAGGGCAGCAGGGGCAGACTGAAGTGTCTTGTCCACCACGCACCCCGTAGCTTACCTTCTTCCACTTCACACCCATAGGCAGCATTGGGCCTTGGCCACCCACGTGTGCATACAGTATAGGAAGCAGAGGAGTGTAAATAATGACAGGGTGAGGGATGGGGGTCTATGACCAGCTTCTCTTGCCAGAACAGGAGGAAGAGGCATTAAGAAAGTCTCTACCAAATGCTTTCTTCCAGTGAGGTTCGTTTTCTGCACCGCTTTTACGATAACAGCTGGCTGTCAAGGCAGGAAGGCCTTTCTAGGACAACTGTTTTATTATTAATCTGTTGCTTTCACGTGATCAGTAATAATGTCACCATCCGACATCTCCAAAACGCTGCCAAGAACAATCGCTTGTGACAACTCAGAAGAAGACGGCTGGTAGGAACATAGATGGGCTCTCATCACGCGCAGACAGCTTTCTGGGCAGAGTGCTGTACCGCGGTGGGGCAAGGCACCCAAGCAAGCAGCGGGCGCAGAAGCTATGCAAAATCTTCAGGGTAAAACCCCCATACTGGTGGGTTCAGCTGAGCCCAGCCACGCTCACTGCAGAAGCTCTCTCGGGTATTTGCAGACTGAGTTGCATGAACGGAGTCTGAAATGCTTTGCTCCGGAAGGGGAGCCAAACCAAGCATGGCCTCTCATGGGAAGTATCGGCATCTGGGCTATTACACAGAGCCAAGGAAAGGGACTATTGGGAAGAACACATCTGCTGGGTGGGATCCTACCACGCAAAGCAAGATAACCTGACCCTAACCCCTGTAAGTTTCAAGAGAAGAGAAACTACACGTCCAAAGCTTTTCTGTAACAGAGGAAAATCCTTGCCACATCTAGGAGAGGGAACACACCCCTGGCAGCAGAGCTGAGCTGATGTTTCAGCTGCAGAGTCTTCAGCTTCTGCTTGCCAAAGCCCAAGCGCTGCAGAAGCCGCCTCCCAGCAGAGGGCTCTTCGACATTGCTAAGACAGTACAAGGAGAGATTTGGATTCTGATCCTAACCTACTTCCCCCCAAATCTGAGGAGATTCACGCTTGCTTTTTCAGTCCTGGCTCATCGCTCGTCACAGGGGATCCGAGGCACTGAAGAGGCTTTCGAAAACAAAGAAGGCAAAAGATATTCCAGCAGGGACCAGGGGTCCGCTTCTGTATTAAGATCAAAACCAATCATTCCTAAGAGCTGCATTTCCAGCAGCATTCACCACAAAATTGCTTTCACACTGAGCCAGGCTAGAGAGCCGGTTTAGCAACATAAGGCTATTTTAAAGGGAAAAAACCAGAATGCTGTAAAATACACAGTACGGCCTGTAACACGTTTGCTCCCTGGTTTGCTGCAGAGCAGCTCTTCCAAGCCGAGGTACACAGTCGTTGAACTAACCAGTATAAAAATCAAGACAAGAAAGAGGCGATTTCTCAAGTGAGGGCATTCAAACCAGTCCAGATTTAACAACCATGACCTGTAAGTAGACAGGGCAGAACAAGACTGATGAAGGCAGATACAGTTTACTTCTCTCAACAGAATGCCTTCACATGGAAGAGGGCTGTGGAACCCTAACCCATGGTACTTTCTTCCAATCACAAAAAAATAAGCCCCAGCAGAGGATGTTAATTCCATTTTCTCTTGCAAAAAGCTGTTTGATGGTGTCTCTTCAGAAGTATCCAGTTCAACCACGCTGCCTGAGAAAGGAACAACCAACAGCCCAAGAGTTAAGAAAACATTCCATTTAAGTTTCATTAGCTAGACAAACCCAGCGTGGATCCACCACAGATGACATACATTAGGGAGTGGATCTGTTATGGGCAACAGTCTCCCAGAGGTATTCGCTCAAGCTCTATCGGGTGCCAGAGGGAAGGATGACTGCAAGCCCCCTCAGCTCACTTCTTATAAAGAAGCGTGAGCTCTGACAAGTCCTTGATCATCCTCCTGCAGCCTCCACTGTCCTTTGTCAAGGGCGGTGTTTCTCCCCAGGCTATTTTCATGGCGAGGTTCAGAACGACACTGCTGGCCTGTCCTTGCACCCATGTGGCCCAAAGTGTTGATGTCAGCCAGGAGGAAACACCATGAGGTCTCCCCCCATTTAAAGACAGCTTGTTATTAAAGAAAAAAAAAGCCTGTGACTCTTCCCAGAAGATAAGCAGCCAGTGCTCTAGTCACTGCACCCTGTGTCAGATTGACAAGAGGGACAGCATCCCATCTGCCCGGGGTAGGAAGCAGAAATGAAAGAGCTAAACCAGTTTGCAGGGTGGTTTGCCCCGGTCCTGATGCCCAAAGCTCCCAGAGAAGCCCCGTGAGCAACACTATCCCCAACATGGACACCAGCCCATGAGCACCTCCGGAGGAAAACACTGGTTGCAGATCCTACAGAAGAAACTGCTACATACCTGCTTATCTGAATCCACCTCCCTAGAGCTGCGAGGGTGAACTGCTTAAATCCCCAGCTTAAAACAAACAAAAACTCATTAAAAACCTTTCACCCACGCAGTCCAATTACCTTTCAATAGCAACTGTAGGGGTTTTCTGTTGTTTTTGTTTAAAGCTTGAAGATAAGCATAGGAAAGCTACATTAAAGTGATATTTAAGTGAACTCTAATTATTTGGACAAATGAGAAGTCAGACACAGTTAAAAATTCAAGCATAGCCAGGCCAGAACAGGAACCAAGGTGGGTCAGACTAAGAAACATCATCTAACCTGCCAGAGGCAGACCAGTGCCAGACTATCACAAACAACAAGGTTACTTCGAGAAGTTTCATTCCCCTCCCAAAAGCCAACACAGCTGTGCAGCTCCCCTCCGCCCAGAGAGCAGCTGGGCAGGCACGTGCCACTTCCCAGATGTCTGGGAAAGACGATGCAGCGATTCTTTAAGCCGTTCCTAATGATCCTCGCAAGAGTTGCTGTTAAAGACCATAAAGCACAGCAGATAGAGTGGTTGAGAGCTAAAGCCCTAGAGCGCAGCGTTCGGTATAGCCAGCCACTTGAGATCTGTGGTTTTAGTTTTGTTAGCGGTGCCAGCGCATCCGTAGCAGAGCCGGGTGGCTGGACCACCTTCCCCCTCCCTTTGCAGACAAGCGCCAACAAGGCTGAGCTCAGCCCACATACTGGATGCGGCAGGAGCTTCCTCGCTCCTCTTCTTCACAAGTCTTTAATTAGCCTAACGCCCTCTTAGCTGGTCACCCACAAGCTCCCAACTCATTAAGGGCTTAGGTCACCCTCCACAACTCTCAGATGGATTTCATGAAATAAAACAAGTCACCACCAGATGTAGCAGCAGAGATGTTGACTTTGGTCAAACACTTTCAGGAAAAGAAAGAAAAAAGGCTTGGTTTTGATGCAAAGTTCTGTCACACTTTTTTTTCTTTTTACAGTTTTCCGCTACAAAGGAGGAGAATCAGGGATGAACTACCATCTACTGTGAAGAACATAGAGGTCAACCTGCACCAGAGGGACAGCAGTTCCCATTTCAGTTGCAGCAGTAAACTGGAAGCAAGACAAAAATATGTACCAAGAACATTTAATTATTAATTCATTTTGCATGTGCTTTGTTTTACATCTTCTGCTCCTTGCCAATTTAACCGATATCCAAAGAGCCGGTGAGGAATTATAGTATCAGGCTAGTTAGCCATGCTGGGCTAAGTGCCTGTCTTATTTAAACCCCTGCAACTCCATTTAAATTTTTAATGGGGTTGCAGAGATTTAATGAGACAGGTCTTAATCCATACAGTCAGGGTCCAAACAGCAATCCCAGTCAGAGCCTTGATTTCCAGCAAAAATACTCTTCACATCCAAAAAAAACAGAAGGTTCCTTGTACTGTGACAGCTCAGAAGAAAAATGCAAGGAGAATTTGAAGGGTCTTTTATAAAGTCATGTAAATGGCTACAAGCTCTGAAGTGTTTTCTGAAAAAAGGCAACCACTGCCTTCACTTCTGAAGTATGACACACAGCTCAGGTGACTGTGTACGAGAAGAACAAGACGCAGGGGAAATAGGCAGAGAACAGAGGAGAGGACTAGGAGAGCTCTTCCCACTGAAATGAGTTAAGCTACGGTTTCCTTGGAAGGGTAAACTTGAGTACGCAGGTCAAAGAGCAATAGGAACTGTTTAAACCCAAATAAAAGTAGGTATTAAAATATCACAAATACATTAAGGTCAGAAAGTCTAAAGCTTCATACTGCTCTGGAACAGCCTTTAACGCAGTAGCCAGAGCAAACGCAGAAGCCCACTGCCAAGGTTCAGAGGGGAGGTGCCCCATGACTGCAGGACCCTGGCTTTGCTGATCCCAGGGACAGTGCCAGCCACATTCCAGCATCACAGAGGGGTTCCTCCACAGCAAACGCTGCATTAGGAGGGGACACGCAGCTAACCAGGCAGAGTACTAGAAACAGCACTGTGCTGTCCTAGGCAGCAGACACCCAACACTGCCTTTCCAACCCTCCACCCTGAAGGCCAGGATCCTGCCAGCTGCTTGTTGAGAGCCAGCCTGATTAATCAGGAACACTTCACATTCAAGAGCTACATGGTTAAGTTCTCCTCCCTCTAGAGCAGCTGAGTTTAAGTTGCCCATTTTCAGAGCTAGTGGCTGTTCCTGACACCATACAACAGGTAGAGCATCTCCTGCTTTTACAAAAGCTCTAAGCACCCTCCGCATCCAGCAGCCTACCTGACAGCTGAACTGTGTAAGCAGTGAGTTGTTACACCCCCAGCAACAACGGCTTGAAGCAAACCTAGATGACTGAGCAGGAACCAGCCTCAGGGCTTACACACTGTTGCAGAGCAGTTTGGGATTTTGGGGGGTAAGGAGTACACAAAAAAACAGGCACACTAGAAACACCAATGCATAATACTCTTCTTGTTCTCTTCAAAACACCTGTGGGAGAGTAGCAAGAGCCAGACTATTTGTTCCTCCCTCCATCTCAAAATCACCACAAGTAAACAGTCTCTCAATCCCAAGTTAATGCTGAAGTGGGCCAAGCTGGAGCTTACTGAGCTGCAGGGAGTGGGAAGCATTGAGCTTAAACTGTTTTCCTGATGAGCTTGGATGCGGCAAGGGCAGTATGTGGAGGGTCTAACAGCTGAAGGGCTTCTAGGGACTTGTGGGTTGAAACACAGGTACATCAAGAGGCCACTGTTACTGCTGCATCTGGACAGCCTTGGAAGGCACCAGTGACATCTCCCCTGTGTGCCAGAAGAGGTTAATCTTAGCATGGTTTGATGAATGCTGAGACATCTTCCCATTCTTTATCCCATGTGCCTTGTTCTGCAGTCACCACCTCCAGCCCTTTCAGCTGAGTTTTTGCTGTCCAGGTCCAGGCAGAGTGGTGGCACACAGTAAAACCAAACCTTGAGTCTGCGTTGACAGATACAGACCCACCCTCACCAACAGCCACAGGCAGCGGTGCTGTAAGCTCTTCACACTGAACTGGCCTGTGACCCAGGCTGCGATGGGCAAGGCATCACTCTTGGCAGCAGGCCAGTTCCCTACCAACTGCTGGTTTAGGATTAGCAGGTAAGGATGACATGACCTTCAAGGTCCTCATAGGAGTGCACTAACCTACCTTCTGCTTAGCCTCAGTGCATCCCTGGATCACATCCAGCATGGAACAGGGACAGGAGCTGCTTGAGGAACAGCCAAGAGGAGCCAGCTGCTATTGTGCTCTGCCCACCAGGTTTCAACTAAACACTGCAAGGATCTTGCAGAAGAGGGAACGTGGCAGACTACCTGCCACTTTGGAGAGTTACACCTGCCAAATGCTGCCACGCTTGAGTGCAGCCATCTCTGCCCCTACCTACCACGACAGATGTTATGGCAAAGGAATCAAGCCCAAAAGGGACATGGTTTCTTTTAAAAGAGCCACTTTTCAAAATGTGGTGGGAGGCTTACACAGTGGTCCTGAGTAGGCAAGCTGAACTAGATTATATCTCTTTGGACCCTAGAAACCCTACAGAGAAAGCTGCAGTGTTTAGCTTGCTAGAGACACCCAAATTCTGGGCACAGGAACAAAATATATAATTAAGTGTCCCAGACAAGTAAGCCTCATCCTCTGTGTCCTGTCGCCATATCCTATAATCCCTTTACAGGATTTCTCTGGCTAGGAAGGGCAAGTAGAATCAGTATCACCACAAAGTCAAGATAGGAGGATATTCATTGCCCAGCTAATCTCTCCAGAGTTCACTACAGAGGAGAATAAGCTTATCTAGAGATATATTCAAAGTACCTCATGTTTGTCTGTGTAATTTGATTTTTAAAACAGTTTTGCATCCAAGCCAGGTAGGTGATTATACTGATGCAATTAACTGCAGCCAGCTTGGCACAGATGGTCCCCAAGAAACAGAGCTAGCTGAACAGCAGGGGTTTGTATTTAATGATGAGCCAGGCCCTCAGTGAGGCAAGTCAGCAAGACCCCACTGAAGGCAGCGGAGACCAGCCAAGCTCACTCAGCTCCTTGCACTTCTTCCACTGGTGAGCAAGGCACAGCCCCCCCGCAAAGGGCCAGGACCCCTCATTAGGGACTCCAGCACATGCCTGCGACTGATATCCAACCTTGCATCCCCCAAGAGCTTTAGCACCCTGGCTGGAGCTCAGTGTAGCTTTATAGGAAAGCACTCCCAGACATCTTGTATCTGGCACTATCTAGGTATCCTGAGAGTAAGCACTAAGAACTGTAGTTTTGGGGGAAACAGAAACCAAGCTTCCACATGCCACTCCACCGTGAGGATGTGGTACCCCTTAATTGTCATTACACAGAGAAAGATACTAGAAAGCAGAGTCACAGCTCAAAAGCTTCCTTTGTGCTTAACTGGGGCAGTAGCATCCCCAGGCAGAAAGCCTATCCCCAGGTAGTATTTGTCCCATTTTATAATATGTGGATCAGTGATCCCTAACATCAGGGAAAATTCTGGCTTATGCACTAAGGTCTAGGTTGATCAGAAGAGATTTAGACCACAAAAGCTGTGCCAGTTGTCAAAACCACATGGCACAGAAAGCACCACATCCCTTGGATGACAGGCACCTGCAGAGCTGCACCCCAGCGCCAAGAAGCCCACAGCCTTCTAGTTGAGTCATCATCATTTAGGAAAGCTGGTCCAAGCCACAACCCACATTTGCCCTTAGAGGAGCTCAGAGATATTCAAGAGCAGAGAAAACAGCCCTGTGGCTGCATGAGAGCTCAGTAGGAACCCAAGAAAGTTACAGCAGAAAGATTTTTTTAAATGCCTATGCAGAAAGTCTTATTAAATAGGGAGAGACCAATGCTAAGTTGAAACAGAAATCCCTCTTATCTTCCTGTGCAGAAAATTAGGCTTCTAAAGGAGATCCCAGAGGGCTCAGAAACAGTTTAGCCTCCTGAATCATACTGCTCTTGCTAAGCAGAGACCTTATTTCCCAGCCTGAAAGCTCAGGTTTTTCCACACACATGCCCTTCTCCTGCTGCCACTCCATCATCAGCACCACATCCTTGCACTGCCAGAATCGTGCAAGATTCATCCTGGCAAGGGGCAAGTGCTGTAGCTGGTGGCCCAGAGAGCTCAGGCCAGGCTTCAAAGCAAGCAGCAAACCTGACAGAGGGCAGGAGCTGCAGCACCTCACACATGTGGTGGGGAGGGCTCCCAGCTTCTGCTGCCCTCTAAACTTAACAGGAGCAAGAATTATTGCTTCATGCAGAGAAAAGATGCTGATGAGCTGTTGTCTATGGCACCCCACCTCTAATCAGAAGAAAAATACCATCTGGCATGCCACCCCTGGAGGGCTGCCAACCTTTGCAGTAAAATACGAAGGCAAGAGAAGGTCAACATAAAGGAAGGGGAGCAAAACAGGCAGAAAGATTAATCCCTGCCAGGTGGTGTCAGTCCAGACACTGGAGTACAAAACTGGATGGATGAGCAAGCAGAGAAGAGCTTAAGTAGGAGAAAGAGCAAGAAGCAGAAGCAAAACTCTGCAGGAGAATCATGGATAAGCTGAAGAGATATCAGATCTGAGCTGCAGACCAACTCCACAGTAGGATCTGCTTCACCTAAACCTCTCTTGATGGGCATTTTGCCCAGGCAGAATTTGCATCACTGGGTTTCAGCTGTCTGAAGACAGTCAGGGAACAGAGACTCCAAGACCAGCAGTGGGCAAAAAGCAGTTTCAGAAAAGGGAGCCCAGAGGGTGAGGCAAGGCTGGAGTGATGGGAGAACAGCTTAGCAGGTAGCACTGAGTTGGAAGAACATCTCAGAAGGGATGCATCCACCTCTCCCAGCAGTGTCACATAGGGAGTGTAAATAGGGCACCACTTCTCCTGGCAAGGTTTCAGCCAGCTGGCCACTGAGGCAGCCATCTCATGCTGAACACCCCCCAGCATTGTACGTGGTGAGGAGTTCAGCAGTAGGGTGGCAAGGGCTCTCCAGTCGCCTGACCATGTTCCCATGAGTGTTACCTGGTACAGAGGCTCTGCAACAGATGCACAGAGCCAGACTCTACTGCTACAGCAATACCACTGCTGCTCCCTCTCCATGGGAAACGCCATCCCTCCCACCACAGCCGCTTGGATTTCAGGCATCCTCCATGACACTGCTCATTGCTTGCTTCCTGTACCTCCTGGAAGGGGACAGGTTGTTCAACAACTTTATTAGCAGCAGTAACATATGCACATAGCCGTGTGCCAAACAGACAAATCGGGGAGCTCAGTGTCAAGGCAAGCGTGCCACTCCACATGAAACAGCCTGCCTCTTAGCCTTGGCATCAGTGGTACCTTCTGACTCCAGGCGGTCCAGCCCATAGGTCACAGCTGTACTGATCTTCCTCACAGGTGGAAGAGCTGTCCTCCTGACAGAAGAGGCCATCGATGCTGGAGTTACCAGGACCACAGTTCTGCTGGACGGCTCCTCTGTCTGTCCAGACTGGGTAGCAGACAACCCACCAGGAGCTGGAACAGCCTTCTCACTGGTGACCAGGACTGCATCTGTGAGATCTACAGAAGACGGGAAGCAGCAGAGTTTGGCACAAATATTAAAAAACTCACCATTTAAGAACAAACTCCTTAATGAAAGCTTAACTCAGAGTGGAAGAAGTTAAACTCCTGCCTCTCTCATGATGAGAGAGTGACTCTGCTGTAATGAAAGCTTCTCCTCCAGGACAGCCAGCACAGGAGGTTCCCCTTAATGAGAACTCAGCTAGGTTTTACTTCCATTGCTTTGAGGACTGCTAGTCACCACCTCATAGCAAGATCAGAGCACCGAGACACTGGTCGAGATCTGAATTGAGTGACAAGTCTAACTGATTATTGCAAAGATAAAAATTAGTTGAATTTAATTAAATCCCAGAAGCAAAATTAGTGGAATCTGCTGGCAGAGCCTTCTCTCCCCTCTACAAAGAGACCTTAAATTAAGAAACAGAATGCAAATAGGCTTTTTCTTTTGATGCCCTGCAATATAGGAATTACCAGAAAAGCTGCCCAGCAGCAGTTTCATTACAGTGGTACCTACTACTACAGAAATACACTCAACATCAAAGTCAGCTTTGTGCTAAGGGAACTCTTGCTACACTCCTGTTAAGACGACAGGCTCCTCCATGTACCTGCCAAGGCCACATCGAGCCAGTAGGCAGCAGCCGGATGAACACAACTGCTTAAAGCATTTCTCTACAAGCTACATCAACCCAAGAAGAACTTGCCATTCCTCCATGGAAGTGAATATCAATGCAGGCTTCTGCACCCAGAGGATTACCCAACTCTTGCAAGAGGGTCACACATACACCCCCACCCCCCACCACTCCCATGTTCCCCTGATGAAATGTTTGCTGGTCCTCAGTCCAAAGGACAATCTGTGACTGCCTCTGGCTCCAGAAGAGCTCTCCTTCCATAAATAAAAACTGGCTTAAAAGCCTAAGGCTAAAAGTCAGCTTGCTACCAAGGATAGGTGGGGGGGGTTGTTTGTTTTGGGGTGATTTGTTTTGGTTTAAATCTCTACTCCAGTGTTATTTGGGGCAAAAGACGTGCTGGCATATTTCAGTGTGGTGGATCTGGTAGCGTGGGCAAAAAGCAGTAGTGGCCCAGGGCTAGACGCAACCCGCAGAAGGCTAGAAAAGTCACTTAGAATATGGATGCTGTGTGTTGAGACTTCAGTGTCCAAGCACCGATATTGGTTTTAGATGTACCATCTCATCTGTGTGGAAATGAACCCGCAGTCCCCGAAGCAGAACCCTACCTTCTACACCCGGAGTGTTTGCCATGGAGGAAGTACCAGTTGCCACCAGCATCTGGGTGGCACTAGGAGCAGTCGGCATCTGGGTGGCCTCCCCACTGTTTTCCTGTGGAAAGCTCGCAGCTCCTGTTCCCTGGGTAGCACCGGGTGCCAGTGTCACAACTGACAGAGAAGCATCAGCCTCCTGGGCGACTGTTGTCACCTCCTGAGTAACACCTACAGCAAGAACATGTGTCAGTACCAGCTCACAGCAACAGAGCAGACATTTGAAGGAATGTAACTCCACGCATTAGCATTTCCAGAGCCGCAGCGCAAGCAGCGGGTCCAGCCAAGTATCATCAGGGCAGTGCAGCACAGAGACAGATGTGAGAATGTGCATAACAGGAGTGAAAGCAGCAGAATCAGTCCTCATTTTCTTAATTGTCTGAGGGACAAGTGGACTTACAGATGATCGATGCCATGGGAGCACAGCACTGCAAGCCTATGGTGTGAAATACCATTCAAAGCAAGCGATGCTGCCAGAGCAGTGCTTTTAGCGACTGGCTCTCATGGCTATGAGACTTTGGCTTTGCAGAAGGCTTTATTTTTGTTGCACAAGTCTTATTGATAGTGTTGTTTCCCCAACATCTGGGAAACAGCAGAGAGGAAACCTGCCAACAAGTCAAGTGCTTATAAATTAATCTAGAAATTAATCAGCCAGGTTTCAGGACCAGCATGCAATTAGCTTTTTCTTTTACAGCAAAAGCTAGATCTTTTGGGTGCAGTGAGGGGAAGTCGTCCTTTTGCCCTGCAACCTAAGAGAGAAGATTAAAAATGCCCAGCAATTAAAACAAAGTCCTAAACCTCAGCTCATGTTCCTCATCAGCCTAGGAACACATCGTTGCCCAATACCTGACCAGAACTTTTTCCCCTATATTTCTACCAGTTTTTTTAAATACCAAGAGGAAACATCACCAGTGGGCTGAAGGTACCATCTCTGCAGGTAAGTACAGTACGGGGGGACCCCAGCAGCCTGTCTAGGAGGAAGACTTCTGCCTGCAGGTAACAGAGCTGGCACAAACACTGGACAGTCAGAGCCTGGCCACAGCTTCACTCTAGGGTGGGGAGACACCATGAGGAGCTTTTGTTACAGAGGACACCACAGAGCTCTGGACAGACCTTTTGATCCAAGCATCCTTGTGAAGTCATGGGTGATGTCAGTTACTCACAGGCTACCAATCCAGCTTGCCTATTGCTGGATTTAGGAAGCCTTTAGAGACATCCATTGTCTCTGCATCTTCTGCACTGACTGCAAGTGTCCATAGCTAGCAGTTCAGAGCCAGGTGATCCCCGATGCTAATTTAACCCCCCAGGAATTATTCTCCCCTGTTTTGCAGGGCTTCAGAGTGAGCTAATGCAAGGACCACCTTTGGGTCCTTGCACTCGCCATATCAAAGGGACACTTGGGGGAGTGTTATCCTCCTTGAAATGAAGTGTTTAACCAGTGTGTCAGAGGCTGGGCTCCCTCCCTAGGCACAGGGGAGGCAGACCAGAGGGTTATTCAAAGCAGATTTATGTATCTCTAATCAAGGCAGGATGCCTACAACCAGACCACAGCTGTCCCCCTCAACCGCTATGTGAGCATCAAAACTGAAACCCCTGCTTTGGTAGGGCATCACACATGCAGAACACTAACAAAGCAAGTTTAACTAGCACCAAGTCTCTGCTGACAAGACCCCAATTCTCTACAGAGACCTCCATACTCAAGTGGACCCTTCAACCCCAGGCTCAGCTGCCACAGCCTTTCCAGTCTCAGCTTTCCTGTTTGCTACTTCAGCCACCCGCTCTCAGCTTGAGGAGCAGAAGAGGCAGCTCAATACAGTTGCTTCACATAACAGTCAGGACAAGGTACCACCCAGACTGTGCCTACCTGTACACAGGGATATCGCATATAGGAACAGCCAAGGCCAGGCAGTACTTTATGGATGCAAGTTACCCATTTAGGCTGTTAACCCTACACAAAGGTCCACAGGCTTTCCCAGGTGAGGGGAAGGAGTGTCCCACCTCTGTTGCAGGTATCAAGATCACACTTTTCTCCACTTTATCTCCCTGAAAGGAAGCACAGGTTCCCCAAGAGCATCCCTCCTAGACCTACACTTAGAGGCAAGTGTCTTTAACAGGCAAGTTTTACCTTTCCATGAGCTTTCCACAGTAGGAGAGAGATCAGACTGTGTGTCTGTCTCCACAGCAGCCTCTGGCTGTGATGGCAGCGTGCTTTTCCCCTCCTCTGTTGTGACTGCATTTATGTTTTCCAGCGAGTTGAGATCAGACGTGTCTACACCCATCACGTTCACAGTGTGGAGAACGTCACCGCTGCCTGTAGAAGCTGCCGGCATCTCCTCCCCTTGCACCAGCACTGTGCAGTTGGACTCCTTGGCAAGCCCAGGAGTTGGCAGAGGGGACACCGGGGATGGCAGCACTCTCGTCACATCCTCTTCCTCCCCCACGCCTGCCTGCAGGGTCTGGGATAGTTCTGTTACCCCCAGGGCCTCTGTCACCTCCTCAGGAGATGTGCTTCCCCCTTGACTTACATCCCCCAGTTTTGTGTCATCCCAGTCAGGCGGCACAGCATCCGTAGGGTGGACGGTGACAGTGCCAGCCGCAGCAGGCAGCTCTCCTTGCCCGACACCCGTCCCCGCGCCCAGGCGGGTGGAGGCCTCAGTCACCAGGAGAGGACGTTGCGCAGCCGTGGACGCTTGTGCAGCCAGGGACTTCAGAGGGCTCCCTGTGCGGGCTCTTGGCGTTCCCACCTCGGAGGTCATGCTGTGAGCCCGGGGAGTCGGGATGACAGGGTGGTCGCTTGCCATTTCCCAGCTGGGAGAGCTGGGGTGCAGCATGGTCTGGGGTGCAGCTGAGGGGTGCAACCTGCTCTCTGCCGCCTCCTCCTCCTCCACAGCTGTCCCAGAAAGGGGGGTTGCCGTGAAGCCAGCAGAGCTGCGCTCTACTTCAACACCACCCTCCACAGTGGTCTCACTAATGGGGCCACTGACAGACTCCTCCTGGACAGTAGGATTCAGCGTGGTCACAGCAGTGGTCAGCATGGCCTTGAATGCATCACCCTCATCCATCTCTGACTTCGTGGGACCAAGCTCCTCCTCATCCACAGCAGCCACTGCTGCAGCAGAGGTGTAAGCACCCAGGCCCTGGCTGCCTGGGATGACATGGCTCGGGCTTACCGGCAGCGTTTCTCCTTCTGCAGCAAAAGCTTCACTGAAGGGCATCCCAGATGGCTTTGCTGACACTCCGCATGGCTCTTCAGAGACAGTCTGCTCAGAAGGGCCCAGGTTATTTTTCAAGTTCAGCATGCTTGTCCTTTCATCTTCTACCCCATTCCCTGCCCAGGGGCCATGCTGGACCTTTGTCATGTCCCTCTCCTCCAGAGGCTGAGATGCAAGGCATGGTGGACTGGAGGACAAGAGCAGGATGCTGCAGGTGACCACGCAGATATTAAATCCTATTGATCTACTCATAGCTGATAAGAGAGGTGCCCAGAAGCCTGCAAGGCTGACAAGTCCAGAGTGCAAGACCTAGAAAGGGAAAAAGAAACCAAGATTACACATACCCATAACCACCTATTGACCCAGGGCCTTAAATAACTGGGTGACAAGTTCCAAGCATGCTAGTCTATGGCCAGTTCTGAGCAGATCCCTCCTACACATCCCAAGCAATGGATCCGTCCGTCTATTTTACTGTTCCTAGCCTACCCAATCTGAAGTCTCATGCCAGAGAAAACCAAATCTTGATCTGAAGCCCAAGACTGACCTTGCCAAGCTCTTGCCCCAGTGGTAGAGTGCTATGCTCTACTCAGCAGGCATCAGACTTGCAAGCATACGATGAGGATCAACCTGTTTGAACTTTACCAAGTCCAGGGCTGATGCTTGTCAGGGCCAACCAGACCAAAGCCTCAGGCCTGTTACGGCAAGCCCTGTTCCATACATTGACACAGAAGGAAGCCAAGGAACTTGCACAGAGAACAAGGTGGATCTACAGGGCACAACACAGGACCAGAGCCAAACCAGGAGGATTTAGGGTTGCATTAGTGTCATGTCCAGTATGGGCTCCTTGGCCCCACTGAGAAAGGCTACAGCCCAGGCAGCAGCACTGCTGCATTAGCACAGACTATGCTGCGCTGCACCATGGAGGCACTTCCAGAAAGTGTCATGTGTATAATCATGTGCGCTTAGAGTGTCCAAGACTGCTGAACCAGTAACCCAGCAGTGACCCAGCCAGCCGACAGCCTGCTCTTGGCAGGTTCCATTGCCTCCAGTAACACAGCTCAGGCTGCTGGACAGATGGAGGACCTTGCAGCAGCCGCCTGCTCCCAGCCACCTCCCTCTGGGCAGGTGCCTCTCAGTCCTGGGCTTGCTGCACCATCACTCAACAGCAGAACACCATTCCATCCCAGGCCCCACTCATCACGTGCCAGACAGCTGGTCACACAAGTCCCACGCACACAGCAAACAGCCCTCCATCACACAGCAAACCTGACAAGGTCCTCCTCCCAGTTTCAGCATGCAGCTCATCAGCAGTGCAGTTAAGCCCTACTGCAAGAAGCCTCCAACCATCAACAGCTTCACTTGCTTTGGCTGGTATGTTCTCAGTTTCACAAGTGAACTGCTCTTACCTTCAAACCACAGGACTAATGAATATTACTAAGGAAAGAGGTTGAGGCTGTTGGAACCGCCGCTCAATCTTCCAAAGAGCAAAGATCACCCTCTGCAGTCTTGCTCATGGGCACCAGGATGAGGCCCCCAGCTCACTAGACTCCTCATTTCCCCATCCAAACAGCACGTAGGTAGATATTACTTGCACTTGCACACACGTGCTACAGCAGCAAGCTGCCTAGCACTGCTTTGTTACACAAGGGTGTACGACTCCCCCATGTCTTCTCATGCACCCATGTGATGCTGTGCAAGAGGTAACTGCTGGTGTGGGGAGAGGGATCTCGAACTCGATTGCTGCTAGTCCATCTAACTCAAAGGCCCCCTGTGTCCTGCTGCTCATGTACATTTGCCTCCTTTTGGAAAGCATTATTGCATATGTCCAGTCAGCTAAACACAACCAAGACATCAGAAAGCTCATGTTATATCTGGTCTGGTCACACAGAGATGTGTATTTCTGTTGTAAAACACACCTCTCACTCCACTGAGGAGAGAGACTTCTCTAGCTGAAGACGCTCATGATCTGGAGGGCTGTCTGGAGCACAGAAGGCAGCCTCAGCATTACCAGCTTAGAGGACACAGGTCAGAGGCAACTACTGCAGGCTCCACTACCTGGCTGAGCCTTCAGGGCACACCAAGTCACTTTTCTGCTCTCCCTGCAGCCCTGGCCCTCAGCAGTTTGAGCCGCTGGAGCAATTCACTGTCACAGGCCACACACACACGCACCAGGTGCTCAGGGACAAGCAGAAGCCACCAAGAAGCTCTTCACCAGCACAGATACCTTCCACTTCTTTTTAGCATCTCCTTTCTCTGGAGGATTGGTGGCCACACATCTCTCCTACCCTCCCTGTCAAAAAAACCATTGACAACTGACAGTATTCAGCTATTCTTCCAGGCTAATCCTTTATGCATTTTTATAATTAAAAAGCACTAAGAATATATTATGCAAGTTAAATTGATAGTGCCCAATGACACGCATCTGCCTTGCCATGCTGATGAATGTAAATTACATTCACCTCACACCCCTTTAGCGAGTGCCAGTTAAGATCAGACATATTGAAACATCAAGAGGCTTTTTTTAAATTAAGAACAGTTTGGATCTAAACACAGTTGCTCTAGAAGACAGAAGTCTTTTTAGGCTACACAAGTAGTTTTAGCAGTAGTTAAACCTAAACAGAACTCCAGCTGCACTTGAAAAACAGCCATAGCATTTCTCTTGCAGTCATATACATTATGCATATGTATATACATTTGTAGCTTTCTAGGTTCTCAAATAGCCTAAGACATTCAGGAGGTGCTTAGCAGAACTACTGAAACATTAATCTCTCTCTTCCCAACAAGCTTACCCCATCTTTACTAGGATCAGGCGTATCAGTAAATAAGAGGGAAAGCTGCTCCCTAAAAGGCTGGCTTTTAGAGAGCCATTAATTAAAACATAAGAAAATAAGTATTAAGAGCCTTTCGTCCTTCTGGCTAGTAGGTAACACAGGCAGTCACTACTAGCCTGATAGAAGAGGTCCCGGGGTGCTTTGGGCAGCCCCAGACTGTTTCCCCCAGTCTGAAAAGCGCTGTTGACTGCAGTTACACATTTGTAGAGGGTGAAAACAACATTGGAGAGTTATTTGCTCAGGAAATCCACAACAACTAGATCTAAGCTAACCTAGACCTCTACATTCAACGGAAGCTGGAGATAGTAGCATGGAGCTTGCTGCAGGGTAATGGCACAAGTTCATGCTTCAAAGAAGATTAGTCAGAGCTTAAGATCTACTTAACTTTAGGAAGAGGCTGGATTAGACAGTGTATGAACAGCAGTGACCTGGCTACCACCTTAAGCAGAGTTTGACACCTTGCTGCAGCACATCCACTCAATGCAAAAGCGATCCAGGTTTTAGCAGGTAGCTGGCTGCAGAGCAGTTCGTTACTCAAGCTGCATTGGGCTATACATTTATCTTCCCATCTGGCTATTTTTATAGTCAGTCTGCTCTACAGCCTTAGCCAAGCGATAAAAGCAAGCTGGAGCATGCTGCTCTGACCAAGCACCTCCTCTGTAGCAAGCTTGAGCTTTTTTGTTGCTAGCTTGAAGCTGCAGAACAACTCCGTATTTCATGCTGCAGGAACTCCTTGTCCCCAGATTCCACCCGGCATTCTCCAAGCCGAAGCCCTGGAGGAGAGCTGCCAAGCACGGGCCAGGCTCTCGGTGGAAAACTAATCCTTGCTTCAAATAGTAAGCACACACAGAGGGAGAGAGACACCACCAGCTACTTCCCCTGTACTTAGTAACAACAAATCCCAAGAGATGCACTTCCCCCAGCCACAAAGGCAGCACAACTGCAGACAGCCAGCGAGCTTTATCTTTAGCATGGAAAAAAGTTTTCTTTTAACACCTGGTAGGCTGGAAAGAAACACCGAGGACTGCTAGGCTAAAACCAGGTATCAAAACTGGGCATCTCCAGGAGCTGCCCAACAGAATAAGAACTACCTACTGCTGTGGGCAAGTCAAAGCTGAGGGACAATAAATATAAATTGGCCACCAGCTAAAGCAGTCTTCCAGACTCAGTTGGACCTTTCTGAACCAGGCTGCTTCCTTCCTCCATACCATTAGCACTAGCAGTAGCTATTAAACCATTAACCCCCTCTGAGTTCGAGACGCCCATTTGAAGAGTCAAGCTCTCAGGACATCTGATGCAAGGAACCCCAGAAAGAACCTCAGAAGGAACCCCATCCTGCTACAGTCACTCCAACAGGGCAGGCCTGAAGGTGGACAAGCACAGAGCAGACCAGATTTCTCTTGTTCAGCAGCTGTTCCTTACATGGACCAGCAGCCTGTGGACACAAGCTGCAAAGGATGAAACTCCCCCTCTGCCCTGTTTCAGCTGGGATAGAGTTCATTTTCTTCCTAGTAGCTGGCACAGTGCTGTGTTTTGGATTTAGTAGGACAATAACATTGATAACACACTGATGTTTTAGTTGTTGCTCAGTAGCGCTTACACCAAGTCAAGGACTTTCAGCTTCCCACACTGGGCCAGCGAGGAGGGGCACAAGGAGCTGGGAGGGGGCACAGCCGGGACAGCTGACCCAGCCTGGCCACAGCGATATTCCATGCCATATGATGTCGTGCTCAGTATGTAAACTGGGGGGAGTTGGCAGGGGGGGGTCACTGCTCAGGGACAGGCTGGGCATCAGTCAGCCAGTGGTGAGCAACTGCATTGCGCATCACTTGTTTTGTATATTTTTATCATTATCATCATCTCTTCCTTTGCTGTCCTATTAAACTATCCTTATCTTAACCCACAAGGGTTTTTTTCCCCCCCAATTGTCTCCCCCATCCCACTGGAGGGGAAGCAAGCAGCTGTGTGGTGCTTGGTTGCTGACTGGGGTTAAACTATAACACCCAGTTGTATGCAGCTGCTCCCTAGGATGACTTTTTAGAGTTTCACCCAGCCAGTTTACTTAGAGAAAATAGCAAAGGGTTTTCTTGAGAGTTGTTTTCTGCCTTTGGCAAGTTCTGTCTGTGTTTTTCCTGAATTGTTGAAACAGCAAGAAAAAAAGCATCAAGCTTTTAACTCACTTGAATTAATAACCCTGTTCTAACAATCCCTCTCCCACACAGAGAGGACACTTCTACTCCAAAGCTGAAGTGGCTGCATGCATCATATAGCAGAGAGCAGAGGAGATTAATGGGTCAGCTTCAGACAAATCACTGTCTAGCCTTTGCAGAACACAGCTTTTTGCACCTCCAAGTATGAGCTTGATTACGCCAGCTTTGGCTGGCTGAACAGCCCTGGATGTGCTCAGCTCCGCAATTCATCCGCCGATTGATAAGGGAAACGGACAAAAACGCCGCAAATCTTTTAATGTGAAGGTTTAGTCAAAACACGCAAGTCAAGCAACCGCCAGCAATCAAACGCTATGTTACCAGAGTGCTAGTGTATGCTATCCAAGCCTTATTACTCGTGCTGAATACAAAAGCCAGCAGATAATACACTGCAGAGCTCCAACTCCTACTTTTGCCCACAAGCTGAGAAAAATGCCTTCATCTCATCTTGCATTACATCCTTGCCCAGTTCAATCAAGTGAATTGTAGGGCTAATGCTCTTGCAGCACGTACTCCAGATAAACACCTCAACCAGTTAAGCCACCTCCAACAGCTCTCGGTGAAATCCCAACAGTGACACGACTCTACGCCAGCCACCAATACAGCCCAAGTTGGACGAGCAAAACTACATAGACACAGCCACGCATCAGAGGGACACATCTTCCTCTACCTTTGAGGACAGATCCTTACAAGCAAATGAGATATTAATATTCTGTAAAGCCAGCTTCCTACCAGTCCTAGTCAGGCACCTTAATACATAATACATCACCTCCACTGCCAGCATTAGTGTTCCAGCAGTAGTTCTTTGAGAAGCGAGACACACAACGTGTTTTAGGCGTTATTCCCCCAACCACTAAGCTTTGTTGAGAACAGCGCAGACCACCTATGGAAATCCCTGCTCAGATTCGCAAGTAAAAGCCACATAGTTCTTCATGGCTTCTGACCCGTGCCAGGTTCCCGGCACCACAGAAGTCAGAGGTCTACCAAATTCCTGAGGGATTTAAAAGATGGGGGGGTAAGAATGAGGCCAGAGGGTGCAGCAGTTTTCAAACACCAGAAGGATGGAAATGCTGCTCTCTGGAGTGACTGGGAGCAGAGCGGCAGCGTTCAGATTCCAGTCAGCAAGAAACACTCGGAAATTTCAGCGCCTCACCTAACGCAGACAGCAACACCAGGCAGTAGATCTCCTGGAGGATCATGAGTCTCTGCAGGTGAAGGTTTATGATCAGATTAAATGCACCTTGTCAGGCCCTTTTAGCTGGGGTAGAACCTGCTTGTTGGCAGGGGAAGGGGAGTAGGGATGGCTCAAGGCTTGATTACACCCAGCACACCTCCTTGCAGGGCACAGATCCGTCCCCCCGTCCTCCTTAATCGTATTTACAGGTGAGCTTAAAGACCCAGAAGTGCCTCCTTCCCCCTACAGCCGCCCACCGCGCCAACGCATCAAGTGCGACCAACCACCCGGGGATTCCTCCGGCCCAGGCCCGCAGCAGGACAGAGGGACAGCGGTGGTCACACCCATATAACCCCCCGAGAAGAACCGCCCCCCCCCCCCCGGATTTTCCGAGGCGCCCCCCTGCACCCCCCCATCCCCCGGGGCTGCGGGGACCAGCCCCGCTCGCCGGGAACAAAGAGCCGCGCCGAGGATGCGCTGCCCCGCGGGCACCGAAGCATCCTTACCGAATAAAAGGAAATAAAAATGATTAAAACACGGGGTAAAATCGCCATGGGGGGGGTTGGGGTGGTTGTGCTCGACACCCCCCTGCCCCGGGCCTCACCTGCCTCCCGCCGCCTCCGCCCGGTCCCTCGGCAGCGCGCCGTGCTCGCCCCCAGCGCCCCGCGACCGCACGGGCGGAGCGGGCCGGCCCCCGACACCGCCCCGGTGGGGCGGTGTCGGGGGCCGGCCCGCTCCGCCCGTGCGCCGGCTGCCGTCTTCCCATCGTGGGTTTTACACTCAAAACAACCCCCCACCCCGCATCACTTGGGGGAGGTCACCCATCACCCGTTTTTATTCTCCCCCCCCATTTCTTCCTTCTCCAAAAGGAAGTTTCAGCATCCAAATCAGAGCCTCAGCCCACGCACCCAACTCTTCCTCACAAGCCGGGAGCAGGGTCTAACCCAACAGGCTCCCCGCTCTTTGCTTACAAGATGCAAAGAGCAAGGCCTACAGCACCGTCAGTAGTTTTCCAGCTATTACAGATTCTCCTCCAGTATTTTCAGCTGTAGAGGTCACCTTCCCTTAACACTCTCTCTGCAAAGGAGGAGGACTTCCTAAGTAGCATCCCACACATACATTAGAAGAGCTTGTTTCAGTTTCTTTTTTTATTGCTTTGTTTTAAGCACCTATTTGGCCAGGGAGAAAGAAAAGTAAACAATTTTACTCCTGGTTTCCTCCTCCCACCTGTTTTTTTTCCCCACCAGGAACCCCACAGCTACTCCGACACCAGAGACAGAAAACCTTTACACCATCCAGTCCCAGAGCATGTATCACCTCACGCTGTCAAACAGCAGCTCAGAAGCCCCTACCTTGCCTCCAAAACCCAAAGCAGAGACCAGCTTCTCTGCCTCCCCCTCCAGCCTGGTGTCAGGGGCACCACAAGGTCCCAGCTCCACACACAGGATTTTATACGCCGTCTTGGTCAATGACTCATGCCCAGCGGTGCTGCAGCAGGTGCAAAGTGTTCCTGGTGGGCCGGGACAGGTGAGAAGAGACCAAAAATAATGCTCTTTCAAAGGAAGAAATGGCTGGGGAGGAGAGATTTGGGGGGGAATTGCTAGGAGGGAAGAGAGGAATGATCTAGGAAAGGGAGAGGAGAGTCAAAATCTTGACTTTGCTCTGAATGTGCTCTACCTCATGAAGCAAATCGGTGAGTTCCTCTGTACTTCTAGTTATAATTATCTATAAAATGAGGGTCCTTCCCCTGCCGCCCCCCCCCCCCCGCCCCCCGCAAGAGAGATTTAACCTGCTCGTACCTGTCAAACCCTGGGCTCTCTAAATAAACAACATCCATTTGATAGGACAAAGGGTAATGGTTTTAAGCTAAAAGAGGGGAGATTCAGACTAGAGATAAGGAAGAAATTTTTCACACTGAGAGTGTTGAAGCACTGGCACAGGTTGCCCAGAGCGGTGGGAGATGCCCCATCCCTGGAAACATTCCAGGTCAGGCTGGACGGGGCTCTGGGCAACCTGACCTAGTTGGGGATGTCCCTGCTCATGGCAAAGGACTAGATGGCCTTTAAAGGTCCCTTCCAACCCAAACCAGTCTGTGATTCTATGAACATAAAAGAACTGAGTGAGGAACAATGAGATATTCCTCATCAAATTGTTCTTTTTTTTTTTTTCCTGTTTGTCGTGCTACTGGAAATAACATTTATATCAGTGGCTTGTTCTCTTTGCTAGACTCACCCCAATGTTTTCCCTATCTAATTTTAGAGAAATAGAGTGTTTTCTACTGGATTTCAACCAAACTGGAACCAACCCAATTCATTTTGGTAGCATTCTGCATCCAATATTAAAACTTTTAAAAGACAGATTTGTTGGAGGTCAGGGCAATTTCTTCCAGGGTAATATTGCTAACCTCTGCATAAGTTGAAAATAAAGTGTACGAATGCCTGTGTCAGCACTAAAGACAGTCATTGGCAAAAGACATCAGAAAGAACTTCAGAGTTAGGCTTGGCGGACCAAACGGTCAGACAAAACGATGGGAATAGTCCCTTCTGGCTTTGCATCTATGAATTGTAAAATCTGGGATAGTATTCACGAATCAATACCTCTAGTGCTGCAACATCTTTTTTTTTTTAAAAAAAAAAGACAAATATGTGAAAAGAAAGGATGTTTACTCTCTCCTGTAAGGGAGACAGAGCTGGGGGGAAAGGAAGAGGGAAGAGCTGCGTTTTTTTGGCCATTTTAAACACCATTAACTCCCAAATTAGGGACCCAAAACTCTCGTGGGTTCATTTTCTGTTCCGCCCATTTCATTTTGGCCGAGGGCTCTGACTGAGAGGAGGGGATGGCTCAGCCGTGGAGGAGGTCCCACCTCCGAAGTCAACGGTGTAGCCAGATTTTACAGCAAACCGAAATCAATGAGGGCTTATTTTCCAATGCAGCACTGCACGTTGCGGCGGGTCAGGGATTGATTCCCAATCCGCTCAGTCATCCGTGTGCGGGGAGAGGGGCAGGACAACAGAGAAACCCCCTGCCAGAAATCGGAGCCGTCGGCTCGGTGCTCTAGCCAGAGGCTTGGCTTCAGTAGCTACAAAATTCACCCCTAACAGTTGACCTGGGATTCAGAATGAGGGATATTGTGTTCAGCCCCTTTTCTATCTAACCTTTAAAATGATCACGAAAGTTATTTAAAATGTAAAGCATGTGTAACTGATGCTCTGCTGCTCTCTAAGGCGTGCAGAGCACTTAACAGATTGGAGAGGTTTTCACTTCCCCCTTGTCACTGACTGACTCGGAACCCAGATTGGCACCGTATACCCTCAAGGTTAAATATTTCACTGATAATCACTGTAACCAAAATAGCCAGTTATCTCTGATTTTTTCCCTTTTGAAATTGCAAATTCCCCATACACTGCAAGTTCCTCTACCCCGCATAACCTGCCAAAATCGCGGGCTTCTGCGTTATCAACAAAAAAAATCTGCAGACTGAAAGAAAGAGGCATGATGAAAGAGGCAGAAATCAGAACTCACCAGAGAGCACTGTTGTGTTATTCATTTCTATGGTCTGTTAATTGGAAATACTAATTTTTAACTCAGTCCAGTATGGCACAGACCATATGTGTAACTGAGCCATACCAGCCCCGCTTCCACAGCAAGTTAAGAAACATCGATTCCCTTCCCTTCTTATCAACGCTCTGGTTCAAGATGTTTCAGTGCAATCCTCTACTGGTCTCGTCCTTCAAAGAATTCCCCCCCCCCTCAGGTGAAATTCAGAGATTAAATTCAGATGTAAGCTGGTTTATTCTTCCATGCGGGTAGCGTAGCTGACAAAAAGAGCATGGGACTCATGACCCATTCCCGGCTCTGACTTGTTAGAGGACTTTCAAAACCGAACTTCACCACTCTCTGCCTTCATTTCCCCTTCTGTAAAATGGTAATAACGATACCTAATTTTTGTCAGAGTCCCTTATAAGATCTGTGTATCATTATAACAGCAAACTCTGTTGTATAAAGTAATAACATAATACAGTGGATTTCTTTAAAAGGTCATATTCCTGCTGCAGCCTTATTGCACAAACCAAAAAGTACAAATCGCGTGTCCTAATTAAGAGACTGGGTCACTTAAAAATTTACATGAAGACATATTTTGTATGTACAAAATGAACTAAAAAATCCTTGTCCTGACATCAGAATACTGCATCTTACGATGCTACTCCCGGCATCTGCGACGAGATGGTATCAGCTATCCTAAGTATGTCAGGACATGCCACAGAAGGTAAAGGCAATTTTAAAATAGTTAACATTAATTTCGCTCCTGAGTGACTTTCCCAAATTGAATATTGGGGACATCCAGCACATAAATCAGTGCACATCTCCATCTGGATTTTTACTTCACAGTCCACCTTTACATAGCTGGTAGCACCTGTTTTAAGGGGACCTGCTTTTCCCATTAAACAGCAATTGGGATGGAGTAGCAGCGAGTCTAACGCAGGGAAAGGGAGAACAGCATCCCCTGCTACCGACAGGGAAGCACGGCGCTAACTGAAATGCTGCGCAAGGCCAAGCGATGCCGGTGCAGCCCCACTGCCGGCTCTGATTTACAGTAATTAGTGTTACAAGGAGGCAGAGGATCCAGCTTCCGCTCTCCCAGCTCTCGTGGTTCTGCAGCGCTCACAGAGCAGGAAAGCCGTAAAAACTTATTTTTGTCACTAAAGTCAGCAGATGTGACTTGGAAAGCACACAGTGACCAGATCTGCTGAGTAGGAAAGTGCCATTTTTACACAGTCACTTTTCCGAGTAGAACCAGGCTTTTGCTGACTGCTTCAAGGTCACGGGAATCAGTCGCAGTTGCGCTGGGAATACAGCCCAGGAGGACCAAACCTCACCTCTGTAACTGAATCACGGTACAGCCCTCGCTCTTCTTCATATCCTTGAACAAAATCAATGCAGTTAATACCAAAGTACACAGCATATTACAATTTTCCCAGAAATAAAGTGCTGAGGAAGCCATCCCCATGTGTATTGGAGTCTCAGCTAAAACGTGAACCATCTGTCAATTCCCTGTAGCGCTTGGATATTTTTTCCCCCCCGTCCTACATACTCCACTACAAAATTAGGCTGACAACAAAAAAAGCACTTGACACACCACCCCAAAGCAAGCTAACCCTAAGCGCTGCTCTGACATTAAACCCTCTGCTTCTCCATCATCTTAAACAGCGTTGTTCCGATAATACCCAGAGGGACTTTGAAAACTTCAGCTTTCTTTTGCTTCTCGAAACTGGAGGTTAAACCAAACCCCTGAATCCACAGGTTTTAAAGAAGCGCAGTTTCGGTACTGCCACTCCATCACTCGCAGAACAGCCCTCACCAAACTAACGCGGAGGGGCTGAAAGCCCCCAACCACGGGGTCGAACGGGGGCTTTGCCACGGGTAACGCGCAGCATCAGGACGCCTGGGCGGGAGGCGGACTGTGTGTTGGTGTGAAACAGCGATGCTCTCCATCCAGACACCACCGGTGTTTTCATTATTCCCCTTTGGGGGGATTTTTAGGGCAGTACAGACAACTTTTTTGGATGGTTATGAGCGGAGAAATACACATTTTTGTGCTGGACATATTCAAATCAATTAAGCTGAAATCCTCCAGCAGGAATCAGGTCCAGCTGTTAACAGAACCCCAGGAAAGACTATGGGCTTTCTTCCTCTTTCTCCTTTTGGAGAGCCTGTAAGGGGATCCCCTTGAATCCGTGTGCTGGGAAAAGGTGAGGAAACGCTC
The DNA here is from genome assembly GCA_009819775.1 of Phoenicopterus ruber ruber. NCBI lineage: Eukaryota > Metazoa > Chordata > Aves > Phoenicopteriformes > Phoenicopteridae > Phoenicopterus > Phoenicopterus ruber. Next base: position 6,047,721 of record CM020219.1, read on the forward strand.
TGTGAGCTCCAGAAGCTACAACAGATCTCTGAGCAATTGCTCTAAAGCTGGCCCCAAGTATGCAACTACCTGATTTTGCGAGAAAAAACGGGTGCGTGCCTCAGTTAGCCTGTGTATAGGGATTAAGGAGGCTTAAAAGCGAGTACACAGACAAAGCCACACAAAAGACTGTTTATTTTATGAGCAAGAAAAAATAATAATGCTTTGCTGTTGAAATATGCATTGGGTTCAGCCAAAATCCGAGTCTCTGCAGGGGTCCAGATAGGCATTTCGGCATTAAAGGGAAGGGAATATGAGCCGGGCGTGATGCCTCCTTGCTGTACCCATTCGGGCCCGCAGTGTTTATGCTGCAGGACACATTATTTTATGTTTTCAATGTTTGCAAGTGCACCGCAGGGATGAATACAACTGAGAGCTGCCGTATTTCAGGACTTGTACAGAAAAAGTCATTTTCTTTATGAAAAACGTTCCCTTTTAACCCTCCGGGAGAGTTCTGTAGCTGCCACCTCAAGGCACCAGCATCGCTTTCCCCACCGCTCCTTACAGAGGAGCGCGCGGTGCTGCTCTGTGACAATAACGCGTCTGCATGAGATTCGGAAGGATTTTTTGTTGCCAGCGGCTTGAATACCAACAGGGTCTTGAAAAGAAAAAAAGAAAAAAAGGACTGCATTAGCCAAAAGAAACTGTCCTACAAATGTGATATAAGTCGGAGAGTTTTCACTGATTTCAATGGGCTACTCTTCCTTCCTTGTATTTTTATGCAGTTATGTGACCTCTTCCTTGCTTCTCAGAGGATGCCACCGCTCCCAAGAGTTACAGGAACCAGCTGCATTTGGGGAATAATTTTTTATTGTGTTAGGGAGATCCTGCTTTTTACTCCCCTCGACCTTCTGCTTACTAGCTGGCTTAATTGTCCCACCCTCTCCTAGGCTGTGCATAATTATCTTAATTTATATTGTTATCTTGAATGTATTTATAGTCTGATTCTTGCGGGTTAGCATCACCATCTGTTTCTTCAACAGTTACATATTCGGGAGAGCGCGAGCGCTTTTCACATTATGCAAGCAGCTTCCTTGATTAAACCAGCGCGGCGTGGATGGATTTTGTTATGAAACCCTGGCACATTTCTAAGTCTCTGGCTTCTCTTATCAATAACTGCTCGGCCCTGGAAAGACCATCCATTAAATTAAGTCACTTTTAAGCTGCAGCTTGTATTTCAGAACTCATGTTAACTGTGATTGATTAATGTAATTTAAGAAAAGATTTCCAATCGACTATAAAGACGGTGATGTGATTAGGAGTAAACTCTGATCTTCCCTAACCCAGCGATAATACGTTTAGGAGGAAGCGATGGGCTATGTATTTCAAGTAGGGCCTGTGATTTTTGTAAAACATATCTAAGTAATTATTTTGACATAAAACATTGAATTTAAAACGTGAGCATAGTGTTGTAAACATGTAATTATGGCACAGTAAGATACCATAAACAGGTGAGATATGGAGATGAAACAGGATGAAAACATCATGCTAAGACTTCAAATTAATCATATACTATCTAGACTTTTACTCCAATTTTTAGACTCTGAGCATTTCAAGAGCAACAACATTAGGTACTTTATGTTATTCCTTTGTAAGGCCCCTATCACAGAGATATTCAGGAGCATTTTACAGAATTTAAAAGAATGAAAATTCACCCGTAAGCGAGAGCATATTCTCACCGGGCAGAGTAACCACGCTGCTTTCCTCCTGCTGTCCTTGAACAGCGACGGCAGACAGCACTCCGGGTAGTAACTTAGCATAGAATCCTAGAATCCCAGGTTGGAAGGGACCTCAAGGATCATCTGGTCCAACCTTTCTTGGCAAAAGCACGGTCTAGACAAGATGGCCCAGCACCCTGTCCAGCCAAATCTTAGAAGTGTCCAGTGTTGGGGAATCCACCGCTTCCCTGGGGACGTTATTCCAATGGCTGAGTGTTCTCATTGGGAACAATTTTCCCCTTGTGTCCAGTCGGAATCTCCCCAGGAGAACTTTGGGAATTCTGGGATTGTTTCCCCAACAGAAAGCCCAAACAGGGAAAAGTTTCTTGAACAGAACTCCCAGCTCAGTCAGGTGTAATTCTAACTGACCGCGTGTTCTTGGTGCACTGGGGTATTGCTCAAACATGGCAGAGTTAAGGCTCTGTTGTGAGAATGACATTTAAACATATTTTTGGGCATCGTTTTCATATGCTTTAAAGTTCAGCTGCATTTCCATATTCTGGAAGGGCATGAAACACTAACCATAAAAAAATAATTTAAAAAGCACTAAAAACATAAACCCACACAAAATCATAAGGCAATTTGAACTCTGTATCAGAACGTTTAATTGCTACAGGCTTTTGTTTGTTTATTTTTTCATGTGTCGGCATCCTCCGCTGCTGCCTTGGCAATGATTCCTCCTACTCCAGAACCCACTGGTTGCATGCGGGTCCCGTCACTGTTTCTGCATCTCACATCACCACACAGCCTTGTTCCTGCTCCTCAGTTTTGCTGTCTGGGGAGGGGTAGCTGACAGGTCGGGAAGCTGGTGGTGGGCCGTGTGAAGAGTGCACGGACTCATACTGAGCTGAGGGATAGCATCTGAGGGACGGATGCGAGATATAAGGGCTTTATGAGGGACACAAGGGCTTTGCGAGGAGTGTCCCCCGAGTTTGTCACTGCAGAGTTCCCTGTCTTCATACCTTTCTTGCGTTCCCCCTGCACTGCCTGGATTCCTCGCATTTCCCCCAGACATGCAGAGGCCTTCCAGGATGCCCCATCTGCTTCAGCTCCTCCGGTCCCCACTCCTGCTCCGCCCACACATGCACCTTCTCTCCTCAGCTCCACACTCTTGACCCCACTTTGTGACCCGGGTGAGTTTAGGGAGACCAGGAGGGAGGGCAACGAGGCTGTGACAGTAGCAGAAGAGAAAGGGACTACGCAGAGCCACTAGTCCAACTGCAGAGCCGCTAGTCCGACAACAGGCTAGTGCAGAGGTTTGCTCAGGCAACAGAGCAGATGGTGGCAGCAACAGCTTTTGGTGTCTCACATCACTCCCACTCATCGTCCCACTCTCCCACACACCTCCACCTTCACAGATTTTGAATAGAAAGTGTGGATGTGCGACAACCAGCACCGCCACAGACTACACGAGAAGCATAGCGCCTGCAAACTGCTAACCGCGGCTCACAGCGCAGGGAGTCTGCGTTCAGCAGCAAGGGAGCACATCAGTGCGACGACAGCCGACCTCGAAACCCTCTTGCTTCATTAGATCCCTTTGTCCTGCTGCACGTACGCACTTCAGGCTCTTCGGCTCGCCTGCCTGGCAATGAGCAACTGTCGAGACCCAAGTCACCAGTTAATAGCTTTTTCAATATTTATTTTGCTTTCCTGAAGAATAAATGGGTCCCATGCACCAAGCTGATATAAATACCCTGTGACAGACCTCTTGGGGACACGATCAGGGCCATATTACACTCCTGGGAATGCATAAAAAATGCCTGAAGGGCGGCTGGCTTTACAGGTGTGGTTGTCGTGGGGAAAGGAGAAGGGGAAGATTGGTAGGGGAAAGGAGGTGGTTGTTGGGAGTGGGATAAGCGTTACCTTAGGAATCTCTCTCTCAAGTGATCCCAAATTTTCGCTACACCAGCCAACATCTGTTATAAACTCCCATTTCCCAGCTAGGGGATCAAGTCACAGGGCGACACACATCACAAACAATATTCATTAGAACACCTTTTATTGCATAAGCTCTTACTATTAACAGAGTCCAGCTGTTGTTATTAATAGAATGTTGTTATTATAAATATAAATGTTGTTATTAACAGCAGAGAACTACTCACACACTTCACTCATGCACACATGCTCTCTCATAGCTTTCCAGCTGGAGCAAGAGTCGGAAGGCCGGCCCCAGCTGTTCACCCAGAAACAGAGGCTCGTGCTGATGCGCCAATGGCTTCTAGGTGGGTGTTCACAAAGTCCCTCAAAGAGCGCCTTGTTTCATCTGGTGTATAGATAATCCTCTTGTCTCTCTCAGCACACAGCAGCCACCGCCTCTGTGGATGCAGTCAGCGTTACACAACCCACTGCTGAAGCTGGGGGCCTTGCACAGATGCAGCAAACTCTTGGTGTCCCAAGTTTATTTTGGGCAGATTCAGCAGGATGGCTAGCCTGTGGGGCGTATTAATTCTTGGGGACTTTCACATGCTGCCTTTCGGCACATACTTTTCCTCTCTTCAGTCTGTTTTTGGGTAACTGTCTCTCCATCCACACCCAGAGGTACCTGTAGAACCCATTCCCACAAACTCACGCTAAGGGGCTTTCATGACACGGCAGTTACAGACCTGAAATGTCAATACCATCTAAGCAAGGTATTTCAGACGCTTTGAATAACTAACTTGTAAACAAGTGGTGACTGACCTCACCTGCAGCAGAGATGACATTTACCTGTAACGCAGAGATGAAGATTATTTAGAAAAACTTAACATTTCCTAACCTTGATGGGGTTAAAACCGCAGCACTGAGTCCAAGTCTTCCATGGTGATATGTGGGCACATACACACTTGCATACAAACGCAGCTTTTTCTGTGCTCCAAAACTGAGTTAAAATCTTGGTTTTTGACAGCCTGTTATTTCGTGAGGGTTCGAGATAATGCAGCATTCCCACAAACTTTGCAAAACGTGTCTTGTGGTGTGGCTCTGTGACTACGAAAGTCCGTACAGCAGTACATTTCCCCCTTCAAAAAAAGACAGATGAAGGCAAAACCCAGCTGTATTGGCACAACGATATCCTTTCATGAAAATGGCTAAAATTGAACTAATTCAAATTAGACTTTTAGCACGCATGACCTACCAGTTGACTCCCACCATAGCTGATCTTCTACCGCCTGTCTACCAGACACAGGCGACCCTGTCTTGAAAGCATACGTTACCACGGTGGGGTTTATTATTCCTATCCTCACTGCATTTGCAAACTCCTATCTCCACTCCTAATCACCATTCCCTTGGACCCATGAGGAGATTGGGCTTTTTTTGCCGACTGAGACATCTTATTTGTGTTTGAGAGGAAGGGTACTGTCCCCTAAGGGTACCTGCGCGTTCAGCCTTGTATTAAATGGCTCTCGCGTTAAATGTGGTGGCACCGCAGGGCCCGTGATGGGTTTAAGCTTTCGGGAGGGCTTTGCGCCAGCTGCGGAAAGACACAAGAATCAGTTTGACGCACGGTTGATGGCGCAGGCAATGCCTGGCCCCTCAGGAATGAGCTGTGTGGTACAAATTAGCGCATCCCTACAGCACGGCCGCCTCAGCGTGGCTTCACGCTTGACCAGCTCTCGCCACCAAGGCGCCGCTGCCATTTTGCTGCGGTAGGAGAAGCCCCAGCACTGGGTCTCCTCAGAGAAGCGAGGCCGCCCTCGCGCCCAGCCCCCCGCCCGCCTTCGCGCCGGCGCCCGGGCCGCGCGGCTGCGCCTTAGGCGCCTCACCCAGCGGGAAAACCGCCCTCCTGCCTCGCAGAGGCCCTGCCCGCCGCCGGGGCGGAGCTGAGGGGAGGCCGCGCCACACCGCGTTCGCCGCCGCCGCCGCCGCCGGCGCGCTCCCGGCCCTCTCAGAACCCTGCGAGGCGGGTGGCGGGCGGCGGCGGCTGACGGGGAGGGCGGCGGGGCGGTGGCTGCGCGGAGGCTGCGCGGACAGGCGCCGCGGGCAGCCCGCCGCGCCGGGCAGGAGGAAGGCCCCGCCCCGCCGCGCCGGGCAGGAGGAAGGCCCAGCCGCCGGAGGTGAAGGGAGGCCGCGATGCCGCTCTACGAGGGCCTGGGCAGCGGCGGGGAGAAGACCGCCGTGGTGATAGACCTGGGCGAGGCCTTCACCAAGTGAGTGGCGCCGCGCTCCTCGCCCCGCCTGCCCCCCTTCTGTCGCGACAGGCTTCGCCGTGGAGCCAGTGTCGCGGCTGCGGGGCGGGCCTGCCGTCGGGATAAGTAACTGTGTGGGGGTTTTGTCCCCCTCACCCCCATTTCTATGGTGATCTGCGTGGTACCAAGCCGACCATAACAGCCTTGTTTTTTAATCTCGTGGTTTAGGTAAAAAACCGGCGTAACTCGAGATGGAAGGAGAAATGCTCTGCATTGAGTATTTATGTCATGGGCCAAAAATGTAGCGGTGCCTCTGCCCGCCCCACGCCAAAACACCTCGGTGTGTTAGAAACCCCAGCTCCCCTCCCAGCCTTCGTGTCCCGGGTTCACACGGCCCTTGCAGAAAAGGGGCCATTTAAGTGACCTGGCTTCGTGTCCAGGGTTAAAATACTCTGGACGTGCTCCCTGGGTTTCGGTGGCTTGTTTGGAGGGGCGGCCTGCACACAGAAATAAAGATTATCTTGCAACAAAAGCACGTCTTCAAATGTGTGCTGCTCTGGGCCCATCCCTGCGGCTCTGACAGCGTGGATGCGTTTACCTGCTTGAAGCCCTGAGGATGTCTCTGCTTCTCTAAAGAGGCAGGAGTTGTTGGTTTTCTATTTGTATTTCTATGAAACTTGGTTTTGTATTAAGTTGTACTTGATTTTTTTCAAGTGACTGTGTAATTACAGACCAGCAGGCAGGCTTTGTTACCTGGACATTGCTGCAGTGTGGTTATGGAGAGGATTTAACAGAGCCTTCACAGATGGAAACAAGTGATTCCACAAGTGGCTTCTTGTGGATTCCTGTCATGTCACCGATCGCAAGCTTTTCCTAAATTTGAGGCGCTTGTGAGGTTTTGTGCCGTGGGCATTATTTGTCTCATAAACTGCTCTCATGCAAAAGCATTTCCCTTGAATAGTGTGTTTTTAGGGTCTCTTTCCAATCTACATTCTTGTAGAAGAGGGAGCAACTTCATTATAGGAGAGACGTGTCCTTTTCCAAATAAGACCGAAATTAAGTAAAAGTTCAAAAGGTGTCAGGAGGACAGGCAAGGACAACTGTGTACGCACGCTGGGACTGCACAAGTCTCTCTCTGGGAGATCAAAGGGAAAACCTAAGTTCTAAGTTATGTCTACTTTTAGAATTTTTCTGAAATGGTCTGAAGAAACACGTTGGCAGTGGCCAGATACCAAAATAAAGTATTAATTGTCTTTTTACATTAAACATACTTGAACCCCAGCAGCTTTATAGTTTCCTACCATAGTTTTCTTCTGAGGTTTGTACTTTGTGGGGGTGGCAGTGGTGAAAGAAATGTCAAGCACTGAGTTCCTTAAAATCAAATCTTGAATTTCTTTTGTTTTTAATTTGCCTTCTTCAGTCCATGGTTCTTGTGTCTTTTAAGGTGAAATTGCTGTATGAAAACCAGATGGGTTTTCAAAAAGTTTATTTTGGGATTGCTGCTGGTTTTATTATGTTGCATCTAAGTTGGATGCAGAACCCTCCTGTTTTGTCAGGAGTCCTGGGGTAGTAACCAGTCATCTTGAGGCAGTAATGCCTTAAATCACCCAGGATCCTTGTTAAGAGAGTGCATTTCAAAGCATTAAACAAGCTGGAAATAGGAAAAAAGTGTCAATGGAATGGTGCTGGTCAGCAGTGAAATAGGCCACAGGACCTGCATGATCGTGGTCATTAAGTCTTTGTCTTTTGTTTCTTCTAAATAAACGTCGCAGAAAATGAGGATTTAAGGAGGACACGATAACTTAATCTTGCCTGTGCTTACTGAGAGCTTCAGTAAAACTATGGGCCCCTATGGAGGATGTGGGAAGGTATTCCGGTGCAATTGTAACAGGCAGTAAGGAAGGTTGCAGGTGGGTGACTGTAAGCAGAAAACTGTGCTCAGTGGAAAGTAGGAGGCGCATCAGTCAGGCGTTACAGTCCTTACGGAAGTGAAGAAAACTTGTTTAGTGCAGCTGAGAGGGAGTCAGTAAAAAGATATAAAATCTTTCTAAGTAAAAATGGCTAGATGGAAAAGCTATATGCAGAACACCTCTTCGCAGTCACAGAAATATCCCTAATTAATTACTCTTTGATGATTCCTAGGTCCAATATGTTAAACAGTGACTTCAAATGATAAGCTTTTCAACATGTTCTTTTAGGTGTGGTTTTGCAGGAGAAACAGGACCAAGATGCATCATTCCTAGTGAAATAAAGAAACCCGATGTCGCAAAGGTAAACTATCTTGCCTGAACTGTTTAACTTTACAATGTTTGATATGTTATGGTATAGAAGGAATTTGCAGATACGTTTTCTGTCCATCGTAAGCTATTTTTCATTATCTTGTAACTGCTGCTATTCAAAGATTGTAACTAGATACAAGTAAGTGTTATGCCAACACTGATATTAATTGGTATGCGTCACTCATGCAGCTTCTCTTTGGGGCATTTACTGAGAAATTTCTTTGCCTAGCTATGCTTTTTTTCAGTAGAGGATGGCAGCTTTGGAAAACTAATGTTGAGATAAATTACCAGTACAAAAAATTAGCGTTAATAAACTCTGGAGTTTAGTTATAGGGTGAGTTTATGAGATGCATTGTTAAGGACATAGAGCAAATCACGCAAGAGTATTTCAGATTATATATGTTCAGATATAATATATTATCATATATATCATATATATATTTCTTGATATGTAATCCCTACCTAGTACTTAAGCTGACTGTGGGTATTCTTACTTTACAGCCTGTCAAAGTTGTTCAGTATAATATTAATACAGAAGAGCTCTATTCGTATCTGAAGGAATTTATCCATATGCTGTATTTCAGGTAAGAGATACTTGGGTGTTGGTTATCCACGCCTTCCGCAGCTCCTTTCTGAGTGCATCGAGAGGTGTTAGAAGTGGGACTGGAGACTGCTGTCTAGGGGAGTAAGAAAACAGAAACAAGATTTTGGAGGCGGCTGCCTGGCTGTGTTCTTGCAGGAGAAATTCAGTGGTGCTGAGATACAGGTTATACTACAAAGAGTTGTCCTGCAGCATCAGTTGCTCTCTAGAAATAAAAAGTGTTTGCTAAGTTGCCTTTTAACTGTGGCACTCGTAAAGGACTTGATAAAGGAAAGCCATTACCTAAGGAGTTGTACTAATTTTGGTAGGGCTGAAGCTCATCTGATATCAGTGCAGAACTCTCTCCACGTGACAGTGGTTTGGAAGGAGGAAGGTTAACCTGTGGAATATTTTTGCCTGAGTAACACATCTTTTTATTGTATTTTTAGTACCATTAGAGAGTAATGAAGTCACACTTAGTCTTTTCTCTTTACTTCCAATCCTTATTCTTAGACAGTAAAAATCATCACTCGACACAGGGAAACAAGTAATTAATTTCTGTGCCTCAGATCTTCCGGTGTGGGTTGGGTTGTTTGGGTTTTTTTCCTGTCCTTGATCATCACTTTGTAATTGAAATCAGGACAATCCCATCCTCTTCCACTGAAATCAGGAGATCTATATCGTCACTCTTCCTCTTTTATGGACACACTGTATGACACTGGACAAGCCATTAACGTCTATTAGGCATGTCTATTTTGCATTTCTTTATATTGATTTAGAAATGTATAACATATTCAGAGCTACAGCCTGCTGCCAGGTAGCTCTATAACTTGTTTTCTGTCACGCGGTTTCCTAACTTTCTTGTAGGAAAGTGTTGTTTCTTTTTTAAATTTGGGGAAAAGACTTTGGGATCTGCTGTAGAAAATGCTATCTAAATGCAAATTTTTAGGATTTTTGAGGAGAATGGAATATGAAAATAAGGTAGGTCTGGTAATACATGCTCAAAGTTACCAGTTTTGTTTTACGTCTTGCTTTATTTAGACATCTGCTGGTGAATCCCCGAGACCGCCGTGTTGTGATCATAGAATCTGTCTTGTGCCCTTCACACTTCAGAGACACACTCACAAGAGTCCTTTTCAAGCATTTTGAGGTACGTGTTTTACATAACTACTGTATGTGCTCAGCATAGCACTTGCCGATAGAAATTTTACTTACATTCACTACCAGATGTGGACAAAGAAATGAAAATAATGCCAAAAGAATGAGAGAGGCATAAAGAAGATGAAAAAAAGCTGATGGTCATCTGGGGAAATAGGGCTTGGAAATTGGACTAACGGCCTTTTTTGTTCCATTCTGACTGTTCGTAAGGCCACAAAACAGGAGCTATTAACAAGAATCCGAAAGGTTTCTCTGGCTTCTACGAAAATACAGCTCACATCGCACTGTTCCAGACAGATCCAATAATCCCCATTGAGCGCTGCCTGAAGCCAGAATGTATATTTAAACACTTTTTAGTGCTCTGTCAGCAAATCTCGTGACTTCTACCAGAGTCAATATCTTTGCCTAGCATGTGATGTACTCTGGCTGTACTCATTTAGATAAGCGCTTACCTGAAAATTATTATCTTCTCTGCTTAATCAGTCTTTTTGAAGAAAAGTCTGAACCTAATTCTTGCTTAGTTCTAACGGAAAATGTTTTGGAAGGTGATTCCATACTTCTTCAGTTCAGATAGAACAAAGGTTAAGGTTCTTCTGTAACAAGTGGTGAAACTAGTTCGTCTGCAGTACTTCTTCACTGTGCTTCCACAACGCAGTTTGCCAACTAATCTTAAACTTCTGCATAATTCTTTCCTACTATGGATAAAATTTTCTGATGACTTAAAACTGCTGAAAGATCTGAGTGATTTGTTTTTTTTTTTTTCCTAATCCCCTTAGAGGAAAAAGAAAATGTCTCAGATAAAGCACTGCCATGCAAAATTGGTTGTCAAAAATGACTTGTGACTTGGAAAGTCACATTTTGGACAGATGGAGAGACTTTGTAACTTGTTAAGAAGCCAGCTGATACTGATGTGAGGTGAATTCTCTCTGGCTAGTGTTCCCATTTGGTGCAAAGAATAAGAGTGGTGTATTACTACAGGGTCAATGTCATAACTTGTGTCTCTGGACTAAGTATCAGTAAATATCAGTAAGTATATATATGTAAAAATATCAGTAAGTATCAGTAAATGCCCTTAAATGCAGGATTTATTGAAATTGCTCATTTAATTCACACTTCAAGGTGTTCCATTAAAGGAACTGTCGCTGTCCAGGAAACTTGATTTATGGAATTCTGGGAGAAGGAAGTAATTCTCGTGTAATTTTGACTTCAGTTTCCACATTGCTTTGGGGAGTGTGTTTTAAATAGCCTCTTCTGTGAGTTTGTGTGCAACAGTGTGTTGTCATAAGGCACACTTCTGTGGGTTTTCTGGCACCTTTGTTCACATCTTCAAGTCTTTATACACCATTTCAAGTAGCTGTGTTTTAGTTTCTTTAATTTCTTTTCAATGACAATGGCAACAAGAAATCTGATCTATGACTTAAGATGAGTTCTATAGTTAACACTTGCTTTTCTTACAAGCCCATTCCAAGATTCATTATTACTGAAGTAACTGGCATGTACCACAAATAAGATGAACGCAGAATTTGGAATCCTGTTGTATTTTGCTCATTACTACACTACCTTAAAAACTAAATTAAAAATGGATACGTCAAGATACAGTTGTTTGGGTTTTGCTTTTAATATGACATTCGGGGAAAGCATCAGTGCTTTGGGTGGTTTGTTTCTTCCCCCCCCCCCCCCCCCCCCTTCTGTCAATTGTCCTTTTGGTTTCCATGTAGGTACCTTCCGTTTTGTTTGCTCCGAGTCATCTAATGTCCCTCCTGACACTTGGGATCAATTCTGCCATGGTGCTAGACTGTGGATATGCGGAAAGCTTGGTGCTGCCTGTATCCTTTAATAACACGCAAACAAAATTGTCAGCAATAAGGCTGTCGTGACAAGGTGATATTTTTATAGAATTCAAGTGTGCTAAAAAGTGATAGGAACAGATCAGCCAGTCTGGCTTTTGGCTATAAGATATCATCACTTGGGGAATCTCTTCACAGCTGACATGCTAGATCCGTGTTCCCTCGAAACTTGAGAAGGGTGGTTCGTAACTTCAGCCTTTATACACTAGGAATTAGTTTTGGAGAAAAACAGTTAGAAAGTGTTTCCAATAGCTAATGCAAGAGATTGTTGAGGGGAAAAAGCGTTTAGTTCCAGCAGACTGAAAACTCATAACAAAAAAAGGAGACTTTCCTGATCTTCATGTAGATATATGAGGGAATTCCGATTCTGAGCTGCTGGGGTTCCCTTCCTCTGGGAGGAAGGGCTATCCACAAGTAAGTTCACAGTTACACATTCCAGGTTGTATCATCATCACTGATGATTTATTAGTGAAAGTTCATCTTTGACTAATGAGCAAAGATTCCTGTTGAACATGACTTAAATCATAACTGTTGCCGTGACAGCATCCAATTTTTAAAGTTACTACTGTTTGGCTTTTGTTGATGCAGTAAAAGCTGTGGAAATCAGATCTGATTCAGTTATTATAAATTCAGTTTATATTTAGAAGAATGTAACTGAAGGGAGTAAATACTGTCCCTTAAGCATAATGTAGAGAATCAACCTGAGTTAATAGCTATCTGTAACTAACCTAATGTGCAATGTTTTAGGGAGCTGGAGTATCAGTTGTTGGAGCAGTGCACAGTTGATACAGGATTAGCCAAAGGACAAAGCCTTCCATCTGTGATGGGTAAGGTCTGCTTGATGTAGCATATGTGCTGTGAACTTGCGCTGGGGAAAGTGGATTAATACTAACAGTGAATAAAATGAGTTTATTATTCACCGCATCTTATGTGATCTACTTGCATGATTTCTTTCTCCATATTTAACAAGTGTATTATTTTTATGATAAGCCGCTCATAACAGCAGGTTTGAATGAAGGCTGAGATAAAATTTCTGTTGTAATTTTTCAGTGTGTTTTGAGACAAGACAGACTTTTTATTTCTGTTCTTAATAGTCTTTCTTTAAAAGCTGCCGTCAAAGTGAAACTTTAGTGTACTAAATGTAATAGAAACTTAGTTTCATTCTTAAATTCTCTTTCTACTTAAAAAGCATTTTTTCTAAGTTATTTTTTTTATTTCAGGCTCAGTTCCAGAAGACATAGTAGAGGATATAAAAGGTAAAATTTTCTGCTTCATGAAACTCTAGTTTATTAAATTGTGCAGTAGAGTATGGTAATAACAAGTGTGCAATAATTTATATTTTGGAATTTATTTTATCTTCTCTGTTTACCATATTTCTTACCTACTGGAAGAACTTGCAGTGTTCTTCCTCTTTGAAAGCAAAACCAAAACCATGTTGAATTCCTCTTTCAGGTTTAGCCTATGTGTTGTTAAGACATAGCTCGTGGATACATTTGGTACGCTAGTGCAGAAAGAGGATTACACTATTGTATATATCCTATGATCAGCAGGTTGGGTTAACTTCGTGTTGCATTTTTTAACTACTGACATTTTGTTTGCTGCGTATAAATGTGTACAATGTGTACTCTACGTGGGACTTAGAGTTAGCAGATCTAATGTTCAAAACCGGTTATCGGAGATATGTTTTGGTTGCAAATGCAGCATTTAAGCAGTCTTAACATCATGACGTAGGAATAGTTTAAGTTAATTTTGTTTATAAATTAACTAGGAAGGCTCTATTTGCCTTAAAGTCAATTTTACAAAAAAATAAAGTATGTATAAAAGACATTTCAGCATGTTAATCGAGTAGGCAAGATGAGTCAACGACTACATTTACACCAGAAAAAGTAGAGTCTATCTTTGGGCAGAACTTGGATGAATTCCTGTGTAATGTTTCATGTGCAACAGATAGAAAAATATTTATAATCATAGAAAATAGCAACTAGGATATATCTCTTGGGCCAAATTAGGAAGAAATCCATCAGTCAAATGCAAAATAACTTAAATGCAGCTGGTGCTTTGTCAAATGGAAGTTGCTTTTCTAATTCCTGGACTTGAACGCAATTTTCTGATCAGTTCTGGTTTTTATGCAGTCTTTTGGAACCAGATATAATATGCTGGGGTTGGAATTATGATTGCCTGTGTACTGAAGGGTTGTTTCTTTGTGACAGCCATTTATGAGGAAGACACTCATTTGTGCCAGATACAAATAAATAAGTATATAATAACACTAACAGCTGGGATACAAATTAAATTGTGCTCTGTCAGTGTTGCCTGGAGGAAAAAAAAACCCTCTGGAATTCTTAGGGTGCTGAAAAGCTGCACTAGGAAGAATATTGCATGTTTACAGCTTGTTTAGAAAATGAGCAACGTCTCATTTGAAGCCATGGTGCAAGACCTGCAATGGTGTGTTTGACAGCAGAATACAACCCCTGGCACCTTGTGGTAACCGAAGGCATGATTAGTAACATCCCTCTGTCTGTAAATCTTAGGTAGCGTGTCTGAGAAGGAAATCTTGCCTGTCCAAGCATAGTTTTGTTGTCAGCTTCATTTAAACTCAGGGTCTAGATAGCATCTGAACTCTGCTGACGTGTAGAGACAGTTTTTCTTTGCATTTATTTGACAATGTCTTGGACCAGCAAGGGCCTAAAGTGTCTGTTCTTCTCTAAATTAAGCAAAATTACTGTCTTTATTGGTGATGAAAGGATCCAGCAAAGTCTCTCTTCTGCCCCTTTCTTTTCTTTTATGAAGTCCGCACTTGTTTTGTGAGTGATCTCCAACGTGGACTGAAAATCCAAGCAGCCAAGTTCAACATTGATGGCAGCGCTGAGGTGGGTGGAGAATGAAGCTTATCCTAGTCTTTTGAAGTGGATGTAGCCTTTTTGGCCTCTAAAATACTGCACGTGTTTTTATTTTTAGCGTCCTTCACCCCCTCCAGACGTGGACTATCCTTTAGATGGGGAAAAGATTCTCCATGTAGTTGGCCCCATCAGGTGAGAAATACCATAGCAGAGTATTTATCTTTAGGAAGATATATTTTCAACTCTAAAAGCACATAAATTTCCATAAAATTGAGATTTAATGAAACACTTGCATATGCTTTTAACGTCTCTTAAATTAAGGCTTTGTGCTGGGCACGGTGCAAGCCCGTAATAAGAGGTGTCAGCTTCTCCAGAGCGCTCACAGTTGAAGGCGAGAGCAAACAGATTGGAGGGGTGGGGAAAACAGAAACGATGTATTAATGCAGGATGATGAAACAGGTTTAGCGATGTGAGCGGTGCCTCGTCTCCTC
The DNA here is from genome assembly GCA_009819775.1 of Phoenicopterus ruber ruber. Lineage (NCBI taxonomy): Eukaryota > Metazoa > Chordata > Aves > Phoenicopteriformes > Phoenicopteridae > Phoenicopterus > Phoenicopterus ruber. The sequence continues at coordinate 6,062,776 of CM020219.1, forward strand.
CCCGTCGGCCTGGTGCGTGGACTGTATGACAGAAGAAGTCGTGATGACGCGTTGTCAGCAGGAAGTCTGTAGTTATTGCCAGCCCTGCTGCTGTGAGTGTCAGCTCACCGCGTAGTTCCTTCTCATTAACACTCATTTCCTGTCTTTTCAACAGAGACTCCGTTGTCGAAATCCTGTTCGAACAGGATAATGAAGAGACATCTGTTGCCACTTTGATCTTAGATTCACTCATTCAGGTATCTTCATATTAAAAACAATTTATTGAATGCCTCCAGCCTTGGAGAACCTGCTGTTACAAATGACTCTCTAGAGTAACACCCTTCTGACTGCAGGTTGCGATTGGTTGAAAAAGTTGAGCACAGCATGACTCCCAGGGTTCTGCCACATGATGAATGTCTGGGGGGTAGGAAGTCACCGTGTGTCATCCACTCGATGATTGTTTTCTTACTCTCTGGTGTGCTGCAACGTGTCTAGGACAGTTTTCTAAGAAACGCGGTGCTCACCCCTCAGCAAAAGTAATAAACTAGCTTGCCTTTATTTGGGAGTGAGGCTCTACATGTGTAATGACGAAGGAGTAACTATTACTTGGTGTTACAGGAATTACACTGCTTAAACTGAAATGACATAGGTATTCTGCTGCTTCTTTTTTCAAGATACTTTGCTGAGAGTTAGACTTCATGAGTCCTGAAGACTGCTGGTTTACCTAAAATAGAATGAAATCAATTTGGGCATCTCTGTTACAGGCAGTATATTAGATACGTTATGGAAAATTTTCTTGGCATATACAAATGCTTCATTTCTTATTATATTTAGGAAAAAATGGATCAGAAAACCACTATAAATGGAAATTTTCATTACATGGTGGTATATATATGTTAATTAAAGTTGACTTCCTGTAGTTATTGATGCCATCTAGATTAGTTTGCTGAGACGTGATTTATTGGAGAGCCATAGGCTTGGATGACGTGACAAACATTTCAGTTAGAATCCCTTATGAAAACAAATCGTTTAACAAGATCTGTGCCCGGACCCCTCACCTCTGTACCTCTTGGCATTTACCGTGCATCACTCTTTGGCTGGAGGAAAGACAAATGTTAAATTTACAAGTGTTAAATAGCATCCACTTACTTCCGCTGGATGAGAGGACCACAGCAGTCGGGAATTTTTTTCAAAGGGATAGCACAGATCTGTTTGTGAGGGGCAGAACTGACAAAGCTTGGTTTTCTCATGCCTTTATGTCTTCTACTTGGATTATCTGATGCCTGAGGCAAGATCCAGCAGAAACCTTTTCTGCCACTGAGACTTTGTAGCACCTTTCTCCCACGTGGAGCTAAAAAGAGTCAATCTCATCTGTAAGTTTTCCCTCTCTGAGAGCGCTGGTTGAGGCTTCACCTCTCTCTGCCACATCTTCTCCCAGAACTGACGGGAATTACTGGTACCTGTGTTGTCTTGGCCTGTCTCAGCTGAAGGGCTTTACCGGGACTCACAGTGTGCTCATCTAAGCCTCAGCTGGGCAGTTCCTTAAGCCTGGTTTTCTTGGGAAGTCTGGGGAAAAATTATGTCGGTTATGTTTCAGCTAAGTATGAGAAAACAGCAGTTGAAGTACGTGGAAAGACTGACCGACTTTCTAACAGACCTTTGAATGCTTGTTCATGCAGCTGGAGTTAAACTGTTGTGGTTTTTTATTCCTGTTTGCATTAGTGTCCCATAGACACCAGGAAGCAGTTGGCGGAGAACTTGGTAGTTATTGGTGGCACCGCTATGTTGCCAGGATTCCTTCACAGGCTCATGGCTGAAATCAGATACCTGGTAGAGAAACCGAAATACAAAGAAGCGCTTGCCACTAAAACCTTCAGAATTCACACTCCACCTGCCAAACCCAACTGTGTGGCCTGGCTGGGAGGTAAGAATGAAAACAACTGTTAAAGCAAAGGTACAAAGTGGAAAAACAAACCTTCCAAGTGGGATTTGTAATGAATAAATAGCAGTAAAACTTTAGCAAACTATTGAAATTAAGCTGCATCGGAGCTCTGTGGAATTGTTATGCCCTCCTGGAAGAAATCCTGCCGAGTGAAGCTCCCTCAGGGACGCGTGGCGGGCAGAATGGCACTGCAGGGTATGAGCTTCCGACAGGTGACAGGCAATTTGAAACAGAGGTGGGGAGGATGAGCTGTTGGCTCGAGTGCAGTACAGGGCGAGCGCCATATGGTGGCACCAGTGAAGTGATGAGGCAGAGCAGAGACCCGCTGCGTGTGGGAGACCTGCTTATTGAAAAAACAAGTTTAATTACTGACTGAGGAGCTGTGAGCTGTGGAGAGGCTGGAGGCTGCTTACTCCCTGTGCTCTTCCCAATAACAAATACAGCAACTCTGTGATGGATTTTGGCTGCTGTTAGAGAAAAAGAAGGGCTTTCTGTTGCTAGCAACTCTTTTAAGGAAGGTTCTGAGGTTGAGAATAATTCATGCTTTTCTAAACTTTCCGTTAATAAGCTGAGCCCATCTGGTATCTATGAGGAACTAACTTTAACTGTAAAGGTAGATTTTTTTTCCATATGCTTTGAAATGTAAATATTTATCAAATTTTAGTTTTAAAACCTTTTGACTCTTAGAATTAGCAAACACAAATGATTTATGTGCACCGAGTTCTGTGATACTTTTCTTCACTGGCAGTGCTTGTCAGCGGCGGTGGTCTGAATCTGCTCACAGCTTGCGTAAACTTCTTACGGGTATTGTGTGACACCCTTTCTGGGGAGAGGAAATTTCCTTAAACACAAGGTGGTTTGTTTAAAGTGCTTAAAATCAAAACTTCTAGGAAACTGTCGTAAGAAGCAGGTCAGCTAGGCCAGTTTTGCTGTCAGCAGAGGCTGGATTCTCTGCTTTCAGTTACTTTCAAGGGACAGAAACGGAAGGAATTTGGGACTAGCTGGGCTACTGAAAAGGAAAGTGGCTAGATCGTTTCATTCCTTTAATTTTTGGGACAGAGCTGAAAAAGAATCATGGAGATTCTTGATGGGAGGAAGTAGAAAAAGAAATTCAGCACATCAGATTAATGCAACATTTATTTTTCTTTTCCCCAATAATGTAGGAGCCATTTTTGGAGCACTTCAGGACATACTTGGGAGCCGGTCCGTGTCCAAAGAGTATTACAGCCAGACAGGCCGCATACCTGACTGGTGCTGTCTCAATAATCCTCCACTGGAAATGATGTTTGATGTTGGAAAAGCACCCCCACCACTGATGAAGAGGGCTTTTTCTACGGAGAAATAATTATCCAAATGCTACACAAGGATTCTCCTCATCTATTTCAAGTAGATATGTATGCATTGGCGCTTTTTCTTTTTTGTATTAAGTAATTTGTGTGTAACACTATTAAATATGAACAATGTGGATGTTTTGGGGGAGTATGGTGGTAGGTACTAACACTATTTAAAACTACGTTCAGTTATAGTTTAAAAATTTAACTCTGGCAACTACTGTGCTATTTTGTCCACTTCTGAAAAAATTCTGTACCGTCATGAGTTGCAGCCTCCTGAGTTTTGTTATTTATCTGTACAGTAAATGACATTGTTGAGAGAATTTGTTTTAAGATATTTTGATTTTAAATATTCTTAGAAGAATGAAGGACAGTCTACTATGGGAAACATCTATGGAAGCTTTTCTGCCAAATTCTGTATTAAAATATTCCACCCTTGAATTACGTGTGAGGAAATGGTTTGGGGCTGTTCAGCGAAGGTGCTGGAGCAGTATTTCCCCTGGACACAGTCCTGTTTTGGGAGTTTTAGCGGAGAACTCTTCCGCCTGTAATTCTCAAATAGTGCTGAGCTTACAACTCTCCCACTCTCTCTCCTCCAAGAAAGAATTCAGCCATGTAAGAATTATAAACAGGGGTGCGAGGAAATCTTGAATATCTTACTGAAGTGTCAAGTTCAGAAGTCACTTCTTTGCCTTCCTTCTTCCTATCGAAATATTAAACTTCATTGTCCTGCAGCAGTATGTGTTAAATGAAAATGCAATACAAAGTTCATTGCTTAAGGAAAAAAATGGATACATTTGGATAGTAACACTATATTTAGGAATTGTTGGCTGATTAATAGGCTCTTAGCAGTGCTGTAACTTCATATAGTGAAGGAGAAGGAGCAGGAGCACTCCTGTGGGAAAACAAACACACACGCTTCCGTTCTTCTGCTGGTGCTGCTGATTTTGGTTTGCCGTGATTCTCACTGTCCTTCCATAATAATGCTGTGAATTAACTTTGCACGCAGAGCTGTGGCTCCTGGTGGGCGCTCCAGAGGGTGCCACTGCATCGCAGCAGCATCGCGTCTTGGGAGAGGCGTTTTCCCGGCCTCAGGTGCCATTAAACTTGCCGCCAATGTGCCGAACTTGACTCGCTGACTAAATGCTGGCCCAGCTGGTACCTGCTGATTACTGAGGCTCAAATCCTACTCTGGGGAGCAATTTGTTTAGCTCGAATTTGGGGAGATACATATATATAAAATTATTGGGGGTGGTGGAGACTTTTATTGCCACAAGCATGCTTTTTGTGACCGATTTCCCTGTGCTGTCTGCTGACTACCTGCTGTGGGTCCTGAAGCACGTTGCTTGAAGTTAAGCATATATTTAAAGAAACATTCTTGTAGTGAAACTTAACACAGGGCAGCATGCTATGGCATTTAAGTAAGCTTCTGCACGATTTTGTCATTCTGTTTCTTATATGCTTTACCTTAACATATGGTGTTAGTTGGCACATGGTAGGAGATACTCCCTTTTTATCTTAATGGTTTTCAAATTTAAAAAAAAAACAAGCAGAAAAAACAGAAATTGCTGCTTAAAGTGTTAGAATCTGTCACAGGCGAGACTTTGCTGGTTGGTAACAGTGGTCTGACAGTATTGACATGGATGATTTCTCTCCAGTGGTGTTGGCAGGTGTATTTTTAAATTGCCTTCTTCCTACTTCAAATGAGCTGCGTGGCTGTTACACAGAGAGCATAGAAAAACAGACAGGTGTAGGCGTGAGTAGTTGTTAATGGTTGTTTTGTAGTCCTGGAATGAGGTTGGTCTCTTGGAGATCACTTCTTAGTCCTCAAAGCATGACGGGGCCTGGCCAGTGCCTCTTTGCACTGATGTGAGAGTCTCCAGTGCAAGCGCTTGCTGGGTTTCCAGGTCAAACCAGTTGCAGTTACCACGCACAAGGGCTTCTCTGCAGCAGCCTGAGGATGAGATGAGCACAGTACGCCGTGACACAGACACAGGTTCTTCAAAATGGACTGTGGTGTGTTCTGTCTGTTGGGCCTGGACTTGGAAAAATGGATTAAATGCTGTAGGGAGATAGCGTTTCCCGTTGTGGCTGGTATTTAGCATTCTTTTACATCTTAGGGTTTTTCTCTTGCTTATTTCCTTCTATAAGCCTGCAATCCTTTAATGCTTTGATATCCTTGGGGATGTTCATTCCCCAGCAGATTCCTCAAATACCAGCAGCCCCCTTGTTTTCTTGAGTGTTTGCGACCTTCACTCTAACTGCGCTTGTTCCCCCTTTTTATCTGCCCTGCAGCGAGACCGAGGACTACGGGGCTGCGTGCGAGTCGGAGAGCGTCCCCTCCCGCAGGGCCCCGCTGTGCGGTGCGCTGCTCAGCTGCACTGCCCCGCCGTGGCCTTTCTCCCAGGGTGTAACACCTACGGGGCTGGGCAGGAGACTCGAGGGTCCAACCGCTTCGGGCAAGAAAACCTGTGGGTGAGGTCTGGGTCTCCTTACAGGGCTGAGCAGGGGAGGAGCAATGGAGTCCAGTACTTAGTGTGTGAGGTTGACCTGTCTGGAGCGGTCTTTGGCAGGGATTGGGGATATCCGTAGTTTTCTGAGTGACTTCATAGAATCACAGAATGGTTTGGGTTGGATCGTCTAGTCCAATCCCCCTGCCACGGGCAGGGACACCTTCCACTAGACCAGGTTGCTCAAAGCCCTGTTCAGCCTGGCCTTGAACACTGCCAGGGATGAGGCAGCCACAACTTCTCTGGACAACCTGTGCCAGTGCCTCACCACCCTCATGGCGAAGAATTTCTTCCTAATATCTAATCTAAATCTCCCCTCTTTTGGTTTGAACCCATCACCCCTTGTCCTGTCACTCCATGCCCTTGTCAAAAGTCCCTCTCCAGCTTTCTTGTAGCCCCCTTTAGGTACTGGGAGGCTGCTTGAAGGTCTCCCCGCAGCCTTCTCTTCTCCAGGCTGAACAACCCAACTCTCTCAGCCTGTCTCCATAGCAGAGCTGCTCCAGCCCCCTGATCATCTTTGTGGCCTCCTCTGGCCCCGCTCCAGCAGGTCCATGTCCTTCCTGTGCTGAGGCCCCAGAGCTGGAGGCAGCACTGCAGGGGGGTCTCACCAGAGCGGAGCAGAGGGGCAGAATCCCCTCCCTCGCCCTGCTGGCCACGCTGCTGGGGATGCAGCCCAGGACACGGGTGGCTTTCTGGGCTGCGAGTGCACATAGCCGGGTCATGCTGAGCTTCTCATCAACCAACACCCCCAAGTCCTTCTCCTCAGGGCTGCTCTCAATCCATTCTCCACCCAGCCTGTAACTGTGCTTGGGATTGCCCTGACCCATGTGCAGGACCTTGCACTTTGCCTTGAACTTCATGAGGTTTGCATGGGCCCACCTCTCAAGCCTGTCAAGGTCCCTCTGGATGGGATCCCTTCCCTCCAGCGTGTTGACCGCACCACACAGCTTTGTGTCTTTGGGAAACTTACTGAGGGTGCGCTCCATCCCACTGTCCGTGTCGCCGACAAAGATGTTAAACAGCGCCAGTCCCGACACTGACCCCTGAGGACGCCACTCGTCACTGATGTCCACTTGGACATCGAGCTGTTGACCGCAACTCTTTGAGTGTGACCATCCAGCCAATTCCTTATCCACCGAGTGGTCCGTCTGGCTTCAGAAATTATATAGGATTGTAACAGTTATGCTTAACAAAGCAAAATGGATAAACCCGCAGGTTTTGGAGACCAGCCTGCTACATCCCTGTTCTTAACTTGTTCCCCATCTGTGATGCGGTTACGAGGTTGCGAAATGGACGCTATGTCACTGCAAGGCGCAGAGAGCTATCCTGAGGCCTGGGTAAAGAACGTTCACACCCAAGCTCTGCTGCTCATTTTCATTTCTAATGTGAATAATTGGGACGCAGGTCCGTGACTCGGATTGTGTCTTGCCTCAGTACGAACTGAGCCAGAGCCTACCGAGGCTTGCTCCTGAGAGAAGAGTTTGCCATGGGCACGAGTCCCGTGGAGCTGGGAGGGATTACTCACGTCCGTAAGTAGTTCTCAGTGGGAAGGATATGCAGGGGAGATTGAACTCCCACGGAGCCTGTGTTCGTGGTGGTGCAATGATGTCATTTTCCTGAACTGCAGCAGGCTGCAGCTGAGGAAATTCAGAATATTCTTAGCCCTTCCCTTTTCAGGAGTATTTCTGTACTGCTGTGTGTGTGTGCCCTGGGACCTTTCACAAGCCCGGCATGTTCTGCCACCTCGTCTTCGTTCTGCCTGCTCTCCTGTGGGGTTTCTGCATCACTGAACAGCTTCAACGGCTGCTGTTTCACACTGCGGGACCAGAAATCCTAACTCCTGTGTTACTGGCAGGTTTTAGCAGAGTCCCATGACCCGTTAAGGACAGAAAGAGGATTCTTATTGCATCAAAGGGGTGAGGAAAGACTATTAAGTGCTTTTCAGAACGGCTAGCCCTGGAGAGCCCTTAGAGATCACGCCTTAAGTGTGTTATCGTGTAGAAAGGGATTTGGCTTATTTTTTTTCAGCCTAAATGTTGTAGTTCTTCCCTCCCTGGCAAGGCAGGGATCCGTGGATCCTCGCAGCAGACAAATTCACAGTGAACTCAAGTGTTTTATCAGGAAGGACAGTGACAGACACAAACCCCTGCAGTAACCGGAGGTTTTTCCTCCGAAGTTCCCGATTCCGGACTGGATGCCGTTCCTGAAGGTTGGTGTTAGCCAAGCAAAGAGCTCCAGCCGAGCTGAGTCCTGCTGACAGGAGGGGTATTTTGGAATATTCATGAGCGCGGCCCGTTGCAGTCTGCCCAGTGTCTGTGCTGCGTCTGTGGGAGCTGGTCTCTGGGGGAAGGAGCTTTAACTCATTCCCCTCATCTCCCTTTTCAGAGGATCATAGAGTATCTCACGTTGGAAGGGACCCATAAGGATGATCGAGTCCAACTCCCTGCTCCTCGCAGGACTACCTGAAACCAAACCATATGACTAAGAGCATCATCCAGATGCTCCTTGAACTCTGACAGGCCTGGTGCCGTGACCGCTTCCCTGGGGAGCCTGTTCCAGAGACCAACCGCCCTCTCAGCAAAGAACCTTTTCCTAATGTCTGATCTGAATTTCCCCCGATGCAGCTTCATTCCATCTCCTCGTGTCCTGTCGCTGGTCACCAGAGAGAGGAGATCATCACCTCCCCTCCGCTGCCCCCCGTGAGGAAGGTGTAGACTGCCATGAGGTCACCCCTCAGCGATGAGGTCACCCCTCAGCCTTCTCTTCAAGCTGAACAAGCCAAGTGACCTCAGCTGCTCCTCCTGAGTCCCACCCTCGAGGCCTTTCACCATCTTGGTCGCCCTCCTCCGGACACACTCCGATAGTTCGATGTCCTCCTTCTCCTGGGGCGCCCCAAACTGCGCACAGAGCTCGAGGCGGGGCCGCACCAGTGCAGCATCGGGTGGGACCGTCACCCCCCTCGACCGGCTGGCGACGCTGAGCTGGGTGCACCCCGCTGACTGGGGTTCAGCTTGCCACCAACCCGCACCCCCAGATCTCTTTCCACGGGGCTGCTCTCCAGCCTCTCGCCCCCCAATTTTTAGCATAACCAGGATTACTCCGTCCCAGGTGGAGGCTTCCCCACAGCTCCCGTTAAATGTCGTGCGGTTGGTGACTGCCCAGATCTCTGTGTAAGGCCTCTCGAGGGAGCCTGCAGCTCCTCGTTTGTTAACGTACATTCGATTCCTGCATCCAGATCATTTATAAAAACTATTATTTTTTGCAGCAATACAGCCTTTACTACAGTCACTGCCAAGATTATCCCAGTGAGAGCTGCATCAGGGACGTTTCCTTTGGGAGTCCTTCGGGTCCCCCGCCGCGGGGGGTGAATTCCCCTCAGCGTCGCGGCTGAAGCGGCGTGTTCCCGCGCAGAGGCCCCCAAAAAGGCGGGGGCACAAAACCGATGCGCCCAACGTGGGGCTCGAACCCACGACCCTGGGATTAAGAGTCCCATGCTCTACCGACTGAGCTAGCCGGGCGCTGTGGGGCGTTTTCCCGCCACGTGCCCTTCACCATATGACGCGCTGATGTCAGTGCCCCGCCGCGCGGCCCCGCCCCGCCCGCCGCGGGAAGCGCTGAGGATCGCGCTCCGCTCTCGGCCGGCGCTGGTTGGCCGGTGCGGGGGCCAATGGGAGCGCGCGTTGTTGGGCGGTCCGGAGCGTGAGCGAGGCCGGGGCGCGGAGGGGGGGCTCCGTCCGGCTGTGGCTGAGCGCGCCGCCGCCATGAGCTCCATCGGCACCGGGGTGAGTGTGGCCCGGCCGCCCGCTGCGCCCCGGCGGCAGCGCGGCCGCCCCGCCCCGCCCGGCCCAGCGCCCGCGTGGGGGTCCGCTCTGTGCCGGCGGCGAGCGGCGGGGGGCGGCCCGGGGCGAGCAGCCGCCCTCCTCTGCGATCGCCCCCGCCGGGGAGTGCGGCCGCCGCGGGGGCTGGCGGGGCGCGGGCGGCCTGTCAGCTCCGCCGCCTCGCCGCAGCGGGGCCCGGGCCGGAGCCGCTGCTGAGTCACTGCGGCCCGTTAGGCCGAGGGGACCAAAGGCGGGGGGCGGGGCCGCCGCCAGGGCCCCGGGGCGGGCGGGGATGGGGTCTCCCCTGACTCGGGCTCGGGCGGGGCGGGGGCGAAGCCGGCCCGGAGGGGTCTGCGGCTGCTGGAGCCGGGGGCGGCCGCCGTTCGGCCGAGACCGCCGCGGAGGGGCCGCTTTGTCCTGCTCTGGGGCTACGGCCCAGGCCTCGCACAGGCCTTCCCGGGCTGGCGGCGTCTGGCCTTGGTGGCCCTCGGGCCGGCTGGTGGCTGTCCCCTGCCGCCTGGGAAGGTGGCTTCTGAGTGCCCACAGGCTTTAAGTATTGCATAATGCACGGTGATTTCAGACGTATGCAACGTCTGGCTTGACGGGAATTGAAGGGTGGGCATATCCAGCACTGATGCGATGACTTCTTGTAGTTGTCAGTGTGTGTTTGCGGCTGTTCATGCATCTTGTGCGGGGGGCAGCCTGCTGCTGGTACTTTATAGCCACCCATGGCGTGTGGGCGACAGCCTTGCATTTTTAAATAAATAGAATTGTTCTGAAAATACTGGGATAGAATGTTTTTTTCCTAAGCAGTGTGTTTTCTTCTTCAGTACGACCTGTCAGCTTCCACGTTTTCTCCAGATGGCAGAGTATTTCAAGTTGAATATGCTATGAAAGCTGTGGAGAACAGTAGGTAAGATACAAACATCCGCATCTCTCTCTGTTTGTTGGTTGGCTTTTCTAAAGCAGTGTAATTGGACTAGACAAGCACAACGGCACTGCAGAGAAAATTGTGGTGTTAAAATCAGTTCTGAGCAACTGTGCGCCTAGGTTCATTTTAGGAGGCTTCAAATCAAGTGTAAAAGTAGTGTAGTCACTTTTTCTTGCTAGGAATCTCTTTTCACGCTTGCTAGGAATCACTTTTGCTTGCTAGAAAGAGATATGTTGTGGGGAATGCGAAGGAAGGCAGTAAACTTACTTGTGTGTGTTAAGGGCAATAAAAATTTTATACTTTGGGGCAAAATCTGATTGCAGGTCTCATTAATGTGTGTGAGGTGCTTAGCTGTTATGGTAGTAGAGCTGCTGTAGCAGTATCTAAAAGCCCATTTTATGGATGTGAATTGAGGCACTGAAAGACTGACGTGCTTGGGGCCTCGTAAAGTTATACCTTCGTACGCATCCCTCAGGAAACCAAGGACATCCAAGTTCTGCTCAAGCTGCATCAGCTTCTCTGCGAGTATCTGTCTTCCCTCGAGTATATGCAGAGGAATGCTGTAAAATCCCAACTGTGCTCTAGCGGCAGCGAGACGATTGATTAGCAGGGCATGCACTGGATCACCCAAGTGTCTGGTCGCAGCCACAGGCTGCTGAGTAAGGATCAGTGAAAGTCTTTTGTGTACCAGTTCGTGCCACGGTTGGTAATTTATGCCTGATGATGCATTTTTTGAGGGTTAGAGAAAGCGTTGTCACATCTCCTAGATCAACACTGAATTTACCAAAAGGAGAGGTTAAACAGTCCGTGGTTTTCGTACTAGTATCGTTCAGCTCAGTGACGGGGCAGCGGCTGTGCCATCACGCCAAGCAGTGCCACCGCTGCCTATGGTCTGCTCAAAACTATTTGGGCAGGGACTTTTGGCAGCCCCCTCCTCCTTTGTTTAAGAAAACGTTTGTAGGTTTAGTGAGCTTTGGCTTTTTGACCCCCTTGTTCTCTTCAATGCTAAAGTGCAGTTGTGACAAATCTACTTCTGGGGAAATTATGTCATTTCTCGTGTTTTGTTAATTCTCCGTTCCATATTTTACACTACAGTTCTGCGCAAGAAAGTTACATTTATCTTGTCTTTCAGTACAGCAGTTGGGATAAGATGCAAAGATGGTGTTGTCTTTGGAGTAGAAAAACTAGTTCTGTCCAAGCTTTATGAAGAGGGTTCCAATAAACGTCTCTTTAATGTGGATCGACATGTTGGAATGGTAAGGTGCTATTTAATTGTAGTTTTTCATAAACTGAAAGGGACCCCCCTCAAAAATAGAAATCTATGAATCGGAGAATCAATAATAAGTAGATTAAGAAAGTAACGTTAATGTTTCTGTGTACAGAGTCAGAAATGCCAGTGGGGTTTTTTTACTGTTTTCTGTAATTTATTCCTGATTGCACACACACATAGAAATTAAAAGCCAAATTTAAAATAGAAGATGTACGTATTTTGAGGATATCTTAAATGCTTTTTAAAAATTTTTTTAAATGCTTTTCAGCATTCCAGTTGCTCAAGCTTGAATGTAAATATAAACACAAGCGCTAAAGGGGTACTTTTTCACGCGGTTAACAAATAAGGTGTGTTAAGGGGAAAACATGCTGCGTGCAAGATTCTCTTCTCAACAGCGTGGGAGTCAGCTGAATTCTTTCAAGACTGGAGTATGGATTACTGGCTAATCCATAACAGTGATGTCAGGATGACATCGAGTAGTGGTTACTGTGTGACAGAAATGCCTGAAGCTATCTGTTGAGTATATATTCTATGAAGTATTGTTTGGATTAGTGTAGTCGTGAAAAATCGTAAGACTATTTAATGTGAAGATAATTTTGCTTACTGATTTTCCCAGAGAAAAATTCTATTCTGTATTAATATATAATCATATTGACATGCTTTGAGCTTGCTAGCAGGTGGATTGTTTGAATTCACTTGTAGTAGTACGTAGAATTCAGTAAAGATCTCGCTTAAGTCACATAATTAGACTTTTCTCCATTCATTTTATTAAGTTGTTGCAAGGTGTGTTTGGCCCAGCTGATGACAATTCTCATTTCAGGCAGTAGCGGGGCTTCTGGCAGATGCTCGTTCTCTGGCAGACATAGCCAGGGAAGAGGCTTCTAACTTTAGATCTAACTATGGCTACGATATTCCACTGAAGGTAAGAAATGGGTGCGGTTCACTCAGGCTTTTTGGCTTGCTTAGTCTTGACATGGTGCATTAAATTTTATTACTTGAGGTTTACTTGTTTCTGTAAATAAGGGTTTCCAATGTTTGTTTTCTTTTTCCGCTTAGCATCTTGCGGACAGAGTGGCTATGTATGTGCATGCATACACACTATACAGTGCTGTCAGACCTTTTGGTTGCAGGTACGTCTTTCAAACATACACTATTTGTACATATCTATCTTTTGTTTCACAATTGCTGGAACTACTTAGGTTGTCTGAGGTCTTTTTTTAAACTTGGAATTAGTAACCTGCAATTCATCTCCTAAACAGATTCCCTTCCCCTTTCTTTTTGTGTGTGTGTACAACTTTAGGCGAAGAATTCAGATTTGTGTAACAGCATGCCAAGCTTCTACATAGATTGCCAGTTTGTCCCTGAATTTTAAAGTTGAAGAGTTGATGCTATTCAGTGTGTTTCAGTGATGAAAGCAGAACTTTCACAGAATGGTGGGGGTTGGAAGGGACCTCTGGAGATCTAGTCCAACCCCTGCCAGAGCAGGGTCACCCAGCGCAGGCTGCACAGGGCCGCGTCCAGGCGGGTTGGAATCTCTCCAGAGAAGGAGACTCCACACCCTCCCTGGGCAGCCTGTGCCAGGGCTCTGGCACCTCACAGCGAAGACGTTTTTCCTCATGTTCAGGCAGAACTTCCCATGTTCCAGTTTGTGCCCGTTGCCCCTTGTCCTGGCGCTGGGCACCACTGAGAAGAGTCTGGCCCCGTCCTCTTGACACTCGCCCTTGAGATATTGATAAGCGTTGGTGAGGTCCCCTCTCAGTCTTCTCTTCCTCGGGCTGAACAGCCCCAGCTCCCTCAGCCTTTCCCACAGGAGAGATGCTCCAGTCCCCTCATCATCTTTGTACCCTCTGCTGGACTCTCTCCAGTAGTTCCTCGTCTCTCTTGAACTGGGGAGCCCAGAACTGGACCCAGGACTCCAGATGGGGTCTCACTAGGGCAGAGTAGAGGGGGAGGAGAACCTCCCTCAACCTGCTGGCCACACTCTTCCCAATGCACCCCAGGATGCCGTTGGCCTTCCTGGCCACAAGGGCCCATTGCTGGCTCATGGGGAATTTGTCATCCCCCAGGACTCCCGGGTCCTTCTCTGCAGAGCTGCTTTCCAGGAGGTCACCCCCAACCTGTCCCGGTGCAGGGGGTTGTTCCTCCCCAGGTGCAGGACCCTGCGCTCGCCCACATTGAACCTGATGAGGTTCCTCTCCGCCCAACGCTCCAGCCTGTCCAGGTCTCGCTGAGTGGCAGCACAGCCTTCTGGTGTATCAGCCAGACCTCCCAGTTTCGTATCATCAGCAAATGTGCTGAGGGTACCCTCTGTCCCTTCATCCATCCTTTCCTCTGCAATCATCCTGCTTGCCCTCATACCTAAAGAGTAGGTTACAACTACTGTGCAGTTCTAGTACAAAGGGACTAATAAACTGAGATCTGCTGTCTAGTCACCAGTAAGTAAAATCTTTCTGGCAACTTGCAGGTGCTTGTCTGTCACGGTGACACGAAGCTGTTCAGACAAATTGCTTAATAGAATGTAGCAGGATAGTAGGAGTTTGGCTCCAAGGAGAATGTAGCTACAAAGCCTGAGCTGGTGTATTCTCTGTAATTCTGTGTGGGTTGGTAGAAGAAACGTTTCTAATTTCCCGTTTCCCCTCCAGTTTCATGTTGGGGTCCTATGATGATGATGATGGTGCACAACTATACATGATTGATCCATCAGGAGTTTCATACGTGAGTGTGTAAAAAATATTTCCATCTTGGCGTAAGTTCCTCTTTTAAAAGTTCCTAGTGAGGAAAATAGTAAGTGTCATTCCGAAAGAGCTGGTAATTATTTTCTCTCTTTGCCTGGGAAGATCTCTGGTGAATCACTGCTCAAAATGAACAGAGCTGGGTTTTGCTCATTTGCATGCCCTCGTTAAACACACGTTGTGTGTCTTGGAAGTACAGTCTCCATGAAACTAGTTTTAAAGCTCGTCTCTCACAAATTTGGGAGTTCATTCCACCTGGTTATATCCAATGAAAAGTCCCATGCACTGCCCCAAAAGGGGAAGTTTTACCACGATACCCCATTTATAAGGTACTTCAGGTAAGAGAGAGCTTCAGATGAGGGAGGGCTGCTACTCTGACAGTGGCTGCCAGCAGCAAGTCAAGTCAAAATAGATACTTTTGTTAGTTGTTGTTAGTGCTGCCGCTGTTGAGGGAAATAGAAGTGCTTAATTTTTATGTGCTTACGCTTCAATATATTTTCACGGTAGGTGGGGTGTTTTTTGATCCTATAAAACTTCTCTAATTCTAGTTTGCTCTTCCATTTACTGTAATAACAATAAAACAAATTATCTATTGCAACAAATTGAGTAGATATGTTTCTGTCCAGGAACTACTGAGCTCTTCTGTTTTCCATCAACAGTGGTAGTACTTAATCTAGTAACTGGGTTCTATTCAACAATTTGGGAATGTGCCCCGAGAGAACAATACCCAGGTTTACTGTATATTGGCCTTCTTGCTATGCGAGTAGGGTGGGGGTTGCCGTATGCTAAGTGACAGTAAGAACTGTAGAGGGCTTTGTATTTAATGAAATTTGCACATTTTCTGTTTCTTTTTTTTTTTAGGGTTATTGGGGCTGTGCCATCGGTAAAGCCAGGCAGGCTGCAAAAACAGAGATAGAAAAACTTCAGGTACGATGTTGTGGTTTTGTTGTGCTGTTTCAAGACAAATATTCCTAGCTTATTATGTTACCTTTTTGGATACCTAAAATGTATAAAATACAGGAGGAGCAGATGGAATATTCCCTTGTATGTTCTAGGATAGTACTGCCTCTGTAACAGCAGTATTTCTCAAGTCTTGCCCCTGGGCAATGGGTAGTCCGTCAGGAGTGCGCATGTTTAAAACAGGAAGCGTAACCACGCGCTCCCACGCGTGCCAGTGAGCAAAGGAATCGAATGAATATAAAAGCGTGACTGAGTTCTTAGTTGTGAATGAAAACCTTAGGGCAGCATTGTACAGGGTGGTATATCTATTTTTTTTCCCAAGGTTTTAGATGATCCTTTTGTTTAAAAAGTTGAAAAAAGCTGGTCTTGTTAAGGACAATGAGTGGAACTGCAGAATACTGAACCACTGGAATATTATGACTCTGAAAATGTAATGGAGAAAAATAAAATCCTTGCCAGGTAAGACAGTGTTTCCCAGCTGGCTAGTGTGAGGTACTGTCTTTTTTCAAAAGATCTGTCAGCTCGTTGTTGCTGACGGTAATACACCTTGCAAAAGATCTTTACGTGTCTGATGAAAAGGACTTCAGTGCTGTGAACACTAGGAAGGGCACAACTGTACGGCACACCATCACTGACACCAAAAAGAGCTGTTTCTGTCCAGCGTTTCCTGCTCGTACAGTGCTGTAACTTGTGAAGTGTTAAAGTTCTGTGAATGCACACCGAGAAGTTTTGTATCTGAGGGAGCGTGCAAAGAGTTGGCTGTGCAAAACTAGTCTGTGGAGAGAAGGCTGAAAGGTATTGAAATGTGCCTTAAGCTGATTTAGAATTGTGTTAGGATCCTAAAAGATTTCTGCGTTCCTCTTGTGTTTTAATATCTGACACCCGTGGAACTGGAGACGATTAATGTGGGGCAATATCCTGCTCCTGGTCTGTCGCATGTAATTCTGATTTGATGCTCTGCTAGCACCTTATTTACGGTTTTGGTCTGCAGAAGTACATCCCAGCTGTTTGTGGAAAGGTTCAGAGTTCATGTGGTTGTTACGCTTTTAAGAATAGTCTGTTTATGGTGCTGTAGCATCACAATTGAAAAATTACAGGAAAAATTACAATGTTCCTAGACTTGATTCATTCGGTCCTGAATCTGGCCAGATGCTTGAATACCAAATTAAAAGTAAAAAGCGTACAGGATCATTTGATCTTGATACTGGAATTGTGGCGTCTGGGAAATCACAATTTCAATTTCCATGTGTGCAAATTGGCAGAAAGATAATGATATGTTGGGTAACATATAATCTACCTCCAAAAATTCATTTTCTGTGCAGTGCTGGGATTTTCAAAACCTTCTGGTTTATTGATTGATTTTTGCACAGCTAATAAGTATGTGTATTGCTTGAACTTTACAGGAGAGCCTGTACAATTTAGTACATGGGAACAGTGGTGTGCCATATGGCCTAACTGCGTTTGTTTATTTAATGGCTTGTTTGCAGAATGTCTTCAGTAATGCGTATGATCTCGTCACAGCAATGTGAAGCAAGTCCAGCCTTGCATGCCGATGCTTTTTGTTAACCGTAGACTGGGCAGGTTTCCAGGTCAGAGTTAGTTTTGACGAGATGAACTTGTCAAAAGTCAAGTGGGAAAAAGTACAAAAGCTTTGGTGGGGTGATACCGCCTACAGTAGCCTGTCGGCTAAGATTGGATCCTGTGGAAGAGATGACTACAGATGGCCAGTAAGAGGCAAGCAGGTAGTCAGAACTTTAAACCCGCCTTGCAGGCACTGCAGAGCCGATACTGTATCTGGGAGGGGACGCAGTGTGCGAAACCCTCGTGTGTAGCTGAGGGTGCAAGCAGAAAATGCTGCATTGATCACATCTGTTGCGTCTTAGCGAATATCTGATCTGTTCAGCTGGGGGAAAACTTGTAGTCGTGTGGAGAGTACTTCAATCTTTTGGTCTCTTCCACTCATGCAGCTCCAATGCTACATACAACTTTTTGATATATGGGCATAACCGTAATTAACTCCTGTAATAAACTGTTACAGTGTTTACTCTTACTGTCTGCAGAATTAACATACCTGGGATGGGAAAAGCATAATGGCAAAAAATGAATTTACTTCAGTTTTGTCTTGTAAATATGCGTGATAGTAGCAGACCTTTGGGGTTTCCTGTTGGACTGCTACCTTTATATACATTAATACACGTAGTAATTTAAGTGTTTGTGTGACACAAGTTACATTTGTACATGGCAGCCGGTGCTGTGTGTGTTACAGATCGTGTGTCACAGATGTAAGGGCTGGGGCAATGGGTCTCCGTTTAGGAAACGCGTTGGGGTGGGGCTGCGATGGCGTGCCTGTCTGACCGGGCACCGGCATTTCTTCTCTGGCCCCCTGCTTCCGTGGGTGTGCGCTTCACCCCACAAAGTGCTGTGACACTCAACATGAGCAAAGGACTGTTGTCGTCTTAATTCCTTTACTAATGTCTCAAAACTCGCTTCCCTATGGCAGTTTTCAAAACATCCTGAGAATCGGAGAGAGGTGGTAAAATCCAATCAATGGGTTACATTCTGAGCTCAGTGTAAATAATGGGGAAAGAAAGAAAGGGTAACTTATTTTGAACTTGTAAATCATTTTATGCTAGGGGAAGTGTCAGTAAAATGTGTAATGTATCGGACTGTATTCTGTGACTGATGTCCCACTGGTTCTAATGAATAACGACAGGTGCATTTTTGTGAGTGCCGTATCAAAGGCTGATGTCGATCTGGTTTGTGCAAGTGAAACCTTGAGAAAGGAAATGAGGCTAATCTTGTTTCAACCCTGCAGTAATGAAACATACCTATTACTGCTTCATAGTCCAGAAGGGTTGACTGGCAAGAAGTTTGACCTACAAAACATAAGTTTATGATGCCATGGAAGTTGGCACACGACTTCATTTTGGTTAACTGTGAAGCCCTCAGAAGACTGATGTAACAGGGAGAAATAAAATGAGATGCTGATACCTCGCTCGGAGGCATGCAGCTGGAACAATATTCTCCACTTAGGTCATTACTTAAAAGTCAAAATTGCTTGTGTAAAATGGTAGTACGACCAAAAGTATTACTGTACTACTTAGAAAAAATATGAATATTATACATGAAAATATGGTGCCTCCCCCATATTGTACATGTGGTTATTTCATGTCAGTTGATCATAAAGCATCTAAGAACAAGTCAAACTTTTACGATGCTGAGGTTTATCTGTTCCGCTTCTAAGCTTCCAGCTGATGGGTGCTTTAAACTGGGGAAGCTTCCACGTGACAGTTTTTTCATAGAATCTTTCAGTTGTAAAATCCTTCACCGGAAGAATGACTTCCGTGTAGCAGGCTGAAAGATGCATCATGGAGAATAAATTTGGTTCCAGTCTCAACTTTTTGTCACTTTTATCACTACTGAAGAGTAAGCTCATTAGGCATGTGCGCAGCCACTCATCCTCTGGCCTTGTGGAAATGGAAAACAGTATATTCTCTTAAGCTGTGTATTTTTTGTCTACAGATGAAAGAAATGACCTGCCGTGATGTTGTTAAAGAGGTTGCAAAAATGTAAGTCTCCAACCTGTTTTTCCAACTTGACAAAAATTGGTACTGGTGAGTTTGCTGTGGTCTCAAACTGAAGCTATTCCTTTTAAATTGGGTACCGGGTTTCATTTCTACTAGATGAGTGCTCATGCTGACTCTAGTATCTTCTGCTATTAATATTTTTTTCTCTTCTTGTGAGATGGGCTATGCTACTCGGTACTGAAAAATGCCAAAGGATGTGAAAAATAGGCCCCCTGATTTCATCTGCTACTTCTTATAGGTGCAACTTGTAGCACCAGCAGATTAAAGGTTAAACTGTCTGAATATAGTCACTGGTTTTAAAATATATAAACCAGGTGAGAGATGGGGGAACCTCCTTGGTGTCCTGATTCTAAAGAAAGAGCTGTACACTTTGTTACGTGGATTGAACAATGCGCTGACGCTTCACACAATAAGTAGCAGTCCAGAAATTAAGCTGAGGTCTTTGACCCAGCTTCCTATTTGCCTAAAAAAAAGACTCAAGCGCTTAGGAAAGAAGCAAAGTGTAACTCCTTGTTTAAAGATGTATATAGGGTATAGCTGGTCTTATTTAAATGATAAAGCTTGATACTGCATGAAAAGACTGGAAATATTTAATTGGCTATTTACTGATGCAATTTAGGACAACACGTTAGTGATATATTCGCCTGTAGTCACTAATACTATCCTAAAAACTCTGTGTGAGGATAGTGTATTTACAGGGAAAAAAGGTACCGTTCAGTAAGTCATGTACTATGAGGGGAAAAAAGATACCAAGAAGAAAGAAGACTTTCTGCCTGTGTCCTGGTTTCAGCCGGGATGGAGCTCATTTTCTTCCCAGTAGTTACTGTGTTTTGGATTTAGTATGGGATTTGGTATGTGAAGAATGTTGATAATACACTGAAGTTATTAGTTGCTGCTAAGAGATCAAGGACGTTTTCCAGCTTCCCAGGTTTTGCTAATGTGCAAAAACCTGGGAGAGGTATAGCCAGGACAGTTGACCCAAACCGGCCAAAGGAAGTATTCCATATCATAGATGTCATGCCCAGTATATAGTAGGGGTTGGCCAGTGGGTCGGACGCTGTTCGTTCGGGCTTTTGTTTGTTCATTTGGCTGTTTGTTCCCTCGCTCGCTTTCTCTGGAACTTGCAGTTCCAAGATCGCTGCTGGGGAAATCGCTGTTCCGTGATCACTCTCGGTTTTGCTCTGTGATTGCTGCTTGGGACGGGCTGTATTGGTCATTGAGTTGTCCAGCAGTGAGAAATTGTTCATTTTGTATATTCTATTATCCTTATATTTTATTATTACTAATATATAATATTATCTTTTTCTTTGCTGTCCTGGTGAACTGTCTTTATCTCAACCCACAAGTTTTCCTTTCTTTCCGATTCTCCTCCCCACCCCACTGGGGAGGGAGAGAGAGGGAGTGAGCGGCTGCATGGTGCTTGGCTGCCGGCCGGGGTTAAACCAGGACAGCTAGGTAAAGCATGAATTGGCCAGTAGTAAACTATCTTGAAAATACTTTGTGAATCAGTATCTCTTCAAACAAATACAAATATCCTTTCAGGTATCACAACACTTCATTTTAATGCTTTAGGGACATGTTCTGTGCTTGTCACAAATTTAATAATCTGCTGCTGCAAAACTCTAATCTCCAGCATTTTATGGCTATTGCTTAGAAGGTTATAAAGAAGTAATAAATATGCTTCTATCATTGGTGTTGCAGCATGTGAGCTTATTTTGGAGTTTGTGTCTGAGGCTGTCACGGCAGCAGCTAAAGGAAAGAATTTGTGGGATCTCTGTTCTTGAAACCTAGCAAGGACCTCAAAGCCGTTCTGAAACGGCACAAACAAGGCACGGATTTTCAAATAACGGAAAGACTGCTGTTCTTCAGTTCTGTCTCAGCTCAAAACTTAACAGCAGCTCTAGATACAGTTCTGTCTTTCAGCTCCTTAGTAGCATTTAGCAAGATAGCAAAGATTTTAATCATTTTTTTAACCCTAAAATACTAGCAGGAGTCCAAGAGTAATGAGTTCTTCAAGAACTTGCAATGGTACATTTTGTTGCAAAACGCTCGTAACCAGCTGAACACGTAAGAAGGGCCTATAGGTCATCTTAGGCAATGATCAGCAAGTCCAGCCTAATAGCGACAGAGGGTGTCAGAAGAACATAAGCATATGGTGGTACTTCCCTGGACACCAATGTTAACTTTGTTCTTTATATTTGTTTCACAATACTTTTATCAAACTTTAACAGGAAGTCCTTAGTGTGGTGCTGAAGGTACCCTTCCTTCCTCCGCTATCTCCAAGCCTTATATGTTGGCTAGAAATAGCTGGCATCTTTCAGCTTGTGACTTACTAATGCTTTCTGAAACAAACTAAGGAATACAACCTTCTCAACAAGTGAAGCCACAAGTTATTGCAAGTTCTACTATTGTTTTGACTGCATGTCTCAATTCAGGGTGGTTATAGTTTGTTTACATGTTCTGCCACTGAGGACTGAATGTTATGCCACAGTTGAATCAGTATTGCTATTATAGTGTAACACTTTTATCCCACAGACGGAGGAGTGATTTTACTAGGCTGGATGGTACTGCACATGCTGTACTAGCACTTGTAGTTTAAATTCTGATTGCCATTGTGTTTGCCATAAGCATGGCAGTCTATATGGAGATCTGTGTACAGGCTTCTAATTGGACACAAGATACTATGGTGTCAGGATTTAGTCTTAAGTGTAAACTGAAATAAGATTTACAGGAGAAATACAGGACATGCCTAACTGTGTTATCTAGCAGAAGGAGGCAGTGATGACGTAGCCTTGGTTCTGCAGGATTAGAATCTTAATGTTTGTTCTAATTAGGATAACTTAACCTGCATCTTAGCTGTAATCATTTAATGTATTGTTATATGAGCAATTAAGCCTGGAAAACTCTCTGAATTTTTGTGTGTGTGGGCAGGGGAGAAAGCATGGGGAGAGCTTCTATCAGCTGTAAGAAGAGTACTTCAACAGAAGAAATCTGTGAAAGGAAGAAAGTATCTTTAGCTTATTGATCAATCTGTTCTAATCTGTACTTTCTCTGTTCCTTCCAGAATCTACATTGTTCACGATGAAGTAAAGGATAAAGCTTTTGAGCTGGAACTCAGCTGGGTTGGAGAAAGTAAGGCGTTTCTGTAATTTCTATAAATACTGTAGAAAACTTACAACTTCCTGTAACTGAAGTAAAACATTGCTACTTAACTTCACTCTGTATGTCAAGGTCTGTATGTGAATTCTACTTAAGATGTACTCTTTTTATTGGCAGTAACCAATGGAAAACATGAAATTGTTCCCAAAGACATCAGGGAAGAAGCAGAAAAATATGCCAAGGTAAGGTCCGAGTTTGGGGTTGTCTCAGTGCTTCACCTGACAAACAAGTCTAGAGTAGAAGGAGCTGACTGAAGGTTACGCTGCTACTGTTGTGGCGACTGGAAAATGTATAGTTACAGCACACATCACTTAAGTGTTAGCTGATGTTATTCTGAAGGGAGAATAGTGACACTTACAGTGTAATCCAAGGATAGTTCTTACTTTTAAAATCAGCGCAATTGGGCAGGCTTGCGCAGGTGGTGTTACTCCTTCAAAAGTAAATGTATTGACTCTTCCACACTGGTATAAGTGAGTAGGAGTAGTAGTAAGTCATGTTGCCTAGAACAGTTTTTAAAGATAAGCAGCTGGAGAAAGTTAGACTTCCAGCATTTAAACAGCTTGCTTTTGTGCTAAAAGTAATGATGGTGCTCAGTATTGCCTCCTGAACATATGAACTAGCCTGCTGAGTACCAGGCTCTGGACAGATTGAGAGGATTGTGAAGCTACAGCAAAACTCATTTTGCTTATTATAGGCTGAATTATAAAACAACTCTTAAACTATTTTAATTAAACTTTTTTTTTTAAAAAACAGGAATCTTTGAAAGAGGAAGATGAATCAGATGATGACAATATGTAACACATTGTTACTTGAAGACAAGTTTGACTTTTCAACTTACGACAGGTTTGTTTATAATGTGTATTAAGCATGGGATGCTATTGTGTACTTGTTGGAAAAAACCTGAGTGACCAACTTGCACTAATAAATTTTCCATTTTACTGTCTGTTAGCTTTTATTTCAAAAGAGTATAGGCCAACATCATCAAGAAGCAACTGTACTCTGTATCAAAACAGACATTAAGAAGGAAAGATATTGTCAGGCTGGTGTTGCTTCCTCTTACTACTGCACTCTATTTGAGCCAGGCGAGGTACAGAAAAACAATCTGCTTAGAAATTTGACAAGTCTCTTGTTTATACTGCATAGTTTAATATTAAAAAGGAGTACTTAGTTATTCCTTGATTAACTAGCATCACGATTTGCAGTTCATTCATAGCCACAGTCTGTGATTGCTCTTGGCAGAAGAGATGAGAACATACCTAACTGTAAAACAGCTGGTTACAGGTTAAGGTGATGTGCACAGCTGACAACTCCAAACAGCCTATATAACAAGCAAGAGTTCAGGAAAAGGAATTTTAATCTGATGTATTAAACCTAGGCTTATTTGAAGAGTAGGAGAAATTAAAAACTAACTCAATTTAAAATAGTGCTTGTGTTAAGTTCTAAAGCTGTGAGATCTATTAAGCAATGTAACTGGAATTAACACTTGAAAAGCTAAACTGTTTTTAAACAGCTTCATTCAGCTGTGGTTTCTTAAATCACTGCTGAATCAGCTTTATCGATTGTTGACCTTCCAGAAGCTGAAAACAAGCTTTCCTGCTTTCTTTCCCCACTTCTACAAAAAGAGACTCTATTCTAGTCGCTTCAAAGTCTTGAAAGACAAGGTAACAGAATTCTGTTCACACCTTAAAGCTCAGTTACAATTGAAGCCTTGTTTGTACATGCAGTTCAAATTCTAATGGTCATCTTAATCTACAGTGCATACTTCTCTAATGAATCAAACTCCTCAGCTTTAGTACTACACACTAATGATCACCAGCCCTTAAAACAAAAGCTTTCCCTTACACATTTTTATACAGTTGTCCTTCCTTTAGGAAAAAATACCTGGCCTTCCACAGTCTCCTTTCTAGTGGGATTACAAGGTACAGGTTCTACTTCCTTTTTGTGACAAGGGTAAGTCAGTAGAGATAGATGGGTCTGTCCTGGTACTTAGTGACTTAAGCCTTCGCTGGAGCCAAGCTACCTGACCTCCTGCCTCTCCAGCTGGGCACGGCTTTCAAAGACTGCTAGAGCTCTTGATTAGGCCTGCCTGAACCAGCATTAATCACAACCTTGACAGACAGCCTCCTTCCGTGTCTCCTCCCAAGGCAATACTATGGCTGTGACACTGAGTCAGCCTTTAGTTTTGTGCTGCATTTCTCCAAACTGAATGTACTACTGAAGTTTACTGCTGATTCAGCTGTTGGATTCATTAGTGAGTGCCAGTCAGGAAACTAATTGGCATTGGCTAAGGGCTGATCTGTGTCATACACAGTGAGTGGAAGAACTACTCCATTCTCTTCACTTCGTCTTTATTCTTTACCTGAAATGTTGCTGACAAACTGCTAAATGGAAATTAAAAGCCACCCTCATGTGGGGCTACACACATCCATCCAATCCTTTCAGTGACAGCTGTTCAGAACTAGGGATAGGAAGCATAACAACAATTATACAAGTCAGGTTTCAGGGTTAAGTGGGAAGAGCAAGATCAGTTGTGTATATTTACAGGATAAAGTAGAAGGAAGATGGTCCACAATATGTGAAGAGATAGGTAGGAACAGAGCCACCTACTTGCTTATTCAGAATTTCCAAAGAGCTACTTATTAGAGAACACAGCAATCTAAAAAGCTCCTTTGGGGAACCATGCTCTTATTTTTTTTGCTTGTTGAAAAGTAAAGTGCAATGAGAAGCAATTCGAGTCTGTGGATAGCAGTACATACAAAAAGTGCTGCACAGCAGTCTTGCCTGTCATGGCAACATTTAGTTAATACCAAAGTGATTATTACTGTCAGGTTCTTTTCCAAATTAAATCACTAAGTTATTGGAGTATAGGCTCAACCTGTTGATGAGAATTGATCTCTCTCTATGGTAAGGAAAAAATCTATTGCTTCCATTTCCCCTGACTGCAGATGGGGCAAGAGGAAAAAAAGTGAGCATTAGAAGGTAGGGAAAAAAATACTTGCATTTATTCAGAAGAGGGGGGTCAAGGAGGAAGAAAGCTTAATACTTAAGCTTCTTTAAGTATTTCCCTTAACTTTAGAAACAGAAAGCTAGCAGGCTTCTATTTGATCTGAAATTAAGCATTGCTACCTTTTAACAATAAGGCCCAGGGAATATTAGAATAGATTTCTAGTCCAGAAGGACTCTCATTTCAGCAGAAAAACTGCAAACTCCCCATTACAGCTATTTTTGTAGCCCTAACCTAGGTGCAGTTCCAACTGGGATAACCAATAAGACAACCACATTGCATTTAACAAGTAACTTACTAATTTGAAGCTAGTTACTTAAGAATTGTAATGCAGTTGTGCAGTAGCCATCATAATGTTTTGCTAATTTAGTCCACACCTGATAGGCTAAATGCCAGCTTTAATGAATTCTGCTACTGAGAATTAGCATTTACTTGTTGCTGTGTC
Organism: Phoenicopterus ruber ruber; assembly: GCA_009819775.1. Lineage (NCBI taxonomy): Eukaryota > Metazoa > Chordata > Aves > Phoenicopteriformes > Phoenicopteridae > Phoenicopterus > Phoenicopterus ruber. Next base: position 6,088,444 of record CM020219.1, read on the forward strand.
AAACAGTGGAAGTTAAGCAGGGGAAGAAATCTCCCAAAAAGAAGGAAGTGGCTACTCATGGCAACATTGACCACATAAAGACTCAAAAATGCAGCGGGACAGCACAACATCATTAAAAACTTTGATTAAATATTGAACACCATGGGTTTTTTCTAAATATATAGAGCTGTCTGAGGCACATCACTTGGTGAAGGCTAAGCTCCAGAAGGGCTCAAGCTGGATCTGAGATTATTACTTTAGTGAGGACTAGATCTGTTACAGAATAAGAGAAAAGAATATTACATCTCAACAAAAAAGCAGCTTACATTTAGCAGAGGCTCTGTTTTAAGTACAGGACTAGGAAAAAAGGAAACCCAGCTGTATTGTAGATACTCCCTTACCCTCCAGGCTTAAACTGTATCTAAGAGGAAGAGTTTGATTTAAGCCCAGAGGCCAACAACTGATCAGGTAGCTAAAACAAAGATTTGAAAGCTTCCACCAGCCAGTCTCCTGTAGCTTCAGCTGTGGGGCATGTCTGGAGAAAGTACGTACGTGAGTTGAAGCTCTAGAAGAGCTGTTCCTTGAGTCAAAGAATATCATGTGCACCTACTTAAATTGTACTACTTCTGAGTAAGCTCACTCTGAGAGCAGCAAGTCTCATAACATGCCAAGGGACTAGGGCAGCCCAGGTGGCCAACTCGATTCAGAGCTGCTTGCAACACACGCAGGCCCAGTATGACAGACCTAACAGCAGCGGTCTGTGACAGTGACCTCCGAAGGCTCCCAGAACCAGCAGCAGAGGCAGCATGCTTTCCTGCAAAAGTAGGGCTTGGATCCTCTTCCCTAAAATTAAAATTAGCTTTTATAATTGGCTTGAAAATGGTCAGTTATAACTTCAGTTTAACACTGAAATGTCAAAATGCATTGCAAGGCTAACAAATGGGCAGGGTCAAAGTTTCTGAATAAGAGATTTGAGCAAGAGGTGATTCTTAACAGTCTCATTTTGATTATTTCTGCCCAAAGCACTGGGAAGTTTCAGTTCTAAAGATATCAGAAAAGCATGATCAGCCCGTACCAAGCAGCACTTCTTGCTTCAGGCTCTATAAGTAACCTACTTAGTCCAGACTCTGGCCATTTATGGGAATACATAATAGAGCAGAAAGTCAAATACCCACTTGGAATGCAAAACTAGTTCTTGCCATGCTGAAACACTTTAAGCTCGGCGTTTTAATGGCATACACTGTTGCTTAAGACCCAAAGCGCAGGTTTTAACAGAACACCAGAAAGAGAAGACTGTATAGACCAACTCATCTCTTAGCTTAAAGTCATCCCTCCACCAAGGAGTATTTTAGAAATACATAGATCCAACAATGACACAAGAGTAGGATGTACAGTAAGGTGCTTCCTCTCCCTTTAAGTTTCATACGTCCACTGACTGTTACTCAGCATCTGATGAATCACTACTCTGATATTTAACAAGACTGGATATGACACATTCCCTGTTATCATTGTTTAGTCAGCAAGGCCACATACAGAAGCTTTGTTAAAGAGAATTAAGAAGGGAATTATGGTGAACTGCAGGTGACAAATGAAAAAAAAAAAAAAAAGGCTCTAGTATCTAGTTTACTTACTTACATCTCCATGACTGCACCAGGACAGATTTTAGAATATGCAACTGACTATCACATCAGGATAGTCAGTCTTCATTGTTTGTACTACCTTTACATGGCCATAAGGATTACTGGTTTGGATAATATCTTCATTACAACTGACTAGTACTGCTGATGAAATTATGGTAAGATTGAGCTGTTAGAAACTCACTGAAGAACAGCTCATAGAAGTAACCCGTATGTAAAATTTCCTGTGTGGCAGATAGCCTTATGGGTATCTCCAAAAGAAATACTACTAATCTGTATTTGGTGCTGACTCTCAGAAAGGAAACATTTCAAACAAAATTTGTCTCATGCAGATCTGAGGTATGCCAAGCATTTGTTACTTCCTTCTCATCACCAAAAATAGCCCGATGCCCTGAGGTTAGAAGCCCCACATGCTGAAAGTGTGACTGTCCGTACAGACGCAACACTTCTTGGGATGCTATCTGGCTGTATAGTCCAAGTCACCCTCAAGGAAAGGTATTTGGAAAAACTACATACGCTGTTTTGCAAGTCTCCTCTTTAAGATAAAACTGTAACCATAGAAGGGAACACAAACCAGTGAATTCAACAACGCATCTTAAGCATTTATCAGCTGAAAGGCAAGATAATCATGACCTTAAAATGAAGTGCACAGTTTCAAGATTCTGAAGAGAAAAATAGTATTAGTTGTCATGACAATTTTGAGACTGTAATAGCACCAAAAATACAGTACAGAAGCTGTTCTCTCCCCCTCATTTTCTTCCTTCAGTTGTGTATGCCTGTAAGACAAGGACTAGCTTTTCCTCCACCCACCAGTTTTTCAAGTTACATGCAGCAAGGGAGTTACTTTTACTTAAGAACTGAGAGCTATTTTGAGACACCAACTGCTTGTAACTTTCCATCATAGAAGATCTTGCTACCTATTACACCTAATTATACAGTCGCAGAAAACAGGTAGTAGAAGAGGTAAGAGGGTAGCCCGTTTGTCAAGTAAATACATTCTAGTATTTGAGAACATGGGATCTACAAGTCTCCCATTTCCAGATGGACTAAGCAACCACCGTGCAGTGCTCTTTCATCTTCAGTACATTGCTATTAAAGGACTCTGAAACACTTGTTTAAAAATGGTTCTTGCAAGTTGCTGTGCCAACCAAAAATGGACAACTAGAATAAAGCAGGCAGCAGCATCACATAGTTTTTAGTCCAAACATGTGCATAAAATCAGATACAGGAAAAACTGAAATCCCGTGAAGTCTTCTCTAAAGACAGTGTAAGAACTACCCACTGAAAATACCATTTTAGGTGACATGGTAAGACAAGCCAAGTAAGAATTTAGAAAGAACCTGGGGTAGTTTATTGCTGCATAAAGTTAGATATCATTTGGTATATGTATTGTCTGCATATCCAAACTACATTTGTTAAGATTCCAATTTCAGCAGATTAATAGTAGGTGCAATTACAGTAAATTCACCCAGAACCCGATACATTCCAAACACACACACAAGCAAAACGCAATACCCCACCCAAGTGATGCCCAAGTTTTTGAAAGTGAAGTTTATCTTGTTTGCAGGGCTGTTAGAAAAGCAGGAATCTGCTACTTTCATTATTTTGGGGAAGGACAGAGACCTATTCCATTAGACTGCATTAACAGGTGTCGAGAGCAGCAAAAGAAGTGCTAGATGACTTTAACAGAACACTTGCGTAAAGCTCAACTTCAGCTCTTATTCTAGGTGTTTCCACAGTCTATGAAGCACACCACCTGAGAGGCTATTTTTCCCAAATACTTTTCTATATACATCAGGAATAGAAAAATAAAAAATTCTGAAATACTGTTTTAGGAGCAGAATCAAAATGTAGCTTAATGTGTTTCCTGTCAGTTGATTTAAAAAGCAACTGCTTCCCCCAGCCAAATGCTTGTTTCTACGCTCATACCAGTTTGTCCCCCGTTGTGCTGCTTGCAAGGAAGAGATCACTCCCACACTAATTAGAGATCCTTCATTGATCCAGAATAATTGAACTTTCCAAAAAGACATGTATTTTGTTCATTCAGAGTTCTGGATGTCACACAACACAGGTCATTTCAGTGGTTCTGTTTACAGCTGCGCTGTTGTAACTAATGGGGTGATAGACTACACAGAACTGCAGGAGAAAGCATAACCCTGAAGGTACAAACCTCCTGCAAACAGTACAGTCTTGCAATTAATTCACAGGTTCAGTGTGCATTACACAGTGTTGGCTGGTCAGCTAACTCCCTGGCCACCTGGAAATCAGCGACCTGTAATAATATCCTCCAAACAACATAGACAAATAAGAAGTATCTTTTGAAAAAGGCGACTAAGTAGGAAAAATTCAGAATTTAATCACTGGCCAAACGGTAGATTCTCATTAACAGCAACTACTTATAGCTAAGAACATTTAATTCAAAAGATTGAAGGCATTAATACTTTTAAAAAAGAATCAACACTGACCAATTGCAGTCTTGTTAGCTGAGGCTGAAAAGTTAACCCTAAGTGATTAAAGTAATTTGGACAAGCAAAAGCCGTAGAAGGGCCACGTAACCACTGCCTTTCTTTTGCTGAGCAGCCATCCTTTGCAGAGTAGTTCTTGCTTCTTTGTGCGAGGCTGCATACTATCAGTGGCACAGACGTTGCTTTCTGGGGACTAGTTACGAGGAAAGACCGCGCATCTATAGTCCTGATTCAGTTGGATCATGTTGCTCTACAACCTGCATCTGCAACAATCCATCATTTTAATCAACAGCTTATCAGTGCTGACAAGCTTGAGTGACACCTATGCTGGCAGGTGGACCACGTCCAAGGACTCACCGTCAGTATTAGAACCCTATTTTTTATCTCTACAAGTATGGAAAGATAGATTTTAGTAAAAATCCAAGCTGAGCAAGCCACTTACCAGTGTCTGAAAAAGCCTGTGTATATGAGAACAGAGCTCTAACAGTTTTTTTTCTTGTACTTTTTAACATGGCTACTTCTGCAGCAAGAACTCTTACCAGGAGGCAGGGGGAAGCCTTCCAAGATATAAAATAGCAACAGGTAGCGTAAGCGAGGAAGATTCTCACTTCAGATTGGCCATGACAGATCACTCAAAACTACTTCTGAAAAAAACAAGAAAATCCTGAATGTACTAACACAGGCATTGAGAAATTAATCCACCCAGAGTTAGTTCTCATCGCCAAAGTGAAACAGCCTATTTCAGCTCTCCAACCTCAGCATCAATCAACACCTTAGATACGGATAGCATCAGACACCTATTTGGTATACATTTACTCCCAGGCTGGCATCACAAAAGGCTGAAAAAGTGACCACACTGTTGCTCCAAAGTAGATACCAGAAGTTGAATATTTAAGGAGAAATACCTTCTATTTCAGAAGCTTAACTTATTCAGAAGATTGCAGTAAGGTTCTTCAAATACAACATGCAAACTCATTTAAATGTTAGAACTTTACAGACTTTTTCTCCTGTTAGTTTTCATAGCAATGAAATATGTAATTGCCACTCCCCAAACCACACGGGGTTTGCATTCAAGTTTTTCCCTGTATGTTTACTTTAGATGGGAGGTTACTCAGGCAGTAGTATTTATAAACAAGATTTGACTCTGTTAGGAAGAATACAGACTATTTAGAGATCCAGATGCAAGTTTAAATGTTTTCAACTTAAGTTTATTTCAGGAACACTAAAACTGTATTTGCTCTGTAGACTGGTGATTGACTGTATTTACACAGAAAACCACTCATCCAATCCTGTAGAAAAACCATCGCTTCTCACCTTGAAAGATCAAAACTTCCACAGATAAAATGTTTACATCAGTAATAATGTCTACAGCTGGGAAGTCAGGCAAAAAAACCTGCACACTGTAGAGACAATTTGGAAGCCAGTTAAAAAGTACAGAGAGTTTTAAAAATTAAAGTTTACAATACTAGAATGGCTGATGCACTAACATAGCCCATATGCGTAGGATACATTTCCAGTACTAACTTCTGTCTTGTGCCTGTCACAAAAAAAAGTTATTTCTAAAGACCGAAACAGAAGGCTTGATTACTCACTAACAACAGGTAGATCTAATCCTTCGCCTTTACTGCTGGCATTCAGAGACACACTGTTACTTCGAAAAGTCTGCAAGGATGCTCTCCTTCAGCAGTCGCATGAAGTAACATTACCATCCAGAACAATAACTAAACTCTCATTTGACTTCAAACATCTACTTCAAGTTTTGAAAGACAGACTGATCACTTGCTTGCAGATGAAGACAAATGAAGTCCTTTGCTACATCTAAATTAAAGCTGCTTTTCTCTGTAGTACTGTGCGCTATTGTTTTGCAACACTGCACGACTTCCCCAGTGTAGTTTTAACAGCCTCACTATTGTCACCGACATGAACTTCTAGCACTTAGAAATACTACAGGAATCTAAGTGGATTTGTAATCAAATTCCATTATCTTGCATCCCTTTGCTAGGCAACCGAAATTAAACATCTATATTCAGATAATTTAACAGCACATGACAAAACATGCAAAAACTGGCTTTAGAATCCAATCTTAAGTAAACCCTGGCAACGGGCACCCTTCTTCCATAGTTGCTAAATTAGCCAACATTAACGTTTGATACAAATATGTTCGCTATCATAATAGAAAATTACATACCAGAAAGAATAAAAATAGTCTCTTACAATACAGCTCTTACTCTGTCCAAACACAAGATTACCAAATCAGTCTTAAAAATGGAAGATTTTATGTTTGGAATTACAAGCTTGCACGATACATGCCAAAACACCCCCGCACAGCTACCAGGCTAGGATGAAAGCAGCAGTTACATCAGTTGAGAACCAAAACCTCTTCTCTCGGTGCTAGGCTGCTAATAACACAGCTCAGGTAACGCATCACTGATTTCTCCACACATTTTGTAACACACGAGATTGCAGTTCAAGATCTGCAGCCACAAAGCATAACAAAATCTGGATGTAGTTTATCCAGTAAAAATGGGACCACTTCTCCCTGGAGATCTCTAAAGCCGCTAACAAGAGCTACTCTGACAAGCTGAACACATACTGTCATTTTACTAGTGTTACTGGAAAAAGCAACTACAAAGTGAGTATTATTGTTAGCTGCAGAGCTGACAGGAAACCCAATTCTCAGATTTTTCTCACGCAAAGTACTATGTCATAAATATTTTTATGATTATTCATATCCAGAAGAGATACTGCACTGCTGCAAAACATACCCGTGGCAGAGTCAAGAAACCACTACTAAACTGCAGTGAATATAAGGCGCTAATTCAGGCTTCCTAAGGGTTGCTACACTTTGTGTCTTCTCCAGCACTCACAATGAAATGATGAAAAACAGCATGCAGTTATGTCTGAATAACTAAATATTAATTTTTCTGAACATAGGGACAGTAGCATGCCAGAGCTGGGGAAACTGTAGGTAAGCACTTAGCATAATCAGTCAGTTTTGTGTTTGTTTTTTGTTTGTTTTCTCTCACACACATATGAAAATAAACATGAAGGAACTTACTGCTCATAGTTAACAGTAAAGCACAATTTTCTCCATGACTAGGAAAGGTTTGACCTTTCATTTTTATAATCCAGATATTACTGACTGTTCTGTTAACTTTACACTCATTGGGATTTTTCTTTTTTCCTTTATACCTGCACGCCAAGTACTTCACAACTTAACACACCCTTGTCTGAGCAGTTTGCAATCACTTGGATAAACTCTGTGGGAGGCATACATCTGACTTTCATTTGTACAGAAGTAAAGCAGTTCCACACAGACAGAGGTTCTGAACCGCAAGGCAGATGCTTGCTCAACCACCACTGGAAAAATGTTGCCTATTTACTTAGAGAATAGAAACACCAAGGGGAAGAGATTTTAAAAAAAAAAAAAAAAAAAAGGAGAACTAAACACTTCAGACAAAAGTAAAAGAAACTAAGAGTCTCCTGGATATCTGCAAAGTCTGACATAAAGTAGCATACTATTTCATTACATACAAAGAAGCTCAGTGTTAGAACAAGAATCAGTATTTTTAATATTTCTAGAATATTTTGGCTGTGATTGTATGCGTATTCTGAATTTTTATGTATGTGTAAATGCAGTATGTCAAGAGCAATATGCGACTACTGAACAGAGTTAAAACTCCTTACTTATCCCAGAAATCCCTCATTGTTTTGTCTCTCTTCCCAAGGAAGCCACATGATACATTCAACAGGTGTGCTACTTGTACACTTATAAGGAATACTGTAAGATAGACATTTCTGTACTTGCCTTTTCCTATTGAGTGCCACATATATGGAAAACTTCGGGCAAAATTTCTGTACATTCTGCAACTAATACACAAAAGAAATTTCAAAGTACATTATTTTTTCTAATTTACTTTCAGCCATCACCTAAACTCTGGAATTACATATGACCAAAGACCAGGGTCATGCTTAGAGTGCCTCAATGCTTTTGTGTTAACTGTTTTTTAAATTAAGAAGCCTCGCACTAATTTGCACAAACTAAGACCAAAATGCCTATCCCCAGGTGAATCTCCTGTACTGCATCTACAAGACCTTTGGTACTAACAAAGTACACGTAATACAAGTACTGCTGCTTTGAACAATGTTAAAAATTTTTCTGTCTTACAGTATGTCTATTTACAGAGAGATTAGATACTAAAAGGACTTACTACAATTGTCTCATTCTAGAGCTTCTCAAGCACTAACCTAAAGTGTTAGCTTTGTAAAGTTAACGGAGTGGCTCATGATAAAGTGGCTCACAACACAACAGTCCGCTGCTTGTTTCTTCCACTCATTTCAACTGTTTCCCTGTAAGGGATCGCGCTGGGGACGGGGCACAGCTGTGAGGATCCAGTAGACCCAAGCTGTCTGGAAGTCTCAGGGCTAGTTAACACAGACATTCATTTAGAACGTAAAAATTCAGTATCGTGGCATAACTCTGAGTCCTACCATGGACTGAAGTTCATATTCCAATGAAAAGTTATTTTAAACCAAAGTTAGATGCTGCTTCTGGCTTGCCAAAAGCACAGCTTTTTCATTCCATTATACTAGACATCATCCCTAAGTTGTGCGAGAATGTTTACGCCCTTTGTTGAGCTGCCTAGCTAGGCATTCTTAGGTGCTTTAAATACCATAAAAGAACAAGTCACATCTCCTGCTGACTGGCTATACAGAAAGAGAGTCCTTTTGCTCACAACAGCTAGATGAGTGGTGTGCCATGAACTTCCTAAGCATGCCGGCTGTAACAGATACATCCATGTGGACAGGATTTTTCTGCTAGAAATCAGAAACAAGACTGATTAGTTTTGTCACACACTTATTTATTGAATGGTACTATACTTAGTACAGATACAAATCGTGCCTCTAAAAAAAAGCTCACAATCTAAGTCATGATTTGGCCAATACATTGCACAAAGAGATAAGAAGTTCACATTCAAAGTGAATTTTTGAAGTTTTGTTAACATCTGGATTAGATTTAATATATTCTAAACAATAATTTGCTCTTCAGTTTATCCACCACATAAAGTGGAACTACAGCACAGAATTGAAGTTCCCTCAGCACTACAATAAATGCCTCAAGCCTTTATACATTTTGTATGCATCTTCAAGCATCTTTATATTTACAACGCAGATCCAAACACCAGAACTCTCAAGCTACCCTTCCCCCATGTTAGGCATCTCCTGCAGTCAATTCTAAACATGCCCCGTGTGCATTATGCCTTGCTAAACCTTCAGAGCTTATCTATACTATACATCACTGCTCAATAAACTCCCTAGAGAACTGTCCTTTTGCCTGCTGCTTTCCAAAGCATCAGATTTAATAAAAAAACCCAAAACACCTTCAAACCAGAACTTACATGGAAACTACAGCTAAACTAACAATCCATTTCCGTCAAATTATCAAAATGGACCTCTTAACTATATTGACAGGTCCCTCCACTGTTGCTTTAGATAAAGCTAATATATGTCTTGTAGCAGAGAGTGAGCGCTATCAAACAGATGCTCATTACTTTGTGGAAAAATGATAGATCTGCATTACATTCGACTATGGAGCAAGCTTTACATAAGAAGTCAAAAAGTGAAACTAATGTTAAAAAAAATTACATAATTTTATTATAGGCTTCAGTCAGCAGCGTCACAGCTAGCCTCTAAGACCAAATTCTCTGAAAGAAGACCTTTGGCAGGTGCAGATATCCTGCCTTACAAGACTGCACCTTCGGAGAGCATCCACCACAGGTACGGAAGGACCGGACGGGACTGCATTCCCCCCCACACCCTCCGAACCCCCGTCAACACCAGTCTTCCCCTGTCCTTGCTGCGTCTTCCTGTGAAGAGATGACCTCAGCCGCCTGGCAGGAGGCCAGGCAGCCATCACAACCGCCAGCATGTGCAGAAGCGACCGGGCAACAAGAGACGGTCACGTCCCCCTCCCCGGGCTTCACCCCAAATGCGTCATGGGCAGCAGGGGATGATTAATGGCGACGGAGCAACGCCTTCCTCCGAGGGAAGGGCAGCCACCCGTGCCCCGCCCGCACCGGCTGAGGGACCGGCGTGAGGGGAAAGCGGCACGGGCGGCGCCTGCAGCCCCTACCTGCAGCCCCGGCGCTGTCTCTGCTGGGGCGCTCGGCAGCGACCGCACCGCCGCTCGACTCCGGCGGGCTCCGCGGGGAGAGCAGCGGGGTACGGCCGCTGGCGGGTCCGCGCCTCACCGGGCCGCTCGGCTCCTCCGCGCCCTCCCGGCGGGCGGTTCCGCCGCGCGCCACCAGAGGCGCCGCCGCCCCTCCATGGCCGCCGCTTCACTTCCGGGTCCGGCTGAGCCCGCTCCTGCGCCATCGCCGCCGAGAGCGAGAAGGAGCGACGGGGCCGCCGCCACCATCCAACGCGGGGGTGAGCCGCGGAGAAGAAACGAGGCGCAGCCTCTTCGGAGCGCGGGAGGAGGCTCCCCGCCGAGCCCGTCGCCTCTGCCGCTGCCCACGGCTGCCACCAGGGCAGGGCCCCGCGGCTCCCCCGCCTCCCCCCCGCGGGAGAGGCGCCGACCACTCCCGCTCCCTTCCTCCCGCGGCCTAAAATGGGAAAGAGCCTCACACAAAATGGCGCCGGGAGGCTGACCGCGGCGCATGCGCTCTGCGTGCCCCGGGCCGCCGCCGCCGCAGGACGCCGTCTCCGCCCTCCACCGCCACCCCTCCCGCCCTCTCGTCCCCGCCCCACCGCGTCTCCAAGAGACGGCTCGCACCAATCAGATCGCGCCGTTGTTCTTCCTGTCCCCCTGTCATGGCCAATCGCCTCGCCGAGAGCTACGTCCGGATCCAGCTCCTACCAATTAACCGCGAGGGGACGCTGACTTCACTTCAACCTCCACCAATCGGCTGGCGTTCCGAAGGAGCGCCAATTAAAAGTCTTCGTGGCGCTACCTGCGTCGACGGCTGGCCAATGCCCTCTGCCGGCCGCCCTGTGACCAATGGGGGTGCTGTCCGCGGCGCCCAATCCGGGCGGGGCAGAGCCCCCGGGGCGTCACGAGGGGGCCAATGGGAGTTCAAGCAGGACAGATTCTGCTCAACAGCTTGTTATTGGGCTCGTCGCTGGTGATTCGGTGCGAGTCCGGGCTGGAGGGGGTGGAGCGGGGCCGCGCTCAGCCGCCGCCGCTCGCGGGGCTGTCGTCGTCTCGGAGGGGGCCGCGGCGCTGGGAGCGCGGCGGAGCCGGGCCGGGCCGGGCAGCGCGGAGCTGCCCACTTCGCTCCGAGTTTCCAGGTAGGAGGCAGCGAGGGCGGCGGGCGCCTCGGCGGCCGCAACTCCGCCGCCGTCCCGGGGGAGGGGGCGCGGAGCAGCGCCGGGAGCTCTCCCGTCCGCCCCCCCCCCCCCCCCGCCCCGCGCCAGCGCGCCCTTCCACCCGGTGAGGGAGCGGGGACGCCCGCCGCTCCCCTTACGGCGGGGACGGGGACTCCCTTCCCCGCCGAACTCCGCCCCGTGCCCCTTCCGAGCGCCCCGGCCGCTTCTCCCCGTCGCCGTCCCCGGGGCTGCCCCGACACTTGGCGGCGGGGACCGCCTGCCCGCGCCGCCCTCCATCCTCAGCCCCTTCAGCCGCGCGGCGCCGGCCCGCCCCCGCTCCACCCCCCCCTGCCCCGGGCCGGGGGCTGCGGCGTCCCGGCGGGCTGCCCAGGCGGCCGGCCGCGGCGGGTGTCCGGGGGGCGGGAGCGAGCAGTGCGCCCGGCCGGCGGGTGAGGGGGGCGGGGAGGAGGGGCTCGGCGCGTCCCTCCGCGGACCGCAGAAAGTTGCGAGGGCCGGGGAGGGGCGGGGAAGACGGCGGCGGGCCCCGCCGCCCCCCCGGCGAGGAGCTGCCCGTGTGGGGCCGCGGGTTTCCCTCCCGGGTTGAACGCGCGCCCCGGCCCCTCCGCCCTGAGGCGGGGAGCGGGAGCAATGGCGACGTGACACACCGAGGGGCCGCCGGGCGGGAAGCGGCGGGCGGCGGCCGCGGCCCCGCTCCCTCCGCGGCCCGGCGGGGCTGGGACGGGCGGCGGCTCCCGCCCGCCCGCGCTGGGGCTCCCCTCGCAGCCTGGCCGCCCCCTCACGGGGAGACCCACGCTCACGCGGGTCCGCCTTCACCGCCCCCCCTTCCCCCCCCCCTTGTTTTGCAGTGTTTTCCCGTGCGCTGGCGGGGAGGAGAAGTCTTTGAGCTGGAATCCCTCACATAACCTTTAAAGATGAAGGTAGGCTGACTCCGGAGCGGGGAGCGGCTCCCTGTCCCCCCTCGCTAGCTGCTCTGGCGATCTCATTTTTAATGGCACGTCTCGGCTGAGCAACAGTAGGATAACGCCGGCCGGGGTTTCGGTGCGTGCTGCAAATCCTGTTTCTGCTCTCCAGCTGAGGTGTGGGTGAGCGAAGCTCTTGCCGGCTTGCAGGAGTCGTCTGAAAATTCACAACGTCTTTGAGTTGTTGTCCTTTGGGCTACTGTCTTTAAATGCTTCCTGTATCAGCAGCTGCTATTGCAAGTTTGCAAAACCACAGCTTTTGTCCCGCCTTAGCTGTTGCCCTTTTTTTCTCAGTACAAAGGCTTAAGAATAGCAGTATAATTTACAAAGGAGAGAAAAACTTTTTTTGCCTTCAGAGTTAAAGAAATAATTAAAATAATTTTTCAATAAAACCCAAACCAACAGGAAAAACAGTTATTTAATATTCTGTGCTGATTTCCTGTCTGGATAGACATTTTCAACTTGGTAATTTTGTCCTTGGTTGTCAGTTGCTACAAGCACAATAAAGTGAAATGTTGAGTAATAAAGTCCAGATTAAGGAAAACATGATGAGAAATATTTCTCTCTCTTAAAATGCATAAGCAGTTAAGCTTTGATAAAGGCATTTTAGGAAGGAGAAATACTAGTTAACAGCTGTTGGAAAGATTACAACAAATTTCTCTAGAGGTCTCCTGTTAGTCAGCAGGAAAAAAAAATCCTATGTGTAGAATGTTATAGACTTAATTGTAAGTATTGCGATGATAGTGATTTCAAATGTTTTAAATAATATGTGTCATTGGTTTGCTTATAGCTGAAAAAAGTACAGCTATCTCTTATACTGCCTTTGTGCAGTTGAAATCTTTTCCTTTTGTATGCTGTATAGGAATGACTTGAATTAATAGTCATTCCTATATGTTATTACCCTTTTTATAAGGAGATGTTCCAAATACCAGTTCAATATCCTCAAAGATGTTTCTGGGAGAGTAATTAGGCTGACAAAATTGGGGGGGTGTGGGGGTGTCAATATCACTGGTAAAACAAAACTTCCTGTAACTTCTTTGTTGGTTTCCTTTTTTTTTCCTGTTAAAGAACAGTCTGATTGCAATTCCAAGTACAGACGTTGTTTATCACTTAAAAGTCAATAGGTCTAAAAGTTTAGATGTAAAATTAAATATATAATGATGTAGCTGTAAAAATAAACAAGAGCTAAACTTTGTTCTTCTTTTTTCTTTCTTAATAGGCAGCGGATGAGCCTGCCTACCTGACAGTGGGAACTGATGTCAGTGCCAAGTACCGTGGTGCCTTCTGTGAGGCAAAGATTAAGACAGTGAAAAGGCTTGTGAAAGTCAAGGTAGTATACTGTGGTTGGTGCTGATTTTATTAAAGCGTTGTGTTGAAAGGACTGTCAGAGGAGATCCTAGTCCTGGAGATGAGGAAATGTTTATCGCCTCACTGTATGAATTTTAAAGAACACTTGAATGTTGTTTCTCATAATTTGGGGTGGGTTTTGTTTGTGTTTGGTTCTTTTTTGGGGGGTGTTTGTTTTTATTTTTTTAGGAGGATGCTGGAACAAGAAGGAGATTTCAAATTACCTATTCTTGCTACTTCTTTCCTAATCACGGTTGTCTTCTGTTTGTGAAGGCATCAGTTTCACAGCAATCAGTTTTGATGTCACAAATAGAGGATTATGGCTTTACATGACTAATAAGGAATAAGAGCAACCTCTTCAGAAGCAAAAGTTCCATTTCATTCCAGCTGACATTCTCAGTTTTATAGCTCAGAACTTAAGAGGCAATGCCAAAATAAATCAACATAAGAGCAAAAAAGATGTCTAAGAAACTAATTATTGCCCAGGTTTTAGAAATGTCCAGGATAACATTTGTTAAGTTCTGAACATCTTGCTGCCACTTCTAAAACAGCGTGCTTTGGCTCTAGCTGAGTTTCTGCACATGCATTGTACTGGCACATAGTATTCATTCACATTTACGCATTTGATGCCAAAACAACCAGAAAAGTAAGTAATTATTTTGGTGTTGCAGTGCTGCTGTTAATGCTAGTATGGGAAAACAAGAATAAAACGTAGTTAAATGAAAGTTAAGAATTCAAAGCAAATACCGAAATTGTTCTTCTGCTTTGTTTGTCAAAATCTTCCCACTTCCTACTTTCTTGCCTACTGTCCAGGGTATGTAAATAAGGCATTAGTGACCCCGAACCCCCTAACAAATAGAGATGAGAGCTTCTTTTTATAACTACATATCTAAGTTTTTGTGTGCTTAATTCTTCAATCAAGTAGAACAAGCTATCAGCCTCTTCAGTTGCATATATAGATCATATCACTTTTTCAGAGTGCTTTACATGATGAGAAGAAAAAAAAACCCAATTCAGATCTTGGAGTCTTTTCCCCTGTTCTTTATGAGTACTTTTAGAAATTTGTAATGTTCTTTGAAATCTGCATTAATGAGAAGCTCTGTAGGAAGCAGCACGCTACCCTCCCTGGTCTGACATCCTTGGTTTTGTCTCTGTATCTTTGGTCTGGTAGAGTATTTAGACTGTTAATAGGTGTGAGTTTCTTTGTCTCATTAGAATCATATGCTTTACTACTCCATGATAAGATCTGGAAGTATATGAGACTGCTGTGACTTGGTGGAAATTCCTGTCACTGTATCTCAATTATAGTCTAACAATTGAAGTTTTAACAAGCTAAGCCTGATATTGTAATTAAGAGCGTGTAGGCACACCCCGGCACGCTTGCCAAGAGTGCAAAGAGTCCAAAAAGTCCAGTAGTCTTTTCCTGAGTAGCAGGACAACCTGTATTCATCTCAATGACAATTTAAAAATTTAAATAAAAAGTGCATAAACTGCATTATTAACCTGCATGTGTGTCAATACCAACTCTGCTTTAGCATGCCAGTAGTGTGGTATTTATAAATAGAGCTACAGTGTAGACTATGGTTGTGGGATAATTGGGGGAGCTAGAAAACTGGACATCTTTATAGGTGGAAAGGAAGCTCCTGGAACTTTGGATTCCTGAAAAGAAATAGGAATTTTGGATTTTTTTATTAAAACACCATAGGTGTGTTTGTTACAACAAATGACGGTGACACAGTTGACAGTGTTGACATCTAAATACTCGTTTTTTATGTTTCTAAACTGAGTGTCTGCAAACTCAGGGATTCAAATTGCATGGGCTTACATTCACTCTGTCTCATCAGTGTTACCTTCTCAAACATAGGATTTTAAAGAGAGAAGCATAGTTTACTTACGCTGTAACTGATCCTTATTTTCATTACACTTGTAATGATTCACGTCTTTACCATAAAAACTTTCTCTTGCTCAAGGTAGCAGAAATAGTTGTATTGCAGTCAGTTCAGTGATTTTTTGATACATATTTAATAAAGAGAACTTTTTATTTTGATTGTAGTTTAGTACTCAATGTGTTGTTAATAAAGTGCTACAGTTGAGAGAGAGAAAAAACCTGCTTAATCTTCTGATCTGGAAGCCCAGTTCCAGGTATGGCCTGGATTGCATCAGTATCCAAACTCACATCCAAAATGTATTTTCTTTGCCTTGGAATGGCTGATGTTTGATTTGCTGTGTTCTTCAATTATGATGTTTCAGATTAAAGATTAAGTGTGGTACTTGGGACTTCCTGTGAGTAAAACTGTCCATGCCAAGTGTTTTGTGTTCAATCATGTTTGAGTCCATTTGATTGATAAAGAGCTTATTTTCCAAATTATTATTATTATTATTATAAATGCAGTTTCATGTGCTTTTTGTATGCTATTAAAAATAAGATACATATAAAAAAGTTTGTGAATATCTTTCAGGTGGTCCTGAAGGGGGATAACTCAACTCAGTTAGTGCAAGATGACCAAGTGAAAGGACCTCTAAGAGTATGTATATTGCATGCCTTTTTTTTGTAATCACGTAATTGATTTGTAAAATTCTGTATTTTGTGCTGTTTCAGTGGGTACCTGTTCTACAGAATTTAAATCAACAGGAGGAGGCTCATTGCTTTAGGTCAGATTGATTCTGAGTAATTAGTCTTAACCGTTGTAGCTTTTAGAAGCTGTTTATGCTTCTCCATATATTATACTCCATACGCAAACAGTTTGGCACACACAATTATTTTTGTATCTTGTAAGACACAAAACTTCTTATAAGCAATGCAGAACTTGATTACGAAGCTAAGTTCAAGCCCGTTGGACAATAGTAAATAAGATTGCTCTAACAGCATTTTAAAATAGTTGATGTATTTTATATAAAAATGTATGTTGGTTTGTATTTTTATATGTAACAGCTGTCTGCTAAAATACATAGCTGCGTTATAAAACACTGACTGCAAATAAAGCTCTTTAGAGGAGATCATCTTTTTTTGTCTTTGTCCTTTCTCTAGCTACTGCAAGAACACCAATGCATGTTGTAGGCTGCTGCTGAAATTCTGATCTAGTTGGCAGTATAACAATGTTTAAAGTATAAGAAATAGTAGTAATTGCATGCACATCAGCAATAAAGTAATAATTACTTTGATTGAATATTTGAATATTTATTTCCAATTAGCCTTCTATTATTTCTTGTGATGATGTAAGTCATGCTGAAATTAGATGTT
Organism: Phoenicopterus ruber ruber; assembly: GCA_009819775.1. Lineage (NCBI taxonomy): Eukaryota > Metazoa > Chordata > Aves > Phoenicopteriformes > Phoenicopteridae > Phoenicopterus > Phoenicopterus ruber. The sequence goes on from CM020219.1 coordinate 6,105,401, forward strand.
CCGAGTTTCTTACTGCTTTACTGCCTTCTTGCAGTTCAGCCTTCATGCTTAAAGACCTTTGTTCTTACCAGCTAAGTAACTAAATTTGACAAAGTAACATTTAGCTAAAATGAGTCTTTAAAAAAAAAAAAAAATCTAGCCTGCTGGAAGAATTAGTGTGTTTTTCTCCATTGTAAGAGTTTGGGATTACTTGTAACCTTGAGATACTCCTTTTTGCAGGTTGGTGCAATGGTTGAAACCAAAATGCCCGATGGATCCTTTCAAGAAGCTGTTATCAGCAAGTTGACAGATGCTAGTTGGTATACTGTAGGTGAGTAGCCACATGCTTTCATTTACGGTCTCTAATCTTTGAAGAATATATTTCTAATTATAGGTAATAATGTAGGTAATTATATCTTGTATTGTAAGATCAGAGATAGATTCTGTAGGGGACTTTAAGTCTTCCAGATCTTGTTTCCTTTTCCATTTAAAACAGGATAATAATTATTTGATGTTCAGGGGAGGCTGTTGCAAAGGTAATTGCAGGGCTGAACAATCAAGTTTTACTTGGCACAACGTATGTGTACTGATGTTAGTGTCACTCACTGGAATTCAGAATAATTTTTGCAGATTTTAAGACATCAACCTTGTAATTGCGCTTCTAGCTGAAAACCTGTGGCATGTAATGAATGACTGAATCGCAAGCCTTCTTTCACTATATGCAATCTTGTACACAAGAAAAACATGGGTAGCACCACTATGCATTCTGAAGTCATTCCTCTGTGTTGTGTAGAGTTGAGGGCCGTGTTTTGTATGAAACAACAGAAGAAAGGATTTATTTTTTTTTAAGAAAAGAATTGACACATCACACCTTGAAAAGAAAAGTTACTCACTTGTAGCGTGAATAACTGTTTGCTTTAAAATAACTTTCAAATAATGATTATATCTAAAGTGAAATAGAAAACTACTTTGCTTCTCATGTGGGAGGCTCATGCACTTTTCAGTTATTGAAACAGAAACCTCAGAATGCCGAGTCGGCAAAATTTCAATGTTGAACAAGAATTCATTGCAAGATAAATTTCTCTATTTTGAATAATTAGAATTGCTCATTCTGATATCTAGATTTTTCTGAAACAGCTTCAACAGTAGAATGACAAAACCCAGCAACATTCAAGTAATATTAGATAAGCAGATAAAAACCCACAATACTTGAATCAAAGAGCTTTGCAAGCACCTGTCCTTTTTTGCACAACTTTCTTACAGCAGTGGAGCATTATATTCACTAATAGTAGCACGGAGGGAGCGTGCTTCTCTTAATTGTCCTGTATGTGCTACTCTTTGGCATTGCTTTTGAGATTAGTACTTGCAAATTTAAAATTTTTGTTTCTTACTAGCTGCCTTGTATACTAAATGTGTTCAGCTTTACTTCATATCCTTTCGCACTCTCTTGAGGAGTCCTGTATCACATGAAGTGCCAATTATTTTGATTCATTAACCCCTTTTTAAGATAGAAAGAAGATACTTTCCGTAATCTGACTCTTGCATTGCAGTAGGTGAGGTTGTATAGTCTTTGGTGGGATCAGGATAAGGCCCTCGCTGCATATAATTTGGAAGGATTTATCACTTTATGATTATTACTATTATTATTGCGTGCTTTAGATATAAGCCAGTTGACTTACCAGTTGACAAATCTCGCTGCTCTTTGCATTTTTCTTCAAGATTATAACATTGCTGTGAAATTGTAGATTTAGCTGTAAAGTTGTAGTGTATGTCAGGTCAGGGAGGAAAGGCAGGATTATTTTGGAGTGCAGAACATTTAAAATCTGCTTGGTTTAGTACTATGATGTGACATACTCAATGGAGAGCACTGGACCTTCAACTTTGCTTTATATTGACTTAGAAGTTCACCATTCTGATACAGAAGAGATCAGAAACACAGTCTTGCACTAATAATTTTATGGTTTATGAGTTAGCATTTCCATTTTGAAACTCTTACTTATTTTAGTTTTGAAGTAGCACTTTTAGCTAATTCTGTTTGAATTTGGACCAGAAGGTTTACATCAGTAAACCAACCCTACATATTCCTGCTTCAGTGATTAAAAAAGGCTTTAAACTATTAATTAATAAAACAAACAAATTTCTCTGTCTTCTTACGTTTGACAGATGAACTTTAAATCCCTTGTTTTGGGAGTGAGTTTTATTTGGTTTTTTTTTCTTTTTCTTTCTTTCTTTTTTTTTCTTTTGAGCAGTACAATTCTGCCAAAAAATCTTCACTTGATGAGCAGATAATTTGAACTGTGAACTGTATTAGTGGATTGTTGTTTAGATTTAACAAGTTGTTGAACTCTCCATAATAACGTAACAGATAAATCATGCATGCCATGATTTTTACTTTATACATTTAATAAAGTGCAGTTCCTCAGAAACTCAAACCAATGGATTAATTTATTACCAAAATTTTCTTTCCTGAAGAAATATTTTTTGACAGGCAGAATAGAGAACATGAACTTGTATGTTTTCCATATGCAAATGTATTAAGACTGCTTGGATTTTGTAAAAATTTGGAGCTGGGGCGGGGGGGGGGGGGGGGATTTAAGTAATCTTATGATAAGTTAACATGCAGTACCGTAATACGACATGTAGGCTATATATACCTATGACTATGAAAATACAATTGTAACACATTGGAATTGTGTTTAGATCTTATGAACACTTTTATGAGTTGTATGTGGTAGCATGCTTATTGGTGTTGAAAGCACAGGTAACATTGACCAAAGCAAGCAGATCGTGAAGTTTGTGTCATTAAAAAAAATGGTTATTTCACTTTTAAAATTGGGGAAGTGTTCTAGGTTGAGTACAGAAACATATAATAAGCCTTATCTTTTGCCTGCTGCTTCCGTTGCATCTTTGTAGAAAGTTTTGGATAGTTATTAGGTGTATGTTTATGTTGCTGTGAAGCACACGGAGTTGAATTGGTTCCTTTGTAGTAGGTGGTGGGCTGTACTACTTGGCAATCTTATTGACTGATTCAGTCAAAGCTAAAGAGTTGAGAGGGAAGGGGATTAAACACCCTTCAGGTTTCTAGAATGTCTTCCTGAATGTGGTCAGGCTTGAGATGGAAAGCGCAAGGGAAAGCTTGTGTTTCAGTAGTATGTGCTTTTCCTGTACTAGTTATTTTCTGTGTTATGTAGCATCTCTTTCTTGGTGATCTAAAAGTAGACTGATATGGAGAGGGAAACGAATAATATATACAGACAAAGTATTTTCAAAGTATTAACTACAAAAATCTAAAAAATCCACCAAACAAACCACATGCACATCTAGTGAGAAGTGATGCTGTTCACTTTTGCAAATCAGGTTCTCTATTTCCGATAGGTATCTAAAGAAGAAAAAAAAGTCAGTTGAAACAACTTTGCTTTATTCAATAAGGTGAACCAGTAGAAATGCTATGTTGAATTTGCTCTAGTAGGCTACTTTGCCACCAACATAACGAAAGAGCCGCAATGATGATCAGTTAGTCTATTTTAACAGTATCTCCTGTCTGTTAGTGGTGTTCATGTACTCAAAATAAATAAGGATTTATTTTTATCGTAGCTGCCATGGAATGACTTTTTCACCTATTTTTACATAATAATGATGTTACTGTAGCCATTTAGTCATACTGAAATTTTCAGCTGTGATTTGGAAATACTTTTGAAATTACATTTGAAATTCAGCTTTTTGGTATAAGTAGGTGAAGAAACAAAAGCTGTTTGGAGTGAAAGTTTAACAATGTCTGGAAAATGCCATTGCACAAGTCAGCCCTCTGCTCAATTGCATCTAAAATGAGATGACAGTAATGGCAGTTTCAGTTCTTTGGATAACAAATGGCTCAGTTGGATGTTTTAATCTTTAAAATGCAATTATTTAAAATGAACTTACTTAATTTACAAATTTTGAAGTGCTGCATTGATGCTTTTGAAGTGCTGAATGTATTGCTAGGTGATAATTGCATAGCATTAGAATGGTCTATCAGATCTGCTTTCAGCTGAGCCATGTTTAAATTATGGCTTACTTAGCGTACCGTCCACCTGATTCTCTGTTAACTTGTAAAATGCTTCAGGTAAATACTGAAATAATATCTGAAATGACCAAAAAACCAAAACAAAACCCAGACCCCACCTTACAAAGTGCATAGCTGTATTTTCCTTCTTTCACATTCTCTGGAATCTTGCAGGCATTACCAGAATCCCAGAAAACAGAAATCCTTATGTGTATGTTCTTTAAGGACACGCTTTTGTATCACTTCTGTACAGAGCTAGAAGCGATGTAACGTCTATATAGAAGTGAGAAACAGTATTTCAATTGAGCAAGCATCCAAAGATATGCTGCTAGAACGGTCTTTTTTATTGCCCCATCAAAACAAAAGTGTCATCTCTCTTTTGACAAAGCTCAGGTCAATAATCTCTATGTGCTTAGATCTCGTTAAGTGTATATAGTTAAACCATATCTACAACTTTAAACGACAGATCAAATACATTGAGCCTTGTGCCTTGTATTTTGCTAGATAAAATCATGGAAAAGTTTTTCTAAAGAGAGAAAGAGAAAACATGTATTAACTTTCAGTAATTTTTCCTCTGAAATGAATAGGAAATGGGGAGAAAAAAACAGAAACAGTGAGAGGCATTTGCAGTTTCTAGCAGACCTGCTGTCAACAGTAGGGCTTTATATACTGTTTAGAGTGAAAGGGAACATGAATCTTTATTTTGAGAGTTATGGCTTTCAAGCTTCATCTAGTACTTTTATGTAAGAGAAGACATGTCTTTTCTCCTCTTAAAAGTTACCATGAAATGGCAGAATATTTTAACGTAAGTAGGAAAGAATTTATTTTTCTCATTCTTTTCCACACTGCATGAGTCTGCAGAGCCAACAGAGTTTTTCCTTTTGGGCTCTAGTACGGTGTTGTGTATCAACATGACCCAACTTTGGCTGTGCTGGAAGCCAGACACCACTTCTGAGACACCTCAGTGAGCCCCGTATCTCTGCTTGTGCTGCTCTCCAGCTTCACGTGGTGGTAACTTCCTCCCCTCATGTAGTCACTGTGGCAGGTTGCTGGGAATGCTGAGTGAGTGTGTGCTGAGAGCAGTTAGATACCTGAGTGCTTGTCCTTGTGCAAGTGAAGTTTTGGGTAGTCGGCTTGAGTTGTTCTGGAAGTGAAGTATAGTCACAGCCACCAGTTGCATCACTCTAGGGTACTGTGTTTAGGAGGGCAGGAGACAGAAATGAAAAGTATTAAGTATTTGCTTCTAGTCCTCTTTCATGTTGCATGGATTTTGAAAATTCCAGTTCGTAATTCTGAGAATATGTATCAGAAAATGAACCAGCAGTGATGTCCTAGGACTTTCAGGAGCAGGGTTGCTAACAGGAGCTATTTAGAGTTACATTTTCCTATTTTTAGAATAAGTTTTCCTCTTCTGATGCTTTATGGAGATATCTATGCCAACAGGAAAAATTGGCTTGATTCTGGCTCCACTACAACATCAAGCTCCTAACATGTCTTATTCCTGCATGAAGGGTGATAAAAGCTATCAGTGCCACCACAGTCAGTTGATTGCATCCATGCCAGAGGCTTGTTGGTTTGTCTTTTTATAACTTGAACAGCACACATTTTGTAGTATGTGCAAGGCACTAGTCATGTTTGTGTGGCTGGTTTGACCAGTTCTTCCCAGCATCCTGTCGAGTTCTACATCCCAGAAGCATCACTTCATCTTCAGGCTGTGCATGTGTCATCCAGGAATCCAAAACCACAAGTGTGGCAGGGGATCTGTCCAGTTGCCCCCATTTCGCTGGTGCTCTATACCACCCTGACCCACCATAAATTTCTTCTTTTCGTCTTCAAAATGTTGCTTTGGTAGCTTTTGAGGAAACCCTGTACTTGCCTGGAGTCCTTCCGTGGGACATACCGTTGTTTAAGTGCACCTGTGGCACATAGAAACTGTGCAATAGCTGTGGTGGTTGCTTTCTGGAGAGTCTAGCACTACATCTTGCGCTTACGTGTGTTTAGGCAACGTGCAGGTAGAGGAGCAGATGCGATGGTGAAAAAGTGTATTAACTGACCCTTGTTACAAATCAACTGGATAGAGCCTTTGGTTATAAACCCACCCTTGTTACAATGTGGACTAAGTGTTAAAAAAAATTAAAAATTGTGTATGAACAATACTGTAGGGAAAGCAAGGAAGTAGAATTTTTTTTCTCTAATCTCTTTACATGTAACAATAGTAAGATTACTGTAACATCTCAGAAAAAGCGGTTTCAGACAGTAGTGTTTTCTTTGTAAGGTGATAGTCTTCTATGAGTAGACTCAAAGGTCTCACTTCTGTGTTTTCAGTGGTATTTCATACACGTTTCTGTAGAGGAACTGAAGCTCATTTAAAATGATTTTTTTAAGAAATTGAGTTCTGTAGTCTCTCCGGTAGCACAATACACTGCAGTGTCCTTCTCTTAAGCCCTCTTAACAGTGAGGAATCGGTAGTTAGTGCAGTCCTTGTCTACAAGGTCATTCAACAAGTAGTGCATGACTCTTGGTACTTTCTATATTGTTTCCACAGCTGAAAAACAAAAATCTGCAAAACTTGCACGCATTCATCTAGACGTTCATAGATAACATCTTTGGTAGTTTGATAGCTCACAAATGACTACTTTGTCAGGCAGCTAGTGAAAATAAAACTAAGTGTGCATAGCAACACTGGAGCAGTTTTTACTTCTTGGTACGTACTTTCATTGTCTTAGTAGATTTAAAAGTTTCTGAATGGGATGGGGAATGAGAAGAAAATGTTTACTTGCTGCGCAGTATAGAATCTCTCCTCCTTTGAGCAGCAACAGAAACATAACTTGCTGGATTTGAAGTTAGCAAGCAGATGCAGCCTTGAGGGTTGTTTTCCCTATTCACTTGTCTATTACAGGACTGCCTTGTTCTGGTAACACTGATTGCTCTGTGTATAAGTAATATCGTAACTATTATGAGGATGTTATCACTAGTGTCCTGCTATGTTCTCCTTTTTCTTTCTTTTTTTTTTTTTTTTGAAATCTTAGGGATATTTATAAACAAGATGTAGTTGAACTGATCTACAGTGTTTTGTGGCAAGTTTCTTCGCAGTTCCTAAAAATGATTTTGATTAGTCGACTTGTATATATTTCTTATATAAATAAATAAGAACCAATGTTGAGATAGCGTTTTTGTGAGGACAGGGTTAGTATTATTTTTGTTAATGGCATATACGGGCCTGCTACAGACAGGGAATGGAAGATACCTGCTTATCAGTAGTGAATTGAAAGTTGCACTCTTTAATGCATTTTTGAGGTATTCCACTTTTAATCGAGAGACTTTTTTTTTTTTCCCCCTAACTTTTGGGAAGTATTGCGCTGATTCCTACTGGGAAGCTTTGTTTTTCTTTTTCTGTCATAGCTTTGGCTTGCCTAGGCTTCCACAAACAGGAAAAAAAATTCAATTCTATTTCTTTCCTGTTATTACCAACAAGGTTGGGATGCAGTGAAATTCTGAAAATTTCCATTTTATTTTCACTGTTTAAATATGCTCTGTATGGAGCATATTGAACTCCATTCTTAGGACTAGAACAAGCATTATAGCAGAGACTGTTCCTCCAGGTTGTGCTGCTGAGTCATCTTTTTTCCCCTTCTGTCAGTGTTCGTCATTAAGCAACATGTTCGGAAGAAAGGCCTCTGGCCCGCAGAAACGTCGCTTCTCTTTCTGTCATTCTTACTTTCTTATATTGACTCTTAAATAGTAGTAGGTAGGTTCCGGGCTAGTATGTATCATTCTCTTTCCAGGAGTATTTACTGAAGTAGTCAGCTGGTACACCCTGCTTCCCCAACAAGTACGTGCCCACTACAAGATTAGGCAATGGTAGTACTTAAAGGCCTTCTGCTTTTTCATACTCGTTTCTTTGGAAGGACAGGATTGCAAGTTCCTCTTCTAAAGTAAATATTGTGGCACTGTAAACGCATCTTTTGATGACTACATTACACGTGTATGGGGAGATACCTCCCTGTCTTCCATTCCTGTTTCCTTCCCTCTTTAACACAAGTGATATTGTTTAGTAAATTCTTTCTTATGGAATACAACCTCTAGAATTTCTGCTGTTGGAGAACTTGGAGTTTTAACAATAACCTATTTAAGGAATGATTAAGTAATTAGTACAAGTTATTCAACATGCATTTAACAGTTTTTTAATTTGTCTGTGTGTTAGTACTAGGCATTTTAACTAGAGTTAGAGAGTCTTACTTCTGCATGAGCTTAAAAAGAGGAATGAATTTGCAGCTTTGAGTATATTAAGTTCTTCTGACATGACTGCTATCATAGTATCAAAGTATCGCATAGTCTGCCCTACACTTTATATTTATGAAATTCTTAATATATGATACTGTACATTGAAAAGATATTCTCTTAAAGCCACTAGGAATAGCATTAAAAAGTCATGCATAGGGTAGCAGTAATATCAACGGTACTTTGGTGAAGTAGATTTTTCTTAAAAATGAGATGGAAACCACAAGGCCTACTTAGTTTAAGAGAGGTATGTGTTTTTAAAGGTGCTGAGATTATCAATGTGTGTTTCTGATTACCCTTTCAATAAGGCATCAAGTATTTTCCCTAGAAGAGAAGCAAGTTTAAAGTAGCTACAATTACAAAATATTTCATGCATTGTGATTAATTGGAGAGACTTCTTACTTGGCCCCACTTTAGTAATTCTAATAATTGATATTTTTGTATGACAAATAGTGCTATCCTTTCTCCATTGTCACTTTATAAAGTGATCACTGATTTAGCTAAGGAAATCTTTTTTTTTTAATGCTGTTCTGTTACACACTTTGTTGTTCTGCAAAGACGTTGTTTTGCTCTAAGTTGCGCAGCTATGCTGGCAGTGGCAGGTGCTGTTGCACGTGTCCACAACATAAATTGTAGAATGAGCAGACAATTTCTTATATATCTAAAAACTCTTACGTGGTCAAAGAAAGTTTCAGTTTATCCTTGAAGCAATTAAATGAAATACCAGAAATATTAGTGCCTTCTGTTTCTTCCCCTCATGGTCCTTCTACCTCTGCCCCTATAGGTCCCCGTCAAGATAGAAAATTAAATGTAACTGTCACTTTTCTATTAATCATTTAGAAGAGGCAAAGTCTTTTTAAGTGATTATAATGTTATGGTATTTCCCGCTATATAACACCACTTAGTTTTCGTTATTGAAACTTCTGTTGTAATTGTCTAAAAGCATTTTCTGTACTGAGCAGGTGATGTCTGTAGGGATAACCACACACAGACTTGGTAAAAGTTTTCTAGTTTTGTCATTCGTGTGTGTATATATGTATTTACATATATTTATGTGAGACTCTCTGGGGTTGGATATGTTGACTCTATCCATTCTTTTAACCTGAATGAGGGGTGAGGGGGAGAGAAGCTTCGGTCCTGGAAGAAAATTACCAAGGCAAAATGGAGCATATTGGACTTGATTACTTTGAAGGAATCACACACTGTTATACTCTGCCATGCATTTCCTTTTCCCCAGGCAGGACACTCTTACATGGCTGCTGAACAGAGGTAGTTTTCTACACTTCCATTTAACGGCCATGCCAATTCCTTGGCCTGCTGCAGTTCAGGAAGCAGGGCTGAGAATTTGTGCTTCTCCACCTTCCCTTCCTGAAGTTGTGTGATAACTGCCTCTCGTGTGAAAGAAAGTGCTCTATCCTTTAGGAAAAAGTGACTTTCCTTTTAGATGTGGGAGAGGAGTTTCAGAAGGGGCTTTCATAGTTTTTTGTTTTCTTTTTTGTAGTCCACCTGTTTCAGTTCTGGAATATGTAGAGTGGCCTAGCACTTTTTCCCTGTATGGCAAGGGACGAGCAGCTTTTGTAGAACAGGCCAGTTCTGTACCTTCAACTAGAGAAAACGGAGAGAAACAGCAGGAAAAGGCTGGTAGGAAGAGGGGTGCTTTTGAGGCACGGGGTGGACTTGTCTTCATTCAGGTATGAAACTGGGAATAGGACTGGAACGACTGCCAAGCTCTGAAAGCATACTTATGCTTTCGTTGTCTCTGGGTCTGAGGAGTGATTAGGAAAACTTAATTATTCAGCATTAATTGTTTTTTCTTCCATGTTTTGTCCATGGAAGTGAAATATAAATTTATGAAGTTGACATTTCTGCAATTGCAAATACATTTTGCAATCTATAATTGTCTCATATTGGTTGGGAATATCTAATTATGTGACTTCTAAAGTTCTAAGTCAACTTGCATGTTTGCTATAGTTGAGGAAAGCAGAATATCTCACACAGTTCTTATTTGTCATAATTGCCTTATGAGTCCTAATTTAAGTAGAGTTTAGTGTGTTTTACTAGTGCATTTTACTTAGCACTCAGTATTTATAAAATTTTGTCTTTTAGGGATGAAAAAATTGTATATGTCATTAAAAAAAAGAAGTTTGGGAGAAAGTTTTGAGCATTTTATATGCTCTACAATATGATACAGAGGCTCTTTGCCAACTGGCTTCAGTTTGAAAACTGTTCTGGTTTATGAATGGCTTGCTTGAGTTCTTCCTCTACTACACAAGTTTTAATTAAATAGGTAGTGCTTCCAAAATTGGGGATAAACTAGACTGGTTTTTTTTTTTTCTTTACTGACAAATATCAGGTTCTGTTTACTTTTTTCGATAAAGTTACCTGTTGCAAATCGCCAGCCATTTGTCCCCTAAAATGATTATTTGTGAAAAATTAGTACTTTGGCTTTAGTTCTGAATGTGTTTGGCAAAGGATAATGATGGTAACCTGCTTTTAAGTCTCTTCAGACCGATGAGAAATGGTGCACAGAACATTTAAAAAAAAAAGCAAACGAAAAAATCCCAACCAGCCAAACCACCCTAAAACTTAAAAATATGCCAATGAAATATTGTTATCAAAGTGTACAGAGAGTGCTGGCGAGTGACATGTTTGGAGTGGGTAGTGAAACTTAAACTTCAAAGGGGTGGCACGGATATTTTTTTTTATTAACGTAAATCCGTGACAATGCTGAACTTCAGAATTATTTTGAGCGCCCTGGTCTTTGCTCTTAGCTGGTCGGTGGGTACCGGTGCCGAGTTCGTAATGCAGAGGGAAGAGCTCATACTTTGTTTTCCTAGTTAGTGCGACGTGTCGCAGTGGTGGCTTCCTTGAGCTGAGCTAAACTAGAAGATTTTGAGAGTAACGTAGTGACGTTGGGGTTGACGGGTCTTACTGGTATTTATATTTTAAAAGCTTTGAAAATATTATTAACTAGTATAGCTAATTAGGCATATAGGTATCTGTCGTTCTTAAAATATTAGGTTTTGGAGGGGGAAGTTAGTTGCTTTGTGTGTACAAGTGTTCTAACATAAGCCATTAAGGTAATTCAGTAGTGGAGCGTACCACAGCGGTATCTCTACTCTGAAGATGGAGGAACCTTAAAGCTTATCTTATCAAGCTTAATTAAATTTGTATTCATACCTTTTTATGTAGTTACTATTGCAGTATTATTGCAGTCTATGATTTTAATCTAAGATTATGAGAATGTGACTGTTCTATTTAGTTATTTGACAAATAAAATAAGTGCTTTTCTTGCTGCAACCAATCTGTGTTTTTGCTAACAATACACATATATTTGATATTCATGCTAGCTCAAGAGATTTATTTTTTTTAATAGAAGTATGCCAAAATTATCATACTGATATGCATGACACTCTTGAAATTTTTTTTTTTTTGAAGTTCACTACTGCACTACTGGACAAAGCATGTTCCAAGTGGTTTAAATATAGAGCAGTATTTTGCACTTTGACCCACACAAATAAACTTTTACCTTACTGGAATGCCAGACTGCAGCCACCTGGTCTCTGCTCTTTGAAAAGGGTCTGTTCACACGGCTCAGACAGTGGGGTCTGAACCAGTGGCGGGGGAACTAGTAACTTTTCTTTCCTTCTCTTCAAGGAAGCTTTCGTGAAAAGATTTTATTTAAACTGAGTACAGAGTAGGTATTTCTCGGGCAAACCTTGCAATAGCCTTATAGCATTCTAGTCGTCTCCAGCTGTACATTGATGGAACCTCCCTGTCACTTATACATGAGTTTTAAGAGAACAGGATGTTTACTAAGTATTCTTTATAAATTGGCCAGATTTACAGTTGCAATCCAGTACTCCCAGTCTGTTAGTAGCACAGTATTGATAGTGTAGCAAAAACTGTCACACACTTGTTTTTCTTTCCATTCATTTGTCTTTTTGTGGGGTTCTTTGTAGCAAGAGAGAGGATTAAAAGGTATCATAAGTTAGGAATAAATGGATAGGGTCAAAAAAAAACCCAAAACCAAACAAAACCCTAAGACTGTTAGATAATAGTAACTGGTATGCAGCCAGCAGCTATGGTTTGAAATGTGCAGTGTGTGGATAAGAAGGATGTCTAAATTAGACTGAGACTATTGCATCCAAAAGCCTTACTTCATACTGGCTTGAATCTCTGTGTGAAAATGTTATTTGTTCTTAGACTGGATCTTGAATACCACCCTCCATTTTGCTTGTGAATGAAAGTAACATTTAAATGGAGGTCTTGGAAGTTGTGTTTTAGAGAATATTCTAAATTGTGAGGTAAATAGTAGACTTATTTTGTCAGCTTGGGAAAGAGATCTGATCATCTTATGCCAATGTGTTTTCTTGACTTCATACTAGTTTTTGATGATGGTGATGAAAGGACCTTGAGACGAACTTCGTTATGCTTGAAGGGAGAAAGGCACTTCGCAGAAAGTGAGGTAAGACAATGATGGACATGCAATGAAAACTAAGTAGTTAATTTATGGGGGTTTTTATAATAAGAAGAAATTGAAAACTAATTTTATTTCCTCTTTTTCCATGTAGACACTTGATCAACTGCCACTAACCAATCCAGAGCACTTTGGAACTCCAGTTATTGGGAAGAAATCTAATAGAGGAAGAAGATCTTCTCTTCCTGTGTGAGTTTTGATAGTGCTCTGTTGCTTTCCTTTCCTTTAGAGTCCTTTGCTAAAACTGAAGTAGTACCATTGAAGCTGTAATGGTCTGAGTGCTCTGTCATGTGAGCTGTGTACACAGCTTATGGACTTAAGTAATTCAGTTCATGCAGATGTGTTCATATGTTAGCAATATTATGAAATCGATGGGGTTTTTTTGCTTGTAGTAGCCTTAAGAATGGTTATGCTTCTTTCATATAATAGAAACTAATTTGTCAGGTAATGTAGGATTTTTAACCTTCTTTATACTGCACAAAGTAAGAAAAAAGGTGCTTTTAAATTTATGGGGTAGAGACCGTTTCTCTTTGTTTCATGTCTGTGCACAATCAAATCCTGATTCATGCCTTCAATTCCAACATGATGCTGTTGTAAAATATGACTAGTTGGAAAGAATTTCTACAAAATTCCTTTTACTAAGTAAGTGCACTTAATATTTAAGTGTGTTTCAAGCAATTTCAGCTCTTAAAATTCTAATTTTGTGTTTGAAGCTTTGCAGAACAGGAAGAAAGATCTGGTGGTAAGCTGTATTTGCTTTCAAATATTAACTTCAGGGGAAAACCTTAAAACATTGTATGTTTTAATAATTTAGTACTGAGGATGAAAAGGAAGAAGAAAGTAGTGAAGAGGAAGATGAAGATAAAAGGCGTCTCAATGATGAGTTGCTTGGCAAAGTTGTGAGTGTGACTTGTAATTCTGAGAAGGCAGACTGGTACCCAGCTTTGGTAAGTTGCTTAAGATGTTGACATCTCTAGTGTCATACTACTCACACCTTTTTAGACACGAGTGTCATCTGACTTGTTAAGTTGTTCATATAGCGGTTTTCCTGGACAGGATGGTTTGCAAACTTCACAACTTTTACAGCAAAGTTGCGAATGTAGTCAGGCTAAGCTCTGCTGCCCAGGTTTGCTAAAAATACAAATATTCTACAGTATCTATGAAGAGTAGGAGAGCAAAGATTAACATTTATAAAGTTACAGCTTTATGGCTCTTAAGTCCTTCAAAACTGCACATAAAATGATTGGTATGTAACAATATTTTTCTTCTAAAAATAAGATATGTTAGGACTTGCACTCCCAGGCAATTTAAGAGCAACTAGATTTGTGAATTTTAATTGCAGAGGAGTTTTTATCTTTTTGTATTTAATGATTGCCTTTTTCCTTAGACTTTCAATTTTATGAAGTACTAGTCCCTGTCATGCTTGCATTTACATAAATGGCCAGCTACCCTAGCAGTAGAGGTTGGTTATTTTTGTTTGGCTGTCAATGTAGGATATAGCTGTTCATTGCCATTGCTGATAATAAATACATATTAAATAAATTCAAGTACAAGTAGACTTGTACTGTAAAGGTAGACACTTTGCAGATTCTTTATACACACAGAAAAGTTTACGGATGCATATTAAAAGTTGCTTTCTTTAGTAAACTTTTTGGTGTTGTCAGACAAGCTGAATACACATCTTCTGTCATCCATCAGAGACGTGTTTGTTTAAGAAAAAATTATTCGGAGCATTAAACATGCAGGTTTGGAGATTTTATTTACTTAACTGTATATTCTGTAGTCCTTTATTTTGAGTCTTTATGGTTAGCTGGAACGATCTCAGCTGTTACAGTCTTCTTAGTTTAACATTTTATTTCCCTGAGTGAATCCCGAATAGAAAGGTAACTAACTACACAGGCCAGTTGTCTTCCCTTCCTTGAAAGGACGTTATGGTGTAATGTAGGGTGAACAGTTGACACTGACTTATCCAACTCTATGTATCTCAGTTTTTTAAAATGTGAAATGTGGTATTGTTGTATGTGTTCTGATTGTTGTATATCCCTTTACCTTTTAATTTAACGTGGTTCTAACTAGGGGATTAAGTTACTGGAGGCCGTGTACCTGTTCTGTTCTCTGCTACCTGAGAAACAGGAATGTCTTATCTTGATTTTTGGGGTAAAACTCCTGACTCATCTGAATGGGGTGGCACGGCTTCCACTGAGTCCTGGTAGATCCAGGAGTTCATCTGCAATTGACATTTTCTGTCTGTACGTAGTCTAGAGCAAAACGTAAAGTTGTTCTGTTTGTGGTAATACAAATACTGCAAATGCGTTTTTATCACCTTTTTAGACTTAGAGATGATACTGCTGTGGAAGGATGCGCTGGATTCCACACTGGCTTATATTATCCACACCTCAAAAAAAAAAAAACCCCAAAAACCACCAAACAAAAAAACCACCCCTACTACTTACCTCTCAGTTTGAATGCCAAAGATCAGACGGTGGTGTAAAATAAGTGGGTCTGTGGCTTTTTAAATAGTTGCTTTAAACAGATTTTGTATGAACAAGAGAAAAAAAGCAGAGTGAATAAACAGGATCCCATGGTGTCACCCCAATAGAGTAGTTTTTAGTTTACAGATGAAATTGCAAACTTTTCTGGCTTGTACATAACAAGTAAAGTTAATAGTTCGAGGTAAACTGCTTCTTGAAATTTGTCATTGTTGGCCTTAGTAATATAAATTGGAGTAGGTTTCTTTTCTGAGAAATGGGATTGTAATAGAAGAAACAGGAAAACAGCAGTTTTCCTGCTGTCCATCTTTCTTTCCTTTCAAGATCAGCTTTTTTTTTTTTCTTAAAAAAAGTGTTTTATTTGAAACTTCAGGTTGTGTCTCCCAGCTGTAATGATGACGTCACAGTGAAAAAGGACCAGTGTTTAGTTCGATCCTTTGCAGATTCCAAATTGTAAGTAATAGCTTGCTTTCATGAGATGTATATGGGAGAAAAATGCAAAACTAATTACATATTGCTTCTGAAGACATTATTTTTTCCAAAAGGAAAGCGTATGATTTTGTGTATTGCTGGTTGTACACATTTGTCCTTCATAGTCCATTCCCAGCTAACTACTTCTGTGCTTACTCGCCCACCTTTACATTGTGTGTACAGGTAGAGTTGATTGGATTAGTAAAGTTTCTGGTGTTTCTTCTTTTTAAAAAAATCAACAATGAAAAAAACAGGTGTTAACACTTTAGATGATTCCTGTTCTTTGAAGTGTGAGTTTTGGTTCTAATTATTTCCCTTAATGTCTTAATAATTACATCTTTATGGGTGTCTGTTGTAGTAGTTTGGATATCTGACTGACTCGTTACCTCCAGTGCCCAGATGTCCATCGCTGTTTAAATAGCAAAGTTTAACTACTTCTTTAATAAAAAAAGTGAATGTAAAGTAACTGTTTAATTAAAAATTTTACGGAATCTGAACGAAGATTCCTGGGAAAAGAAAGAAAGATCCTATTAGTCCACTCCTCCCAAAAGGGGGAGGGGGAGAGGGAGGGAGAGAGAGACAGAGATGTGTGTCTTGCTTAAGGAATAATATATTCAAAAGAATATGAAGACTGTTTTTTAAAGCTGTTTCCCTCTATTTTCCTTCATCCTTACCTCTAATGCATCTGTCTCAACATATTGTAAGCAAAAACTTCCTTGCCGAAGGCCAGCTGTCCCCCCTCTTTCCTTCTTTCTTTCAAAGTGAACAATTTGTGACTTTTTTTAATAGCCAAGATTTTGAGTAGGGTGTGAGTACTTGATTACTGACATGTATTTCGAGTAACTGAAGACTTAATTCATTTTGGCCTCTTAATGTAGATGTTTATCATCAGCCTTCTAGATAAGTCTGGTTCTTTATATACTGAAGGTAGAATGTTATTGGAAAAGCATGCAGACTTGCTCTGTTTTACTTTATTTTCTTCATAGTATTATGGCTTTAACTTCAGAAAATGGTGGCCTCCAATTCCTGAGGTTTTACTCCAGTTTTTCTGAAATAATGAAAGAAGAAAAAAAATCTTATTATTATAACTCACTTGTAAGGCTTTCCTTGCAGGTTGGTTAGCATTTCTATTGTAGTAATTCAGTAACTGAATATTCAGTATAACTTTAGAACAGAGCAACTTCCATACATTTTGCTGAGAACACTTCCATAATTTAAAAATAAAGATCAACTATTTATCAATGCAGATATGTGGATTTGGCTTCACTGTTGTTCTGTGCTAGTAGAAATGCATTTTGAAAATAGAGGGCTTGTTTCTTTCTTCTAAGCTAGATTGCTGTTTGGGGTGGCAACTGTTGATTGCTGTGACTATTTTCAATTTAGAAAATGTTTTTTGCCTATGTAGAGTATTTTACCTTTGCAAATTTGTGCAGGTTAAACATAGTTTAAAATAAAGAAGCTTTACAAACTTTTCTTAATTATTTAATTACAAGGGTTCTTTTAGTGTCTGAATTTCAAAGAAAGATTGGAAACTTACTCTGGTTTTGAGTCTTGTATTAGGACCTGCAATAACAAATGCCTTATGCATATAGTTGTTAGAAAGGACCTTGAAAGTGAATGATAAATCTTGAAAACTTTAGAAATTGCTGTTTTTCGAAGTCAAATGCTTGCTTTACTGTAATTTAAAAATAATAACAACCTTATTCTTTTTCAGTTACTCAGTAGCAAGAAAAGACATTAATGAACTAGATGTTCAAAACTTACCAAAATCTGAGTCCTCTCCTAAAAAAGGTAAATTAGATTAAATTTTAGGTGTTTAAAAAAAGTAATCTCGTGCAATAGTACTTTTAACTTTTGCTGAGAAATGATGGACTGTTGATTTCTGATAACTGCTCTTGGATATTTTGCAAACAATTTTAAATGTGATAAATTAGAGAAACTTTGGATATAGCTGCTTTATTATTAAAATAGCACCTAGTAGAAGTGTTGTTTATTTGATTTTTATTTCCTTCTTTTGATCCACTCCAAATTCATGGAAAGTAAATAGAATATTTTCAAGGTAGAGTATTTGCAATGTCATTGAACAATGGAATATATAGTTACCTCTCCTAAACACAAAGTTTTGTGCTATTGCTCAAAACGCTTTGTCTTTACATTAAAAATACCCAGACAGCAAGGTGTAAACTTTATTAGAACAGCCTGTCTGTGACTGATGTTTGATTTAAAAGTATAATTACAAAACTTGATTTATGGATGGATGGATGATGTGAATACAATATTCCATGTTTTCAATGAGCTTGTAAAAGGCCAGATTCTCACTTTAATGTAAATAATTCTTAAAATTTTAGTGTTGTTTCTCCCAATCAGACCTCAAAACACAAAATTTGTTAAGGAGAAATATTTCAAATGTAAAAAACAACACCCCCACCCCCCCAAAAAAAACAAGTAACAGAAAACCCCAACTCAACAACAGCAGTTCCTTGGGTTTGAGTAAAGGTGTGGAACAGCTCCTTAACAAGTAAAGATTTAACATGATACTCACAAATGAGAGCTTGAGGTGGTTTTGATTGCTTTGTGTAATTCTTAATGATTTCCCATATACTTTCTTCTTAGTAACTATTTCACGGTACAACAACTTTAGAACAGCCAAAAAAAAAGATCAGATGCCAGGTTTAAGATAAATTGAAGAAAGGGATTTTTTTTTTTTTCATGCCAAACGTAATTGGGTTGTGACATTCATTGTCGTGTGGGAATATTGTGCAACCAAAGGTACTAATGGTTTCAAAAAGGGCTTAGACAAATTTCTGGAGGTTACTCTATCAGCAGCTATTAAAAACTGGTGCCTTTTCTTCTCCAGCAACACTGTGAATGGTTCATTGCAATATGTTCCTCTTTTGGGTATTCTTCTGATTCCTCTTTAATAAAAGTTTTTTATTGTGTCTGGGGGGCATGTTTTGGGGTTATCTGGGTTTGTTTTCCTTCATTGTTACCCCCTTGGAGCACCTCTTCAAGGAAAAGAATTTGAGGTATTCCCATTGTACCAGTGTGACTTCTCCCCATCCCATCACTCCCTTATTCATCAGTGTATTTTTCCTCTGTTCCAAACATTAATGTAACATCTCTTTGGGCAGTGCTCTTAAACAAAACATTTGCATTTTTTTTTTACAATCCAAACTTTAAGACATGAAGATATTTTGAGAAGAACAAAGTAAGTCATGGTAATTGATCTAAGTGTGATGGGTTTACTTTTTTAAATAGTTTTATTACAGTATTTGTCTCTTTCATAAAGAAACAGAACAGTTCACGGTTGCACAGAATATATGTGGATAAGTATAGGTGCCTACCTTTGGTAGTCTTCACATACATAGGTGTAAATCTTAGTAGTGTTCATGAGGACCTATGCCTAGAAAACAACCAGATGCTGCGTGTGGGATGGATGTTCTCAACTCAAAACTCCTTGAGTTGCTGATACTCAATTTTTAAAATTTGACAGTCTCGACATGTAAAGTGTGTAAACTGAGTGTTTAAATCTGAACTATCTGTCTTATTACTTAATTCCATTTTTGGTTTAAGTTGGCATTGTAATTTACAAGAACGTGAAAAGGAAATTAAAAATGCTTTGTGACTCTGAATACTGCGGCTGAGGTAAAATCAGGGCTCTTTCTTCTGCAGGGCTACAGGAGGCAAGCACGTTTCTCAACACAAAGGGTGTTCCTCGGAACTGGAAAATGGACATAAGTGAAATTCTGGAGTCCTCTAGCAGCGATGAGGAAGATGGAGCTGCTGCAGAAACTGATGAAGAGGAAGAAAAGCGAGAAGAGAAAACCGAAGAAGTAGTGGTAAGTCTGAGCAATTTCAGTCATTCTTTAAAGATAATTGAATAACTTGCGTGCCTGAAGATCCTGCACTTTCCAACATGTTACTGTCAGACTTAGCTTACTCACTTCAACGTCTTTTCAGACCTGTTCATCTTCCCTTTGCTACCAGTCGTCTTTTTGGGATTTGTGAGCAGCAGCAGATTGCCTCCTATTATCCAGTGCAGAAGTGGGAGACAAATCTCAGAAATTAAGAATTCAAGGCAGAGTGATAGAAGAATCTGGGTCAAAAGGAGAGATGCTCCTTGATCTGAGGCTAATAGTAGTAATCCAACCTTAAATAAAAGTAACTTTGTATTTTTCTTTTGTACTTCGTATGTAGCATATATAAAAAGTAACTTGTTTCTGAAAACAAGTAGTTTGATTTTTAAAAAAAAAAGACAAACTATTAAAGCAAAAGCAGTAGGCTGACTGAAAGTGTGAGCTAATGCACAGTGGCAGGTAAAGCTATTTGATGCCTAAGACGCTATTTAAGAGCAGTACAGGAGTTACCTTTGTAAGTATTAGCTTTTTCTTAACACCAGTATTACCGGTGGGGAATTCTAGAATCATATGCCTCGATGTGGATGGACTTTCTGTCACATATTTATGGTAATATGTTTTTCTGCATTGGAATACTTTTGAGTGGCTCCTTTTCCACAAAGTTAGCCAGTTTCTTGCTGTATTTACAGAATTGCCTTTTATTTCTGCTACCTGTTTTTAACCTTGAGTTATATTTAGAGGGGGGGGGGGGTGGTGGTTGTGGGGTCGGTTTGTTTGTTTTGTGTTTGGTTTTGGCTTTTTTTTTCCCTTGTCGCGCGATTTTCCCAATACGCTCGGAAACACGCGGTTCTTTCTATAGAAAAATCCAGTGGAGTTTGTCTTCCGAGGAAGGTCGGGCACCGTTTCCCTCTGGCTTCCCCCGCGGCGTGGGGTTTTGTCAGCCCGCACACAGAATGGCCGTTCGTACTTGGAGGCGGCCTACAGCGTTGCCACGGCAACCGACTGTTGGTCGGCAGCGCGCATGCGCGGGGGGGCAGCGGGCGCTGGAGCGGAGGCTTGGCCGGCGGCCAGGGGGAGGCTTGCCAGATGCTTTGAAATGGGCTGTCTCTTTTCTTTGCCTTTCATGTAATGTCTGATTTTTTTTATTATTTTTTTTTATTTTTTTTTTTTATATGGAAGAGAATGTAAGTAATGCCGTATAACTGCGGATGCCGTGCAGGGAGAGAGAAAGCCAGCAAATATTTGGAAGTCAGGCTGAAATATGTCCAGGCAGTGGGCAGATTAGATAGAAAGGAAGTAAAACCATTTTACATTTGAAAGAATGCAGCTCCTAGGTAAGGATTCTGTGTTTTAATCTGTAATGTTAACATGGTTGTTAAGAATGCGGATTTGACTTAGGTTTCTGATCTGGGAACTGTCTGGTGGAGCATGCAGCCAGGGTAGATCTTTCCAGGTAAAAAAAGACAATAAGAATCTATTTTTAGGTGTTAATTTTATGCCTTGATAACAGTGTTCTGGAAAATGGAGTAGATGTCTGTATGAGAATAACAGAATGATTAGATAAATATAAGGATAAATGTGTGCAGAATATGAAATCCTCTGGGTTTTTTCCTCTGTTTGCAGTGAAAAGGACTGAATAGGCCACATTTTGCAGGGTGTGAACTGTTGCAGTCTGTATTGGTCTGTTTGTATTAATGTTGGTTAAAATTGCAGACTATCAGTCACTAAAAATCAAGGATTGCTATACTAGTTTTCTAGTATTCATTTTTAATATCATTTTTCATGGCTATTGCATAAAAGTGCTGTGTGTTTCAAACAAAGAAGGGGGAGGGGGGAGCTTGGTGGTTTAAAAAAAAAAAAAAAAAGGCATTCCTGTAAAAGAAATAGAGGTTATTTTTTAAAAAATAATCTAAATATAGAGCAGTGAAGCAAAGGATTCCAGACAGGTAGATGTGCTGGTAGGAAAAGCTGTAGAATCCATTATTTCCAGGTGACAAGTAGGCATGTAAAAATAAGGTGAGCGTCTTCATGCTGAAGCTATGTAGCAGATGAGAGATATTAATCGTTTTAGATTATGTCAGAGCAGAACTGTCATTCTGGCCCATTAAATCAAATTCCTGATTCAACTGTTACTATAGATATTCTTATTCTAATTATGGGCCATGCTAGATACTACAATTAGAGAGCATTTAGGGAATTTATCATAATTTCTTTTTTCTTTTCCCTTAGAAAGGAAGTAATACTGGCTGCAGAGGGAATCGACAAGTGAATGATATTGCCTTGTGTTTATTTGACTACAAATGTTGAATTTCTCAATTTTTGCATTTACATTTTGTAGAGTTTCTCCTTTATTAATCAAGGTCAAAATAGCTTCTGTCCATCCTCTACCAGAACGTTCTCAGTGGACCTTTTGTTTCAGAACTGCGAATTGTTGTATTACTGGAGATGGCAGGGAGATTTTAAAAATCATCTTTTTTTTCTCCCACCCCCATCTTCTGAAATGCACAGCAGTTTTGCTGTCAAGGCCTGGCCAGCTGCTGACCAGCCATGATAGGCCTTCATTAAATCAATCAAATGGACACAGACCTACTTAATAGATAATGAGAGCATAAAGTCAGTTAGAAGAGGCTAATTCTGGGAATAGAAAGGATCCTATTTTTCTGAAGTAGGATCTTTTATAATGATAATGGAGCAGAGAGACCTACTGTAGCTGGTTATAATAGATCCTACCATTTTTCCAGTAGCTGGGTTAAAATCTGTAACTTTGTTTTGACAGGGACTGTCTTTATAATTGTGCTGCCTTTCATGGCATCTTAAGAGTATGGTAGAATTGGTACAGCAAGGTTTCCAGGCTCTGCGTGGTTGTTCTTTGATGACTTTTGTAAGCTAAGGAGTGGGAACCAATATGGTGGTGGTGAGATGCTAATCCTCCTCGTCGGTGGTAACTCACTTGTGTGGTCCAGAGTTGACTAGGAAGGAGGAAAATGTGGAAATTGTTCGTCGTTGACTTTAACAGGGATTGCGTTACATTGAGTTGCTCAGCATGTTCAAATTGTTGGATTTTTGGCAATAATTGCAATATATGGTGCAACTCAGGATTACTTTTCATTCACAGTGTGAGTTTTGAATAACAAAATGGATATTGCTTGTGTCACAAAAAAGTGAAAAAATCAGGAGGTACTATAGAAAAAAATTCTTTATCAAATGAAAATTTAAAGAATCACGCAAGTGGTTTGAATCCAAATAAAAATCTGGATATTGCTTTTGGTTCTTATCCAGTTTTCAACATGTCAGAGTAAGAGAATTAACTGTGTTTTGAGGGTACATTTGGCAGTCAAAGAATGCATTGCAGCTAA
Source organism: Phoenicopterus ruber ruber (assembly GCA_009819775.1). Lineage (NCBI taxonomy): Eukaryota > Metazoa > Chordata > Aves > Phoenicopteriformes > Phoenicopteridae > Phoenicopterus > Phoenicopterus ruber. Next base: position 6,128,356 of record CM020219.1, read on the forward strand.
AAGGAGAGAGAAAATCTAAAGTCCAGTATCTCCACATCGAAGTAAAAGCTTTTGGAATACTACCTGATTTTTATTAAAAATCAGATTATATATGCTGCTGTATTTTGTTGTATTTAAGTTGTTCTGTCGGGAAGAAATCATACCTATTTGTTTCTCAGGATTAAATAGTCAAATACTCCTCATTTTACAAGGGAACGTGTAGGCAACATTTGGTTTTGCCTCTCAGTCTCCCTGTAGGCCATTCTGATTCCAGAAGAATCAAGATTTTAACATGCAGTTATTTGAAATATATTTTCAGTATGTGCTCTTAACAGATACATTCACATAAGATGAGAGTAAAAGTAATGAGAGTAAAATTCAAACTCTAAAGTATTCTTTAGAGTTTGAATTTTGCAAGTTTCAAAATTGTACCTTTTTATATTATCAAGAGCTGGAAAAAGGGATTTCTGTCTTACTGTAGAACTGGTTATAACACCATCTTTGAGAATCTTCCAACTTATCTATGTCACTTTAATAGCAGTTCCTTGTTCTTTCAGCACCCACCCCACCCCCCACTCCCCGCAATTGAACATGCAAAAAAATGTTCAGAAAAAAATTCTAGCTAGCTGGTCTCCGTGCCTCTCATTGAAGAAAGAGTTGTAGCACCTCCAGGTGTATGCATAGGGGAATTTTCTGTTAGTCTTCCTTTTGACAGTCACCTGAAGGATGTATGTGTAGTATGTTTAATAGTGTGCATTCATTTAAAGTTTTTGGGGTTCTTGCATCACAACAGCATCAAGAAACATTGGTCAGAGTTGCTTTACATTGTTAGGCAGGGAAAATGCCAGAAGCATTTTCCAATGTACCTATTCTGCAAATAAGCAAAGATTTCAGTTCTCACGATAAGTCGTTACTGTATATTTTATTAGCACTAAGTTCATAAAGGAGGGTTGAGTATATGAAATCCATGATGTGTTTTAGGAGGCTTGAGATTCCCACAAATGATCAGTAATCATCTATTAAAATATTTACATTTTGCTTCAGAGTAGTTCTTGTTTCCCATGTTGTCTTTTCTCTAAGTGACTGTGGGAGACCACATAAAATGATACCTAAATCGTCCATTTCTATTGTAACCTATGTGTATTTTAAGATAACATTGAAAAAGCTGACTCTAAAAATTATATACAGGAATACAGTAATTTCAATGTTAAGGAAGCATCATACCCAGAACCAAGTGGTTTATTTACATATATAAAAAAAGTACTAAGCAGCTGTGATGTGTAATACACAGAATAGCCTTTAAAAAATAGTTAATCATTGATTAGCTAATCATCCTTCTCATGCATGCATGCATTTGTAGGAGTTTTGGCTACTGTGAAGCATGGCCTGCACCATACCATGCACAAATGTTCTATACAAAGATTTTATTGCTCACAATTTTATGCTAACAGGCATTCTCAGAATATTCCTCAAAGTGGAGCGAAGAAGTTGCAAACTGAGGCACAGCTCTAGAGTGAGCCATTGTTGAAGATGGTTGAATTCCTGGTTCTTGTTGGTAGAAATTAACATTTCAAGACCACTCTCATCTCCACATGGTGTAAAGCTGTTGACTTGTTGCAGTCGGTTTAATTCTTTTCATTTCCTTAATTAGTGTTCGAACTTGGCATCAGAAAGCAAATGTGCAAGTGATGAAAATGCATTTAAGTACTCTGAAGCAACAAAATTACGTTAACTGTAATTCTGGCAGCTTGTCTTGATCATATACTCTTCTGAATTCAAATCCTGTACACATTGTTCTTCCTCTTAGCTTGTGTTTATTTCACAGAAGAGTTTATCGTATTGCCAGTCTATCAATAACGTAAAAGAAAGATCTGTCCCTGGTACCTTAGCCCCGTATTGATTGAGTATATGGTGTACATGCTTGGAAGTAGAGACTCATTCTTTGTTTTGTAAAATAAACCATTTCATCCTTTGTGCTTCCACTCAGCTCTACAGGTTAGCATCCGCAGAAGCTTTAACGTCTTTCTGTAGAGTAAAGGATGAGTCAGGATAACAGAGCTATATTCTTGTTTAAAATGATGCTAAAGACAGAGGCAAAACTCATGGTGAATCAGGTGGCTTGAAACCAAATGAAACAAAGCCAGTTACAAGTTTTCTACAAGTTTCTGTGGGTTTTATGTTGTGCTTATTTGCTGGTTGTTATTCTCAAAATAATTTTACAAAATACTTGAACACTGTTAGTATTACTTGGAAGGCGATAAGAAATTGAATTGGGAAAGGAGTATGCCCCTTATACAGAGACCCTGTGTTCATTGTTGATTTCATTGTTTTACCGTTTACAGTATTCTCTAACTGATGTGACCTGCTAGTCAGAAAGGAGGAAAAGAGTCTCAAACCCATACAATTTCATCTTTTTAATTATAAGCAAAAAAAGGCATCTTGAAGATTCTTTTTTAAATTAAATTCAGCCTCTCACCCTGAAACAAAAAATTTTGCTCATGTTGCATTTAGTTATGGGTGTTGGATGAACAACAGAAAGGTCTCAATTTTGAACTCCTGCCACTTAAAAATTTCATATTGTTTTGCCTCTCACTTGGACTTCTCTTTGGCTACAGTCTCCCTTTTTTGCAACATTTGTATAGGAAAAAAATGAAATGGAGAGACAGAACTCTCTTAAGAAAATTGATTTTGAAGAATTGTCATTGTGAAATTACTTATGCCCAGTCTAAACTGGGCGTAAGTGTCTGGATAAGATTGCCCCAGTGCCTCCTGAAAAGAGATGCTGGGAATTTTAGCTCTCCAGTCACTCATTGATGGTGATGGCAGGTTGTGGCACGAACGCTTCTCAGGTGTTTCCTTGACTTCAGGTGCAGCTTTTAAGGCTGCTGATACAGCTGCTTAGATAATGGTTGATGTATTTAAAATAAAACTCAACGCTAACTCAGAATAGTAGACGCTCCTGGGAATTCATTATGTCCAATTACAAATAGATAACCTTAATAAGAAATGACCTCTTATAAAACGTAATGTATCTTAATGTTGTAGTAAGCATTTCCACAAAGGGTTGGTCTTTCTCATTTTGACCAGTAGCAAAAAAAGACTTTGAAATAGCTAATACATGATTTATTCCTTGGTGACAGTTATGCAGATCTTATTCAAGTCACCTCTCAGAAGGATTTGGTGCCTACTCTGGCATTGGCACCACGGTTCAGGCGTGGTTCAGACTCTCTTTGTCAGGGGGTGGCAACCTAGCTCATAGACCATCAACAGAGAGAAGTAGGTACAGGATCCAGGATGTCTCTCATAGGTGGATGAATATTGCAGTCAGGTTTTTTTCCTGGCCCTGTAAGTACATAGAAGCTTGTCATCTTTCCTTTTTGCTTTTCTTCAGCTGAAAATACTTAGTGAAATGGTTAACATTCTGTCTGCGAGAGTGCTATTTCTAACCTACAGTTCCGCTGTTCTGACCTACAGTTCTGATTTGGCATTGTGCCCACATAAAAGAAGTGGTTTGAATTCAACTATTCAGAAAAATTTCTGTGTGTTTACTGTTATTTAGATGTATTTAGTGTGCATAGTTTGAGTTGTATTGCCTTTAATCAGTAGACATTACAGTACATGGTAGAAATTTCTCGATCTTGAAGTTGGTTTGCAATCTAGATGGAGAGAAAAAAGCTGTGGTTTCTATAGCAATAATTCATTTGTTAACCTGGAAGAACATAGTAATTCTATAGATAACTGTTTCTCTTTATATAATCCCTATAATATGCAATATGAGCAAATGGTAACTGATGCTGTATAATGTTGTGATTATTCATTTAATTTCCTCAAATTATTTCCCAAGAAAAAAATAGGAAAATAAGAAACAGATACTGTCTCTGCCTGATTGTAGGTGATCCCTGTTGGGCTTTGAAGCTCAGAAATCACTGAAGCAGGCAGGGCTGAAATTCATTCTGATGCTGGGCAGATTGCTTTCTGGTTAACAAGGCAGTAGCATATACGTTTACATTTCACTGCCTGTCTTCCTGCCTTGAAGCTTAAAGTTTACAGAATGCAGAGACGACTGAAATTAAAATTGCTGTTCTGGTTTCCTTCTGGAACTGCTTGTGACTTTTCTGTTATTTTTAATAATGTAATGATAAGATTTTTTGACATGTACTGTTCGTCTTTCCTTCAAGACAGCTGCGGTCTTCCTTGTGCAAACTGCCTTACCAGCAATCCCTATGATTGCCAAGCTGGCAGGAAGAAAGTGGCATGCGTAAAGCGTTGCAGGGAAAGATTTTTATTTTTTTTTTCCCCCCTCCTTCCTTTTTTTTTGTCTCTGCTAGAATCTCAGAATTCCATGAACTGTATGTAGATATGTAGACAGTTCCCCCTTCCTCCCTTCCCCAATAAATTTACTTTATTTTCATGGTTTCCACCTGAATAAAATAAAAATCTTTATTTCATACTGTGGACTGCTTACCATAAAGTTCCTAAGTGTTTATCTCCAAGGATTTAAGTTGTAAAGATAAAACTAAGGAATTTATTACTATAAATTATGGAAATATGTGTTCAGGGAATTATGGAAGTGACTGTAAAAGTGTTTCCAAATATGAGCTGAAATCAACCATTGGAGCTTAATCCCAAAACAAATATTGTCTGGAGCATCAAAACCAGGAATGGTTGCAGAAAGAACTGTTCTGCGACCTTAGCTATGGT